>CM056994.1:163067529-164267529 GCA_029891345.1 Dryococelus australis | reverse complement strand
TTTCCGGAATGCAAAAAAAAAAAAACTATTTTCCGGAGAAACTCCTGCTACGCATATGTCTTGTTCACGAAGCGTGCTAGTTGTAAAATAGAACTACACACGTAGTTCATTTGAATTCGAATCGGAGTAACTCTTCGTACTCAAAGTACTAACTCTTGTAAAATATTACGCGGACAGCTAAAACTGAGTAAATGGCTTAAATACGAAGTTGTTAAAATATTCATGAAATGCAATTTTTTATTTGAATTGACTGCATGCATATTTGTTCCACGCGGTCATATGCATAATTTTACAGTATTTAGTCAAGTCAAAGTGTAAATAAATACATATAAATACATAACTATGGTCCCAACAACTGGACGCTGAAAGACAGCATACGAGAGTTTCATTCTTTCATGGGTTGGCTCTACTGCTGTCAGGTGTTCTAGTTACCATGCCACCGTGAGTTCCAAAACAGTTTCAAATGGGTTAGCAGAGCAGTGAGTTATCGATCAGTCGTGGTGTTGCACCTATGTGGCTGCCGTGAACATTTTACGTTAGCAAATCATTCCATCGTGATGCTTGGCTACTAGGAAAATGCGTCGGTTATCACATTCTTGATTTTCGTGCTAGAAGATAAATTGCAATATTTTATAAGCTATTCGTATCTTTAGAGCGGTGTACTAGCTGAAGAAGAAATTTCCGAATATGAGTAAGGACGAATTATTAACTCTAACGGCCAACTTGGGGCAGTCATCCTACCAGTCGATGTCAATATTTGAAATCGAAAGAAAAATAGGCAAAGGTCAGTTTAGCGTGGTTTATCGGGCCCGATGTCGCATCGATGGATCAGTGGTCGCCTTAAAGAAAGTGCAGATTTTCGAAATGATGGATGCCAAGGCACGTCTGGATTGTATGAAAGAAATAAACTTGTTACAGGTGAGTGAATGTAAAAATATTGTTTGAAGAGGGCGATATTATTCGAAATTTAATTTAAGGTCGTCTTGACCGTAAAAAAGTACAAATCTCATTCAGACTTGTCGTTATTGTATATTGAGAGCCTACAGATTTGGGAGTATGTCATTTAAATTGTGTTCCAAACAGTAAAGTGTTTTTTATGTTGTATTTTTTTTAAGTGAATTCTCTTCATGTTTGCACGCCAAATAGTTTATGTGCAAGAGAGGCCATAGAAAGCCAATAACGCTTTGCCATAAATAAATTATTTCTGAATACTATTTGGTATCTTATAACTATGAAATACGGGGAAGTTAGACGTATTTTACAGTGATTATAATAAAGGCATATAATTAGTTTGTAGTCTCTTGCAATTCATTTTCAGGTAGGCTATTATTCAGATGCGGTAACCCTACTCATACGCATACTTATTTACTCTCTTGTTCCAAACTCACGAATTATCGATACGGCAATACATAAAATACTGAAATAAATAACGGCCAGTGCTTAAATAAAATTTAATTTTGAATGAATTTTCCTTTAAACGTTACGAGCGCTGCTATATTATAAAATAACTGCAGCAGTGATTGTCTACACTGTTCGAATTGAATTACAATGATTGCACGTTGAAAAAATGAAATTAACCGATTTATAGACACTAATATGTTCAAAAACAAGAAGTAAATAAAGACGTTACTGATATAACTGAGGCCTGATTTCTTCTACTCGAGTGCAGATAATAATGAAGTCCTTAAACGGGACTATAACCCAGAAAACATCTTGTTACAAGCTGCGTGCAACCAAATGCTCTATGGAGGCAGGGTTCAGAGAATCATTTTCGGATATAATCAGTCTAACTCCATACGTGGTCGAGCGTGTTAGTAAAAGTAAGTTGGAAGCAGACTTGGCAAATATGATCGACATGTAAGGACACGCAGAGCCTGGTTGGAAGTTGGGATGTTGGCTCGGCGTTGGGCTACCAGGCGTTCCCAAACTTTAGTTTACTTTAATTTATCACGCCTCCTTTATACAAAACAAATAACACACCCCCACCCCCTCCTGGTTCAAAACTTCATTATTATAAGTTCAAAACAAAAACGAATAAAAGCCTCGAATATTTTATTTAATCATTAAATTGTAATGCTTATTGAATACAAATGGTGGTGAACAAATCAATCAATGAGACGGATGAGCTTGAATATTTTTAACAAGATTTCCAATTATTGGTTGAATAGAAGAAATTGTACAACGTAAATCAGTGACAATTTCGAGTTTGCTTCTATACTTCGGCACCCGCGCTCCCCTTAGCATGTCGTTGTGCCTCACTTGTGAGGGGGGGGGGGAGGCTAGACAGTCATTTCCAACACAAACATGCCTGTACGTGTATGGAAAACCCCGAACATCCTCGCCTTCATGGCGTGAACATTGAATGAAGATCTGGAAAAGAATTTGTGTAGCGGGTTACCGAATGCGTAGATCGCCATACTACTCACCAGTACGCCAGTTTCTCCGTTTTATACAGACTGTTATAATCTACAGTGCTGGGTGAGCCACACTGTTGAGCCATATTATCTGACGTTTACACAATAAACTTATTCGTTTATATTAGTAACGGAATGTTAAGTAAATTATAGTTGGGTATTTTACTTACGTGATAATCACGTTACCCCGACATTTCGAGAGATATGTGTGGATTATTGTCACAGCAAGACATTCTTCAGCAGTAACACATTCTTTTATCAAGGTGTTTTGGTTTGCAATAATGTCACAAACACGGAAGCAGGTTTATAAAAAGCACTCTTTCAATCCCAAATAAATATTATAATCGTCAGGCATGTTCGTAGTTATTCACAAAATATAACTGTATTTGTTACGCTGCAGAAGCCAATTTTTAGACCACGCACGTCTCTGTTTTCTCTTTATCGATTCGCCTACGCGGACTAAAATTCATTGTAGAGCTTGCGACATCCACACTTAAACAGACACTGAGAAGATTTTTCGAATGTGTGGTCTGGTCGACAGCGACTATGTTTGGCTCGGAGGTACTTTTTTTTCTCCTCACTAAAATGCTCGGTCGTATACGGGGGCACTGGATCTTTGAACATCTGTTTGTATAACTTATACTAACATATTTGTGAAGAGAAACACTCTTATACAGCTTTCTTACAGACTGAGTTGTAACGTTTGGTTTTTGCAGTTTAATATCAAGAACGAACAATATTTTTTTTCATAGCGTACAAAACTGCTTTACATCATTTTGCGCTAAAGAACTCTGAAATTTCTTTATAAACATGTCTTAGGTATAAATTGAATAGAATGAACAAAAGCAGGAATAATTTGAAAGTAGGAGATAAATAATTTAATTTAACCATGTACTATTTACATAAAAATTTTGCATAGTCTAAGGAAGCTGCGGGGTGTGGCTTACACTTACTGAGCAGTCATTATTATATCTATAACACACAAACCGAATAACGCACCAACTGAAGTGCATCAATTTTGCGGAAACTTTATTCTTTTTTATACAAATCGTAGTCAACTTACTTAAACGCATGATATAGGAAAAGACATTGTTATAATATGCATATGCGATGATTATAATAATTACGCTTTCGTGGCATATTTAATATTTTGGTGCGATCTCTGTTCAAAACTGTTTTATCTTTTGTCGTCTTCAGACACTATTAATTCAGACTACTTTCAAATACATTTTTGAAGGTTCGTTAGGTTATTTTTTAGTATGGTTGCTATGTTACGAATACACATTGTTGTATTTAACTTCCATTTACACAGAGTTTTAAAAATATGCGTAACAATTTATTTTATTAATTAATTTTTTTTCTTGTAGACGTGTGGCGTTACAGCGTGTATAAGACTTCATTACAGCAGTCCTCGGAATCATTTAAAAAAAAGAAGTATTTTGATCATCATATGACAGGCAAGTTAGTCTAGAATTTTATTTGACTCATTTTATCGCCCTTGCAGTACAAATATATAGATGACGTGGTATATCAATAACAGTTCTGAACATTATATTAAACTGTATTCTCGAATACCGTATGAAACGTTTACAGCGTACAGTATATCGTGCATATGAACAGCCGCTCTAATTGACATTTTGCACTTGAACGTTTTTGAAATAGTACCCGTAATCGTGATGAAAATGTTGTAAACATTCACGGGCTTTTCTAGAGGAATTAGCCGGACACATCCCGCTCCCCCCTTTTTTTTTATTCGAAAAAATTTCCGTTGTTCCGTGCGTGAATAATGAATCACGGAAGTACGTATGCACATACGCGAGTTTTCATAAATATGTTCATAGATTGTCCAATTCCGCCGTGTTTACCCGCAGCCTTTGGTGTATTCGACCACTGCTGCGCCACTGACGCGCTTTAACAGGCAGTGATGGGCTGCAGCACTTGCTGCTATAGGCCGTTCTCTGTAAAGTGAGCACTTTTTTCATCGGATATAGTAATCAATAAATATTTTTCATTGTGGCCTCAAACTTTTGGTTTTGGGTATGATGAATGTATACACTGTGTTTATTACTCAGATGACGGGGTTTACATTAACAAGTGGCGGAAGGATATAAATTGGCTGAAAGAAAAAACTAACTAGGACTTCAAAAGTGCTCACTTTACCGTGAGCGGCCTATAGCATCGGTGGTTTGCGTGGCATGTGAAAGTAGAGTTCAATGTTTTGTCCGTGCCCCTTCCCCCCTTTCACACAACACTATAATAAAATGTAAAAAAGGCCAATTTAAAGTTCGGCTATCTCCATTACCATTGCCACAAGAGTATTGCGTACAAACGAGTAGTTTTTTTAGTAATAATTAACATTATCATTATTAGTACTAAACATGCATATTTTTAAGTATGGGCTAAGGTTATGCACTAAATAAATAAGCAACATATATATGTATTATATATAATTACTTATTTACTTATATTTACACATACTCAAAAAATGTATTCATGCACCCATAGTTTGTGCTCCAGGTTCCATATAACGGACAACTAAGCTGTAAGGTTAAATTCATTTACAAATCACATTACAGTACTGTGTTTCCCCGAACCCACATATAACACAATAATAAAACTGTACAGTAAACAATACCGAAATATTTGTCCTTAACTCAAAAAAGTGGTAATTCTGAAGAATAGGGACTTTTCCGGGGAAAAAAATCTCTGAAAGTGGTATAATTCTACTCTACTAATTACACAGAACACGAATTTACTAGGGGCATCGTGATATAACCAATACAAACCACAAAAACGATAGTGGGAGGGCAGTAAATATGAAGGAAATTGTGGGGTAAAAAGTGAAAAATATGTATATTATCGTAATATTTATTTACGGAAGTACATGAAATCGCAAAATGACTTTGACAATGTTACCAATACGAGCTACGAATGCGATAGTGTGGAAGTCTGTGAAGAACAGGGAAATTAAGGCGTAAAACTAATAAAAATATGTTAATTTACATGATAACTATTTGTCCCACAGTTCCCCTTCAGTTCATACCCCCTCCCACTATGGTATTTGAAAATTGTATTGGTAACATTGTCAATTTAGGTATTGTTCTATCGCATCATTTTGCAATTATGAGTGTTTTCGTGATAAAATATAACTATTTTACAACAAATATCAGAAAAATACATTAAATTGCAAAACAACCAAACCACTCAACACCTAAATTCACAATGGTACAAACACACGCTCGCGCGCTCGCGCACACCCACACACAAGCACGCGCACGCGCACATTATTTCTCAATGCAAATGGCTACACATAAAAATTATTTCAGGTGAAACTCCATACTTCGCTGATGCGTGACGCTTAGTCACCACAAAAAAAAATGCCTGTGAGGTTGAACCACTGTTTTGGGGTATTTACTACCCTACTGGAGCTGGGACTAGTTCGGTGTATAATTGTTGGTAATATTGTGTATTTATTGTTTAGTTAGGTCGTTTTGCAATGTAATATATTCTCCTGATAATTTTAATATAATAGTAATATTTTAACACGAAAACACGTATAACTTCAAAAATATCTAACCGAACAGTAAGTACACAAATCGATAATATTACCAATATATGTTACAAATACTATAATAGGGAGGGCTATGAAATGGAAGGATATTGTGGAGTATAGTTGTATATCGAAAACGTAGATATTTTCCACTATGTCCACCCCGTAATTTCTGTTCTTCAAAACCATCCCCACTATCGAAAGTTAAATTTTATTTTATTACGAACTCACAGAATACATCGCCATCCACACGATATAACATTCCATTTGACTCTTTGTACACTCAAATCACCCCACAACTATTATAATTTTATATCGTGCATGCAGATATTACCACGCCAACACTCATATTTTCGTACAATTTTTTTATTTAATATGTCTAACTGAATTAGTTGTAATAAAACATGCTTTTAAGCACTTTTGCATATCTACGACCATTTAAAACTCCAAACGTCCGTTCAAAATCATAACTCCCCAGAATGCAACTTTGTGGCGCGAACAACTGACAAATAGTCGTACTATGGGGTATCCAAATTAATGGTACACTGACACAACATTATAGTATATTTCCTACCATTACCACATCATGGTACACAAGGCCTAATAATAATAATAATAAAAATGCCATTACAATTATAGTCTATTAACGCGTCGCCCCTCATGTAAACAGTGACCGAGCTCCTCATATATATTTTAAATATTTTATGTTCGACGTTCCACCTAATGTATCATCAAGCCCCCGTAAATATCGAACAAGTAAGCCATTCACAACTCGTATAAATTTTTTCGTTTGTCTAAAACGTTTGTTCCGACATTGTTTTATACGTGTATTGTTTATAATTGAATAGCCCTATCGCCGCCGCATGACTAAACCCTGTAAATAACCTTTTATACAGTAACTATTCGTTTGAAATTGCATTCTCACATTTAATGCAACAATGCGACCCAATATAAATATTCTACATAAATTATACGTGCTTTATTTCTGAACAGCAAACTTGATAACCTTCACAGTATCACATTTAATTTATTTTACAGGAAACTAAATGAGGCCTTGCTAAAATTTATTTTAAGAATGGTTACTAATAAACATATATAATATATCCAGATAATATTATACCGATTTTCGATAAAGCCTCAATTATTTAGAATTACCAAAAAAGCACTCATACAGTCACAAACGGAACACTCTTATACACTGCAGAAGCAAATCAGTTATTTAATACTTCGTGTGTATACCCTCAGCACGGATTATTGCGTCGAGACGTCGTGGCATAGATGCACCAACGCTGTGGTGTGTGCTGGGGAGGTTTTGGACCACTCTTCCAAAGGCCATCTTTACAGAGCTTGCTTGAAGTGCGGGGTTTCTGTACCTGTTTGCCTAGATACACCAACAAATTCGATATTGTATTGACATCTGAGCTCTGTGGTGGGGTTAGAAGACTTCGTGGTGCATTATAAAATAACCACTCGTCTTTTTTTCATGACAGTGGTTAGGGTCATTACCATGTTGGAACACAGACCGCTGCCAGACCGAGGTTCTGCACACTGTTTGATAGGTTATTGCGCAACACACACACATACTTGGTGGCATCCATGGCACCTTCAATAAAAGCTTAATTCTCAACCTTAGAAAACGCCATGCATACCTCAACCATAACATAACTGTAGGTATAATATGTTGTGACTGCGATTTCGTGTTTGGCCTTCATCACACCCAACGTTTGCCGCCTGAACCGAATACATTACATTTTGACTCGTAGAAAAAATATAGTATCCAAAAATTGGTTAAGCTCATCGTGGTACTCGTTGCCAAATTGTGGGTGTTTTTGCTGTGACATGTAATGAGTTTTTTTTACACGGTAAGCAATATGATAGCACAACATATTTGAGTGTTTTAGATAAAAAAATTTTAGTGCCGGGCTGTGGTTCCCTTTTCAATTTCTACTAACAAGCGCATCTTCCAACTTGCTTACCAGAGACCAAAAGATTATCTAGATCAGTATCTCACATATTGAAAGTATCAACAGTGTATTACTAGCGCCCCATGCGGTTGTCACGAACTAAACAAAATGGCGGGCTATTCAAACCCGAACTATTGCGGTAAATATGAAATCTGTAACCAAATATTTTTTCAAATGAAATTTTTCTTCTCGTATAAGTTTGTAGGATACTTTTTAGATAATTGTTTCACTTATAAATGTAACAATGAGTTGAAAAGTATCGCATACACTTAACATGAAAAAATATCTGGGTTTTTTTTATTCAATGGTTTTTTTTGCATAATTTATAGCCACAGTTACAATTTTGAAAGTTTCGTGTTGAAGTAGCCAGAAAAACTAAAAAAATTTCTGAACTGAAACAAACAAAAAAAAAAAAAAAAACTCTTGTGATTTTGACGCCATATTTGACAACTTTTATACTGAAAAATAAGCATTCAATTTTTTCATAGTATCAGATGCTTCGTTTTTACCAACACATCAAATAAATAAAATGAAACCTTGGTTGCCAATTTAGCAAAAACTATGCACCATAAATAATTGTCTCTATACCCTGACAGTGTGTACAAACTAACTCATGTTTTACATAAATATAAAATTATGAGCAGAAAGTTATCAAACCTCCCTAAATAGAAATCAGAATAAAAATCGGTGCCCATTCTTAAATTGCTGCTTGTATAATACAACTGATGTAGGCTTATAAATTGCATATATATTATTCAAATGTTTTATATTCAAAGATGTCCTGTGTTGACAATTTTTGTATGTAACATTTAGAATAATCGGTAAGAATTTAATCTAGAAGCTCACGGAATTGAAATAAGGAACCACAATTAAATTGGTTGTCACTGCATGTAAAATCTTGTCTAAAAATATAAGACAGAAAATCAATAATTTCACAACTCAAATTTTTACAGTTTATTCATCGTTCTTTTCAAATACAAAACTATGTTAAGAGAAATGTATATTGTAATACTCTTTTTAAATATGCGAAACGTATGTGATGTATTTTGAAATTTAGGAACAACCTTTACTTACACCCTCACTGCGATGAATACACCTGAAAATACTTAACAGCAATCCTCGGCCTTGGGTATGTGGCCTGTGAAAATCAGTTTGGCACTCCGTGTAGATTGGGTGAGGGTAAGATGTATTATTCTTCATTTTCTCATTCCAAATGGGAAAGAGATTAGCGTCTGGTTAAATATTATAGAACACAGGTGCACTGGTAGATCACTCAAATTTTTAACCAGAACGAAAATTGTTTCATTCAAGAGAAATAAATGATACAAACTTAAGAAATACACACTATCTGCTTCTCAACTACTGCGAATTAGTAGTCTGGATATTGTCCTTTATAATTGGATTGATTAAAAAAAAAATTGAAAGCAGGAGTATAGCCGCCAGCGGCTGTATTCTGCAACTCCGTCAATAGTAAATGGCTTTAAATGAGTTGATCTTACTACCAAAATCATCTTTTCACCTTCCTCCATTCTTACATATTTTTAAACAAATAACACTGCATGAGGGGTAATGTGAATTTCAGCATGTCCATCAGAAGCAGTAACACCAACTCTGAAATTTGTGCCCAAATACATGCTATTTTCTCCCAACACTTGCAAACCACATTTATTACACAGAAACTCCTGCTAAATGTTAAATACACAAAATTACTCTTGCATTAAATGTAACATTACAAAACACTCACTAAACACTGCGATGTAACGAAATGAGGATGAATACACGGGAGGTGAAATAACACAGCTCAATATAACCCTTAAACACAACATTGCAAGCCAGGAATTATATCAGGGCACTTTACTGCGCTTTATTATTATTACTATAATAATAATAATGGGTTCTTAACGGCATTGGCCGTTAAGCCCTTTTGCCTGATACGACTAATTGAATAACAGTAGTAGGGATATGGTGGTTGACTTGCAAGGGACTGGGGATTCGGAGAAGGAGCCACCGGCCGCCATCTGGTTACGTCACCGCCCGCCAGACTGGATGCCATTGACCTTTGACCCATGACCCTGACCCGATGACCTCTGACCCCAAAAACTGAAAAATTTCAAAAATTTTACAAATTAAAAGAAAAAAATGTAATTGTTTAAAAAAATCTTTAAGAATCGTTTTCAAATTTATTTTATAAAATGTTTTTTAAAAATTTCTCATTAAAAAAGTTTTTAACCCCGGCCATTATTTTCCCTTTTTCCCCTCGAAAGTTCCCTTTTTATCCATCAAAATATCTCTTTAAAATGTTATTAAAATTGTTTTAAAATTTCTTTACTAAAAAGTCTTTACCCGGCGGTCATTTCTCCCTTTTTTTCCTTACAAATTACTTTTTTTCCTCGAAATTATTTTTACCCCTAAAAAAATTACCTTAAATTTTTTTATTAAAAAACCTGAGGTCTCCCCCCGCCTTCCTCTCCGCACCACCAATTACTCACCTCTGTTCGAATCCAGCAGACGACTAACTCCCTCGCCTCCACTCCCCTCACATATGCTCATTCCGCCATATTTATGTTTTCATTCGTCATTTGTTTTCATGCTACTGGAGGCCGCCATCATTGTGTATATGTTACTGGAGGTGGCCATATTTGTTTTTTTTTGTACATAATTTGTTTATATTACTGGAGGCTGCCATATTGCTAGGTGCAGTCCTATGTTTATTAGTGTCATTTGTTTTGTAGTTTGTGTCTCACCTTTGTGTGACAACCCGATTGTGCAACAACCCGATTATGTCACCTGAAATAGGCCTGTACCGAATTGTGACATTGACCGTTCCTACAAAGTACTTAAATCAATTTATTTTTTATTCTTATATATAAAGCAGGGAGTTTTTTTGTTTGAGAAAAAAGAAAGCCTATCATTTTTACATAAAATTTATTGTACAAATAATAAAATATACATGTTTAATAATCTTCTTAGACGTTCATAGCTTAATGTCCGCCTCGGTGACCCAGGAATTGTAGCAGACAGGGAAACCCCACCCCTTGAAGCTGGCGATGCTCGAAGACGAGTGAACAGTTATGGTGTGCGAACAGTCAGCTGTGCTCATGGCAATATTTTGACTGTTCCGTCTCGAAAATTGTAAGATACAAGACGGTCGTGAAGTATCAGGCAAAATGTTTACATGTTGGCAGGAATATTTCCATGTGTAGTGAATTCGATCCTGCAGTCGATCTCATTGAAGGTAATACGCTCGTTCTGTTTACTCACATCGAATACCATGAGCGTGGCCAAACTCTTGAATGTATCAGGGCTCAATATCGGAGGTTGGGTGCGTCCATAATATGCAGTTTGGAATTGAGCATAGATCTGATATGTCAGTAGATACTGACCATTTACAAAGTTCGTGTTCATGAACGGGTAGCTTTCGCTATTCAAAAATATTTTGACATTTTCTATTTGGCATTAGTCGAACTGCGAATGGCTCACTCATACATTGTGCCGTCTTCCGGTCTGTAGCCCAACAATGATGTAGCTCGGGTTCTCAGAAGCAAAGCTGGTCTTCACCATCCAGTTAATGCTCTGGCTTGCTGTGCAATCTGGGTGTCTCCAGACTCCACGCCACATCGATGTTTTTACCATCTTCCACATTCTGCAACATGTGTAGGCATTCTGCAGTGCTAAACTGCACATGAGGGAGCATCAATTAGATAGACTGTAGGTTCAGGTCCACTGACTCCAGGTTTTCTCCCGTACCCACTATGGTATCAAAATACGAATTGGTAAGCATTATCACCAGCTCCTGCTTCGAATTGAAGGTAATTCGTTTGTGGTATTCTGCAAATACCAATAGCATGGAGAGTGGAACACATACTTCGAACCTTCCTTCAACATAAATGGGAACACTGGAGCCATCTTAGATTCCCCAGCCTACCATCTTGTCTGCAGGCAGCTCATTCAGGATGAGCGAAAGGTAAATTTTTATCGTTGAGTTTATGCCCACATCTCGCAACTGGTCCACCTCGTCACCGTTAAGAAAGTAGGCGATGCGATCGATCAGGTGAAGAATTCCTTTGCTAATTATTTTCGTCGATGCTGGATTGGTCCCATCTTCTTTCGTCAGTCCCCCTGATTCGCAAGAAAGACTAGCAAGTAAGAGTGCAGATATCTCTGTGTTGGATTGCTATCCGAACCTCCGATGGTAGTGCGTATGGCCCAATCAGGAACGTCTGGTACGCATGAAGTTTCACCTTCGTTATACTGTATTCCAAAATGGTTGGCTCTTCGTAATTTAGGAAATCTTCCATGGCACTCGACTTTGTAGCAGACACTGCAGAAGATAATCTCGCTAGTACGTGTTAACTGCTTGGAGACCTGTGATTCATTGATAGTAGGTTTTGCCCGACACGTTCTTTTATAACTTCTGGTAGGTGTAAATCTTATACTAATCTTCTCAAATGCAGGCATAAGGTGATTTCTTGGTTTCGAAAGTTCACCATCTATCCATGCTGGTCCACGACTGTCATGGCTACCTCGTGTGCTCTCTTTGCGACGACCAGAACATAAATTATGCTTTGTTGTGCCACGACCAGTTTATAACCTGGAGGGACGATATGCAAAAATTCGTACAGCATATTGCTCCGTCTGCAGTTGAGGCATCTGCCGCTCGCCAAGTTGCAGGTTATTTCTATCGCATTGACTGGCAAAATATTCACAGGCTGCGATATGTGCATTTTACCAGCTTTGTAGATACAGGGCTCGAACCCCAGCATCGGTCCGATAGTATCCAGTTTCGGAAAGTCGATGTCTTTGTTGCATCTGATAACACTCTTTAGAGTATTGGGATTCCCATGTAGTTTGAATTCAGTGTCGGAAGGCAGCGAATCTTCAATGTACCTTGCAAGGTCGTCTATTTCATAAGAGCCAGTGGGCAGCGAAACATCAAGGGAAAAATTACCACTTTTTACGAGGTGCAGCTTGCAATATTTTCCATCAATATTCGGTATCGCATTGTAAGTTTGAAAATCGATAAGGCCTATGCACCATTCCCTCTCTAGGCCGAGTGGCGGAAAATGTATTGCTAGCAGCTTGGAGCTAGGACCCGTCAAGGTAAGCATTATAGACATGACTGATGGTTTCCTTGTGGTGTATAGCCTTTTTATACAATTACTTGTATGAGCGAACCAGGAAGTGAAGTCACAAATGTCCGCAGTTCCACGTACTAGGTAGCTGCTCCGTTTCGTAATTTTCAGTTAGATTACAATTTTTCAGGTACTCACGCAATTCGGGCGAAGGATGCAAATTCCCAAAATTATCGTAATAGTCTATATTGTTACCCTTTTTTACATAAGCTACCCAGTGCATGCCGGGCCATGCTGTCGTCTACATATTAATTAATTACTGCGCATTCTTCTCTCTTGGGTTTAGCAGGCAAACCATCTCTCATAAACACTCTGCGAAAATTGGATATTTTCAGTTTGCATGCGAACAGTTCCAAATCCACATTCGTGAGTGTTCGTTTCGGTAGAGATTTTACTATTGTTTCTTCCTGCTACATCGCTTTTGCAATCTTCCGACTCCTAATTTATATAGTCTTAGAGGCCATGCCCGTTAATTTACCCATGGCGATAGCTTCCATACTTGCATTGTGTCTTTGGGCCTCTGTCAACTGCTTCCGTTCGTTCGTTGCTGTGTTGACGGCTCGGGAGATACCACTCGTGGCCCCCATTAGGCCTCTAAGGGCTGCGAGTGCAGGCAAAATCAATGGTAAAATGCACTGGTAGATATTTTCTTAGACTTGGCAGCTTTTCTTCTTTTTGTACCTGCTTTTCTTTTCACTTCTGCCTTTCTTTTGCTCTTACCACCCATGCCCATCTTCACTTTGGCATTCATCAAGTTGTAAACACGTCGCAATGCTGTTTTTTCGCAGAGCCCGGCATGTGATAATTTTCTTATTTCACCCGCATTCTGTGCAAGTATCTACTCTGTCCGGTGTCTGGCTTGCAGATCCTTATGATGGGAATAGGCGATGTCGTGTTGCTTACACGCCTCGTCCAGGGCGTTTATGCCTGCCGTGTTGCATGACAGCCTTTTAGCTAGCCTGGTTCTTGGCCTGCAGAACCTGTATCCGGGAATGTGCTAGATTGTTGATCAGCGTATCTACGACCCCGCTTCCAGCTATGGTCTTACTTCTTAGACATTGTGGCAAACTGAGTGTGAAAAGTATAAATACTCCTTTTATACATTTTCGTTTCAGTATCAGTCCAGACTTGAAACAGTACGGACACATCACATATTCCAATATGACATTTCAGTGCGAATTATGTTAGAAGCTGTTTCCTCAGTGTGATGCTTCAAAAAGACATTCTACAATTTACAGCATTGGTTCTCCACCGCCGCCACCACCACCAGAATATTGCAATGGTAATATACGTATTATCAAGCAAGATGTTATTCCACCCATCGCATTCACGCCGAAGATGATCTCTCCCACGAATCGTGGCATGGAAGCCTATTTACGAATACAGTGAGGTGCATCATCGTAGGACCATCAAATTGCGGGAAAACCATTAGTCCTACAGAGCCTGCTGGAAGAAGATAAGTCTCCGGTTCGAGAACATATAACTTTACTCAAAATTGCCCCAGCAATCGAAATACCGACGATTGGCACGAGTACTACAGGCTGTGGATGGTATGGGTTATTTCCAATGCAGTGATAATGAAGCTGTTGTAACTCTGAACGAAGCATTACGAAACTCGATATTTTTCTTCGATGACATTGCCTGCGAGAAACAAACTTATATTAAAGAGTACTTTAGCATGGGATGTCTTGCATACGTGGATTGCATGTACCTCGGCCAGACTTATTCGCACATACCCAAACAGATTCTTTGCGATAAAACTAATGTGTTGGTGCTGTTTCGCATGGACGACACGAATTTGCGACATGTTTACGACGATCATGTAAATACATACATGACACTATCAGATATGTGTCATGTCTTGCACACATCAATCATATGTGTGCTTTGTGCTGGAAAGACAAATACTTATTTTTTCAATCATAAAGGAATGGCCCCTATATAATGGGAGGTGTAGGTGCAGGTTCGATCAGTTCGTCAGCCATCTAGAATGAGTTGCAGCATATCGAAATTTGGACATAGTAGCCTCCAGATACGCCATAATAAAGACAATGATGGCGATTGTCTCATACCAGGAGATGATGGAAATGTGATGCTGGTAGAAGAATAATTCGAAATGTTGGTGAACCCGAACGATCTGGGGACGCTGCTACTAAACATTTCATCCTCGAAACTGGTATTGACATAATATCGGAACTGCTCAGAATGTTCGCCGAACAAAACGCATTCTTTCGAAACTACCTATCCGATCTCGGAGCGAAGATGAAGCATGTGAAGACTGAGATTGTCCACGATATGGTGGCCATGGACGAGAATGTGACGAATGTTAAAAGGTGTCCGATTAAATGTAGTATCTGCACAAAATGAAGAGAATGTGAAAAACCGGAAGGATATGACCCATACATTAGATATCTCTATTTTCCACCTAGCCACGAAAACAGATATTCAAAATTACAGCAAACGTCTGAGGAAGATTGAGGTATGTTGGTGCAGACTCACGACTAAACCTATAAAAGAGAGCAACAATGAGAATTTTTATTCGGTATTATGGCAGGCATTGCCAGCGAACTACATCGAGTGATTGTCTGTCCACTCAAAATATTTGCTCACCAAGATAGCCAAATTTCACGCAACCATATAACTGAAGAAACTTTTAAGGCCATTACTCATTGTCTCGATGTACTCGGGGAGAGCTATGGAGTACCCATAGCTGCAAAGTCCGAAATCGACACTACTGCTAAGCCTTTGTAGAAGTGAAACCATGATGTACAGTCAGATCAGGACGATGGATCGGATGCAGATTTACAACACAAGAAGAAAGTAAGGGAGAGACCCCCAAAATCTAATGCTTTGGCTGGACAGTACCTAAGATCGTACACATCTCGTAATAATGATATAACATATGGTGTATACAGGTATATTGGTTCCGCGGTGCTGCTGATATAGTTTCTACTAGGTGGAAGCATCCGAGTTGGCGGTTACGTGGTATGTGGAACCTCCAGACTATACGCTCTTTTATTTTGCAAGGAGCCCAGGGACTTTACCGAATCCGACCTCCTGGAATACAAGACTTCGGTCGAACTCATGCACACACTTTACCAAAACAACGATCCCGAGACCAGTGTATATAAGTTTGATCATGAAAAAACCGACATTCTCGCAGACCTCTTCAGCAGCCTAGCACTGAAAAGTGTTGAAGGTCTGAAGAAGACAGATGACCGCAAGAACATTGATTACTTGTTTTGGGATGATCCAGACGAACTGGTCGATAGGCTGCAGCTACTACTTGCTTCGCAAAGTGTTGGAAATAGCTCCCACACAAACTAGATAGTTTAAATCATATAAGAACTTAAGGAGGTGGGCTACATATGATGAATCGATTGGGTAACGCCAATGAACTGCATGCGGCAAGGTCGTGATTTCTGGGATGAAAAATCTGTTTCAAGCCGACCTCGTCGAGATGATACCATATGCTCATGTCAACAAAGGCTACAAATACATGTTTACAGTCATCGATGCCTATAGCAAATTCACCTGGGCCAGGCCGGTCAAGTCGAAGAAAGCACGTGATATCACAGAAGCCATCGTAGATATGTTGAGCGAAGGACACATCCCAGCCAATTTGCAAACTGATCAGGGAAAGGAATCCTACAATGTAAAGCTCAAGGCCCTGGTGAGGAAACATAACATAAATCATTATTTCACATACAGTAATCTTAAAGCAGTATCAATTGTCGAGAGGTTCGACAGGACTCTGAAGGACAAGAAGTGGAAGTATTTCGCAGCAAATGGTAGCTGCAAGTGGCTTGAGCTACTGCCGAAACTTGTATGCGAGAATAATTCTACAGTTCACTCGAACACACGCTTAAAGCCCGAAGATGTCAAGGACATCTCCCCAATTCGGACTCTGTAGGCTATTCCGAAGAGGAAGGACCCATGTATGCTAAAAGCCAAGATCAATGACCTGGTGCGCATCTCCAAACAGAAAGGTGTCTTAGAGAAAGGGTTCGCAGCGAATTGGAGCCCCCAACTATTTCGTGTGCGACTTATATGTAACTATGCTCCGAGGACCTACTATCTCGAAGATCTGAACAACTTAACCATACATGGCAGTTTTTACACCAAGGAGATATGGCCGACGAAGTTTCCAGATGTGTACTTGGTGGAAAATATGCTGAAATGGAATAATGGTGGGGCCTAAATTAGATGGCGGTGTTTTCCTGCCCGCTACAATTCGTGGGTCGCCAAGGCGGACATCGAGTGGTGAACGTCGAAGAAGCTTAATAATTCTTTATATTTTATTGTATGTAAAATATATTTTATGTGAAAAAAGATAGTGTTTTAGATCAAACAAGAAACCTCGCTGCTTTCTATATAAGAACAAAATATAAGAAAAATATTTATTTTACAGGAATGGCCAATGCCACCATTCGGTACAGTCCTATATTAGGTGACAATCGGGTTGTCCCACAAAGGTGACACAAACTATGAAATAAATGAAAAAAAAATCATGGACTGCACCTAGCAAGATGGCTGCCTCCCAACATGGCAGCCTACAGTAACTTATATAAACATATGATGTACGAAAAAACAAATATGGAAACCTCTAGTAACATATGTAAACAAAGTATGTACAAAATACAAATATGGCCACCTCCAGTAACACATTTAAACATATTATGTACAAAAAACAAGTATGGCCGCCTCCAGTAACCTATAAATAAAGATAGCTGCCTCCAGTAGCATGTAAAAAATTAAAACTCAAGATGTCAGTCTGAGTATATTTGAGGGGAGTGGAGGCGAGGGAGTCAGTCGACTGCAGGATTCGGACAGAGGTGAGCAATTTTGCGTGGGGAGGTGAGGGGGGAGATCTCCATAAATGAATTTATTTTTAATTAACATTTTTTATACAATGTTTTTAATATAAATTATTTAGGGGAAATTTGGTTTGGGGGGGGGGGGGGAGGGAAAAATAGCAACCAGGGTTCTAGATTTTTTTTTTATAAATTTCAAAACGATTTTTTTTATTTTAAACTATCTTTAATTACATTTTTTTAATAATAGAAAGTTTTTATAATATTTTTTATTTTTTTTAGATATTTAACAATTTTTTAATTTTCCTGTTATAATTTTTTTATATTATTTTCGCAATCTTTTCGGTTTTTTGGTTCAGAGGTCACTGGGGGTCATTGACAAGGTCACAGGTTAAAGGTCAAGGTCAATTACATCCAATATGGCGGCCGGGTGATGTAACAAGATGGCGGCCTGGGGGCTTTGGCTCCGAATCCCCAATCCCATGCAAGTCAACCGCCCTATCGATACTACTAATACCCTTGTCAGCACTGGTGTGCACCACCCTACACTGGGGTGCACGAGCATTCTCCGCTCTAACTCGTTACACCAAGTGCACGGGTACATTATGTAGCGCACACATCCACACATGTAGTGACTTGCTAGATGTGCTGGACTCTGTGCTTGGCCGGGCAAACTGTCTTACGAGGTAAGGGACGCAAGTACACGTCAAATGATTGGGCAATAAATTACACCAACAGCAATTAAAATTTGGCAATATAATAAATATTGTAAATTTAAAAAAATTCGTATTGATCACAATTAAAATGTATTAGGCCTAGTCTCTAAAGTACAAATTCTTATTCACTCAAGATTGTTACATCACCATAAATTTCTAGTACGTACTTGGCTAATGATTTAGTCGGAAACACAAAAGCAAATTAAAAATGATAGAAAGCGTTAAGCCATTATTTGTCCCACAATGTTGAGCTGATCAAATATCTTGGATCCTGAATTTATTAGTACAGTTCCATCACTATGATGGGACCATGGTTGGTGTAGCGGCTGAATTGCTTGCCTTCCACCAAAGTGGCCAGACGACAGTCACGCCTCGGGTGGCCAGGTGGCGAACCCAAGCAATCTGTTTCCAGATACCCAACTAGTGGAAGATCCTGGAAAAACAAAATAAAATAGTGTAGCAAGTTATGAGTTAAAAAACACTACAATTATATATTTGACATACATGTCAACTACAATATGGGGAGAAAAATTGTCACCTTGATGATTTCTAAACGGTTACAGAAATAAATTAAACTCAATAATTATTAGGGGATTCATGTCTTGTTGAATTAAGATACTGTGCTTAAAAGTGAAAATTACGTGTTAAGTATTATTTTTCATTAGTTGGCAGGAGATTGAGAGAACTGTTTTTCCCTAACCTTTTGTTTAACATATTTTTATATTGCAACGACACATTTATCATGGTAAGCACTTTTAAGTTATAACATTTAAATAACTATTTAAATCTTGCACTGCAATGCACCTCAACAAAATACCAGACATAATGCACAGAAAAGCTAAACTTTCAAGCACCAAACCACAAGTCAACCAATTTGGTAATACGGCAGTTAACCATCTTACCAGAGTGAATTATGTAGTGGTTGTACTCACATGCATCACATCATAACATACATTATTAAATTAATATTGTATTGGATATTTATTTTGTTTTCATAGGTGCATTATTAATTGTAGATTTGCCAGATTTAGTTTGCCTACCACAGAATTCCCTGAAATTTAACATATGTGTACAAAATTATCTGAAATTTCTAACTTGCATTGATAGTTCACTGGAAAGTCCAATGTTACAGAATGTGGCTTAGTCACTGAATAAAATTACACAATGCCAAAATAGTTATATTAATGACCTTGCATGTAAGATGTCTTGAAAGAATGTTGAGAAAATTCTGCAAGTTCTACACATTTCGCACAGATAAATATAGGGTAAAATTTTTCTTGTTTTAGTGAACATTTAATGGTGACTATAAATACAAAGGGTCCTGTAAAGTTAGAGTTAAATACTATTGAGTTGTGAAATAACGAGGAGGAGCTTTCACCTCTCGCAGCACTATTTTAAATACAATTGGTAATTAAAAAGAAAATAGCATGTGTTACCAACAGTGATATGTATAACCAGTGTCTTCTCTGCTGACTAAATATATGATTTATTCCTATCTCTGCTGCTGATATACAGCCAACTTTATCGCTAGGCCTACATGCAAATTGTATGAACAAAATACATAATTTTTTATACTTGTGCAAAATCTGCCGTACATGAGTTAGTACAAGATTATAGTATAGCATGAGTTTTGCATGTATCTTGTATCGTGCAAATGCCACTTCAGGTTTTAAAAATCAAGGGTATAAATTCTGTGTTGGCACTAAAAAAATAGGAACAACTATCTTACAATTTCACAATACAGTAAAATTCCAACAAAAAATCCCAGAAATAATAGCTTTTTTTTTTTTCAGATGAAAGGGGAGAGAATCATTAGGGAATAGCGAATAAGTGGAATAAAATACAGAAACAAGGGAAGAAACGGAACATAAGACTTAGTCTATTGAGGTTTATATGGGTAAAAGCCAGCAATAGGTGTTTAAAACTCACAACCGCTTCTCCGCAACACACACAATAGGTACCAGCGTGACAGAAATTACAGGTTTTGCACTGAAATTATAATTTTCTTAAGAAACTTAATTGGAGAGGGGCGTTGATTCGGCAGAAGTGGAATTGCGCATGGCATTTACGACATTATGAATATATTACAAATAGGAAAAATTCCATGTAAACTGGTGTGAACAGTAGCTTCTGCAAAATATACAAACTGAAATGCTAAATGTTTATGTAAAACATATTAAAACAAACCAATTCTTCTAACATGGTTTCACACCGATTAAAGCTCAAACATAACCAAGTAACACAATCGGTTATTATTTTTATTTCTACTAGTTTTCATCATTCTGACCAATCAATAAGCTTAATCACCTGAACATGATGTAGCCTATCCCAAGGTCAACTGCACTTAGTTTTCTTTGTCTAACCAAAAATTACAAGAATATGTAATGTTAGAATTACAATTGTATGACATGAAACGTGAATGTGGTGAGAGAACAAAAAGAAACAGTGGCTTGTGAACACACACTGCATCTCTTAAGATGCAAAAGACTAAAAAATATATATTATATATAAAACGTTTCTTGCTGCAACATATGCATGCCTCTTGTCCCACAGTCATAAAGTTTTAATGTTTCTTTGAAAACCTGCTTGTGTATCTAATACCTGCAGTGTTTAATTAGTGTTTAGACTCCACTGGGTGCTCAATCATGTGACTGCCCACAGCGAGTGATTGTTTATCGGCCATATTTGCACTGACACTGGAGACAGTACACTTTATTTTGGAATTTTTTTAAGGTGCTCTATAGTGTATTAAATTGTTAAATATGATGATCATATTTTTAATTGTATGTATTCTACGTGTAAGTATATATTTCATCTTATTTGTAATATGTATCTATTTTATTTGTCATGTGTTTCTTTTTGTAATTTGACACTTTTTATATCCCCGAGCTTATTAGGCTCTCATGGGATTAAGTGGAATATGAGCAATAAATACATAAAATAAATAAAACTCTGTGCACACTATTTCAGTGTAATTGACAAGTGGAAGATTAAAAACGATTGCACTCAATGTGACTTCCGGCAACTTGAGGACACAGTACTAGGCCAGTGAGCAAGATGCTATAGCACAACAATCTGAAAGTTTTTTTTACTACCTGCAGGAATAACGATATATTGCTTTGTTTACCGACACAAAGTAGTCCTGCCCAAAAATTTATTCTATACAAGAGGCCATGAATTATTCCACAGTTTGTTCCTTCAGAAAAACTTATTGGGAGTACACTGTTAATAGGTATACCTGATTCAATACAAATATGTTGACATTATTATCAACTAAATGCTGTTACCATCAATTAAGCACAACATTGTTTTGACCTTTTTAATGTCTGCAACACAATTACATAACACTGACATCCCAAAATTTTTGACACTGATTGGCAAGAAATTATTTTATCCACATTGTGCCAATAGTGCTGTTGCGATATCAAGATACAGATCATAATTAAAGCCTACATAGAATTTTTTCAACCATAAATTTCTAAATTTCCTGCTTGACCACTGCGAAATTTATCATGTATGTTGTATTGATAATTGCCGATAATTCTACAATTGTAAAGGTGTCAACTGATATTACAACATATCAACCCTATCCTACATTTCAACATTATGAATACATTCTCCAAATTGTAAATACTGTTTATAGGTAGGTGTATAATTAAATTAGTAGACAAAGAATCGCATGTCCCAAAAATGGGCCACTGTGATACACCAGACTACAGAAATATTTACAAACAAATAGAACCTGTTTTAACAACTACCCAATCCTAATATTTTTTTAATCAACGTGCAAAATTCTTACCTGGCGATCCCAACATTGGCACAGAATTGGCATTTACCCTTCCGGTGCAAGGGCTGAAACTTCGTCTGCAAAATGACTTACAAATTTTGTACAGTGAGTGAATTTTTTCATATCAACGAACCTTGGTGAGTATATCTTGCCTTTCCATATTGGCTTGAATCCAACAAAAGCGGAAATATGTGTCTTGCAGAAATCTGGTCCTGACACTCTGGCACATAACGATTTCTTCCGTACACAATTTTTCAACATTTTCAGAAACCTGTGAATACGATTCAAACAAACTTAACCTTAATCACCACGTGTAGAGACAAATGTGCCACCATTTGCAAAAAAAAAAAAATTAACACACTCACCCACACATTCCCGTTCCAAGCCCGATAGCAGCGCTCCAAGTGGTTGTCAACTATTTTGGTGGTCAACGTAACTCCACAAGATATAACAGGCCATGTTGCTTGCCCTCCACATGTATTTGCCATTTTATAATACCTAACATAAGTAATAAAAACGGAAACGAAATTAATCTAATGCTAATTGAAACTAAATATAATTGAGCATATTAAAAATTATAATAAACTCCCAATTTCCCGAACACTTTCATCCACTTTCCAAGGAAAAATTAGAAATGGAGTACGCAAACAGAAAGACTGCTTACCCTGCCGAAGGAAGGCAGCAAGGTAACTCGCTTGCGAGTTCGTTTAATAGCTAGTCGTTCCTGTTTGTGGAAATAAATACTGGATAGCAGCACTATGTGTGTACAGTACGGTACTTCTGTTTCTCAAATCTGTTTCTCAATTCTGTTTCTCAAATCGAAAATAGGAAATTCAGATTTAAATGTGTTTAAATTTAAAGTTAAGGCGAACACTACAAAGGGTCAAACATTTCCATTATGAATAGGGTACGCATTGCTTACATTTTCTCTATGGAATAAACGCCACTGCGTTTTTGTCAGTTCACTTCAGAAAAATGTGGTTTCTTTATGGTTTGAGTTTGAGTACTTACAGCATGTTGAAGTGTGTCGCCCTCACCCTAGGCCGTTTGTAACGCCGGCCGCTCCCAAGGGCAGCACACACGCGGTCTCGAAGACTGATCACTGACGAGCAGGGTAGTGTAGTGTGAGTACAGGAGTGCCCAAGATCGGGCAGTGCAGGGAGTGTAGCGCCACGCGCGCCTACCAGCCCGGGAGAGCGGACAGGTGCATTATGTTATAGTCCATTTCATAAAAGTGGTCTCGAATTTGACATCTCTAGAAAAGTAGTTCCACTGGCATCTGGGTGGCTATGTATCCTTCCCCCACAGCTGAACTGTCATTGAAGGTGACTGTTTGCAAACAAACACCATGCGACTGCCAGTATTTGTAAACAAACGAACATATGACTGCCTGTTTTTGTACACAAATTGCATGTGCCTCCTTCCAAATGACAGAAGCTGTGAAGGGCTGTTCAAATAGTTGCAGGTTGACAACAATCCCATTTTTTTTAGTTTATAAATATTTTATGTAAATGACTAAAAGCCCACGTAATAAGTCTATAAATTTATAATTTTTTACCTTCCAAGAAATTTGTTACCAGGATGCACGAAAATTAAATTGTATCTTGACTGTCACATGAATAAGATATTTTACTGATTTTTTTTATATATATGGTACTCGAAATATATTAATGACAACTAATCTTGCCACATTTACCTGAGTAAAGTTCTTGTAAACATAAAAATTCAGCATGGTTTCCACGAACACTAAATACCAAGGTCCTCCCCCCCCCCCCCAGGAATTTATAAATATAAAAATACCGCCCCCCCCCCCCTAACCTTCTTTTCAAACACAGTCTACATTCTTACATACAGGCTATGCCTACTATTGCATTAAATTACATAATTCAGCTTTGTGGTATTATATGACAACAAACTCTCTATAGCCTGATACTTTTGTGGTGGTTATAATTATCAGGATGTTAAAGTATGTAGGTAGCCAAAATAATATTGAAGCAAATGTTACTTAATTTTAGTATTTTAATAACTCTCATTTAGTAACTCAAATGTTAAGTATTGCAGTTTTACATACAAAATACTTTAATTAATTTTCTCAAATATCTGTGTGTTCACATTGTCATGCTGTGAATGAAAACTTATTTCTGACTAACTCGGTGTTGATATTTACACTGAAGTTCAGTCGCACAACCTCCTTCCTCCTCAAAATTGAGAATACAGCCCTAGGCTTGTTTTTGGGTACTTAATGAAAAACTTTCTGTTAAGAGATGTTACAAAGCACTCTAGAGAAGCAGATGTGACCTACAGTAACAATATATCAGGCGAACATATTACTTACACACTTAAAATATGCTCCACATACTCAAGATTAAAGACATCATAAAGTTCATTTTCCTTAGCGATAAATTTTGGAATTTCTCAGTACCTGCTGATACACGAGACACTTCTTTATGATAATTGGAGCACCTTCGGTGGGGGCTTAAATTGAAAGAATTTTGTTTGATAAGCATGTTGTAATTTACTTGATATCGAAAAGTTGTCTTTCCAATGCAAATCCTGTTTGTGTGAATTATTCTTGCAACGCTTACAATATTCTTAACAATGTTAAAAACATATGCGCGCTTTTAATTTGCAAAATAAAAATTCTCAAAACGTTTACGAAAGACTCCAACGTTGAAACCTGTATGCCATTTTGTTACTTTCATGCAGCCCTTAAAAACAGTAAAAACCGTTATATTTATTTGCTAACAAGTATCCCTGCGTAACAAGCTTGACATTTTAAATACGCTGTAAAAAAATAAAGTGATACAACTTACAAGTTTGTATGGGCACTAAGCTTTACATTTTGAAACCCTCCAGAACCAGTGTGTTAAGAGTTTCAATCAATAATAACACAGAGAAATGTTCATAGCAATGAAATGTGGGCCCAATTAGAGTATCATCTTTATTGATATTCTTACGATGCCGGAATCACATAGCCCAAACGCGCACGACACGACGACCAACAGCCAATGAAATACAAGATTCTGTCGTCCGACCAGCAATTTTGTATTAGAAATTATTTATATTCTTCGTCGTGTCGTGCGGCACGACACAAGAATCTACAACATTGAAAAATGAAATTGTATTGCAATCTTTCCCTACAGTGGTAAATACGCAGCTTATAAGAAATTAAATTGAAAACTACTGTACTAACTCTTAAAAATAATAATTTTACTTTTGTATGCATTAGCGATACCAATTTGTCACCATTATGTATTGCAAATTTCCCTCTTGTTCACCACTTTTGAGACTATCGTAGCCTATCAGCGCCTTCTAAACAGTTAGGTTAAATGCCAAGAGCGTGGTGTCGGTCGTGTTGTAAATTTAAATAATCAAATTGAAATGTGTCATGGTTGCGTTTTTGGTCGTTCGTGCTGTGTTTGTTGGGGCTATGTGATTCCGGCATGAGTGTGCGGAATTTTTAGTTGCAAATTGCTTTGATAGAGCAGTGGGAAATTTTGCTCGTATGGAAATAACATTTTAACTATTCAACTTCGAAAATTATAACTTTAATTAAAATACAAAACCCGATACATGCGTCGCTGTTCGTATTCCTACAGATGCAGCAATATATACACGCACACACTCTGACCGAAGGTTAACTTTACACTCGAATTTACGATGTAGACAAACAAATATTGTTCATTCACTACAAAAGTATGGAAAGTGCGACATTTTTTAGGCCATGTGCAATTCAATAATGATATTCACGGTTTACAAATACATTTACAAAACACGCAAACTTGCTGTTGTAACCTCTTGAACATGTGTTTTTCTATGGCAAGCCTTGCAAGTTTACATCACTCAAATCACGTTTGTTCGTCACTAACATTAAATAAGTTATTTGCAAAATCATTCAGTATAATCGACACTGCGCACGTTTCCCAATACATTCAAAATTAAACTTATATACGGAAATTATATTTGTGTCACTTCATTGCGGAAGGCGGTTAGGAAAATGGATGAACGAGCAGTTTAATGACGTGCCGATTAATATTTCATTTCACTTAACAAAACGCACTACAACTTTACCTACAACCACCTATGTTTGGAGAAAGTAAATAAAGAATTGACCACCAATTAAATATTCCGACAACACCAATAAGATATTTGTATAATAAACACGATGGGAAAAAACGTGTTCGCACATTTTCCTTCACCGGGCTGGAAACAAAAACATGCCTAGCCATTGGCTGGAAACGTTTACTGTTCGTATGTGTCGACATACTCTGTCATAAATGCTGAACATGTTTTTAGAGTCCCATTACTAATAGCCAAGAAAATTTAATATTACTTTAGAAACATAATTTAAACCATAAATGTTATAAATATAATGAAAATTTTAAATTACAACTTTTAGTTCAGAGTACTGTTTTCTTCCAAAGACATCATAAAAATAGCCGACCTAACAACACGGATCCCGCAGAAGTTCATCAGCTGATACAGTACTGTAGAAGTGAGAACATTTACTGTTTACATAGTGTGTAGGTTGGTCACATTGTCTGTCAAATTCGAGACTACGTAAATGAAATGAACTATAAAAAGGGTCGTAGCATTTCTACAAGCACATTTCTAGCCACGTAATACAGACACGTGACCCGTAAATGATGTGAAATATGTGTTAACACGCCTTTGTGCCCAAAGTTGTTATTTTTAAAGTATTATTGCTTTCTCTCACAAATGTTTATTCTCACAACCACGGATGTTATGTCCAACCCATTTCACTTCAACCACAAGGTAAGCTATAGATATATTTATTAACTTGTGTTTTCTGCAGTGTTTCAAAGTATGATAGCATGTCACGGTATATTTGTTCTCCGCGTGTGCAAGTAGATCCCTCCGCGGCGCGTGGGCCCGCCACCACCAGCCCTCACGCCACAGCAGGAAGTCAGTCAGTAAGTCGCACACAGAGAGTGGGGGGAGGGGGACGTGTGAAACAGCGCTCGTACTTTTCCCACCCACACGGTATCAACCTTCCTCACGGGTCATTTTTTCAGCAATAGTTAAGTATCAGGAATCTTGGTCGTTTTAGCCATCCCGGATACTCCCCCTCGTCACCCCAGGGATTGCATCGCCTGGGGAGTTTATAATATAACCAACACTCATAATCTTAATGTAAGCTTATTGCTTTTTGTACTGTATAGCCTTCGCCGCGCGTTCAAAGCGAGAATTGTACAAGTTATTCTCCTGGAGGGAATGTTCAAGATTGTAATAAACAGCATGAACTGATGAGTGCATTTATTCGATTGCCGAAAGGAATTTCAGGGCACGGGAACCGTAAAGTCAGCTATTTCCTGATGATTGTGTCTATGTGAATTTTAAGGGTAAATATTAATCTGTATGTGTGATGCTACCTAACCAAAGTACCGCGAGTAGCATTTATGGGTGTGTGGTTTGGCCTAGACAATCTACACATTGTTGTTTTGATTACGTTAACGTCATATTAATTCGCAATTCCAAGCGGTGATTGGGCTACCCGAAGAGCTCTCGTTTAGAAAACACGAGGCCTCCACATCAGGTGAACTACTGCAAGATCTACACAGGAATGTGGTCCGGGTGATCGGCCCGCAAGCACCCCGAGGTTACAAGGACTCAGCTGTACCGCTACGTCAGTGATGCCACCACAGCGACGTCTGGCGCCTACCGGGTATACAATTCCTAACACCTTTTTTTCCGAATTATGTTCATCACCTTTGTAAATCCGAATCAACCCCATATCGTCCAGTCAAGCCATGTCAATTGTCGCCCTTCCGTGTGGCCAAAATTTCCCACCAAAATCCATGTATGAACTTTCGACCAACCTTTCAAAATTTCCCCTTCCTCAAGTTGTCCATCTATGCCATTCTAACCCTGATTAACCGCCTACCCGCAGCGAGAGGAAGCAGAGGAGAACATCAACAGCGCCGTGATGCCTTCCAGATGCCTGGGAGACGCCAGAAAAGGGACCACGTGCTCTGTGGGGGAAAAAGTGTGCAAAAGCTGGTTCATCGCCGTTGTGGGGAAAGCGGAGAAGGGCGAAAAAGGCAGTCATCTTTGTGCAGCACGTAGCATCAGGTCTCACGTCACCAGGCAGTACACAGGACAAAAGAAGGGGAGGGAGTCCGTGCCCATGCCACCCCCTTCGTCGCCAGCAGCAGCTCCCAGCAGGACAGGCGTGTGCTCGAGCGGGGCTGCCACGTTGTGACCACCATGCCACGTACATTGACTCCAACTGTCATCCGTGCTGCGCAAGTGACTGTGAACTGTTAATATGGCCAGTTACACCACATCCATCACAACAGCAACAACATTGTGCTTGCAGCGCTTTAAAGCACTTTCAGTGGACTTTGTCGACAAATTCGAGCGAGGCACGCAGTGTTGTTGTTGCGACTGTCGACCGAACTCGACGACAAACAGCCACGTCACAACCATTTGCGAGCAACCGTACACAGTGGAAACATAGGTGTCACGGGAAAATTTATGAACAGAAACAGTGCAATCGCAAGTAATCACATCATCTCACTCGCGCACCGGGTTATTTTGATATAATTTGTGACGGGCAAGGCACAATCATATTACATTGCCGGAACCGTCAAATCAAATTCCACCTGGAATGACTTAGCAAGAAATAACAGACAACTGCAAGTATGTTAGTGTTTACGTGTGGTGACTTCCACATTAATGATGGACAAGAAGAAGTTCAGGACCTCGTGTCAACATGTCACATTCAAGTGAGCAGCAGCGAGAGGAGCATTCGAAATTTTAATTGGCAGGCAGATGCAACAAGCAAGAGCGAGGAGAAGCAGGAAAGTGTTGCACAAGTTACAGGAGGGGAGGAATGCCTCGCATACACAGTGGGAACGCAAGCAGGAGAGCAACATCGACACGTCAACAGCATGCATGCACGTGGTGAGCGGAGGAGTACGGACACCGTCGACGTCAGCAGTGTAGCCTACTCCCCATCCAAATGCAACTCAATTACCATATTTACCAATCTGTACCTATTTACCACCAATGCCTACCATGTACCCGACACTGTTGTACCCATAAATCCTACCACCACTAACCGCACCATTCCCGACCATGCCGTATATGACATCGCAAGCAGAGGCAGTACAATTAACACCAAGAACCGCATTGAAACCGGCTAGAGAGACGGGAACCACTGAACTAAACTTCAACGCAACTCCGCCAGGACAAACACACGCGAAGGCTCCTAGTAGATTTCAGATTTTGCCCACATTTGTGGGAACATCGTCGGAGGACCCCACGGCCTGTACTAGAGGATTGCAACCGTAGGCTCTCTAGGTATGGTGTCAGTCAGGAGGAATGGGCTAGCTGTGTTGGCATGCAGCTCCAAGGAGACGCACAATCGTGGTGGAAATCACTAAACCATTAAAGGCTACAGTGGCAAGATTTTCGCCGTGCATTTCAGAGCTGTTTCAGGGGTGTGTTCAGCTCTATTTAGCCACAGAGTCGGCTCACGCTGGAAGGACAGCAGCAAAATGAATTGTTACCTTCATTTGTCACATGCAAGGCGCACCTAATCCACCGGATTCACCCGCAGTTACCAGAATGGCAAGTCTTGGAAAATATTGCGGAAACAGCCAGGCCAGAATTCAGACACAGCAATCCTACTGGAATGTGACGCTTGTACAACCGCTCCACAATCCGGGTGTAGTTCAATGGCGTAACGAGCAGACACACATGTGGAAATGCCGACCCACCATCGGTACAGCAGGAGCAAAACGGACAGTTCGGCCAACCTAAACAAAATTTATTTCGACCACCACCAGTGAACAGACACCACAACAAGCATTGTTACATCAGGTCAGTAATGGCGGACAGCAATTTATCAGGATTCTTGAAAATGTGAACGGGTGTCAGTACAAAGGTCTAGTTTATACCGGAGCATAACACAACTTAATACGGCTGGAATTTGTAAAATCACAAGATGTAGAACCTGTTAATTTTGTCATTCGGTTAGATACCAAGCATTAGGCCAAGCTAAAATTTATGTTAACATACGGGACATTAGCACGATAACAACAGCTATTGTTACGCTGGAAATCCCGGAGGACGTCATATTAGGAATCCCGTGGTTATCCGAGCAAAATACAATCGTGGAACCGGCCGCTCGCAGAATACATTTTGGGAAGAAAGAAAGACGTACAGTTTATAATATGGACAGGAAACAGAGTTAATTTACCGCATGTCACATTGAGTGATCTCGACCACAACATATCACCCGAAGAATAGGCCGCTTTTCAACGTTTGTTAAACAAATGCGAAGATGTATTCGGAACCCAAGACGCTTTACGCCGAACCACAATTGCAGAACAAGAAATACCATTAGAAACAGAACCCATACGGACACCGCCACGCAGTTATTTACTGCACCAGGCAAGAATCATTAAACAGCAGATCCAGGAAATGCTAAATGACTGTTATTGAGCCAACAGACAGCATGTAAAACTCCGCAATAACACTCGCGCCTAAAAAAAACGGCACATGCCGTTTTTGTGTCGACTTTAGGCCATTAAAACAAGTTACCAAAAATTCATTACCTCCATACATAAGCGTAAAAAATGCCCTCACCCCTATTAGGACAGGCAAAAATTTTTATATCCCTGACTTGAAAAATGGTTATTGGCAAGTACCGATTAAATGGAAGACCGTAAGGAAACTGCATTTACCGCGCCAGACAGACGCCGCTTCCAGTTCTGTGCTCTACCCTTTGCGCTTAAGTGTGCTTCAGCCACCTTTCAATCCATGATGTTGGATGGCTTAATAGGAGAATACACCATGGCCTACCTGTATGACATAATCGAATGGTCCAACACGTGGGAAGAACACTTGCATCTGTCTGTAGTTTTAGAGAGGTTAGCTATTAATGGGCTGATATGTGCGCTGAAAAATGTCACATAGGGAAAACCAGTGTTTACTTTTTAGGGCATGTTATAGACGCAGAGGGAAATAAGCCGAATCAAGAACAGTTTAAATTAATAGCAGAGTACCCACAGCCAAAATCGAGGAAGCAGTTACAGAAATTTTTCGGTTTAATAAATTTGTTAAGAGAGCACATTGAAAATTTTTCAGTCATAACAGCACCGCTGACAAAATTATTTTCACCACAGATTTCAATAGTTAGAAGCAGCAGAACGGTCTTTTCAAGAAATTAAGGAGAAATTTCAGACTTGTCCAACACTGGCAAGATACGATGCGGGCAAGCGCTTGTATGTACAAACCGACACGAGTCAGGATGGAGTAGGAGCAGTGCTTTACCAACTAGCCGATAATGGCGAAAAAAACGTAATTGACTTTGCTAGTTTCAAGCTAGGCCCTACCGAGTGCCGCTACAATGACAACGAACGTGAATATCTCGCTTTAATCTGGGCGATAAAAAAATACTGGGCGTACTTAGAGTACCATCGCTTTAAGTTATGCACATGCAACAGATGCCTGCTCTGACCTCAAAACATGCGTGGGGCCCGTAGTAAATTAACTAGATGTGCACTGCACCTGCAGTCATTCGATTTATCTGTGGAACACATAGCAGGAAAGGAGAACCAGTTAGCAGACACGTTATCGCATGCACCGAATCCGCATGTAATTTTGCAAAATGAAGCGGAATGGGAAGAGATCCTCCCACCAGGTGACGACTATTTCCGAACTCAGTATCCAGCAAGTGAGTGCCAGGAGAAATTACATTTTCATCATAGAATTGTTTGAGCAAGTAAAGTAAGCGCAGTAGGGTTGCCAATTTTCGCAAAACAAGACGCAGCAGTGCGAGCAGAGAATAGTAGAGAAATGGCGAGGTTGTGAATGGCAGGTTAGAAACGTGCTCGCTGGGTAACCCGGGGAAGTGGAGAGTTTGTCCCTACACGTGCACGGTATCAGGTGTTCGCCCATTGCAGTGTAGCCAGACACCCTGGGCCGTCCCAGACAGTTCGAAACAAATTGGAGCATTTCTTTTGGCCAGGACTCACGAAACACGCCCACAGTTTAGTGCAAAAGTATCAAAGGTGCAATTTGTATAAAGGCCACAGAATAGATGGCCAGCAACGACGACAGCCGCACCTGCCGCAAAAGCATTTCGAGACTGTGTGCCTTGATTTAAAGGGACCATACCCTAGGTTAGTTAACGTGAAGTGATTTCAAGTGGTAGTCACTGACCAGTTTTCAAAGTGTGTTGAGGCATACGCCATCAGTAGTGACCATACAAATAACAGCGCAAGAGTGCTCAGTGATGACTTTTTCCCGCATTGGGGTTTTCCTAAAAACCTATTAACTGATAACCGGGCCCAGTTTACTGGAAAGCAGTGGCACGAATTATGTACGATGTGGGGAGTGAGGTACATGGCAACAGCGATTTACCACTCCAGGGCCAACCCAACGGAAAAGCGGAACCAAGAGGTAAAAGTTTCAGTTTCGCCTTCGTGTGGGTGACCAGCACACAAAATGGCCGGAACATCGAGCAGCCGCATTGTATACACTTCGCCGACGAGTCAACGCCGCCGACGAGTCAACGCCGCCACCGGCAAAACACCTGCCTAAGTTTTGATGGGAAGAAACCTCTGCCTACCAGGCGAGGGAAAATGCACGAGACCGGACAGCAACTGGCAAGCATGTAGAGAAAGAGAGCAACAGGTACGTGAGCAGCAATTCCGATATGCAGCAGAATGGGTGCCGACAACAAGAAGACCGTCACCGGTGCCGCAAGCAGAGCAAGAAGCGTATATGAAGACGCACCTGCAGTCCACCGCATGCAAGGATTTTTGTGCGGGCTTCCCAGCTAAATGGAGCAAGCCACGCCGAGTGTTGCAGCAGTTGGGACCCACTACATACTTAGTCCGCATTGGCAGGACACGGGTGAGGGTGCATCATGATAACATCCGGCTCACCCCAGCTGTCGTCCACGACGAGGTTGACCCCGGTGCTCCTCAGCCCCAGGACGGCGATGGCGCAGCTGAGCTCGCCGAAGCAGGGAGAGAAGCGAGAGGTGAGACGACACCTCTGGGCGAAGGAGTAGCTCCGGCTCCGCGAGGAACGGGTGAGTCCCATGACAGCCTCATTGGAGACGAGCTCCCTGAGTACGCAGGAAGGGAGGAAACTACAGCAGTACCTCAAACAGGAAGTTGAGAAGAGGAGGAGACCTGCTTGCCCAGCATCACCACGCCTGTCAGGGAGCGACGGAGCGCTTCCCAGGTCTCTTAAATGTCGACATGCCTACGAGCGCTGTCAGTAAGGATACGGGACCCATTTCGGTGGCAGAACTTCCGGATTGGACACCAGCAGTAGACGCACCAGCAAGTTTGAAGGAGGATGTCGCAAGAGAAGAGGGAGGAGCAAGAGAAAACACAAGTGAACAGGAAGGAGACCGTCCGGGTCGCACCCGTGAACAGTAGCACGACACATGATGAGGAAAAGCAAGAACGGGAGGAAGCAGCGAGAAGAGGAGGAACAGCATGAGCAGACGAAGTGATTCCAGCAGCAGCAGCAGCAGCAGCAGCAGCAGCAGCGACGTCAGTAGTAAGAGCAGTGGGTCCGTTTCCGCATTCTGCCTCCGCAGGATTTCACGGCGGATTCGCCCGCCTCGGCAGTGCTGCCAGTGTAGGTGCGCTTCTGCCACTCTCGGCACAGCAGCTGCATCGCCCCACAAATCACCTCGGAAAGGGGGAGGGGCATTTGAAGTGGGTCGCCCTCACCCTTGACCGTTTGTCACACCCGCCGCTCCCAAGCGCAACACACATGCGCTCTTGACGACTGATCACCGACGAACTGGGTAGTGTAGTGTGAGTGTAGAAGTGGGCAAGATCGTGCAGTGCAGTGTCGAGAGTATAGCGCCACACGCGCCTACCAGCACAGGAGAGCGGGCAGAGTAATACACGGACACGTGCATTATTTTAAAGGGGTCGTAGCATTTCTACAAGCACATTTCAAGCCATGTAATACACACACGTGACCCATAAATGAAGTGCAATATGTGTACACACCTTTATGCCCAATGTGGTTGTTTTTAAAGTAATATTGTTTTCTGTCACACATGTTTATTCTCGCCACCACCAATGTTATGACCACTCAATCTTACTTCAACCACAAGTTAAGCTGTAGAAATAATTATTGACTCGTGTTTTTTGCAGTGTTTCAAAGTATATCATGTAACTGTATATTTATTCTCCGCATGGGCAAGTAGATCCCTCCGTGGCGTGTGGGCCTGCCATCGCCAGCCCTTGCGCCACGGTGGGAAGTCAGTCAGCAAGTTGCACCCAGAGGGGGAGGCACGTGTGAAACAGTGCTCTCGCTTTTCCCGCCCAGACGGTATCAGCCTTCTTCACAGGTAATTTTTTCAGCAATAGTTAAGTATCGGGAACCTTTTTCGTTTAAGCCGCCCGGAATACTCCCCCTCGCCTCTCCAGGAATTGCATTGCCTGAGAAGTTTATAATTTAATCAGCACACAAAACCTTAATGTAAGCTTAGGGCTTTTGTACTGTATAGCATTCGCCGCACGTTCAAAGTGAGTAATTGTATAAGTTATTCTCCTGGAGGGAATGTTTAAGTATGTAATAATCCGCATGAACAAATGAGTGTGTTTATTCGATTGCCGAAAGGAGTTTCAGGGCATGGGCCCCCTTATAATCTGCCAGTTCGTGATGCAAGTGTGTATGTGAATTTTATGTGTAAATATTAATTTGTATGTGTGCTGCAACCTAACCAAAGGACCGCGAGTAGCATTTATGGGAGTGTGGTTTGGCCTTGACAATCCACGCATACGGAGTTCTGTTATGATTATGTCAACATCATATCAATTTGCAATACCAAGCGGTGATTGGGCAGCCCGAAGAGCCCCTCATTTAGAAAACACGATGCCTTCACATCAGGTGAACTACTGCAAGAATGTGGTCCGGGTGATCGGCCCGAAGCACCTCGAGGTTTTAAGGACTCAGCTCTACCACAACAACATCAGTGACGCCGCCACAGCGACGTCTGGCCTTTTTTCCAAATTATGTTCACCAGCTTTGTAAATCCGATTCAACCCCATATCGTCCAGTCAAGCCACATCATTGTGTCGATGTTGATGCGATCTTTTCCGCAAAAAATGCTGCACTTCGGAATGGTTCTTTACGTGCTAAAGTTACCAGGTGCCCATCTTTCGCAGCATGTAACCGCATTTGGGTGTCCGAATCGTAGTTTATTTTCTGTTGCCCCTGTTTACTTGTACTTCTTAGTATGGAACTGACAGATCCAAAACAATCGGAGAGGATCTTTACTATTTCACGATAACTTCTGCCTTGCTTATAGAGAGAATCAGCTTCTGCGCGTTGCGTCATATACAGTTAGGGTTTTTCTGCCCCATTCTGACATTTATTTCTCACTACCACGACAGTCTTGTGAATGATGTGCACGGAACCTGTATTTGTATATACAGCTGTTATAGGTGGATTACACGGGTGTTGCGAGACCAAATAGGGTTACACATCTGCTGTAGCAATAATTCATTTTTAACTATCACAAAAACATCTTTCCCATTGAGCTCTCGGCCTTTTGGCGTTGGTGCGCTATTAACTAATACAGTAGTGCATGCTATTCCACTCCTCTGTCTTTGTAGGGCTTATGGCTTAACATTGCCTCAAACACACGCTAGGACTATGCGTGGGGATGTGTGAATACTTTTTTGAGTGACTGTATATCGTCAAATTCATGAACTGTGCCATTGTGAGACTATGTGGGGACTATTATAACATACCCACTTCACAATAAAAGTGTCAGCCCTTCGCTAGAGAAAATCATCACTAACAAAGTATAACAGTCGCTATTGAAAAAGTCTTAATAAAAATTAACATAGACATATAAAGAAGTGGCTTTAAAATACATAGGTGTTGGGTAGCCGTACAATGCACAATAGAATTTTATTTACTGTTCATTTATTTTTTAAAATTTCCCACGAACAACCCTATTCATAACGGGGAAATGGTACACAAAAAAACATCATGGCAGTTTGTGATTGCATACATAGTAACATACAATAGATACACAATAACACTAAGTATTGAACACAATAAAAGGAGTTAAAGTAGGCATTTCATAAATACAGTACAATTACATTTTTATTCAGTAGAACGAGAAAGATTCAATTTCAACTAAAACATTTGATAATAGGGGAGTAATTATTCAAAACCTTTTTTTTTATGTGGTGCTCTTATTAATTACAATTAGAAAGTTATGTAATCTGAAAATACAATGATAAATATTTACTTTTATTAAAAACATGAAACTTGGGACCAGAGATAACTTAACTAGAGTAAATAAATAAAAAGGTTGTGGCTTGTTGTGCAAGTATAAAAAAAATAGTTTGCATTTTATTATGTTACACATTCATTCTATCGTTTCATGACAGCAAGGAAAATTTAATATGTAAAAAATTCCAACCTACTGATAGGTATCAACTTGGATATGAGAATCTTTGCATTAACAGCAATATACAAAAAACTTCTGGCAAAACACAGCTATGTTTAACTGCTTTTGGCACACAAGCCATGTTACTTTCCTTTAGAAAATCATTCAATATACAACAAATGAAGTGCAGTGAATATTGGTTTGAGTAGACTGAATAATGTTAAATTTAATATGTTGTCCCTAGGGTGCACCCGGTACATAATAAATTAATGAAATTTAATATAAATGTTTTAAATGTCATCCTTAACGACCAGAATAATAATATCACAGTGTATAATATAACATATATGTGAAAATTATTCAGAATAATAAATTTATACATATATTTAGCACTTAGCTTCGGTCAACAAAATACGAAGTGGGAATGCCTTCCAATACTTAACTCTGGGATGCAGCGAAATGTAGGCCCCCAATAGCCAACATACGAGATAAATACTTAAGAAGAGGTTAAGGTAGGCCTTTGCCACAACATGAAAGATGCCCAACAGCAGGAACGCCTATCATGTTAACACTTAGAGTAGGCAGACTACGCCAATTTGACCAGTCCGTGGATAACATAGATTCCGATTACTTGAATTACTGGAATCACCAGAATTAGGAATCCGGAATCCAGAACCCTCTCTACAACAGTATGTGCCGAACCAAAAAATTATTACTGAACGATTAGGCAGGGTACAAAAATAGGTGAAGAGTCAATCGAAAATTTACTCACAGAGAAAGAATTAATAATCCAGATATGATGCGTTGCAGGCGAAACCCCAAAATAAAGCAAACAAATAAATATGCACACCACAAAAAACTTAATTTTGGTTCCACAACATGATGAAAATGTGTTTTTTAAAACCCTTAAAAATAGTAAAAGTTCCAAATAGACACATGCGAGGAAACCGACATGGTGCCGGCGCTCCATGGACACTAAGTGAAGTTGTAAACTGCGCTTAGAGGGCAAGAACGGTTAAAAATAAGACAATCGTTTTGTGCAACGCCACTAGATGTGGCAGGCAGTACATAAGGGGAGAGAGGAATATACGACACGGCAGAAACACTGTCTTTGTCAAAGTTACCGTTTCTTTCTCAGAACATTAGTAGCTGTTTAATTGTTAGTGTATAAGTAAGAAATACTTGATATCATAGGCCTATACGATTACTCCACACTGCCATTTATGTAATTACTGCATGTACCCAATGGTAACAATGCATGGTCAGTAAGTTTCCGAAACAGAGCAGCACATTTACTGTCACCAACACCAAATCTTCGTACCCTACCCTGGTTTCAGGTGTTTCCGATCAATTCGAACTTGCGACCTTTTAAAAAAACTGACAAGCACCAGGGCTCACTCGACGAAGACGTAGAACAAATCATAATACTTTTTAAATTTTAACTTTGGGTAGGTTTGCTTAAAATTTTGAACCGTTTTTCCATTTACATATAAAATCTCTAATACTTCACTCATTATATAAAGGTATTCATTTAAATATTTATGACTTTACATATTCATACATTTTTACTTATGTATTAATTAAACTTTACATATTTGTACACGTTTTAACTATGTACTTATTTAATTTTTGAGTATAGTATACTTACTTAGAAAACGTCAGTACTCTCTCTCTCTTAAATTTTCCATCGAACACACTGGAAAACTAAAATATTTTAATAGAAATACAATAACCTTAAAATCTTATAATCTTAGGATGCTTAATAAAAATGTACCACAGGTTGAGCAGAAAGTAGGAACGGATTAACATTACTCGTTTGTATAAACTGATGTTTCGGAAATGGCCCCTGCAAAAATATTCACTAACTGCTGGATTGAAAAATCCTAGTTCTTTTATTTCACGAATTAACAATTTGACGCTTTAAGATAAAATGGAGACAGGCTAGTGTCCGGGATGGAATCATTTATTTCTCTGGAGTTGGCATAGCTATTTGAAGCTTCTTAAGTTCTAAAATACTCCACATTGTCTTGGTCACGTTTCGCAGTATTCTCAGGACGATGTAGGTATATTTTGGCATGTTTATGTATGTAGTTCGATATTATGCGATTTAATCGAAATGCCCAAAAGCTACATAATCTGTTTTCCCATCAGTGGTACAATTTAAATAACAGTCGTTATTGCATATGGCACATCCTTGCCAGACATCTTATTTATTTTGGGAGTTTTCAGCAAACTGTTAGAGTACCCGAAGTAATGCATTTCATGAGAAAACGTTTGGTAATGTTCTTGGAAGGACCTGATTATAGCCTACTTTCCTTGAAAAGATAGGCTTATGCATTCGTGGGAATATTTGTGTGGAACATGTCTCCCCATAATAGATTTTGTGCCGGTGAAACGAATTTCACCACTGTTCTTAGTAAGCACATCCCACTTAGTTTTCTACCATGCTGTATGTTTTCTTTTTCAAAATGATGGCCATTTCAATATTTAGGGTGCCATTGACTCGAAAAATTATTCATACACCCATACGTTTGGTGTTTGCGCATCTATTTGAGGCAATGTAGAACCATAAGTATGCCCTGTGGTACTAGTTTATAGCATACCGTCAGAAGGACGAGCACTCAATTGGAAAGATATTATTGTGATAGTTAAAAAAGTATTCATACAGTGGGGTGTGTAACCCTGTTTGGTCTCGCAACACCTGTGTTATCCACGTCCCGCAGTTCTACATGCAAAAAGGGTTTCCTGCACATCAGTTGCCAGACTGATGTAGTGAGAGGTAGTGGTCAGAATGGGGTGCAAGAAATGCGAACTGTCTTTGACGCAATACGAAGAAGTTGTTTCTCTCCAAGATCAGGTCACCAGTTAATGTGAAGTTGCAAAAACCCTCTCCGCTTGTTTTGGAACTATCAGTTCAATAGTAATGAATTGCAAATAAATAGATACAACAGAAAATGAACGACGATCCGGACGCCCAAGAGTGCTTACATGCCGCGAACGATGGCACCTTGTCACTTTAGCAAATAAAGAACCATTCCGAAATGCAGCTTCAACATCTACAAACTCTGTAAGTATTCAAAGTACGAAATGCGTTATATAATGCCAATTTCCACGGTAGGGCAGCCAGGAAAAAACCACATATTTCTGCAGTAAACCGACAAAAATGCCTACTATTTGCCAATGCGTACCATGATAGGTCTAAATAATTTAGGCGTATTCTAATTTTTTCGATGAGTCAAAATGTAATATATTCGGCTCAGATGGCAAACGGTGGGCGTGGCGAAGGCCAAACACTAAATTGCAGTCGCAACACATTATACCTACAGTCAAATGTGCAAGAGGAGGTGTTAGGCCCACCATACACATACAGTTCTGACTTCCGATCGGCCTAAACAGTCCTGGCTTGAAAGGCAAAACTGTCGTGTATGTGGCGGCCTGCAGGTAAATCGTCTGTACTGTTGGCCTGTTGGAATTCCCTCAGTTCCGCCAGCTGGCCAGCGAGCTCACAGGCAGAACGGACGTGTGTGGACTTGCCGGCAGGCCGATCCCGCTATGTGCCATTGCTCATATTTGCTGTAAACCAGTGAGAATGTAGGTAGTGGGTAGCTCTAGGATTAATATAATTTATTTAGTTTTGGCAAAGTGGTCCAATGATTTTGTTTCTGAGTTCATAGATGCATTTCGTGGCCTTCCCTGCCTGTAGAAAGTAAATTGTAAATCGTCGCGAAATGGATACTGCATTCGAACCCCTTCTCGAAAAAGTGAAAACAATTAATCCTGATGCAACTAGGAACACTATTTTGAAAAAAATAAATAAAATAAAATAAAATTACGAAGTAGTTTCCACAAAGAACACAAGAAAGTGCAATAGTGTAAGAAGTCTGGAATGAGCACACACGATCCATAAGTACCAAAATTATGGTTTTAACAGGACCTACTAATTCTGGTGTACCAAGAAGAGGCATTGCAATGACTCTCAAATATTAATGAACAAAGTGACTCAGAGGTAACATGCCAATAACAAATTAAAGCATTTTTCTGACTTCAGTTTATTATGTAACTTATTTAAGATCCTTAGGCATATACATCCGTCAAATATAGAAAATTATGTTTGCCACACAAAGTAATAAACATATTACTGTTTGCTCATGTAAATATTCCTAGTATAAGCATATAAATATAAAATGAAATCGATAGAATTAAAAAAATACAACGAATTATGCCTAGGAACTCATTTAGGGATTTATTAAATGACAGGACTTGTATAATTAAAATGTTACAAAGCAAGTTCGTATAGTTATGTTTTAATTAATAGGTAATATACAGTAATTATAACATTACATACATCATAGGCTAAACACTATATTCTAGTACAGGGACTACTGTACTGCAGTTACAGACAAATTTTTGAAATGCATATATGGGTACCAAACTATGATTGTATATTCAAACTAAACCAGTTTATCACTACATTATTATGTACTTACTCTACTGCTACTCGTTACTTCACTTTGAAAATATACATAAAGAAATGCCTCTACTCAATGTACCTTTGTTGCCAAGGAAATTAGACCTTCATTGTTGAAGTATTCCACAAACGACTCTCTAACGAGTTCTGCACTATTAGTTGGATGTTGTTTTACTGAGACTCGTAGATTCGTTGCAGTGAGGTCCAGGCATAACATTACCACTTTCGAATTCCTCCTCATCCAAATATTCCAATGGGGTGTACTGATATGGTACCTTTGAATGCAGGAAATTGTGAAGGGCGCAACACGCCATAACAATGTGGTGTGTTTGAGTAAAATCAATTAAAGAGAGAGGTTTTTGTAAAACACCAAATCTTTCAACAATTATACCAAAAACACGATAGTTAAATATCGTACTAGCTTAAGTGGCTACCTTACGGCTAAGCGGCTTCATAATGTATTCCCTTAGTGGAAATGCGTCATCCGCCACAAGCATATACATTTTTTTTTTCCAGCGATAGTTCCCTCCTTTGGCGAAATCAGGCAAGTCTGAGGCCTCAGACACCTCCATCAGACATCCGACCGTTTATTCCAAAGCTGGAGTACAGCAATTTATAATTACAATTTGCTATACCTAATAGAACTTGGCTGTGAAAGTTTTTGTAATTATAAATCTACGATCCAGATCCTGGAGGCAGCATGGTGGCTACACGATTCCCATCAACGGCTCCGATGCAGTTCGGAAAGTTCCAGCGATGTTCAAATTCCCCCGCAACGTTTTCCTATTCCTTTTCTGTTGTTGGACTCTGAAATAAGACAAAAAAAAGTGATATTGGGGACAGTTTAGCACGTGCACAGCAGAACAGACAAATATTTAGGGAGGGGAGGGAAGACACTATTTAGTAGTGTTCTGACGTTTCTTCAAATCATGTAAATGAAATTATCTTACATTTTCATAAATGGCTGTATTATCTTAGCGATGTATAAAAGACTGTGTGTATGTGATTTTTTCAGGTTTTATTTAAAACGCTACAGGAAAATAACGATGATACAGAATCTACCATACAACGTTCTCATTCAAACATTGAGCAATTAACACTGTCACTGAGTTCAAGTCCAAGCGGTAGTGCTAAATCATTTAATCACAAAAATTAGTTGTCCACCAGTGACTAAATATTATCAACTGTAAGTAAACGTCTTGCGCAGGTAAGAAAATAAGATAAATTTGATATTTTCGGCAAAAATATTTCTTGCAAAGTTAAGAACTTCACTGAGAAAATAAAAGAGTTTTTATGAAGAAGAAATTGTTAATGAAGCACTATTCGAAGCTGAAATGGGAAATATGTCTCGCTATTCGGTGACCACGTATTAGCGTGATTCAACAGGAGACTACCGCAACTAACCACCACAAAATTTCACTTTTTGTGCCATCCCAGCAGTATTTTGCATTGTGAATATAGTATATTTTACACATCGCCAGTCGTTTTATTCATGATTGTGGGTGAATGTAAAAGACTCATTCCAGGTGATTCTTCGCCAGTTATGGCCAAAATATGAGAGACTAAACATATTCTGTGTTTACAACCGTAGGCGTAGCAATTTGTAGTATATTTAGTGGAAGTAAATTCAGTACTCATGTGTAGGGAATATCACGCTACACGTCAATATACATTCTGGACAGTCAAGGTATATTGACAATATTGTTTACAAAGTCTTCCTTTTTGTACGTCTTTGACTTGAAAGGTTCTGTGCTAATGTATGTTACACATAGTGACTAAATATTTGTAGTACAAGTAGTTTAACATTTCAGATGAATTATGTGTGTTTTTAATAAACATATACACATGTATAAATGTATTTCAGTTTATTTTCTTACCTTGCAATAATTCCTCTGTGGAAGATCGCTTCGCAGGTGTCGGGTATTATTTTCTCCAACATTTGTGGAGCTATGTGACACGAGAATTTAAAATCTTCGTGTTCTCCCAGTTGTCACCATTAATCTTTCATTTGGTGTTATGGCTTTTCTCATACAATTTTTTTTTTTTTTTTCGAAAGTAGTAACAATGCTTAAAAGTTCCAAGTAAGTTGGTTCGTCCATGCGCAAGTGGTTTGTCCAGTCTTTTGGGCAACACATCCGTAAGCAAGTTAAGGTGTTTATAATGATTCTTTCTTTGTAACCGTTTTTTGTCTTTCTTTATCTTGCATTCACGTATTTTCTGCAGTGCACATGCAATAGTTGCATATGCTAAAAGTTCGACTGTTGGCATGTATTTACTGAGCAAATGAACACTTCCAGTACTCGTGTGTGTGAGAAGTGCTCGTGACAGGCCAATCTGCGACAGTTCTGCCTGTCAGGCCGATCGGAAGGCAGATCTGTACGTGTATTGTGGGCCTTAAGGTTCAGGGGTGCATGGCGTCTTGTGGGTTGGGGAATTTAGCTTTTATTGAAGGTGCTATGGATGCCACCACATGTATGTGTGTTGCGCTATAACCAAGCACAACGCGTGCAGAAACTGGTCTGGCAGGGGTCTTTGTGTTCCAAGAAGACAATGACCCCAAACACACTTACATGGAAACTAAGGCGTTGTTATGTATAATGCTCCACGAAGGTTTCTAATTTCACCACCGAGCCAAAATGTCAATCCCATAGAGCATTTTTGGTAGTATCTAGGCAAACAGGTACATATACAACGCCCTTCAAGCAAGCTCTTCAACGATTGCAATTGGAAGAGTGGTCCAAAATCTCCCCAGCACACATCACAGTGTTGTTACGGCATATGTCACGATGTCTGGAGGCAATCATCTATGCTAAGGCAATGTACACGAAGTATTAAATAATTTATTTGCTGCTGCAGTGTACAAGTGTATTCTGTTTGCGACTGTGCGAACATATTGTTTGAGTTGACGACATACATTTCGGTATTGTTTCATGTATAGTTTTGTTGTGTTGTGTGCGCGCGAAAAAACAGTACAGTAATGTTATTTGCAAATGAATGTAACCTTGTATCTTAGTTGTCACTTATATTCAAACTGGAACACAAACTATGGACATATACTGGGACTCGAAAAAATATTCATATCTCGACCGATTTAACCATTTTAAACCAAATTTCATATATTGACAGTTCATCGGTAAAATATTAAATTACAGTATTTGTATTACAGGACCGCCAATTTTAATGTTGAAAAAAATAAATTTTTACATTAAACAGTGATTTGTATTAACATTTGGACTCCTGTAACTTCGGTAAAACTTGTTATTTAGAATTTGTATTATATATATATATATATATATGTAATATTGTGTAGCAAAAATATCTCCCTAGTTAGTGAAGGTCCACAGCGAATCGTTCATAAAAAAACCGCTATAGAACGTCAGACACATCGCGTTATTGTTAATTACCCATGACACTGCATGCTTAATCACTTCACTTTAATATTCGGACAGCGATCTTTACATTCGGTTTTGCACCGAGAGAGGGGCGCATTATTGTCGATCTCGTACAAGTTTTCGCTTTTGGGGGTTAGCTCTAGTGAGTGTAAAGCCATTTGAGTAGGTACCTGATAGTTGTGAGCGTCAGTAGTGCAGTGGGCCGTAAAATGTGTCGTAGAACCTTCGAGCAAAGGCAGCTGGCGATATTTCATTATGCCAAAGAACAATTTTACCCGGATATTTCCCGATCGCTTATATAAGCGAAATTACAACTTTTTACACAGTGAGGCGATTTGAGAAAGAAGACATGATTGAATCAGTGGCTCAAAAAGATAAACCTGAAAATTGAGTGCACGTGACAAATGTAAAATGATTCGCAGGGTGAAGCAGACGCAAAAATAATTGCACCGAAACAAAAGGCACAACTTCGCGAAGAAACAGGTACGCAGATACATGCTAAATCTATTCGACGTGTGTTGTGGAAAGAGGGGCGCAATGGAAGGGTAGCTAAAATAAAAATAAAAACAAAAACTTACATTAGTAAGGTCAGCAAGCGTAAAAGGTTTGCTTTAGAAAACTTGCTCCATTATAGGTCAGAACATTGGTGGCAAGAATTGTTATTCGTCCACGAATCGAAGTTCATGTACGGGCGTGATGGTTATGTTCTATGGTTATGGGAAAATAGTGAGTTTGATATTCAGAGCCTTCAGCCCACAGTAAAGCACAGGGGTGGGAATGTATTGAAACTTGTTGAGGAGGGGGGTAGGGTGCATTTCCTCGGCCGTAGTTGAACTAGTGTTTATTGATCGGATAATGTTGTAGGCTTATCTTAAGATTCTCAAATCTTTACACAAAAAAAATCTGAGAAACTTTTAAAGTTTTACCAAGATAATGATCCCGAGCACAAAAACGCCCATTTTGTAAGGGAATGGCTCCTATATAAAGGCCTCACAGTGCTTGAAAACCCCTCCTCAGAGACCTGATTTGAATTCCATAAGAAAACCTATGTGATAAACTGGACCACGAAGTGCGTACTATGCCTGTAAAGTCCAAAGAAGATGTAAAGGCACTACAGACAGCATGCATGGGCGTTTCTTCCAGTACACCCAGATGCTGGTTGCAAGTACGCCAAAACGTTTTCATACAGTTACTGACCGTAAAGGATTTGCAACCAGGTATTAGGCGTGTGGTTCCAGTAAACATACATAATTGTTGCAGTTGTGTCCTAATATTAGTTACTGTGTATGCAGTGTCATAAGTAATCGAACATTGTGGGATAATTGACGTTCCAAAGTCTTTTTGTTGAATATTTGTAGTGGAACTTTACTAATTAGAAGATATTATGCTTGTTCCACAATACATATAAATACATTTTATAGATATCAATTTTCAGGAGTTTCCAGGAGTCCGAATATTAATGCGGTTCGCTGTCTCTCGGAAAATACCTAATAGTCCCACCAAAATACGCAAGTAATAAATGTGATGGTAGGCCATGTTACAATAGAATACTAGAGTGCATTAGGTGATTTTCACATGGCTGCCATAATTATTACGATCTGACCGATTTCAAACAATCTCGGTTTGCTGAAAGTATCAAAAAGGGTCAAATATATTAATAAATTGCCTCTTCTGTTTACCATTTTTTTAAAGATAGCGCCACGTGAAAAAATAGTTTGTATCGTGCCTAAGAAAAAAATCAACCTATTCCAACCAAATATGGCAAACCAGAAATAGGTACTAAAATACCGAATGTAAACTGATATGTTTTTAAACTGCTTTTAAAATGGTGGCCATGTTAACATCTTTGATTCCTATGCTGTAGCTACGAAACCATTTAACCAAATTGAGCCTAAATTATATAAGCTGTCGGTTAGCTATATAACAGCCATAAAACGAAACAACACAGAGCCCCTTTAAGCCCACCATTTTGTAAGATAGTCCTACTTTTAAGCAATATATCAGGGAACCAATAGATTCCCCTCCAAATATTGCCAAAAAGAACTATTGCTACTGTAGGTCATGTTAAAAAGTGGGCCAGACATGATGACTTAATAATAATTATATTTCGGTAGGGGCTGTCTTCTCAGATTTTCTTTGGTCGTTTAAAGCTTAAAAATTCCAAACTTCAACAAGGGATTTATATTAACTGCACGCAGTACTTTCGTTTTATATTTTTTATTTCTACATGCATTGGTTATTTTAATTGCTGCAATAGTAATCTCCTAGATTTCTTTGCTAATGTGAGTACCATTTGTTTTACAATAATTGCGTAACGAGCCGATATCTTGGCAAAGTGCTGACAATATATAATCAAACATTACCACTGTGAGGTAAGTTTCCGCCACGCCGAGAAACAGTGCAACTAGTGTCATCACGCCGGACCACGCAGCTTAGGCTCAACGCAGCACCAAAGTTAGCAGTGACTTGCCAGTATTCAACCCAACAGATGACGTTAACTTCTTATTAACACCATCATCCAGGTGTATATTTTCGCAATCAGCAAGGGTAAAATATTTTGTTATTATTGAGCGTATTTTTCCTGGCAATCATCTTGTTATTGTTTCTGCACACTCTTTACGGTTATTGTTTTTGCACATGTTTTTCGAGCACGTCATTGACAATTGTGCACGCAGCAGGTTTAAATATTCTGGCAACAAGTCATCAGCAATAAGTCACCCGCCTAATGTAATGCCAAACACCCAGCATTTCTCTCTGGCAAACGCATGTCCTATGTCTGGTATTTGTTGTAAGTAATTATTGTTATGACCCTGACCTGCTACGTCATTAGCGCTACACTACCGATGTCATTATGACTCATTCATCATCGGCCACGCAGGGTTAATCTGTGGGTACTGCAGGCCCCCATTTGCAACCGGTGCCATAAAAAATTGGAGGTCATCGGTGGGATCATGATCCCATCCTCTGCACCAATCACAGTCACACACGCAGAGTTCATCGGCGGGTAGCCCAATCGTCCCTTTGCTAATGAAATACTCATTACAAGTCGTGACATTCTGTCTAAACAGTGAGGGACAGCCAGCGAGATGCCAGTGTTTTCACTCGCAAGAACACACAACCGTCTCTACACATCGCTACCCTTGCCAGAGGAAAACTCAGTGTTGCAATTTATTGGCCTGACACCTCAGCATAGTTTTCAAGATATTCGCTGTTTACATTGCAAACACCTCATTGTTTATAATACGAGTTATTTCCTTTGCAAGTTCATTGTATATGTTGCGTTGTTAACGTTGCGGATCAACATTGTTATGTGAAACAGTGCATCATTGTTTACATCACGGTCACCTCGTTGTTTACATTAATCTGCTAGTGTTTACCACTACGAATTATCATCAGTGCTCACCCTTTCTGCTCAGTATCATTCAAGGTTTGTGTTCATCACTTTGTGTACCGCCACAATCACAGAAAAAAAAAATTATTTTTTTTACTATTCTGCTTCTTTGAGTTTACTTTGGATTATGTGTTACATCACAAGTGTCAAAATGAGATCAGTCCAGACCCAGACAACACTTAAGTTCGATCAGACAAACAATCAAACATCACAGAAGTCAACAAATGGGACTTAGATGCCCTAGCAGTGGAGGGCTCTGCTTCAACGCCCGGCATACCGACGCCCATAGGGATCTGTTGAAAGAAGACCGCCTCAACTGTGTCGGAGAGAACAACTAGCTCACCACCACCCTGGATTTCACCTCCCTCCCTCTCGCTCACTATTTCTCCCCTCTTCGCCCCTCTCCGCTTCTTCACCCCTCTCCAAGCCTCTTTTCTTCTCTTAATACCCAGTGTCTCGACCCCCAATAGGGTAGCAGAAGACAAGACGAAGGAAGTACGAAGTAGCCTACCAACGGCTTTAGCATTGCCTAAGAGTGCAGTCAAGCCCCCTATCACCAGCGTGCCCAGAGCCTCGACAGAAAACTCAACCCTGAGAGTCAGCTACTATAGCCGGGAGACATCTGGGAACGCGAGTCCCCTCCTCCTGCCTAGACTGCGGATCGTCACGGACCGGTTTGTAGCGGAGCGGAAAGACAGCGGCCCGCAGTATACGCACATACATAAAAACATTAGGCAAAATCGGACACATAGAAGTTTGACTGGCGACAACAAATAGCAGTGCTCTTCTGACAGTGTGTGCTGGATGTCGTTACCGTCTGCAATTGCTGTTCGACAGAAGTAAATTGCTTTTCTGTTATTGAGTGCACATGTTCAGTTAAAATATTCGCCAATATCGAATTAAAATCACGTTAAATAAAAGCAAGAATGTTGGAGGTGGAAAGTTTTCTATGGTTTCATGCTTCAGAAGATTACTTGTTTCGTATAGTTGCTTGCAAAATACGAAGACAAAAATTAATGAATTACAAACGCTCTAACCTTTAAAATTAGAATGGAGGATATATATATATTTGGTGTGACGATTTACGGTACGACGTAAGAAATCTCTACGAGAATTCATTACTCAAACAATATATGTTCACAAAATATGCCAACAATGAGGGGGTTGAGAAAGCGTAATGCCAAGCCAATGCAAACACGTGTTACAGCACAGCAGTTTTAATTATAACAAAAATATACAAAAATCATGAAAATAATAGCACACAGTCGTACAGAGCTGTCATCTAGCCAAATCCTAACATAATTTACTAGCATATTCACAATTGTTGGCATGATCTATTTTATTGTATAGTGAGTAAGTGGAGAGATTTGGGCGGATCTTAACAGTAGTGGGCGTGGGCGTTCTACTTCACATTTGAATAATCGGATTATCGATTTGATAATAATTTGATTAATCCTTAATATGATCATAATCTGATGAGACATTTTAATCTGATTTCAATCGGATCAATTTTTTTCGTTAATCCTTAATCCGACCGTATGGTCGATTTTTTTAAATTCTGATCGTATGAAATGTAATGAAACTTGGATTAATGCAATTCATTTAATTGAATTAATCAATCAAAAATTGTGTATAGTTGTACTTTATTTTCTTTCTTTCTTTCGTTTTTTGTTTGGTGGGGTGGCGAGCAGCACTGGTAGATGTTGTCAGAACGACGACTGGCACACAATTGTGGTATGTTGGAGACATAGTATATATGTGCTAAGTTTTGCGCACGAGTGTCATAAGTGTTTTTTTTTTTTTTTTTTGGGAGAGGGATATTGCTCGTAGACGGAGTTAGGAGATAGGCAACTTTGAAAGATAAGATTTACGTCCTGTATGTTAGTAATGGCAAACGATTAGATATACAACGAATGCATTTAAAGATATGATGATAAACATGAGAGAAATTAATGAAAATACAAATTTCAAACGAACACAACTTACGTGAATAACCTGGTGTTATGTGCTAACTCACTAAACGATCGCAACTACGTGAGTATCCTGTATGAAATGAATTAACGAGCTACAACGAAGCTGAATGTGTATATAAATTAAATGGCAGTCTTCCTAAACACTGTAACAAGGTATTTGAAAATTTGTAAAAAAATTACATTACTTGATGCCTCAGAGTGAAAAGAGCCTGAAAAGATTTTAAAACACGTCCGTCCGCGTGTGAGATTGGTGAGGAACTTTTGAAATGGAATCCACACGTTAAAATTATTTATTTAATAGCATGCGTAAAAAGAAAGTTAACTTCATTAGGATTTTAATATACGTCCATTCGCTCGGGAGGTCGCTGTAGCACTGACTTTTGTCAGTGCTAGGTATTCAGCTGAACTAGGTATTCAGAGCAAACAGAACCTGCATGTGCGTCAGCTTGCGTTTGATACTAAACTGAGCTGAAAAACTTGGAAATGAACGAAAAGTGATGTGAATATGATTTGTGTAACAAATGGATAAATAATATGTTTACGATGCACGTACTAGTATATAAATTACACTAGTTGAATTAGGAACACGTAATGAAATCGCACAAGCACCTCTCCAAAACATGTCTGTCTGGCTGCAAGCTCAGTGAAGCAATGACTGCAGTGTAGGACGTGTGAAGACTTATAAGCAAGGCAGATGTCTGTCCAGCTGGGAGGTCACTCAATGAATGATGCGTGGTCGATGCCTGGCAGGCAACTAAGTTGAAATTACTGCAAAAATACTGAATACGATTGACATACTTGAGTTTTAAAACTCGTTTACCACCTATTTTTATAACTTAAAGATGGAAAAAATCACACGTTAAAAATATGCAAACTTACTAAGAACTGATTTTAATACACTACATCCTAAAACATACAACGAAACGATTTACGCACTACTCGCACATTCTGAATTATATCTACAAAAAAAAGGTATACCTACCAAGCAGCTATTAACGACGAACAAATTAATCAGATCTTCTTAAGGTTTAACATAATATGAAAATAAAAATACCCAAATTTTTAACGAAAATTTCATTATTGTAAGAAGAAAAAGAATTTCATTTTGACATAATTTCTATCGAAGCATATAGTCTCAATCCCGCAAAGCGTAATCCTGCAACATTTTATGTAAACTTCTTCGAAGAAAAATTATTTAAAATAACGGACGTACTACTAATTTCCATTAAGTCTGTGAAATTCACCGCACTTTGTAACACAACAGCGAGTTGAAAATCCTAAAAACTTTCGTCGGCCGAGCTCGGATACGGGGTTCACACGATAAACTCTTATAAAATAATTTACAAATAATTGATGCACTATATTGACTTAACAAGAGGTGAAACTCGCTGACTGCCGCCTGCCCCTTAGATTGTTACACAGGACCCCGGCAGAACGCTGCAATCAGTGAATAGATGCTTCAGAGGAGAGAGCGATGTATACATGTATACACAGTGAGGTTTGGTTTCAAACTAACATGGCGGTGGTCAGTGAGAGATGGTCAGATGGCTTCTGCCTGCCTACACCACCTCCCCCTTTCCCCTTCCACTATACTAGACTGCGTCTTCGGTTTGTTCGAGGACTGTCTGCACCCCTTGGTGATACATCCCACTTCCCTCTCTCCATTCTGTCCAAAATACTTTTTCGGATAGTTGGAATACTGCCCTGTTCACAGAGCGCTATGCACCCCCTCTCAGACTCCCAATCCTCCCTCCACCCCCAGCCAAGAGGTGTCTTTGTCCCAATAGAGAGTTTATATCCAAGGTCATGCACTCCTTCCAGCCCAGAGCACGCTTTGGCTAGAGGGACCTCTACTCTGTCCACGAAGGGCGCTACACACCCCCGCTATCGATCTAACACGGTGGTCTGCAAAACCTGTCCAAAGTCACACACCCTGCCCCATTCCATCACAGAACATATGTTTTCCGAGATGAGAGCTGCCTCGGCTAACCATCCCCCCCCCCCACCCCCCGCAGAACGGTTTTTTCTTTTGCAAAACATTGGCAGACACCCCTCGGACCAGCGAATTTTGAATTCGCCCTCCCTGGCAAGTTTCTCCTCTTCGCTCTGGAATAAAAATTTTCTCTTTCATTCGGACACTGACTTGCTTAGAAAGGAAGCTTCCTCCTATTTTTCGAGATGCAAGAGTTTGTCTTATTTACAGCGAAATAGAATTTCACAAGTCCCGCTGATGAAATTTATATCTCTGAAGCTAAAATTAATTAAATCCACAGATAAAATTCCAAGAAAAACTTTATATATTTATCCAATAATATTTATCCCGTTTTCCAGCAAACTTATTGATTTTAAGTTTAAAGTATTTCCAGGAAACTACAACTATATACTTAATATTTTAACTTGCAATTTTTTTTTAGTAATGAAAAACATGCATATTTCGATTTAAGGAATACATATGGTAAACTTTTTTTTCAACCATTCAAAACTTACGTTAAACTCACATTAAAACAAAATGTCTTCAAATTTCGGGGGATTGTAAACATACATGTTCAAATAAGTTCTTAGTAAGTTTGGTTACTTCTAACATTCAGATTTTTCATGGTATGTTTACCAGCCAAGATTTCCGACTAATATGTAGCATAAAAAAATGTGTATTTGAACTTATTTTGTTTAATACTACTTTTTCGGCATGATATTACTGATGAAATAGCACGAATCCTGTTTTAAATGACTGCTATCGAAGGAGAGATTTACTCAATTTCATGATATATCAACTTTGTTTCTAAAAAGTCCAAATTTAAAGGAAATCGGTGGCCATTTTCAAAATAAGTTTAGTTCTTTTTAACCTTCAATTTCCTTTTCTGAGTAAGTGTAAAATATGATTGTGATTTTACCACGAGACATCATCGTAATGAATATTCAATAGCAGCAGCAATAGTTGTAATTGGTTTTTGTGTGACAAAATATTTTGATTAAAATTTACTACACTCTCGCAGCTGTCGATTTGAAGGGCAGCAGGGAAACATTCTTGGAGCTGTTGTGTGTCGCTAAGAGCTCTTTCTACCTGGCTCTAAAAAGGTATTTATGTCAGTCGACTCTCGGTTTCTTCTGTCCCCCAGGAACCTTCAAGTTCACCAGCAGGCCGACGGAGATATTCTGAAGACACTAAGAGTTCCTTTTCCTATAATTTAAAATTCATTCAGGCATGTTCGATTCTTTTCTCAGGCACTTTTTTAATCCCCCCTTTCAGTCGTTAAGAGTTGTTTGATAATATTTTAATTGAAATGTTATTTTTTAAAAAGTGTAATATTTTTTCTTTCCTCATGAAGAGTATAGTGAGAAATGTGTTTTTTTTTTCCTGAAAGTGAGCAAGCAGGTATCCTGTTACCTGACTTTAAATTCTTTTTAAGCTCTAGACCTCGAAATCTTAGCATCACTGCTAGACATTTTCTTGTTTCAAATTTACCAAACATTTCCCTTTACACATTTAAGAGATTAATGTTCATTCATATACAATTACTTCGTCTTCAGAAACATCCCATCTCCAATCACTATCATGACAAGATATTTAAAAAATTAGCGAGAAACTAATAAGTAACAAGTTACTATATTTCCTTTTGAATATAGAGAAATATTTTCTTTAAAAAAAATCATAAAAAATACCTCAGTTAACACTCGCAAGACAGTCTCTACATATTCACATTAAAAGTGCCACGATCGGAAAACTTTAAATATGTTATCATTGAAACCCTTACAAGCTTAAAAAAATCATTACTTCATGTTATGTCACAAACAATATAATTCATTACAGCATTTTCAACATGGTACCACTGAAAATCTTACAAGTGTATTAACCAAAACTCCATCTTATGTCATAAAACTGTAAAATAATCACAAAAAAGTATGCTATGACTGAAAATCATTAAACATTTTTAACATTTATGTGTGAAAGCTTGCAAGCTTATTAACCAAAACTCCATCTTACATTATAAAACTGTTAAATACTCGCAACAAAGTATGTTACGGGTGAAAAAATTTCCACCATTGTATAACTGAAATCATACAGTTGATCAAAACTTTAAAAAAAAAAAAAACCTTCCCAACATTTTGTGTCGGAAATCATTAAAATCGTTAAAACTTTCCACCATTTTACACCTGAAACCATGCAAAATCATTGCAAACTTTCCAACATTTTAGGTCTGAAATCGTAAAATTTACTAAAACTGTAAAACTTTTAATCATGTTATGATAAACTTTTAAATTATGGGACAACTTTATACCTTCAATCATTAAAACTGTAAAATTTATCAACCTATTAGAAGTGAAAATCATTAAATTTATAAAAAAACTCCCATGTTATGCCTGAAAATCTTTTCACCATATCACATCTGAAGATCATTAGAATGGTAAGACTGAAAAAAAAATTATCAAATTAAGCTGTGTCACATACCATTAATATCATCACTTTATGTTACGTCTTAAGATTATTCATCACTGTAAGTTTTAATTTTCATTACAATTTCCGTTTAGAGTTAAGAGATAAGATGAATTTGCATTTCTTTACAGGAACAGCAGGTGGTGGTGGTGAAGAAGTGAAGGGGTTCATATTGGCGATGATATTGGAGTTTATATTTCTTGTGGTGAAGGTATGAACGGAGGGGGTGGGGAAATCAATTAATATTGCCGTGATTCAGGTGATAATTCAGGAGGTGGTAGACTTGACTCGGGTGAAAACACAAACTGAACTGTAAAAATTCTTTCCACTCTTGGAATAAGTAGTTGTTAGGCATATCTTCCCGCACATTAGTTAAGGGTGTAACTGTTAAATCTAATGGAGAGCAACAAGAACACCTTTTTGGTTTTTGTAAAAGACTCCCACCTGATTTGATGACTGTTGATAAATTTAGAGGTTCCAATCTCGATTGTGCAGGCATCGATGTAGGTGTAGTTAGCGCAGGCATCGCTGTAGATGTAGTTAACGCAGGCATCGTTGTAGATGTAGTTAGCGCAGGCGTCGTTGTAAGTGTAATTAGTGCAGGCGACACTGTAGGTATCGATGTCGAATGCATTGCTGTGGCTCTCCTCGATGTCGAAGGTGTCACTGTAGGTCTGGATGCCAGAGGCAACGTTGTAGCGCTCCTCAAAGTCGAAGGCATCACTGTAGTTCTCGCTAGCGCAGAAGTCAATATATCTTCTCTCGGTGTCGATGGCTTTGCTGTATTTAATCCTAACGGAGGAGGCGACTGTGACTGCTCTAAGAAAGGCATTGACAAGAGCAACGGGTGTAGTTTAGAACCGCTTTCTTCGTCATCGCCCAAAAAATCAAATAAATTTGTAGCCAAAGGATTTGATTCATCCAATAAATCATTCAAATAAACCCAGTTAAAATCTGCAGGTTCTCTTTTAGTCACGGGTAGATAAGCGAAGAAAATAATCTTCATAGGAACGTGACATCGCAAGGCTAACCGCACTGACAAACAACAGGGAACAGAGGAAGGGGCGTAGAGGCCAAACCTCCTTTTTGTAAAAGTTTCAAATGCCCAGGTAAACACACTAGAAGCCTGATTTATCCCCTCCAACCAGAAGTCATAAGGCCAAACACCCAGTCCCCTCCCTTCCTGCACCCACGCTTTCAAATATCTTCAGCCCCTACCACCAACCCTCACCACCATCTCCGAGACAAACCTCTCTGCTAAGTTTCTTCCTCGAAGAAATAACATTTATTTATCACTAAAATAACTTCTGCTTCATAACAAATAAATTTGTTTAATTAATAATCAATTAAAATTATTAGCAAATGTATCGGAGATTAACGCTCAATGAAGTAATATATATATAATATATACACTTAATTTATATAAAAAAGTGCTATAATCCAATTAAAAAATTATTCGCACTTCCTATAATCCCTCTTTAAGCTTCTCTAAAATAAGTTATACATTTTAAAGGAAATATTATTTACTTTTTTTCGAAACATTAAATGTAAATACTTTTTTAATAGAAAGACCATTATGTACCCGTAAAATTAATCCATTGCCTAATATTTCTGTAAACCTTAAATTAAACATAAAATATTTTTATTTTCAATAAATTTTATCGAAGTCAAGAAATGTGTTATGTTTTATGATTTAATTTAAGTAAATATGGTTCTGTTTTCTTAATGTGTATATTGTTAATCATATTTATGCAAACCATATGAAAATATATTCCATTAATGTGTACGATCAAGTTTTCACTACGGTGAGAATTATATTTTATAAGATATTTTACACTTTTTTAAAGGTTAGTGTGTATGGGCAAGTAAAAAGTGTTTCATAAATAACAGTTGATTTTTTTATACAAGTCTTGTGTATTTTTTAATTGCTGCATATTTTCCCGCGTAATGGAGCTTGGAACGTGAATATTAATTTTATAAACTAGAAAACACAATTTTTTTTTTAGTGTTTGAATTAAGCTAGAAAAGTGTATTGGCCTTGGTATCCTTGACGGTTAAAATCGTTGACCTCAGCTGGCCTCTCTAGCAGGACGGACAAAGGACTTTTGCAGTTTGCTTTGTGAAAAGGGATACGTTCCCCAGGGTATTAAAAAACGAAATGCTTTCTGCCAGGGCACGCTGGAGTCTGTCGGGCACCCTCCGAGATCTCAGTTTTGTAGTTAGTACTATTGGAAAGACGTTGAATTTAAACCGTGAAGGTTTGCGACTTTGCTCAAAGCTTTGTAGCACTAGTATATCTGTACATATCTAAACATAACTGTTTTTTCACGATTTGAGATATTGACATTCTCTATAAGTATACCGATTCGAAGTGAGTATAAATTTGTTAGCTAATAATGTTTAATTGGAAATATTCCACGCGATTCATTAAGTGTAAGCATCTATTAAATTGAGCGTATCTAGATTTTACAACAACATTAGTTATGTTAATTTTATTAAACAAGCATAATATTCTTTTCTTTCTTAGGAATATAAGTTCAGTTTTTATTAAAAAGGAGTATGTTAAATAAAACTACGAAAGGAATTCATTTTACAACATATATTTATTGACAAAATATGTAAAAATTTTAACACTACTAAGTACAGGTTCTTCCAAAACACACGATTAACTATAGGAGATCACACAATTATTGACAAAATATATACACATAGCAAATATAGGATGATACAAAGTTCCTAAAAAAAAATTTTTTTTCGAAACAATCTAAATGGTTTACTCCAAAGGGTTAATAACTTGCTGATATTAAATGTACACTTCGATTTCTTTATGCACGAACAAGTGATTTCGTTGTCTTGTTGATCCATTTTTAAGAAATATTGGATTACATACAAAAAAAACTTTTTATACTAAATTTCACTCATTACATCTCTCATCCTAAATAGTGTCATATCACTCTAATATCAACGGATGATTCAGGAGAAGAATCATCATAATCTGTTTCACTCCAGTCAGACACCATTGCCCAAGTTAGCATTAATTTAAAGTATTCCTCTGCAGAGAAGAATGTTGAATTAGATCTGTTTTTTTTACATAATTGTTTGAACGATGGGCAATTGTATTCTTTTTTAATATCTGTTACTTTCCCATTCCACACACTTTCAAAAATGTATTTTTGCTCGAGTCCACCTTCATATATTTCACAACAATTTTGGTAATGTTTACAAATATCTTAATTACTCTCATACAACATACACAAACTCTCCCATTTTAAACTATGGTGGTGATTGGCTACCAGTCTATTACTTTTCTTCTATTTGGGAATTAGATATTTCCAGTCAAACGGTGATTTGAAGATGAAAACAGTTGTATGTTCTTCCATATCAGTATTAGCTAATTCTTAAATGATAAATTTATCTGGGGATGAAAACCTTGTGCATTGCAAAACGTCGTCGTAGCTGTGGTTCATCGCCTACTGACTCAATTCATTATCTTCACCAGCTTATCTCTTACATTGAAACTTTATAATCTATCATGAATTACCAGAGCGTAAGTTTGTGTAATTGCCGGAATTGATGTATTTGCAATAATTTCAATTCGTGAATAAATTATGCTATTGATAATTGTGACGTCTTGTTTGCTTACATCAAATACAAACAATGTTCCTCTGGGTTTAAATAATTTGGGTTCTATAATCGGTGAGCTGATTTCGTTATAGCAAATTTTCTGGAAGTTTGAGTATATATCATAGCAAATAACGAATTCCCCATTTTCAAAGTTCAAATTAAAATCCTTATAGGGATAAACTAGACTGTTTCGATATAGTTTAATATTTTTCATATCACAATTATCGAATACTGATCGTATCAGCTTTTACATTGTTCTTTCTATTAGTTTGAGAACAAATGGAAAATTGTTGTTTCCCAAATGAAAAACTTTAATTCACATTCCAAATTACTTTTTCTGATGTTGGTAGCGTTGTAAATGACTCCAAATCCCACGATCTGAATGTAATATCTAGATTCTTCCCTTTTTCGATATATTTTAAAAACTTTAAAGTTCACGAGTGTTTGAATAATTCAATATGTGGCATTAGCCATTTAACAATTTTTAATTCAAATGTTAACCTTCCCCATTATTAGCTGTATCATATATGAAATTCAAATGCGTATTACCAAATTGAATAACTAATTCTGGTTTAGCATTTAATATTACATGTTTATAGTCCTCAGCGAAGCCAAGTACCATACTTAACGGTATAACCACTTCATTTTTTCCGCCTGGGTTTATTTGTAGTGTAAAATTATTACCATTGCTCCAACGTGCCATTAGCCCTGTATAAAGATCGTTTACAGTTCCTGAGAGGTAGTTCTTTATCATAGAAGTAATTCCAACATCCCGTGTTTGGTCTATTTCAATACCATTGAACAGATATGCAATTCTATAGATTAACTTAAGTATTCTGTTTCTCACTATTCCTGTGATTACTAGGTTAGTTATATCGGCTGTCTTTTTAATTGTTTCTCTAAATCTAACATTTTATTTCGACTGTAATGTGGAAATATCGTGATTTTGTACAGCAATCCTTATTTCCAATGTAAATATTAACGGACCCTCTTAGAATGGTTCATAAACATGTATTTCCGTATTGGTGATTGCATCTTCATAACTGATAGGTTCTTTAGCATTAAGTATGTCTTACATTTCTATTAATTTTATATCCCAGTTCCTTTAAAAACTATTTGTTTCCTTGTGTTAACTTCACATGTAACTTATTTGAATTGAGTGTTTTATGCTTGCATTTACGTCTTTTTATGCTTCCTTTCTTTGAAATACGTTCTTTAGCGAGATATTTCTTTTAAAATAAAGGCCTAGTTTACATACATATAGAATGTTTTACACAATACCCATTTTAATTATAATAAACACCGAACATAACTGTTTATAGAGCTTTTTTTTAAAATGAAAACTGATGGTAAATTCTTAGTTTCTAAAATTAATCAGTTTAACGTCTGGATCGACAATTGTAACAACTATTTCATCAACACAATTCACTATTACTGGAAAATATATCCGTGCATTCGGTTTTTCAATTATTTTATATCCTGGAGTCACCGCACACTTAAATTCATGTAGTGCATATGTCTGTTTCCCATTCAAATATGAACACCTACAATATTAATATTTATACGACTTACATTAACCGACAATATATTAATCTGTTTTGACAATTCGTGCATTTGATTAGCTGGATATAATCTCCGTTCGTAACCTAACATATTTGCAATTGAATTTACTTCCATGAAATTGATATCGACATTAACTCGCATCACACTAGTTGACGTATTTGGATTTCCATGTAATCGGAAACGTAAATTTTCAGGTAATGTTGCTTTAATGAACATTTCTAAATCATCGAACATGTAAGATCCTACCGGTGTCACAATCGTATACATTTTTTCACCAAGATTGACCATAAGGGATTGATTGTCTATATCTATGTTTGGTATGCTGTTGTGAGTAACGAACTCGATTAGACTTATTTGCCATTGTCCCTCGGTCTCCAAAGCTGGGATATATATCGATCGCAATTGCGACGACTTTCCACTTAATATCAACATAATTGGCATATCACTAATGTGTTACTACTGCATTGACATGTATAACTTATTTATAGTCAAATAATGTAAATAAAATTTATCAATTGATTGTATTTGGTACTTGTTCCACTTTGTAATTGTTTCTTAATTGTGTGTTTTTTAAGTAATTGTGTATTTCAATTGGAGCATATAAATCGTCAAAACTGTCATAATACAATGATTGATTTATATTTTAATTAATGCAACCCAATGTGTTCCTTAGTTTTGTTTCGAATCTAAATAAACAATCATACATTCGCGAAAATTTGGTTTCTTTGGTAATTCGTTTCTCATAGCACACCTCAGATATGGGGAATATTCAGTTTCTTTACAAATACATTAAAGTCTTTGTTTGTTAATGCATGTTTTGAAAGACTATTAAGGACTTTCTGTGTTTTTTCCCCACATTTTTCGTTTTTTTCATCTTTGTCCGACTTTATAGGGTTTTAAATACATACCTTTACACTTGATTTAACTGCTCTATTGATAGCCAAAACTACTCAGAGAATTGATCCAAGAACTGTTAAATGCTATAAACAGAAATGAAATGATATGATTCCTCCCTTCTTTGTTTTCATTAATTTTTACATTGTAAACCCATGCCTTTTTTAAACCTTTGCGTGCATGACTTTGTCAACCACTCAGGTACCTAGATTTCACTAGTCGATGTAGATGAACTCTTCCTTAGACTTGCAGCATTATTGGCTAGAATTGTATCTGCTATGTATATATATAATATATATATATTTTAAATTGTTTGTTCGATCATAAAAATTTGTTCTTTACAAGCACTATCCAGAAGTTTATTACTTGATCATTCTGTGCTAAATGTTTTGCATGTTTAGTACCAGGTCCACAATGATTGTATTTCAGTAAATGCAACTCAAATGGTAATTTATTAATCAATGTATTCAATACTCCGCAACCTTTTTTGATACGTTTAGAATGAGGTATATTATTTTATTCTGAACGCAAGCCTTTAAACAAATCTGTTGTTTATAGTTTTACGTTAGTATGTTACATTCGTATGTCACATCAGGTGATGTTATACTGTGTATTTGTGTAAAAATGAAGGTTTTAAAACCAAATGTACATCTTCCTGTGATTGTAAATATGAAATAAAATGTAACTGAACAGAAACATTGTTCTTTTACCATCACATTTACATTGTATAATAAGTGGTCCTCCTTCATGTGGAAAAATGTATGTTATTATGTCACTCTTGGAACATCAAAATGGACTTAAATCTGAAAATGAATATATGTTTTCTAAAATAATAAATGAGAAATATCAATGATTAGACTATTTTGTCACTAATTGAAGGTATGCAATATTTCCCTTTTCAAATGAAGATATCATGCCTCTGAATGAAGCATTGCCCAATTCCGTATTTATTTTTGCTATGTTTGGTGCGAACTGCAGGGTGAAATACAGCAATATTTTGTTTTGGTCGACATTTAAATGTTTGTTTTTATCTATCACAAAAGATAATTTGCACGATAATGCAAATATGATAATTGCATTTAAAATGGACAATAAAAATCTGCAACATATTTACAATGATCATGTTTTAGATATGTGTCTTTACTGTTGGAAAAAACAAATACAGTTTTCTTGTGATTATGCCAATGCTGCCCTTATGTAAATGAAGATATAGGTCTGGATTCGACAGTTTTTTTACTTCCCTAGCAAGAAAGATTATTTCAAAGTTTGGACATAGTGGCATTTAACACAATCATAACAATAGTTGTTTAACAAAAAATCGTGATGGGAATTGTGATTTGAATGGACATATTATGTAATGTGGGCATGACTGCGAAAGGTACTGATACTGTAAATAAACCTCACGTGAAAGACTTACACCATCATTACCGTCTTTAACACCGTCTTTAAATCGCAATCGAGTGATATTCAAGAGAAATTATTAAAGTTAGTTAACGGGAATATTAATATTTATAAAAAACACTAGTGTTATTGCAAACATTTAAACTAATATAGATAAAGATTTGCAGAGTAATGAATTTAAAATAGAAGATCTTTGAAATGGATTTAGTAAGGATTTTAATGATAAGACAGACATAATTTTTACAATACAATGTGCATAAATGCAAGATGATTTAAGACTTTTAATTAATGAACTGGTAAGCGCTAGTGTTATAAAACACCTTGAAACACGAATGTAAGAATTATCGAAATATATGTGATGAATTGATTAATATAAAATATGGTTTAGTTACTCAAACTGATCTGAGAAAACAAAGGAATGATTTGGAAAACGTTTAACTTATTTTATTAGATGTAAGAGTTAAAACTATAGCTAAATTGTATGCTGTTTTAAGTAAAGTCAATAAGTTTGAATAAGTGCAAACTAACCGATCTAATGTATCAGTTAGTCGACCTACTGCAGCACTTCGAAAGGCAAATATTTAATTCATGTATAAATATATTAAATTTAATGTAATATAATCAAACTTATCTGCATCTGCTTCGGAATTACATAATGTTATATCTGCTGCGAAGGAGAAATATTTGCAAGCAAAAGAGCGCATATGGAAAAGGGTGATATAAACTAAGAAATATTTAAACCTGTTAAGAGCATAAAGCGCAAGAACATTTCAAGAAAAAAACAACCCCTTTCTTATATAATACGTAGTTAATTAGCTTTAAAACGTACTTCACCTATGCGTGATACGACATTTGGTGTATATCGAAATGGAAACTCATGGTTTCTGGGAGATTCTGTAATTATATTTTGGTCTGATAATATAATTAAAATAGACGATTACATAACTGATGCGAGTTAATGTTTGTTTGAATTAGTATTTAAAAACGTTCCAAATGGCTGTTCCAACACAGATTTGGAAAAATATAAAAGACTTTGTTGTACGAATGTGTATAACCATTTAGGAGATTAAAACCACCTGAAATATATATTATATATATATATAAAGATATATAAAGATATATAAAGATATATATAAAGATATATTTCGGTATATAAAGATAAATTAGAGATTGGTATTTTCTGTATATTGGAAAAATCCTAATGTATTCGTCGATAGATTAAAACTTCTCATCACGTCGAGGGAATCTGGTAATTATTCACATACAACCCAAATTGTTTCTATTATTGAGAACTGAAAGCAGATGGTTATGTTATCAATGAAGTTTAGTAATATATCTGAAGAACTTCACGCTCTAGCCAGGATAAAATATCCAACAAGAAGTGTTATTACTAAGTGTTAAATTATATTTTCAAGCCGATTTGTGTAAAATGACATTGCTTTCCAAATACAATAAAGGACACACATATATTTGAACAATAACAAACATATTCGAAATATTTTTGGGCTATACCTTTGAAAAACAAAACTGGGAAACATGTTAGCTAAGCAAGGAAGGCGGTTATAAAAGCGAGAACCAAATTCGCTTTAAGCCGACAGACAAGCAAAGATTTTTTTCTATGCAGTTCTGGAAACTGACAGATTGTGATATTAATCACTGTCCAACTTATTCAGACCTTAACGCCAGTGTTGTGGAACACGATACAACAAATCGATTAAGTATTTAGAATATAGGCATTTCACATCGAGGGGGACTTACAAATGGGTGGATGTTTTGCCTGAAACAGTTAAATCTTATAATTGCAGAGATCATAGAACTATCAAGATGTTGCCCAAAGAAGTTACGGATAACAGTTTAATGAAAATAATTCATAATAAAGTTAGTCATTGATGAGAGAAAACAAAACTTTAAAGTTGGTGAATATATACATATCTAGAAGCATATAGGAATCTTTGAGAAAAAATGTATGGTTAATTGGTCTTAAGAGAGATATATATATATATAAATTTTTATTACACACACATCCCAGAGTGTATTACCTCGAAACCTGTGATGGTGAGCCCATAAAAGGCGGTTTTTACGAACATGACATGAAAAGAGTTAGTTCTCCAAATGAATGTTTGTTTGATAAAATTATTGAAAAAAAAAAATATATATATAAGTCATCGGTTAGATGGAGGGGTTTCTCAAAAGCACACAACTCATGGGCTGAAAATAAAGATATTACGATTGTAGTACAATAATTGTAAAAATTTGATACTATATAAATAAAAAAAATATTAAAAATAATATTTGATATTTAATTTGAATAAATAATCATATTATAGGCTTTTCACTGTAAAATGAGCACTATTGAAAGCCCTGCTTAATATCTACTTGTATACTTGTTGTGTGTTCTTCCACCTTATGTAAGATTAACATTGCCATGGGCCTCATCACTTTATTCATGTGTCAGTCAAGTCAAACTGTGAAATTATTGGAAAGTAAATATTGTACAAATATGTTGATTTTTGCACTTCAATGGATTAAAAAATACAGAAAGCAAGAGAAATGATTTAAGTTATCACAAATTGTAACCTAACACTTTTTGTTCGATGTAAAAATATGGAACTACTTTCCCCTCAATCAGTACCAACTTTATTGGACACATGTCACTCATTGTGCCCATTAAAATATATGCAGGTAGGGGCAGTGATTCTTTTTCTAAGGTTGATTTCAAAAGTACTCACTTTATTGTGAACAGTGTATAGCAATGGTTTTTGAATATTGTAATTTATTGTGCAATCAATGTGCTTGTTGGTTGGATTACTGTTTGATTGGATTAGCATTTTAGTGCTAATCCACTGCATTTATTTTCTTTTATTATTATATTGATCACAGATATTTTAGTTAGAAACTTTTATAATTGAATTACTCTTTTTAATATGGATGAATATAATAAAAGGAGTAGTCTAACTTGTTATTTATTCCTTAACTTCTATTTTACCAGAAAATAATTTTTCGGGAAACCTCAAATTTTTAAAAACAATGTGTTTGACAAAGGAAAGGGTTCATTAATCTTACTTTAATGATCAGGATTCAAAATTGAAAGAGAGGGGAGGACAACGAGTGGGATAGGAGAGAACCTAAGTCGATGTTCCTAACAAGACTTTCATTTAGTTTCCTTTAAACATTTGGAATTGATTATAACATCTTATATGCAGGCTTGGCTTCCAATGTTGTTATTAGCGGATCTAATGCTATGAAGGAAATTAAAGTATCAGACTGGAAGAAATTAAATTAACTTTCTAAAAATTTCATGAAAGATTTAGAAAGTTTTCACTGCGTGATTCGAGAGTTGTTAGCAGAGGTGGTAAAATCATTTATAACATTAGCTAAAATTATTCGGAATCTATACATTAGAATACCATGAAGACATTTACATAACTACAGATATTTCTTTTTTTATTTAGCTTTTAATATTAAGGGAATTATTTTTTAAGCAGTATTTTTCAAATATTTATTCGCTGGAAATAAACATCCCTAACAAAAAGGTTTGAAGACTGTTGAACAGCTCTAGGTATGGAGAGTCATGGTAAGGGGCGGGTAGATGGAATGAGTACTCCACTCACAGATACAGACAGGGCAGAGTTTCAGGAGAGTCCAAAATGCATACATAGAGTGCAGTTTTGCAAACGGCTCACCGCTTTGGGCGAGTTCAAAATTCTCTGACAGAGGGAAGGTCGGTAGACAAGAAGCTAGCCTTTGATCTGGACAAAGATGCCTTCTGGACTGAGGGTGGTGGGTGATGAGGGAGTCGGGAAGGGGAGCATAGTGCTTTCCATGGACAGGGCAGTATTCGAACTATACGAAAATGCATTTTGTGCTGGGTTGGGCAGGGGTTGGGGGAGGGGATGCATCACCAAGGAGTGCAGATAGTCCTCGAGCAAACCGAAGATGTGGTCTGGTGTAGTGGAGAAAGGAGGAGGGGGGGTGTGGGCGGTCAGAAGCAATCTGACCATCTCTCACTGACCAGCACAATGTTAGTTTCGCGTCAAATCTCACCGTAAATGCACGTATACATCGTCCTATCCTCTGAAGCATCCATTCACCGATCGCAGTGTTCTGCCAGGGTCCCGTGCAACTATCGAATGGGCAGGCGGTCAGCAGGCCTCACCTCACTAAGCCGATATAGTGCGTCCATTATTTTAAAATCATTTTACAAGAGTTTATCGTGTTAACCCCATTTCTGAGTTCGGCTGACAAAAGTTTGTAGGATTTTCAACTCGCTTTTGTATTATCAAGTGGTGTGAATTTCACGGAATTAACAGAAATTTGTAGTACATCAGTTATTTTAAATAATTTTTCTTCAAAGAAGTTTAGATAGTGTTGCAGGACCAGGAAGATCTGATTAAATTGTTCGTCGTTAATAGCTGCTTGGTAGGGATACCTTTTTTTCCAGATAGAATTGAGAATGCCTATGAGAAGTGTGTGAATCATTTTGTTGCCTGTTGTAGAATGCAGTGTATTCAAATCAGTTCTTAATAAGTTTGTGTATTTTTAATATGTGCTTCATTCCATCATTAAGTTATCAGAATAGGTGGTAAGAGTTTGAAAATTCAAGTATGCGAGTCCTATTCAGAGTTTTTGCCATAATTTCAACTCAGTTGCCTGCCAGGCGTCGACCGTGCTCCACGTCTCATTCATTGACTGACCCCCCAGCTGGACAGATGTCGGCCTTGCTTATGTCTCCACACGTCATACACTGCAGTCATTACTTCACTGAGTTTGCAGCCGGACAGACGTGTTTTGGGAGAGGTGCTTGTGGGATTTCATTATGTGTTTTTTAATCCAACTATTATAATTTGTGTATTATTACATGCATCATAAACATATTATTTATACATTTCTCAAATCAATCGTATTCACATTTCGTTTAGTTCATTTCCGAGTTTTTCAACTCGGTCTATAATCAAACATAAGCTGATGCACAAGCAGGTTCTGTTTGCTCTGAATACCTCGTTAAGCTTATAACTCGATGTAAGCGATATATCAAAGTCAGTGCTGCAGCGACCTCCAGAGCGAATGGATATATATTAAAATCACTGACTGTTTAACATTTTCTTTTTACACATGTTAATAAAAAATTAATACTGACGTGTGGATTCAGTTTTAAAAGTTCCTCACCAGTCTCACAGGTGGCCGGACATGTTTTAAATTCATGCCTGCTATGTGTAGAACTGGACGGTGTCAAGTAGTGTAAATTTTTTACGTGTTTTCAAATACCTTATTGTGTTTAGTCAGACTGCCATTTAATTTATAGCAACATTTTTGCCTCGTTGTAGCTCGTTAACTCATTTCTTACAAGATACTCGCGTAGTTGTGATCATTTAGTGAGTTAGCACTTGACACCAGGATATTCACGTAAGTTGCATTCGTTTGAAATTAGTATTTTAATTTATTTCTCTCGTGGTTAACATCATGTCTTTAAATGCATTCGTCGTCTATCTAATCGTTTGTCATTACTAACATACAGGACGTAAATTTTATCTTTCGAAGTCTCCTATTTCCTAACTTCGTCTACGAGCAATATCCCTTTCCCAACCCCAAAAAAAAATCACTTATATGACACTCTTGCACAAAACATAGCACATATATATATATATATATATATATATATATATATATATATATATATATATATATATACATATATATATATATATACACTATGTCTCCAACACACCACACCTCAATTGTGAGCCAGTCGTCGTTCTGACATCATCTACCAGAGCTGCTCCCCATCCTCACCAAAAAATGAAAGAAAGAATATAAAGTACAAATATACACAACTATTTTTGATTGATTAATTCAATTCAATTAATGGCATCAAACAATCAGTTTCATTTTATTTTATCTGATCAGAATTTTAAAAAATCGATCAGATTAAGGATTAATTTTTTTTATCATATTATAATTGGATTAACAATTTTCACCGGATTAAGATAGGATTAAGGATTAGCACTCTCGATATCAATTTGATATAGCGATAGTCCGATTGATCAAAAGTGAAATACTGTCCATTCTCCTACTACTCTTAACAGCAAGCGCTATAGATCCGATGAGGGTGATTTAAATACATAAGGCCCGAAGGCTATATTAACGAAACAAACGACATATAAGTTATTATGGAAACATTTTAAAAAGCATTGCATGTTAGAATAGCGAAGTTAACTTATACACTAGAACATAATCACAAAAAACTTACCAACTAGCGGTAGGTTCTGTTTTGTTTTGTCATAAAAATTTTACTGAATATCATACATACAAAAGAACATAGTAAAAGCTGCAGATATGGGACAGGGATAATAAAAATGGTGGAGTACTTCTTACAAACTAGGTAGAAAATACTATTTTCAGAACACATGAAATATCACAATATTTTCAAAACACTTGATGTTCTGTTTAAGGTAAATGCAAAATATAGCAAGACATCTCTCTGTACCCAAGCAGGAGAGTTAACTGAATAATTATTAGTACAGAATGCCATGAGGCATATGAAAAATATATAAGTAATAAGAAACACTGGCCTGTAGGCCTAAGCGAAAATACTAGAAGGTACACATAGTATAAAAACACATAACTGTAACATTCCATTGGGAGAAGTAAAAGCCAGGATATATATGTTCTGCGCATAGAGCAGATATGCATGGACACAATAATAAGTAGGAATATAATGTGTAGGATGGAGCTATCTAAGGGCATCGGATGACAGACTTTTACTTGCTTTTAAACTTCTATTTTTTTGTTTGTATTCTCTTTGCTAGTTTTGTTTTGATATATGTTCGTTTGAGAACTGCTACCAGATGTCATGAAGAAAGACTGTCACATTTTGACAATACCATAACCAATTTTTAGAATTATCACACACAGTCAGTGACTGTGAAGTAACCACAATTAATATAACATGTTTCATTGGAAAGAAAAATAAATGTTACCACTATCATACCAAGTACTTGTAGACCTTTAGGTCTAACGGACAAGCAGTGCAAATAAAAATGGTGTAATTCTGCAGGATAGGGAGTAAAAACAATTAATTCTAACTGTTTGTTAAGAGTAAATACGTACAATATTAAGAATAAAATTATAACTTGAAAATAACGGTAAATAACGGAAAATAAGTAGCAATTATTTGTAAACATACAATACCAAAAGGCATGCTATTTCAATTCTCAATTATAAACATATATAAGTAAATAGAGACCTGTTTTCAATGTAAACTCAGTAAACTTATTGTGACCAAAGTCAATCTCCATGGTTAGAGGTTAATGCTGAGCCCATTTTGTCTGTGGGCCATTTTCTACACTTGGAACACTAACGACGTCTTGTTATTCAAAATCTTTGCAATGAATTTCCTAGACTACTTACTCCAGAATTAGGTCTTGCCGATCTTTTAGAATATGAAATTAAGTTAGTAGAAAAAGCGTGTCACTAGCCACCCATATAGGCTAGCCCCTCCCAATATGGAGATTTTGAGGGTACAGGTCCAGGAACTATTATAAAAGGGAGTAATTGAGCCTTCCACATCCCAATATGCGAGTCCTACTTTTTTGGTCCCCAAAACCGATAGCAAACATAGAAAGGATTACCATAAAGTCAACAAAAAATTTTTAAATTGAATATGTCCTACTTCCTGACCTACATTCGACATTTGATTGGTTTGGTAAATCTAAATGTTTCACCACTTTTGATCTAAATTCAGCCTATCGCCAAATCCCGTTATCAAAAAACCCCAAACCAATCAAGGTTTTTTGTACCTTGGAATTTCTATAGGATCACTCCTGTACCTTTTGGATTGGCCACTGGTGCCCAGGTTCTTACGCGTTTGCCTGACAAAATTTTCCATGATGTTAAATTTAAATATGTATGTAACTATTTGGATGACCTGGTAATATACTGAGAGTCATTTGAACAGCATTTAGAACATTTGAGAGTTCTTTTTCGTTTACAAAAAGCAGATCTGACCGTTAACCCTAAGAAGTTTGTTTACTGTTCAAGAAATTTATTTTCTGGGCCGTATAATTTCGGCGCAAGGTGTCTCCATTGACCCTGAATAAACCAAATTTATTAGAGATTTTCGCCCCACCTCAGGATGTTAAAGGTATTGCCCATTTTATCGGCACAGTTCAGTTTTTAGCAAGATCATTCCTCATCTAGCCGAAAAGGCAGCCCCACTTAATCGTTTGCGTAAGAAATCAGTATTGTTTGTATGGGGCGAAGAACAGAACACTTTCAATACACTCAAAAATCACATTGTGAACGCTCCTGTTCTTAGGATGCCCGATTTTTCAAAAGAGTTCATTCTGCAGATACACTTCCAGTTTGGCAGTAGGAGCGGTCCTGTGTCAAGAATTTGACGGTGTCAGATAAACAATTTTTCTCGCTTCTCGTACACTTACACCCCAGGAGAAAAGTAATCCATTTCTGAGCTAGTGTGTTTAGCTGTAGTTTTTGGCATTGACGAATTCAGGCAATACTTGAAATGTGCAGAGTTCCTCTTGGAAACAATCAGGCATTGTCATGGCTCTTGGCTTATCCATGACAACTTGGAAAAATTGGTCATTGGGGTGTTAGAATTGCTGCCTTAAAATTCAGAGTCCAACACATTCGAGGATCGTAAAACAATGCGGTTGATACTCTCTCGTATGTTCGAGGATACTAAATCTTGTAATGAAATCACAGTTCTTCCAAATTGTAAGCTCTTAGTGAATTTCCCTTTGACTTACCGATATCAAGGAACATCAAGAGAAAGATCAAAATTTAATTGAAATCATCTCAGGTCTTCAACAAAAACCATATTTCCTATGCAAAGGTGTATTGTGTTGTAAAACCAGGGATAATCTTAAACATGTTGTGTTGCCGAGCCATCTCAAATCCATGGTTTTTTAATATTTCCACTCATCACCCCTTGGTGCCCATTAAGAAGCCCATAAAACCATTAAGGGCATTAGAAAACATTTCATCCGGAAAGGCATGCATTCCGAAATTGCAGAACGGGTCAAATGTTTAGAGCAAACCTGCTCAAAACAATCATTTAGGTCTCATGTCTTCTGATGTTGCTGAGAAGCCCATGCAAAAACTTTTCATTGATTATATCAGCCCTTTTCCTAGAAGCAGGTTTGGTAATAACATGTTATTAGTTTGTGTTGGCGTTTTTTCTACATTTGTATGGCTCATTCCTATGCAGCGTCAACTGTTCGGGCCTTTCAAACCCATATTTTTAAAAATTTTGCTGTCCCATATCTGTTGTATCTGAAATGGTTCGCAATTCACTTCCAAGATTTTTCGTGACATGTGTTTTTCGTTCCGCATTCGCCGCATCGTGTTGTCTCTGTACAACCCGCCCCCTTCGCTTGCGGAGCGTTTCAACAGGAACCTTCACTCGGTCCTTACAGCATTTCAAGTGTTTGAACATTCTTGTTGGGATAGGAATCTCCCTTGGTTGCAAATGGCATTCAATCTTGCTTAACATGAGTCACATAAAAGTACTCCATTTAACCCTGTCTTTACTTATCTACCCAGCAATCCTTTGTCAAATTTGTGAAGTTTGGATGGTTTTTAGCTGGGTGATCCTAAGGATATCCGTCAGGTCTGGGCAGCAGCCCTTAAAAACCTCAAGAGAGCTCATTGTCTTGTTAAATATGATAAAAATTGTGTTGACAATCCATTTCGTGTGGATGATTTAGTTCATTGTAAATCTCACCCCGTCAGCAGTGCAGTCGATAGAAGAATGGTTAAACTTTTGTTTTGTTGGACTGGACCTTATCAGATTCACCATTTTCTCACCCTAGTTATGGAAAAAAACATAATGATAGCACACATCTCTCATTTGAAAAAATGTTGTGTGTCCAAATAAATTTTGTGGGTTCTACATGTCTAGGAGCTCCAGACCCTAACTGCAGTTTTAAGTTTTTTTTTTTTTTTGGCCTTGCCAGGCCCAATCATGTTTCGTCAGGGGCCTACCCCTCCCCAACTTGTGAAACTTCCTTTGACCTTGACTTGGTTAGACAAGTGGCCTGATCACCCACTAGTTTGAATCCTTTTGAGGTCAGTCTTCTTTGCGCGCTATATAAATGCAAAAAAGTCCTACGTGTTAATTTAAGTTATTTAGAATGAAAGGTTAAGAAATTTTTTTATCACATCAAAACTTGGGAATTTTGTAAAATATTTGTTTTGCCTTCCGTATGAATAATCTGCATTTTATGGGTGAATTTGGGGATTTTCCTTCGGGTTTTTCTCTTCTGGGCGTTTTCCTCTCTTGTTTGAAACTACTTTGGCTTGTTTATGGTTGTTGTCTAGCAACTAGTAATTTATTTTAGTTTTGTAGTGACACTTTACCTTCGGACTATACTCTCTATGGGCATAATGTGTTGTCTGTTCTAGTGATCTTTTCCCATCATGTTGTTAACCTGCGTAGCATTTTTGTCTGTCGCTAGCCATCTCTAGTCTGTCACACCATTGGACTCGGTGGTGATTTAATTTCTTTAGACAATCAATCCAATGAAATCCAGGATATGATTGAAACCATTCTGTTCGGTTCGGCCACTTAAATTGCTTGTGCTTTTCTGTGGCAATGTTATTAATTCATTTTGTTTTCTCTTCATAATATGAAGTCATCTATTGTCAAAGCTTTAGATGAACAGGTGTGGAAGGTGTTCAGTGCTCGGGCAGAAGTCCAATCTGACAATGCCAGGTATTTCACTTCAACTGTTTTCAGGGACATGTGTTTTCGTTGGGCGATTAAACACTTCACGTCCAGCCCATATTATCCAAAGGGTAATCCTGTGGTTTGCTTTAACAAAGATCTGAAAGCATGCTTGACCATATTTTATAATCGAAACCACACCTGTTGAGATGAGGATCTCGACCTGATCAACATTGGTTTTAACAGTGCCTGTCATGGTTCTACAGGGCCTACTCCATCTTTGCCCTTTTTAGGTCGACCACTGTCTCGCCCTCTCGTGAACCTGTGGAACATCCCTCCCATTCCTTCAATTTGTCTGTGGCTGATAGCGACAGTTTGCTGGAGGAGGTTCTCAAGCATCTTGCCCCTGCCAAAGATTTAGTGAATGACCAGTTGAGCGCTTCATGCTCTCCGGATCAGTTTTCTACCGGGGATTTGAAGTTATAAAAGAATTACCATTTGGCGGCTGTCGTCAATGATGTTACCAGCAAGCTTATTCTGAAATACATTGGCCCCAAAATTAGTTAATTACTTTGCCCCAATATGGTGAAATTGACTTCACCATTAGTGGCAAAATGTTTCGGAAGGCACATGTGTGCTAACTGAAGAAATTTTGTTACTAGAGTGTAATAAGTAACACTGTTGCCGGATTTTGTTTGTGTAATTATGTGTCCTTGTGACTTTGCACCCTTTTTACTTAGTACCCTTTCCCTTCCTTTATTGATTTGAGCTTGTTTTTTACTCCCTTTGGCTAATTCCTTCAAAAAATATTTGGTTTTTACCCGTCAACCCCTGAGCAGCTCAGATGTTCCAGTCTTGAATTCCTGGTTTGGAGTTTGGCTTCTGCCAGAAGATACCACCTCTTGAATTTCGTGCCCCTGCCTTACCCTCCACTCGAGAAGAGACCCTACTCTTGGCGCTGGGTTTTGTTCCTCTTTGCCCATCGAATGTTCCCTGGGGTAGAAACTTGTTATTGTGCATACATCAAGACTGTTTATCTGATTGTCTTTGTTTTCAAGAAGAATTGTTACAGCTATTGTGCTGTCAACTGTACTCTTTGTTTGTTTGGGGAAACTGTTCTGTGATACTTTCACCTTTCTTCGACTTCTTCTTAAAGTGCTTTTTCTTCAAACTGTTTGTGGATATACTGTGTTATTTTTTTTATAAGGGTCACCAGAGCTTGCCATGATCAAATAGTCCTTTAGTTTTGGACAGTGAGGGACACTTTAGGTCAGACATTTGCGACAATGCTGCCACACCATTGTGAATAGTTCGGCAGTTTACCACATGCAGTGCCAATGGTTTCGCTTCTCCCTGCTCAAGTCAGTTTCCCTACTCTTTGACTTTCCCATCTCACCTTCTCCTTCCTGTGTGTCATGTTGGTGTTGGGGGTTCTGAAGTCAGCTGGGTCATGAGCTGCTAGCCCTCTGGTACTACCTTGGACGATTCCTGCGAGCACTACCTCTGTAACCACTCGTCGACAACTTGTTATGCTAGACCACGCATCAGATACCCGAACATCATGATTGAGTGCGACTTTGAAATTATAAAGTAAAACTGGAACAATGCATTAGCTTTTTCTGAGTAACCTGGTTCACAATTTATTAATGTTTCGATAGTGTATTAGAACAGGCACGATGGAAAATTAACTGAGTTGTGGATAGCACGTCTATAATTGGGCTGGTTTTTGGCACGTTTGTAGTGCGTAATCGTAGCTGGGTGCGCGATCGAGTAGTCTATCCTTTTGTATTTTTGACACCTTTTGTAGCTTAGTATGTATTTAATATTTTTTTCTGTATTTGCTATGCGTACTTGGGAGTGTCCCAAGTGCGTAATATAGTTGTTTGAATGCTGCCCTATTCGGCTCGCCCGGCCATATTTTGCCTCGCTAGTCCACAGCTCACGCCTGGGTAGAGAAAGTCATTAATATTTTAATGTGTTTGGTTTTTAATATTCAGGCCCCTTTTGGCCCGTACATTTTTATCGGGTGCCACCTGAATAATATATACATATTTTAGTAATTTTTATTTTACAACCCTTTACATTAAAAAGGAAGGTGTATTGATGGAGGAATAGTTGTAGATTTATTTTATGCTCTTAATTGTACAGTGTGATAAATATATGTCAAGGACATCAAACTAGATACAAAAAAAGTGCACCCTTCAAAAATCCTGTTGTTAAAATGAATAGCGACATTTATGACATGTTCTTTTTAGAGTTGCGCCCTTTAATGGCCTCCTCCAGTCGCGGTGCACTTGCTTTGTTAGTTTTAAAAATAATCATGTACGTCATGAAATGTAAATTTTTTATTTTATAAGCTCAAAGAAATGCGAGAATATATAGCACTGGCATTGGACACTTTCGTCGAATGGTTTTTCGATGTGTTAATTGTTGTCACTTGAATTTCTTTATAATCTGTTAATTGGTTGTGTGCATGTTTGAGGTACTAATTTACTTGAAGTATTCATAAAACACCCGGTTGGTGACTTTATACTTAACTCGCGGTTAACGGCGTAATTTACGAATGGTCAAATACGCAGTTGGTAACATGTTGTTATTACAGAGGAAACTATAATGAACAGTAGCGGCCATGTTACCTGTACGACACTTGTTGGTATTATTTTTATAAAACTTTCATGTTTTATGCACCTGAACTCGATGCCAAATAGGTAAAAAACTACTGTCGAGAGAGAGAGGAAAGAAAGATTGTGAGTTTTAATCATATTGAGTCAATATTTTCTTATCTTACTGGTTGTAATATTTTATTGCTAGCCACTGCCCCTATGAATATTTAATATCTATCACCTTTTTGAACTCTTTTATATTCTTGATATTTTATATATTGGACTGAGCAAATAAATCAAGCTAAAATTGAATATCCTTGTGTACTGATTTCTATATGTTGTGCTCTGCTTGTTTTTATCCACAATTGCACTGAATGTCAGTGCACGGGTGTGCGGAACAAGGCCCCAAGTAGGCATAAGCTGAGAATACCTGAAAGCATTAAAAATAAATTAAAGTTTATTCCGGAGGGGCCTTGAGTCTGCTCTGGTGGGAGGTATACTCGAGAGGTACGCGATACGTATGAAAAAGTTTCGGAATAATTTATGCTACTGTCATGAAAATTAAAAGTTCAAATTTGCTTCACCTTCGAGTTGCGTAAATGTGACCTAACTTGCTGGCCGAATTTGGCACTGTGTGCATTTGAGAAGTAGCATTGCTTGACATACACACAACAAATTTGCACACTAACTTGGTTGTTGGTAATTTGGAAAAAGGTTTGCAATATTACCCGAATTGTTGACTGTCTGTTTCCAGTCACTTTGAATTTCGTCGTTGTTTGACATGCTGGACTTAACATTTGCATTACCTGCTACCTAACTAACTATCTATTATCCACTATGTTGTTGGCCATAGGGCGGAATCACTGCAGACACATCCATTTTAGTGAATGCGATAGTGTCTGGGCAGCCACGGTTTGTTTGTTAACAAATCCACGTGCACAGCACGGAAGAGTAGGTCCACAGAAGTTTTGCGCTGCATTTCATGGGAGGGAGCGAGCGACTTCCTCTCTCGTGGCTGTCACCTCTGTGCTCTATTAGGGGTCGGCATTGTCGTGGGAAGGGGGGTAGGTTGAGCGCTGCCTGCTCTGTCCACTCTCTGCGATCGATACCCGCCCAGCTGTTTTATGTGAAGGGGGAAGAGGGGAAAACATCGGTGCGCGCCCTCCGCTACTTTTGTCAGCTGTGCTGAGCAGCATACATCATGTGCTGACATGTGTTGACATGGCTGATATCATGTGCCATCTTTGCGCACTTTCTCTCGTCGACCACGTGGCATCTTCCCCGTATCCTGGATGCATCTGGAAGGCATCGTGGTGCCGCTGTTAGCTTTGCTGGTGATCCACGTTGCTTCCTCGTTGCTGGTAGTGAAGGAAAATTGATGGAAAATTCTGGAAAAATGTTTGGGGTCGGAACTTGGCAGTTTTCTAGGTTCCTGGGTTAGGATGTGGTAGGATTACACCACAAAGTTGGGCGACATTTTTCACACTAATGGATTGGATGAAACAGGGTCTAAACACTACGAAAGGTGGCAGCGACTATGCCCCTCATTAGGGCAAGGCGTTTTTGATGTGGTGTTGTGGAGCCTCGGTGGGTAGAGGCGGGTTTTGAGGAGGAGTAAAGTAATTAGGTTGGAAAATTTGGAAATTGGTTGTGTTACCTGGGGAGCCAGGTACCATCCAGGTTCTGGTGATACCATAAAGTTCTGGTGACCCACAAGGCTTTTTGTGTGGTGAAAGAAAGGGCCATATGCTCAGCCTCAGTGGTAGATAAATCAACATTGCGTTGACTTTTGCTGTGCCAGGAAATTGCAGCTCCTTGGGATTTGAAGCAACTTCTGCTAACAAAATGCCTACAATTTAGCTCATTCCTCCTATCTGAGTCGCTAAACGTTACCAAACAGCTGTCACCTCTCCTAGAGAATTTTAACTTCAGATCATTGGTTCCCTGCAAGTCCTAAAAATTCTTTTCACCTCAACCTAATGACATGTTTTTGGGTTTTTATTGAAACTACACAAAATACCAACTGCGAACGAGATGTCCTTTGCATTAGGTACAGAAGACTCCTTATTGCCTCTTGGTAAGGAACACCCTGAGGTAAATCTTCGCTTTCATCCAACTTCACACCTGTTTCCATAGGAGTTGCCACTGGTTTGCAGTCATGCATGTTGAACTTGTAGAGAATTCTTTGTACATAGTCTGCTTGGCTAACAGTGTTCTCTTCCTCAGTCTGGTTGATTCTCATTCCAAGACATTTCTTTACCGGTCCAAGGACTTTCATGTCAAAATTCTCTCTGATCTTCCTATTCACTTCAAACTCTAGAACTTTGTTGTTTGATATGACAAACAACGTACACAGCAATAAAAACTTTTCCCTGATCAGTGAGTTTATAATACACACATGGGTCTGCTTGTGATTGGGTGAAGTCAATCTCCTTTAGAATCTTTGTAAGTTTTCTGTTCCAGCATCTCCCACTTAGCTTAAGGCCATACACTGCCTTTTTCAGAAACCACAACTTGTTTTCTACAACTGGTCTTAACAGCTCTTCAGGAGGTTTGACATAAATTGTTTCATCCAAATCTACATACAAGTAAGCAGCTTTAACATCCATGTGGTCAACCTTTAAATTTTCTTTTGCAGCGAGGAACAACAGATACCTGATGGTGGAATATCTTACTACAGACGAATGTGTTTCCTGGTAATCTATTCCAGCTGTCTTGGAGCAACCTCTTCTTACAGACCTCGCCCGATAATTCAGTTTTCCAGCTTCTGCTTCCTTCGTTTGGAAAACCCACTTCGCCCTAAGGATTTTTAACCCTTTTCAATGTTCCACTTATTTGTATCCATTATTCCTGATTGAGTGGGGTTCCTCCTCCATGGCCTTTAGCCACTCACTGGCCTGTGGCCCTCCTAATGCTTCTGCAGGAAATTGAGGTTCACCGTGAGAACTGTTTTGAACAATATTTTCATCACTTTATAAATAAACTCTTCTTGCTTATTTGGTTTGGGTGTATGGGATGATCGTCTAAGGTTGCATGTGTCCTTTTGAGGTGGATGGAGTGGTTCTTGAATTGGTGAGAAACCACCAAAATCCTTCTTCCTTTTCTTCTGATTTTTGGTCTGCACTGATAACTTCAGATGGTAATGAATTCTGAATGAGTTCTGTCACATTTAGAGATGCACTTTCTTTTTACTCTTGTATTATTCTTTCTTCAAAGAATACGACATCCCTGCTGTAAACTATCGTCCTCTTTTCATGGTTAACCAACCTATAACCCTTCTTGTTTATGCCATAACCAACGAAGATCATTTCCTTAGATATTTCACCCAATGTATTTCGAATTTCTTTAGGAATGTGAACCACAGCTGAAATGGGGTTATGTTACCGATTGCTCTTGATGGGGTGCAGTTGATTAAGTAAGTCGCTGTTGATGCAGCTTCTGCCCAGAACGTGTTTGGGAGGACAGCATCTATTAATATGGTATGCGCCTTTTTAACGATTGTACGATTTTCTCGTTCTGCATGTCCATTTTGGGCTGGTGTGTACCTTACTCTTTCTTGATGTCCGAATCCTGATTTCCTTAGGTTAGATTTCAGTATAGAATTCACATTCTGTCCCATTGCCAGTACATAAGAGCTTTATTTTGTTACCACTCTGGTTTTCAACCATGCTCTTAAATTCAGAGAAAACTGCAGGAAAAAACAAGCACTTCACTTTTCTCCTTTAGGAAGTATTCAAAACAAATCCTTGTAGTCATCTTTGAAGGTGAGAAAGTACCTGTTCCCATCCATGTATATCTGCTCCATAGGACCACAAAGATCTGAATGCACCAATTGAAGGTCTTTTGGGAGAGCTCTTAGAAGGCTTGAACTGTTTCCCTTTTATGCACGTTTCGCACGAGTCAGCACAAGTTACCGAACAGGGTACACCTGTTGAAACAGACTTCATTGTAGATATCACTCGTTTAAGTGTCCAAGACGCCGATGCCACAGGAAACTGCCAGAAGTCTATAAATAACATGTATAACTTATAAATTCCCTTCTCCATCGACATTGTGGCAATACGTCGACCATTTGGGCCAACAATCTGACCGCCAAACTTGTTAAATGACATTTCGTTTCGCCTTTTCTACTATTTTGCTTGCATACAATATACTGACTGACACTTCTGGTACATACACGGCATCACTGACCTTTACTGATGTGCTCTCATTTCTTGTAGAATTGTAAACTTCAATGATGTCCACACTCACTACAAGTGTAACCCTAAGGCTTGAATTATTAGCGCTATTATTTCAATATTACTCGGTACAGGGTTTTTAATCTGTCACTATATGTTATGTGTTGATGCACATGAGTCAACATACCAATAACCCTAAAGCAAACTTTCAGGAGCTGCAAAACACACTCACTTAAGTCAGTTAATTTGCTTTCGAGTACTACCTTGATTTGGCCTCGTCTTCATCGTCTGTCAGCAATTCCTGGCAAAATGACCGGTTTAATTGCAATTGTAGCACATCACGGGTTGTTTTGGTTGGAAAACATATGATGGGAAATCCTTTTATTCTTACTTGCAAACAATGCAGAATCGCTATCTGAAGACTTGAATTAATCATCTTGATTACCTTTTATATCTTGAAGTAGTTTTACTTTGAAATCATCTGCAGTGATGCTTATTCCCGAACACCCAATGCCCATTATCATGGGTTGGTATTCATTTGGCAATCCTGCGAGTAATAGTGGTCCTACCCAATCGTCCTTCATTTCAAAACTGATTTCATTCAGTTTGTGAGCAGCGGACATTATTTTATTCACATACTCATCCACACCTTAAAAGTTTTTCAGTTTTGTGATAACAAAAGTCCTCAGTAGGTCTACTCTTCTGGTAAGTCCCGAGTCTTGGAAAGTACTTTCGAGTTGTTGCCATGCTTCCTTTGCCGTATTTGCAGTCTTCATATGAGAAAAATGGATTGGGTCAACACATTGTGTTATTTTCGACAGTTTTTTCGTTCTTCCGCTTGTCCTTGTCGGTTTCTTCGCCTTGCACGATACTCAAGTCATCCAGCTGTAAGAATGCTTTCATTGCAAACTTCCCACTTTGTTAGTTCTCTCTACCCAGAAGCCTTTCGACCAGCTCTGGACTTGATGCAAGCATTTTCGTTATATTTATTTTCTGTTGATTTATAGGATCGACGGGAGTACCCATGCCACAAAATTAGAGGAAACATTTTTCCAAAGGCATGCACACCGCCGCACTACGTTTATATAACACAATATCGCGAGATTCGTAACACTTTTGACTTAAAAACATGTTTTACTGTGTGACCCATAATTTTTGCCATCTGGGCCCATAACTTGTTGGAATATTAGGTGAAAACTGGCTTTAATAATAACATAATTTATACAGTAGTTATAACTTCAATGTCGCCATGTTGCCACGAGACTACTACAATTATCGACACCAAGATGTGTTGGTACACACAACAAACAGATTGAAAATTAGAAGTCAACTTAAAAGTTCTAAGTAAATGTTCGAAATATTCTTTCAATTAGCAACATTAATTAATTTCTTTCAACAGTGGTACTAAATTCAAGAAAAAAATTATTACATTTACGCTTCGGCAAATGGGCAAGAGTATTTTTTTTTTTTTTCAAGCAGTGAGTTACATAGGCATAGTTATATTTTGAATTCCCAAAAAATTATATAAAATGGAAGAATATCTATATTCAACACCATTTTAACATTTTCAAGACATAGTCGTGAAAGGAGATATCCGCTACTGTGTTTGCTAAGGGCTCTCTCTCAGTGTGCAAAGAAACTAGATTAGACTTTCCACACTAACTCGTGGCGAAAATATGGATTGATATAAATCAATTAAAATTATATTGACTCAGATACACATGTACTGATAAGTGTATTGTGAATAGCTTTTCAGCGTATATACTTCCATATGACATTTAACTTAATGAATACCCAGATATGCATTGTTTTACACATATATACACACACACAGCAAATGTCGAAATGCTTTTGTCGGTAGATGTGTACAACTTTTATAAATAACAGATGAATTATTTTTCTGTAAAATTAGTTTTTTTTTTTTAATTATCTAATATTAAATGTATCAAAAAATTGCTTCAGTGTTTTTAAATGAAGAAATAGTTTTTCATCAATTTTTGTAGAAAAAAGGCAAGAATAACCTCAATCATTTCGCACACCGAATGCTAAAGCCCCAAATTCACAGACCTACTTCTAGAAGTGTGTGGGCAGTAAGTGTTTGCCTGTTCAAAAATCAGGACTATTATTTTATTTTTTTTACACAATTACTGTGAATTTATCCTTCATGTGTGATTCTGCAAACAATTATAACTACAATCAAGTTGAAAAAAGGACGAAATATACATCGACTGGAAGTTGAGTATCTCACAATTATTTTATAGGTATTGATGCCTAGCGGGGTATCGGCGCTGTTAAACCAAAGTTGCGGGTATGCCTATTTGCTGCCAGCAGGGTAGTCAGTGTCTCGAATGTGAGTTATAATATCCGGTGGGCACCAATGAGGGGATTACACTCGGGTTAACAAGATACTCTTGATGAAGTAATGCAATGGGTGTGTGTAAGGAGATTAATGTACAGAGAATTATTAATAAAAAGTAGAATAGCTTAGGTTTGATTGAGCAGATGGAGGACCAAATTATTGGAGATGTTGATTAAATGATTGAAAAATATATAAAAGATCTTAAGAATATAATGAGTCTTCAATGGAAGCAGTGAAAAAAAGACGAGTGATGTAAGTACCTCTGGGATAATCCGGAATCCAGTAGGAGGATTTATGAGCCGGAGTCCCTGGAGTCGTCGAGATTTCCCCAGGCTATAAAGTGGCGAACGAATCAAATGAACAATCCCGTAACCTTGGCCAGGTACAATGGTGGTGATTTCACCTGCCGCCAATGTAATATGAGTCCAGAAACCACAGGACATATTTTAGGGGCGTGCCCCAGTACGAAAGTGGATAGAATAAGTACGATGATGTTTGTAAAATCAGAGCTCGGATGTGGATTGATCAAAAGAAAGGTGAAACAGTTGAGGAGCCCACCCTCAAAAGGCCGGCAAAAATTTTACACCAGGCCTTGTATTGACCAATGATATAGGTTTTTATAGCTGAGATCACCATAACATATGAAAAGGAGGATAGTTTGGTAAAGGCAACGTAAGAAAAGGTTGACAAATATAATGCATTAGAGGAAAAATTTGGAAAGGTGTATGATGATAAAATATACCGAGGGGTGGTGCCGGTCATTTTGGGGGTGAGGGGTTTCGCACCTGTGAAAACCAAGAAAGAGTTAAGGAGATTAGGTTTAGATTCTTATGGACTATTAAAAACATTATCATTAATGGTCTTAGAAAGTCTCTTGAGATTTATGCGAGATTTATGGGTATGAGTATTGTAAATTACGAAATAATTAATGATGGTTAACGAAAAGTCCACTCCCGGGATTAGTCTTTTTATGTTTAGTCCTGTTGTAATTTGTTTGTAATGGTATGATCAATTGTTTTAATAGTTTTGTAAATAAATATTTCATGTGTGTAGTGTTTTTGACGATTTCATATGGAAAAAGTGCAAAAAAGTCATTGTTTCGCCTCAAATGAGTTAAAATTAGTAATACAAAGCACCGAGTGTGTAGAATCTACCACCAGAATTTCATAGCAAAAACACTAATAAAAGTCAACGCATAACAGCGATTTACAATATATCGGTACACGAAAAGAATGCTAGATGTCGGTTCCTTATAGGCGAAAATTGCTGGTTGTCAGTCATACAGGAAAAAAATGCTGGTTTTCAATGCCAAGGTTTATCTTTCCTGTTTTCATAATATCTATGGCGATTTCTGGTGTCTTTGTTTATTTTGTTTCACTGCCAAATGTTAACTAACCTGTTTTCATATCTATGGCCACTTTTGGCATCTTTGATTGTGTTTCATCGTTGTCAAGTGCTGATTAACCTTTTGTCATATCTATGGCCATTTTGTTATGTTTGTGTTGTTTACTTGTCAAATGTTACATAACCTGTTTTTATATCTATGATAACTTGTGGTGTGTTTGCTTATGTTGTTACAACAGACTATATATCAGTTGTTAGTCAAAGTGTTTAAATAAAGTATTGCTGTGACTGATGAGAGAAGTGTAACTATGGAAGGTGAAGAAAGTGAAACAGAAGATGTTCCAAACATTGTGCTCACAGGTAATTCTGCAAAAAGGAAGAAAATATGATCGTATGACTAATAATATGAATAAAATAAGTCTTATCATCTAGCGAGACTGGCCCAGACTGCAAATGCAAGAGATTAAAGTGCTTTGATAATGTTTCTACCAAAAAAAGACTGCTAAATATCAAAGAGTTTAATAAAATGAAGACATATGATGAACAGAATTTGTACTTATTTGGACTGATGTATATTAATAAGGTAAAACAACGTAGAACTAGACAAGATGTGAATCATGCAAAATTCTATGACAATGCTTATACATACAAAGTGCATATTTCAGATGGTCAAAAGATAGACGTACCTGTTTGTGGTAAAGCATTTGTTTCCATTCGTGGTATCATAACATGAATAGTACAAACCTTATAGAAGTCAGAAAAGGCTTTGGGTACGGTACCAAAAGATAAGTGTGGGAAGTATAACCACTTACGTAGTAAGAAACCTCCATGTAGAGAAAGCTGTGAAAGAGCACATAGCTTCTTTCAAAGGTAACCCAAGCCATTACAGTAGAGGAGCAAGTAAGAAACTGTACTTGCCACCTGAGCTTAATGTTATCAAAATGCACGAGATGTACAAAGATAAGTCTCCCTGTTGTGTCCTGCGAATTTTACAGAAAGATATTCAAATTCCATTTCAATATCAAATTTGGGTATCAAAGATCTGATACATGCAGCGCTTGTGACAAATTTCAAGCAGAAATCTGTTTTGGAAGAGAGAATTAAAAGTGCTTCAAATGAAGAAGAAAATTAATATTATATTAAAAGACGAGAGGACACTCAGAGTAGAAAATAAAGTTCACAAGGCTAAAGCAGAAACATTCCACACCAGAAAAAGAACTGCATAAACCAGGAGTAGAACACACACATTACGAAGATATCATTATGGATTTCCGAAAAAATATCTCAGTACACCCAACATTTCCACATTTATGTCTATTACAAATGACAGCTCTCTCTCTCTCTCTCTGTTCATGTTCAACATTCATCTATTGTATAACAGCGACTCCTTTTATTGCTATGATGAGACTATTGGAGGTAAAGTAGCAGATGAAGTTGTATCTATGCTGCACCACTTCAGCTTTACACAGTTGAAACAAGAGGTCAAACATCTTGAAATATTGTGCGACAATTGTGGTGCGCAGAATAAGAGCTATACTGTTGTCAGATAGGTACACTCTGTTGTTCACAATACAAGAAGACTGGACTCAATTAAAGTAACTTTCCCCATTGGAGGGCACTCGTATTTGGAGTGTGATCGCAATATGGCCCTGATATAACTCAAGACTCCTGCTAAACTTCCTGAACATTGATGCAACCATTTTTCTGTAGCAAGAGTGAAACCTTCAGTATGTTACATCATTGAAGTGGATCAGGCGCTTCTCAGGGCATGGATAAACTTTTTATCGGCAGAGTACAAAAATAATTGTCCTTTTGCCGTTAGACCAGTAAAGAAGGTGTTGTTTCAACATGAGTTGGGACCCCTTGTTCACCACAGAAGTATCTACAATGGTGCATGGGAGAGTCCATCACTAAAGGATCCTCTTCGTCGTTTTCATCCACAGGACAGCAAGGATGCAGCTGTACAAAATGGGGAGTTTCGTCTTCCAGATTATTTGTATGATGGCTGCTTTCTTTACTCTTTAATGTTAACTTTTACTCTTTGCTTATTTCAGAAATAAATAGGGTTTTGCATTATATAGATTATCATTGGTTCCCCATATTGTCTTTGCTTGAAATACCACCAACCTCCTTTAAACTCTGTCGCAGATATGATCCCACTCTTATGAAAAACTAAAGGATTTAAAACACCCTTTGCAATTATGTGGTTCACGAGCCAGAGAATTATACACTAAGCTGCCATACTTTCAGGCAAAGAAACAAGCAGCATCTGCCAGACAAATAGTGTGCCCTAAACTTGAATAACCACAATTATATACTCTGATATCCAGCATTGTTTTCGATGAAACATGTTGAAAAATTTGTGTTATTAATTATTATCTTCAAATTAAAGACTAAGGACTCTTGAAGAATATATTAACTCATGTGATATTGCACATGTGTATTCATTGCAATAACAAGCTTTTAAGTAAATGGGTTTATAACATTTAAATCGCTCTCCTGCAAAATTCATTCCAAGTGACATCCATCATTTTTGCAGTGGACTCAATATATTTAAATGAATATTGTTTTTACTATGCTAATATTGTAAAAGTATTATAAATGAAGTAATTTACTAACGTCGATGAAGAGTATTGTATATGTTGAATTATATTTTAATATTGTATATTTTTAATTAAGCTAAATTTTAATTAAAACTTTTAGTATGGCGAGGGGACTTAATTAGAAAAAATAAATTATAGAACTCAAATGCACGACATCAGACGCACGTCGGAAAGAGTAATGACTCCAAAAAATGGGCTATTTTCGAAAAGCCCGGGCTAAATGACAGTGTCCCCTGGCATCCGAATACAGAGATGTTACGTGACTGCTGCAGACTTCTATACATTACAAAAATTAAGACTTGAGTTAGGCTAGTGTGGCTTCCCAACACGCCTACTGCAATACATTTCCCAGAGAAATACTAATTGAACAATCGTAGACTTACATGATAGTAACACATGGCAGGTATTGGACGGAAGTAGAGGTCTGTCGACCTAAAATCTCCTCGGTGAGAGGGAATAATTGTAAACACACATCAGTGTGATAGGGGCTCCTAGGCTGGACCATCGTGGAGAAAGGTTATGTGCATACGACAAAAAATTTACAGTCGATCTTCCAGGCGGGCGCCAGCTCCCTCAGTGGAGAGCACGAGAATTAATTGGGTCGTGTGCCCGATGGCCTGAAGTGGCTTCCTCGATGTTCCACATCACTGCAGTTGTAGAAGTTGAAGACATTCACACTCACTGTTGTCCAATTATGCCTGAGCTTGTGAGGGTTATCCGAGCCTCCCCCATACTCATTCTGACTCCCGACAGGTTGTTGGTCACCTGATGCCTTAAATTCTTACATAGTCATGGTTAAGTGGTGAAATGGTCGAGAAGCGACCGGATAAATAAGAGTAGAATTTTCACACAACTCTATGACATTCCTCTCACAGGATGCACTTATATTTAAGTTTCTCCATTAAAGCAGGCGACCACTTACACTTAGAAAATGATACAAGGCCTATATGGTTAGGTTGCAATTTACGGCCCGGTAATATACAAAATGACCCAGGCGCAGAGTGGCTCACTCCCCAGACAGTAAAGAGACAAAAGGTTCTGGTAACTAAACGAAAAACTATTGTAAACTACAAGTTTAGTCAATAAATTTGAAAGTCCCGGGAGGAGGACACACACGTGTCTATTATGTTAAACCAATACGACACGACTGAAGTAATGTGGGCATGAAGCTCGATGGTTGGTGGAGGCTCCCACTGCATGTTACATGATTACTTATGGAAAATATGTAAGTGACAATTATTAAAATAATGTGGTTGATTATGATTCACATGAACGATGGGATATAAATCACTTTGGTTCAATAGCATGAAATTTATTTTAAACCAAAATATAAAAATTAAATCAGACTTGTCATCGGCAGTGTTGCCACGGTAAACATAACATCAACTATTACATTTCTTTATACAGAGCTGGAGCTCCACGGGAGATATCCCATATTAAATCTATTATGTTGTTGGACACAATGACACTGACAAATTATGTGAAAATTACAATAAACTAACAAAAAATCTCTTACCTTATAATTAACTACATTTTCAGATTACTGGCCACATGCTAACCACATTGCCAGGCGCATTGGCTGGTCGCAGCTGATCTGAATACTGGCAAAGGCCCATATTCGAATACTGCAGGTACTATTCCCTATGTCGGGCTATTGACATATGAGTGGTGCAGCTGGTTATTAAAACCTTAATTAACTTCCAGACTAATATTTTATACGTGGCCCTGCCACTCAACTCGCAATGTGTCGCTCCTATATGAACTTGGGTTTGCACCCTTAGCGCACAAGCATAACAACTCTATGTTTGAACAACTATACGTCTTAAAAATAAAACACGTTAAAATCTAAACACATGCGGCATAAAGCCTTGCATTGGCTGATGCTGCAAAATGGCATTGCACTGAGAGAGAAAACTTATAAATATTAGTTACAGGTAATAGTTGTTTCTCAGGTCTTGTCTTGAGATCGTATCACATTATACAGTCTTGAGATGAGTTTCTAGTCTTGAGATGCATGCTAATTAATAGTCAGTTCTCAAGTCGTACTTTAGTTTCTCTTCTCAAATGATATTAGATTGTGAGGTACTGTTTTTTATCTAGCCTCGAAAAGAGCCCATGGAAGCAGAAAATTAGGTCTCTGTTGCTGTCGATGTATGTTTGTCTGCAGCTGCATTCGAGTGTTTGTGTTTAGTTATATTTTTCCCTGTTTCTTGTGCGGAAACACATTTCATAAATACTAAAAATTAAAATAGGGGTGAATTAACATTAACAATTTGAAGTGACTTTTTAGGCTGGGCCATCGAGGTGAAAGGTTTTGTGGACAGGGATTTTCAAATGTTTTTGGGAAGGGCACCATCTGTCACAGCGGAGAGCACGAGTGATGATTGGGTCGTGTGGGCCGACGGCCTAAAGTCTCCCAATCGATGTCCGCATGTCACTAAAGTTGCTGCAACAGAAGTCATATAAATACATATTCACTGTATCCAAACATTGCCTAGGCGAGTGAGGATTTTCAGAGCTTTCCCCAAACACTCATACACACCCTCAGCAGGTTGTTTAGGCCACCTGACGCCTTAAACACTTGCGTGGTTACACTTTTTGGCAGTAAAGTGGTAGAGACGCGACCAAGCAAATGAAAGATTTGATTCCAAACGACTTATTTTATTTACTAAAACCCTCTCAAGTAGGCGATTACACACAGGTTTCACAGTTATAGTGGATGACCACATGGAAAATGGCACCAGGCCTACATGGTTAGGTTGAAAAGTTATATCCCACTCGTGTACAATATGAGCCAGGAACAGAGTAGCTCACTCCCCGGAGAAACCCAACACAGAAGGTTCTGGTAATTAAGTTAGAAACTATTTAAAACTACACGGTTGGTTGCAAAGTTGAACGTCCAGTGAGGACGACATGCATAAGGCAACTGTACGAGATGACACACTACTAACATCACATTGATGCAGAACTCGCTGGTTCGCTGAGACTCCTGCCGCAACTCACATGACTAACTTGTTTAATATATAAAATTATTATAATTTCAAATTATTTGAATAACTGTGATATGTGGTGGATGAAACATAAACTACTTTCCTCAAATCAAAACACTTGGCATTTAACATACACATTTAAATTGAAAAGCACTTGTGGTTGGTAGTGTTGCCACGGTAAACATAACCTCGCTTATGGTGCGGCGTGAAAAGGAGCTGAAGCTTTCTGTGAAATTTTCCCATAACAAACTTATTATCCTAATACATATAATACTCTGGTAAATTAATTAAAAAAACAATAAAATTGACTGCTGTTGATATGCCGATAAAGGGTTGAATATGATTTTGGGGCTGTGAAAATTAGGTCTAGGGTGTGTTTATCTGGATAGAAGCCAGACGTCTTCGAGACGACGTTAAGATGATTGTTGACTCTGCTGATCTCGGGGTTGCAGGCCGTCCGCCCGGACTAAATCTCCTCGCGGATGATGGTAGTGACCTCTGCCCCATAAATTGTTACTCAAGGTTGGATGATTTTGTAGTTGTTTGGTAAACAGTATACTGTGGGTTTACTATATACCATGAGACTTACTTGTAACGAGAAAATCGACTAGCCATAACACTCGCGTACGTGGAATGTTAGGGCCAACCACACGCCCATAAGACACGGAAAGATGATTAAACTTACACTTGCAAAAACTGAATCAGTTAAGACATGGTGCAAGTGGGTATTGTAAGGGCCAATCCCCTTAAATGCATAGAGCAGTCGAAATAATGTACGGACCGTTCATTTCACAGTAGCATTTATTCGACATTATTAAATCTCCCCCTAGGAGAGCACTTACACAATCAATGTAGCAAACAAGACCGGCCACTGCGGTTACATTGCTACAAGTCTTGCGACACAAATGAATTACAGCAGAATTATGCTACCCAGGGCAATGTTACTCCCGTGGGAAGAGAGGGCGTTGTACCGGGTGGCTACATGAGAAAATGTTTCCGGAATTTATTAGTGTCTATTGTAGTTAAATGTCCATACCTAAATGTTGAATGCCATCTGGCGTGGACTGGAAAAGACAGAGCTCACGACACATGCACCACCCTCGTCCGATGCTACTCGCAGACTAGCGGTCCCGCCTGATGCATGGGCGGGCCTTGGCTGACCCCCATGCCAGAGCGGAACTACTTTGCAACATAAATTGCAATGATGAATTAAATGGACATAACACTGGGTGCGTGATTAGATAAACAATAACACATGAAGAATGCACTGCAACAGAGAAAACACAATAAACCTTTCATAAAGATACATATAAAAGTATCTGGCATAGATTCAGGGCTCACTAGTTAAATTGTTAGCAAGTCTACGTTCATATCATTCCACCTCGCTGAGTCTGTGGTGTAACCATGCAACCACTGGCTTCACTGCACTGGGGTGCTGCTCTGCACTGCGCCGATCCTGATCACTCACCGGCGAACTGGTACATGCTCTGCCCGTCGGTAGAGCACACAGCCCTGCTGCAGTGGCGTTGCAGGTCATGGCCATACAAACTGTCTTAGGGGTAAGGGCAAGTAGCTTACATCAAATGTTCCCCCCCCCCATATCGAGCCAATTTGTAGGCCGACTGATGTTACTTGCAGCAGCTGCAGACGTGGGTCGGACTGGTGACCGCAGGTGGTACCACAGCTCATGTGACCCTGCCGCACAATGTGTTGATGTCGGTTGGGGTAACCAACAGGCAACTCTGGCTCCCTGCACTGGTGACACTCTTTTGGCATGTGTGCCAGCTGGCATGAACGCTTGAGGCAGAGCGATATCCCAGACTCGCTGCTCAGGCTGTATCCTTCGTCGCTCCTGCTGTCCTGATGATTTCACCATCTTTGGGTGCGACCCAACTGAACAGACCCTGCAAACACCTCTCTCCCTGCATCATACACTTGCACCTGCATTTTCCATCGCTCTTGCACCTCCCCTTGCCCTTATTCCTCCTACTCTTTCATTGATACCTTGGGGAGTGCACTAACACTGATGTGTGCCTCACCCCCATACTAATTGTTTGAGGAATTGCCAATTCCCTGTGGGGAGTAATGGTGCTGGGTAACTCCTGCACTATCTCCTCCTCCTCTTCTGCTCCTGCTTGTGGTTCAGATGCACCTTCCTGCTCGCTCATCTGATTCCGTTGCTCGTCGACGGCATCTCCGTCCTGTGCCACTTCTGGTAACGTCCTGGTGTTGACTCGCACGGGTGGGTCCTCTGCGGTTCCCCCCCCCCCCTGAAGAGCAACCACACCTCGCAGGCTGTCCTTCCTCTGCATTTTGCATTTGCTCGTTACGGCATTCGCTGTCATGGGGACAAGACACAGTGGGACCGACTTCGTCGTCGATAGCACACAGAATGAGCCGGATGTCGTCCCAGTGTACCCATACCTTCCTCCTCCCCATGCTAATGGAGTAGGTGGTTGGGTCCATGCTGCTGTAGTACAAAATTCTTTCTTCGCCATTGATTGGGAATGTGTCCACATGTATACTTCCTGCCCTTCATGCAACATAGGTGGTGGTTACCTGTAGTCATCTTGCCGCATAATGATCCTGCTGTTTTCTTATGTTGCATTGGCATCTTTGATGCTGCCGTCTCTGCATATCTCTGGTTGCGACTTCACTGCTGCTTCCTCGCTGCAGACATTTGGCTTCCCCTTGTAGGTGCAAGTTATGGCCTGATAACACCACGGCGGGTGATCTCCCCATTGCTACATTTACTCTTCTCTGGAGCATGTACGAAATACCAGGTATGTGATCCGCCCAGGTGGTGTGTTTTTCGCCCACACGGAGCCTCAATTGTGCCTTGATCTCTTGATTTCGGCACTCGGTGGGGTCATCCCTCTGGTGATACACAGCAGTTGTGATGTGGTTAACAAAACACTTCGTGCATAATTCCCTCCACTTTCGGCTGGTAAACTGCAGGCCGTTGTACGTCAGTAGACTCCGTGGTAATCCAGAATGTGGAAAACTGTTCTTGCAACACTCTTGCTGCGTTTCCTATTCTTGCAACACTGCTGGGGTATACTTCTGTCCAAAGTGATAAATTGTCCATTACTATGACAATGAGTCGTTTCCCCTCTTTTGTCCTTGGGTAAGAACCCATCAAATCTATGCACACCATCTCAAATTGCTTCCTCGGCATGCTTGGCTTTTGTTGTCTTCCATCCGAACGACACGTCTTGTATGCATTGCACGTGTGACATTGTTGCACAAATAGCCTCGCGTCTCGGCTAAGGCAGGGCCAGTAAAAATTGTCATGTACGTTTCTAACAGTCTGCTCAACAACTGGGTGTCCAGTGATGCTGCCACTGTGCGAATAGGCAAAAACTTGATCCCTGGTACATGTGGGGACATACACCCTCAATTTCCCGGGCTGTTGGGTAGAACATGTCTCAAGCCTGCCATCAACGATGCACCTTCCATCCATTTCCTGCTGGACACATTGTCTGACATTCTTCTGCGTGAATGTGCAATTCTTTTGTGCCTGAACGACCTCCCGATGCAAATCACTAATTGGGTTCTTGTTTTTGATGACGGTCATATGCTGGACGCAAACTTTGGCCTGCGAACTCGGTGGCGTAATATCCTCCCATTTTGTTTCGTCCCGGACTATCACGTCATTGTTGGAGTTACGTGTCAATGGGTCTGCCAGTTCATTCTCCCTACCAGTCACGTGTTCTACTACGAAGTCGTAGGCTTGCAGGTGTAATGTCTATCGTGTCAGCTAGCTCCTTGCCTGTCGCATATTATGCAGCCATATGAGGCACAAGTTGTTAGCCCTTAGAATAAATCGCTGGTATTCCAGCTACGCACTGAATTTTTACACCACCCAAATGAATGCTAAGCATTCCCTTTCATTGACGTCTTAACGTCTCTGTCTGCCCTTGTTTTGCGCTCACTAAATCGATAACGTGTTTCTCCCTGCTGTCGTCAACCTGGTACAATACTGCACCTATCCCTTCTTAGCTTGTGTCAGTTTGGAGATACTAATTATTTCTTGCATCGTAGCGTGCTAATGTCGGTCATGCTCGGAACTCGTACTTGATGTCCACGAGTGCTTTCTCTGCCTCGTCCGTCCACTGGCATATTTTCTGTGGAGAGAACATATCCGTCAAGGAGTGGTTATCGCAAATCTCAGAATGTTCCCTCGCAGCCAATTGATAAGCCCGAAAACCTTCCGCAGTTGCTAGCATTTTCTTGATTGTCGATAGCTGTCAATAAGCTTCAGCTGTTCAGGATTCAGTCTGTTTCCCTCCTGGTCGATCATGTGACCTAGGAAGTCGATGCTGGTCTTCCCCACATGGTATTTTTCGACTGAGCATGTTAGTCTGTTAATCGCTAGCCTCTCCAGTACTACTGCTAAATGATGCATGTGTTCCTCCCAACTGTTTCACCAAAAAATTATGTAATCGAGATACGCCAGCATATACTCTCCAGTGCCATCCAGTACACATACCAACATTGCCCGGAACATCGCAGGTGGGCATTTCAATTCGAACAGCGTCGCACAGAACTGAAATCGCTAGCAATCTGGGGCCATGAATGCGGTTTTCGGCCAATCATCTAGCTTCACCGGTGCTTGCCAATAGCCATTCTTAGGGTCTAGAGATGTCTAAACTTTAGTTTGTCCCAATGCACTTATCGTGTATTTTATGCTAATGTACAGTGGGAGCGCGCTGCACATTATATGGTTCAATCATAGGAAGTCGACACAATCGCCATGTTCCATCTTTTTTTGGGTGCCGGGGTAGTCTGTATTAAACTGCTGTCCATGGGTTTTATCGCCCCGTAATTTAGCATCTTCTGAATTTGTGTTTATATTATCCGTGTCTGGTGTGGTAAATAACTTGGCGGACTGGTGTATACCGGCTTATCATCTATTAGGGGGATCGCGTGTTTGACGATGATGGCTCTTTTTAGTAATAGATGGTTCTTTTTGAACTGTCACTACTGCCTGTCCTACAGCCGTACTAAAATACTCGTTTGTTGCCAGCCGAATTACATGGCCTGTGGGCATGACGTCCTGCTTGTCTACCAAGTGCAGTCGTACGAAATTGTGAGGCTGCAGTATAAATTAAGGCGTGTCATATATGGCCATTAATGGAAACTAAGATGCGGATGAATGGTTCATGACTGTTGCTAATTTGTTATATCAATGTTTGTTGTGGGTTTAAATTCAAATCCTGAGTACGAATTATAGTTGGCAGAGAGTCGGAAGCATGCGGCCCCTTCACCCCTACAACACATTTCCCTGCTGTTTGCATTCTGCTGTCTCTTTAATGCAGTCCATATTCGGGTTGTTAGGGCACATGTTGTGCCAGTGGTATTGTTGACCCGGGCAGTACCTGCATGGATATCGTGACGGGTACTCAGAGTTCCATCCCTGCTGTATATTGTTGGCATTATGCGCTGAACTCCTGCCTGGTGGTTTCTGACTACTTGACCCCATGGCTCCGTTCCACTTCTGGTCCTGCCTGTACATTTTCTCATGCGGCTGCCCACTAAAACTACGTAATTGTTGTGAAAAATTTTGTGAAGGGGGGGGATGATGTTTATTTACATTCTATTCCCGCAGCTCGTGCAACGATGTTACTACAATTGCTTCATGGCATGACTGTTCATGCATTAGTTCCAAAATGATTGCAGCATGCATTAAGTATTCTAGCATACCATTAAGCAGAGGCACAAGAGCTGCTCTAAATTCAGGCCTTGCGGTTTCTTAAATTACTTAGAGCACTTCATGTTCTGGCAAATGTGGATAGAAGCACTTAATGAGGGGATTTTTGTGTGTGATAAAGGATATCTCACCCAATTTTTGACCTTCCAGAGTCAGCCTTGTCTGGGTCTGTAAAGAGGTAAAGACCCCTCTAAACCTGCACTGGAACGAGCGACACAGCTGGCCCATTCATCATGGCTCACCCGATACCTGGTGAGGCGGTATATGCAATATCCCAGAAATGATGCAGGATCCTCTATCGGCGTCCCAGAGAACGTGGCCAAAGTCTGAAACTTCGATGATGTTTTGGCCATACTGGTAAATGTAGGATTGTGTTGGACTCCGCGGTTCCACTTCGTGTCGCGCTTTTCGTTCCTGCTGTCTGTGGTGCTATTGTTCCCATGCAGTTTGTCATGTATGAGTATATGGGCATAAAATTCAGAAGATTTTGTTATGTTGGCAGCACTGATAGGTAAACAGGTGTGGAAAACATGAGGTAGTAGTGAGAAAAATGAGTTGAGTGGTTGAAATGGGTACGGAACTTGCATTTAAGTTGGTTCAGGTGGCGGGGGTTTGTCGACATTAGCAACATTCGTGGCGAGAGCACACAGCATCCCAGCTTCACACTACATCACTCCCCATTACCTTGTATCACTCTACTCGACATGTTGGTGCTACCCCATGCCACTATCACTAATGAAAGTTTACTGGTAATTTTTACTGCCACGTTATTATCCAACTTAATAAGTCCAACACCTGATCACTTGAGGTGTCTCCAGGTGCAGATTGAATTCGGTTTATGCCCTGCATGAACTGTGTTGATGTCGCATGACATGATACACATGAAAGTAAGTCCCACGGCTGATTTAAGTTCGACGTCGCTAAGACACTCCTGATGACATTAAGTGTTACAGTGCACACATTTTAATACAATGGCACCCTGGCCATTACATAAAAGATTGTCACAATGCCTCGGAAATGTGTAATTTGGAAATTTTACGCCCTTAGTCTTAACTTGTGTTGCAGGGTGCTGATTGGTCCGTATTACTTAATGGCTACTGTCTCTCACAGCTCCATGGGTGTCATCGATGTGGTTGTCCACAAGGCTGGTATTGTGGCAGCATTGGCAATTATCACTGCTCTTATTCACTGATTAGACACTGCTTATCATAGGGCGCAATCAGACCGGACACCATAGCGCCAGCAAGGTAATCTATCCTGACAGCCTTGCTTTGTTTGTAAACAAAGCCAAATGCGTGGCAGACAAGGGTGTACTAACACTGGCGCACAGGGTTGGGAAAAGAGGGATCGCCCTCGCCTCTCGCATCGCAGCTGGCTGTACAGTGGCTATCGACCCGATGCTCAGCTGATATGCGGCATGTGCGAAGGGTTAACTGGCTGTCTGTGGCAGTGTGCAGAAGTCGGGGGAGGGGTGGTTTCCACCCTGTTACTTCTTGCTGCTTCCCTCAGCTCCTCCCAAGATAGTGATGAACATGCAAAAATATAAGCAGTGTGGCGTCTTTCCCATTGATGACATGCTTCTTAGAAACTGCACTGTGTCTAACAGTGTCACGAGGTTGTCACTAACCTTACATGCGCCTTCCTGTCGTCCTATCACCATTGCGGGCAGGAAATATGCAGGAAATTCAATGACCAGGAAAAACTTGCGGGAAATTTTGGAAATGTTCCAGAAAATTTTGGCGGGAAAAGTTTATGGTGAGAGATTTGGCCACATGGAGGGGCGAAATTTTTGCAGCTATGAATAGGCCGATGAAGGGTTGGATATGATGTGGTTTACCCCGATAGGTGCCAGACGTCATCGAGACGATGTCAAGATGATTATTGACTCTGCAGATCTCGGGGTTGCGGGCCGTCTGCCCGAACTAAATCTCCTCGCCGATGATGCTGGTGACCTCTGCCCCGTTGATTGTTTCTCCAGGTTGGAAGATTTTGTAGTCGTTTGCTAAATGGTAGCCAGTGGGTCGACAACATACCATGATGCATGCTTGTAGCAGTAAAATAGACTAGACATTATCACTCGCGTACGTAGATTGTTAGGGCCAACCACACGCCTATTAAACTTACAATTGCAAAAACTGAATGAGGTAAGACATGGTTCGACCGGGTACTGTTAGGGGCCCGTCCCCTTTAATGCATATAGTAGTCGAAATAAACCATGTACTGTCCAGTTCACAGTAGCATTAATTCGATGTGATTAAATCTCCCCCTAGGAGAGCACTTACACAATGAACAACGTGGCAAACAAGACCGGCCAATGTGGTTACAATGCTAAAGTATTGCGACACATGAATTACGGCAGAATTATACTTCCCGGGGCAATGTTACTCCTGCAGGAAGAGAGATTGTGTACTGGATGGCTACACGAGAAGAAGATTCCGGAATTGATTCGTCTATTGTAGTTAAATGCCCTTACCAAAATGTTGAATGCAGCGAGGCGCGTGCAGGAAAATCCGGAGCTCATGACACATGCACCACCATTGTCCAATGCTACTCGCTGACTAGCTTTCCCGCCTGAATCGCGGGCAGGCCTCGGCTGACTCACACGCCAGAGCGAAACTACTTCCTGCTACAACCTGCAATATTCTGCCCTGTGTCGTGCTACTAAATTAAACTTATATTAAATATTACACATAAAATCCTTCAACATAAAACACTGATGAACGAAATGGACATAACACTGGGTGCATGATAAGGCAAACAATAACACGTTAACAATGCTCTGCAACAAAGAAAACACAAGTAATATAATATTTAATAAAGAAACAACAATAGTGTCTATTATAGATCCTGGTCTCACAAGTTCAATTCTTACCAGGTATAATTTCATATCATGTCGCCTCGCGGAGTCTCTGGCATTACCATGGCAACCACCAACAAAACTATACCGATTTTGATCACTCACAGGCAATCTGACGCAAGCTCTGCCCGTCGGTAGAATGAACAGCCCTGCTGCAGTGACATTGCAGGCCACGGCCAGACAAACGGTATAAGGGGCGAGGGCATGTGTCACTCGTCAATAGTGTCCGCCATTTTTAATTTAAGATATACATAAACACTTGCATTACTGTTAACAATGCGTCTTTGACAGTTGTGTTCTTTGGGGTAGGTGAATGTTGGGTACTTCATTTTGAGTTTGGGTGGGAGAATGTAGCCTAGAACACTTCTTACCCATAACAGATATTCTCAATAACAGATATTAGTAACACAGGTATCGGCTGGGAACAGGAACATGTATGGGGTGTTCTTGAGTAATACTGGTTTAGCTCATTTTTACTCTTTCTATATAAAATAATGAGGAGCAGCTATGAAGTACGTCTGATTGGCACCGAGCCCTACTCGTGAATAAGGAGCGAGTCGGAGTGGTGCAGCCTATACCTAATAACATGCCGATGTCTTTTATAGAACATACATTTTGCTTCCAAAATTTCATTGTATAATATATGCATATTTACAAAACTTCTACTTTTATTTTCAATTCAACACTCAGTAGGATTGGTTATATTTTGTCTCTTATTATGCAGATTAAAGCATATTGTAAATTACTGTTCGTTTTATAAAGGAAAAAGGTTTTTGTTTTGTAAATAAGTTATATTATGTCTAGCACTATCTATATTCTATTTTATCGTTAGTGGAACTAAAAGGTTTTATTTGAGATGAAAATCTACAATGTGCATACACAGTAAACCTGGCAACAGTGTACTTCGACTTAAGCCTCTCTCGAGTCTGGGTTTACGAATACGGTATAGTTAGCCCACCCTTAGTACGGACTGACCTCAGAACAACTCCGAGGAAGATCTCTGTATCATCCTTGGACGAAGATCTGACTATGAAAAATGCCAATTCTTTCATATCTTAAGCACAGGGCACACTTATTCTGTTAAGTAAATCATAAACCCATCTTTATTGTTAGCATACACAAATTTTTCTTTCTTTTGAGTTTGTAATTGGCAGCATTGAATCAAAGATGGCCATGAGCTGTTGCTTGCGAACACAGTAAATATTGTTGATTTTTGGCAGTCTTGGATTTTTATCTGGTTCAACACCGAGTTAGCTGCTACTTTGTTAATGAAAGATGTAAGTATATCTATCTTGCTCGAAATCTTGTATAATGAAAAGAAACACTCATCTGAATAGACACTAGATTATTTTTATTTTTACTAAATGGTTTGTCTCACTCATGACAATAAATAGGTTATTTTTTCTTTGTTTGGTATGCATTGTAGCTTTTCAAGTTTTATCAGCAATATGTAAACATATATTCACACACATAAACTTAATCTGAAGTATTATTGAAAAATAGGAGTACATACCTTTTGCTTAATTTCTTTTATTTCTAACCCACATGTCACATTGGGTATGACAATTTTTTCTTCAAACCTAAATAACCTTTACAAATATGAAAATGATATTTAGGTCATTTAAATAGATATAGGCCTAGTTAATATCTTGAACATAATTTCATGTGTTTTAAACTTTTTTTTTATAAACCCCTTGGTTGTGGATTTATTATATACTAGGAGCCCGGCATCGCTTCGCTCAGGTTTTATGGCATTATTAAAATATATTCCTATATAATTTTAAGATCTACTTAGCCACTGCGGCCCCAGTATAGAGATTGCTCTAGCTACTGAGCCTCTGTGGTCCCACTATAGAGATTGCTATAGCTACTGAGCCTCTGTAGTCCCACTTGGGATCTTTCCATCCATTGAGCAGCTGCAGCCCCCCTTGGGATCACTCTAGCCACTGTGGCCATATTACGGATTGCTCTAGTCACTGGACCTCTGTAGCCTCGCTTGATATATTTCTATCTGCTGAGCCACTGCAGCTCCACTTGGTATGTTTCTATCTGCTGAGCCACTGCGGCCCCACTTGGAATTGCTCTAGCCACTGGATCACTTAGACTATAGACCCACTTAGCAATACTCTACCCAGTGGTCCTCTTTGACTCCACTTGATATATGCCCATTTCCATCTGGAATAATGTAGCTTTCTAACAGTGAAAGAATGATCAGAATCGGCCATGCAGTTTTGGTTGAGCATTCTTAGAAAGCAGCAAAGTTGTTCATTTTCCTTCGAATTGGTTTACAAATTTTGTCATTTCTCAAGGACTTTAACATAGCCTATGACCATCCGGAAAATGTAGATTTCTAATCGTGTAAGAATTATAAGAATCGGGCATGTAGTTTCCGAGATTACCCGAGACATATAAATAAATACAAACACTCACACTACCTCTTTACAATATTAGTATAGAATTCCACAGTGGGATGTAAAATATAATTTTGTATCTTGCAAAGTAAAACTTATTATCATTCCTATTACTGTATAGTTAACGAATGATGACTAGATCCCAAAAATATTTATTGGTTATTTTATACCTATTATAGAAAAAAGAAATGAATAAACCTAAAAATAGGTACTTTGTTTTTGTTATTTAAGATATAGTTCCAAAGTTCAATATATAACAAGCAGGACTTCTAGGATGAAGAGTATGAGAAAGAAACTGATGTTAACAGGTCCAGAATATTCAAATAAGCGATAACAGACCTTGAGAAGAAAAAGAAATAGACCATGGGCATCAAATAATTTAAAGAACAAAGTAAGTATAAGAGGGGCAGAAAACTTCTTCAAAGAGCAAGGAAGAGCAGAAAACCCACAGTATCAAGTCCAAGTTCATATGTGACAAGTGTTGTTTCTGTTATCTTTGCGAACAAACTGTCAGCAAAGCTATGCTGAATAGTAAGAGCTCTCCCCAAATCACCAGTAAGAAGAAAGATATTGTTCAGAGACTATCATAGAGAGTTGGAATTAACTTTACTAGTAAAATGGATAAATAAATTTCCAACAGAAACTAATTTTGTCTGCTCTGTTGCGACCGATTTCTACATTTTCTCCAAATATCACATTTACATGTCCAGGTATGAAAGACAGTATTGCTGTGCGGAAAGGCGGTAAAAAATTAATGTTCCAACTGAGCTACCTATCCATCTCCTTAAAAGTAACATTTGCAATTTTGAAAGAAGAGAACACTGGACTTGCAGATTGGATTCTCCAAATTCTGTAGCTTGAAACCAAAGAATGTACTTACTTTTGTTATAGAAAACACACCTGCTGAGCAATGCAAATGTAAAAAACATAAATTCTAAACTAAAAATAAAATGTCCTAACTTCACATGCGCCTATGGAAATACATTTTGGGAAATATTCTGCGAGACTGCTGTCCCAATTCCCAGTGTAGGAAGAATTTATGAGAAAACTGCCAACAGCAAGTTATTAATAAAACCTAGCCAACCAGAAGCCACAGTCATTACCAAAGAGAGGGGGGGAGGGAGGAAGAGAGAATGGAACTTTTAGCTAGTGAAACTTCAACAGTTGAACTATTTTATATAATTATAGATTGCCTGCCAGAAATTGAAGGCTCGTGTTAATATGAAGAGAATTTGGCACACAGCTTTTGAAAATGATAAAAAAGAAAAGAATGGCATTCAGATTCTTCAAGTAGATTTTGCTATGTCATTTGGTTCCGAATATCAAAATAAAGTCCAAAGTGCTCGCTGGACTCTGTCAAGTGTTCTTTTTACAACTGCACTGTTTTATAAAGGAAACTTTCAAACTTACCTTATTTGCTCTGATTCAAAAAAATTAAGATAAAGATACAGTGTTTGTATTTTTGGAGTTTCTGAATGATGAAATGTTTTGATCTAAAAGAAATTCTAACATAAATCCAAAGTCAGAAGTTGGACTTATATGGTGTGATGGGTCATCAGTAGAATTAAAAAATCAGTAGGTGAAGACAATAGGATGCTTGACAAATAAAGTTCAAAAAACAGTTCACATGGAGATATTTTGCTACTGCTCATGGGAAACGTGTAGTATAGTTGGTTCACGATAACTTCAGCCTTTTCTGAATACCTGCTAGTAGATAGTAAATGCCGATCCTACTTGATTATTTTCCTGCTTGCGACAATTGATATATAATTTAATGTTAGTTTTCAGCCCTCTCAAAAACTTTTTTTTTTTTTACTGAATTTAACAATGATCTGGCTTTACAAAATTAAAGTTATTTTCATTGTTGTGTGTTGATATCCTATCTTGAAAAGTTTTATTAACTACGTAATTTGTATTGGTTCTTCTGTTTCTTCTGTTAACAAATCAATTATTATAGATTGGGAATATTGCTTTTAATATTTGTTTTATCTTTGGGATATTTGATATCTGCATCTGATAAATGTAAATTTGTAAAATTGATCTTGGTTATCCATTCAGGTATCCTCTTATTTTTATTTCTAGTCTTAACAAATGTATTATTGGAAAAATATATTTTTTTAATTAGTTTCTATAATTGGGATATAAATCATTGATATTGGCATAAAAATGTTAAATTTGCAAATTTTCTTTCTCTTTACTCATATATAGTAAATGGTATAATATCTGTAAAAATCATCTTTCTTTAGAGTATACCGAAGTCTAATTAAATCATCTTTCCTAAAATTATTACTATCTTAATTTTTTAAATCTCTCACTATAATACATAATTCACTCACTGTCTTCTCACACAACTCAACTGCGAAATTGCGCGATGTCATTTTTATTGTCTATCTATAATTAAAATTTTTATAATAGATTAATTTATGAAAACACAAATTGTTTAATACTTAAAATCAAAAGAAAATGTAGAAATATAATAGTGAAAATATTTATAATATGTTTAAATTAATAATAATTTTTTTAAGTATTCGTCTTCTTGTTATGATTATATTTATCATTACATAATTTTTTTTCATATTGTGTTTTGTGTTTGTCCATAGTATTTTCATTAAGCGAAAATAGTTTTTATATATTTATTCTCTTTACAAACTCTACTTGGTTTTGTTTGCCAATAATATTTTGAATTCTAATTAGAATATCTCATTGTGTTGTGTATTTTAGTATTTATATGTTTTATGAGATATAGATTATAAGTATATTTTCCACATTCGCATACCACTTTATTTAATGGATATTAAATTTTAGAATATTCACTCATGCATTTTTTACATGTTGGTCTACACCTGTCTTCTGTACCTTTCTGGTAGTAAAAACATTCAATGTTTAATACGTCACCACTTTTCGCATTGCTTACATGTAGTATTGTTTTCCATTTTGAGCATAGATTGATTTATGTAGAAATAAATTTATTATGAAGAAAAAATTTTTTTGTAATATCGAAATGTGTAAATTATATTGATTTGACCCTATTTTACTGGAATTTAGCTTAAATTTGCTTGATTTTGTGAATGAAAAATCCGAATACCTCTTTTGGAAAAATGTAAAATTTGCTTGATTTTGGAATATAATTACTGTTTTTTTTTATTTTAGTTTTTAGAAACATGAAAAGGTAGCTTGAAAAGGTTTTTTTCTTTATTTTATCTTACATTGGCTTGGTATTGATAGTTTTTTCCCTTGAACTTCTGATTTTGGGTTTTTAATTTTTAATTTTAATTTCGTAAAAAGTAACAGGAAATAGTTCATATTACTCTTTTCTTGTACTTCTGGCGGAAATTGCCGGAAAAAGTGTGCTGCGCCAGGATCGGCATTTACTGTCTACTTCTGCTAAATTTCTACTTTTGGGTTTTGTTTACGCATCGTTCCGCTAAATTAAACACAAACACTGCCATGTGAATTCTACTTTTATAACTGTCAAATACGTTGGATGCTGTTTACAGCTGTTCAAATAATTGTCATATTGCAGATACCATTTCCAACGAATGTTCACAATTTATACCTATAAAAATATTTAGGTCAGCTTTATAACTATTTGTTACAATATAGCATGTTGCATATAATACACATTAATAGGTGGCCACGACGGTGTTTGTTACAACTGTGGTGGAAAACACAGTGGTATTTAACCTGTTGTTATTAATGTGTTAGGAAAGAAAACCAGTCCAGCAAAACGACACAATAAATTCAAGCACGAAACACATGTCGTTTATTTATTGTACGTAGCATCGACAAACGTAAAAGATAGTGATGAACATGCAAAAATATCAGCCTACCATAACATTTATTCCGCTAATATTTACATGTATTGGTACTTACCAATTTGTAGGTTTAGTTTATTATTTATTTAAATTTATCTGTGTGCGCTTAGTATTTCGTTGGAATTGTGGCAGACATTCAAATCAAAACATAAGCTCGTTACACAACTGTGTTTCAAACACCTAGTGCGAAGGTACAACGTTGTGATAAACAGACATGAACATAAAGAATTAACTTCGTCATAACATGAGTTCATAGTGAAAACATATAAACTTTGCACTTATTTGAAATCCACACACACCTGACCTGCATAACGATTACAATGCAGCCACCACGCCCTTTCGCACGCAGCAATCACATCACATTTAACCCTGTCATGGAAACACACATTTATCACAACATTGTAACTTGCCTAGGATGTTTAAAAAACATGGGTACGAACTTGACACTTCGTTCAGAAATACCCCGTGTCGTTTACATGTCGCCACACCACTGCCAGTCGTAAGTCACTATAAAAACTGGGTATAATCGGCCGCCATATTGGGACAAGCGCGTGGCTAGGGGAAAGCGGATCAAATTATAGAATCTCCTTTCCACACCATGTTTGCCAACCTGTTAGATTTGTATGCATCGCTCCATAGCATCCAAAATATGTCGTTGCATCTAAATAACATTTAGTAGGCATTTAAACAATAAAATCTCGTTTCATTTGTAAATTACAATCTTGCTGTAATTAGTACGAAATGTGCTGAAATTAGAAATAGAAAATGTATACTTTTCCTGCTACACAGCTGGTGCGAACTTCCCCAGAGTGAAAGGAGACAGAGAGCATGTGTGTGTGAGTGAGAGAGAGAATGAGGGTGAGAGAGCGACATGATCTGCTTCGTTTATTGAACCTTTATTCAGACGGAAAAATAGCAGTCACTAGAGCCAACATACAGTAATTTGGGCAGATATTTTTAACTGCAGCAATGAAATGTGTTTCTGTCAGTGCTACCTATCAATACAAATATATCAATTTCCAACATTTAATTTACAAATAGTATACATAAAAACGAGGTTTAAAATTATTGTAACTGTGAACTATTTCTTACCGGCTATTGCCAACAAGTTGCTGCTCTTGCTGTTGTTAATTCATATTTAATACGAAATAAATATTACAAGTTATAGAAAATACTAAGGTAAAGTTTCATTTATTCAATAATGCAGCTAATCAGTGTTATATATTTTCAAAAGGCCGAAGAAAGTGTTAATGGGCTATAGATGAGATTGGCGGAAATGTGAAGTGTCTTGTTCGCCAAAAAAATTATGAGCCAATATGATGGGGTAATAGTTCAGTGTGCTAAAGATTTTGTTTAGCTGTCCAGGTAGTTAAAAGCAAGAAAATCTTCTACATTGAAGAAAGTCATGTATTTTGAGTTATATTTGAGAAAACCCCATGGGAAGACATTTTACCAATCCCAGGAATCTCGAAATTTCACTCAATTGTGGTCAATCCAGGTTGCACAATCGCTTGCCAAAATCATTGGCTTTCTTCCGATATTCACTGCTTTGGTCAGTATAAACTAAAATTATCAAGATATAATTAAAAAGATATCAGCGCCGGTGTTAAAAAAGTCTTTATTTTCACAAGTTCTTGCGATTAGTGAAGGAAAAATATTCGTTTAGGAGAAAGGAAGTTTGAACTGTAAATTTGGGTTTTTCTTGCGCCTAATTAAATACATTTATAATATTTTTAATAGGATTTAATTGAAGGTGTTATTTGTTTAAATATTGTTTAAATTACATAATTTTTCATACAACTTTTACTTTTTGGTGTTTATTACATGTATAATATAGTATATGAAATATAAAAAAATGTTTCTTGAAAGTTTAAACATCATTCACATGGTAATGTAAGTTTTAAAGAAGTGCAATATTTACTTAATATTTCAAAACTTTCGAAGTGTCCCACACGTGTCACCATTGTCCCACATGTGACACTAAAAAATATTAATTTCTTGATAAAAATGTACATTTGTTATACTCTTTACCACTTATAAAACAGCAAACACTATTAATATCACAGTAAAAATAGCAAAGACCAGCTTCCTGTGCAATTTTTGCTGACATATGCCTGTGAAATTGAAAATTTAAATAAATTATTGTAGTTGAACGCCCCCCCCCCCTCCCCCTCCCCCCCCATCACGTGGCAAAATATATTTTATTTATTAAGTACTATGTTACATCATAAAAATAAGTCAATTATGGTGTTTTCGTATAATTATGAGTTACAGTAAATATTTATAAATATTTGCTATTTAACATAAAATGTAACTGGAAAATGTGTTGAACTGTCCAATGCGTGATGGTGGAATGGAGAACATGCATGTATGAGGAATTACACTTAAACCAATATATATTTATCGGATTTATGCTAAGTGTCCCGTGTATAAAACACTGATATCTAGAACGTGGTCTACAAATTTAAAAAAACATTGTCTAAAGAGTCATGAATTCTGCAATTTTCAAATTGGTTGAAAACATACTGTGATTGGCTGCCATATTATGACGTCACCCGGCGATACTCGTTTGGCGGGAATCAATGTCTTCTTTTTAAACAGTCCGTGTTTGTAGTTATACACACAACTATTTTTATTTGTCAGGCGTGAATCATGTACATCGTTTTCATGCAGTATATATCATTTTAGAGCACACGCCTTTAAATATTCTTCGCTGTGGTGAATAGTGCATCAAATACGTGTTAATTAAGACTTCAGTGTTTTGAATCGTAACCCCTTGAGTGTCTTGACGTGTAGTTACACGTAGGCCTATCAAGCATGGCTGATAAAGGTTTTGTCAGAGCTACATCCATCAATCTTCCACGTGTGGATGTCTTAATGGTTGCAGAATTCCTCAAGAAAGACCAGTATAAAAGTGCCGAAATCCGTGGAGAGAAAACGTCTCGGTGAGTGCATGTTATTTCGTAAGTGTTGACGCACGACCTATCAGTTGTTACACCGGACAAACATAACTGCACCTAAAACTACATAACTTCGGTTTAAGTGTGTGTGTGTGTGTATATATATATATATATATATATATATATATATATATATATATATATATATATATATATATATATATATATATATAAATTCCCTTGGGTGCGACAAATGCTGGATAGTAATAACAAAAGTGTAATTTGCTTGCCTACTTTAAATACAACGGATGGCACTAACGATACGGGAAATCGTGGTTTAGGAACGTAATATAGTCCTATGTATGTAATCTCGCCTATGGAAAGCAAAATTGCTTTAAACATCATGTCCCTAATAAAATCGCACTGCTTGAAGTACTGAAATCCGATATGAATACGTGATAGAATAGAAGTTAGGTAAAAAATATATTAGTAATACGTGATAGAATAGAAGTTAGGTAAAAAATATATTAGTAATTTGTCCCAAGTAGGTATTTGTTCTGAAATGAAAGTACTCAAAATTTAATAGATTATTTAAACTCATCCATATGCGCAAAAAAAATTTTTTGTAAAACGGAAAAAAATTTTCACAACACCATTTTTCCATTCTGAGGATAATTAATATGCTCCGTCCTAAAATGAGTATTGAGGAAGTGGACAAGGGCATAATGTGCTGAATGGGTTATAAAGTTATAAAACAGCACAAGTCCTTGCTTTGTTCTGCGAGTTCGATTTGCTGAAAACCATCCTTCATGTAGAGTTGTTTTCCTTTCAATATCTGACTTAATTCATCAACGGTAGGAATTTGATAACTTTCTCCTTTAATAACTCTATTTCACTAATCAGGAACAAGATATATCCTAACTGATTTGTCTAGAAAACTTTCTGAAGGGCTTTCTGTTTTAAGTGCTTCAACACTATTTTGTGTGTACTAGCAGATGGTGACCTTTTAAGGATACCGCGTTGAACAAAAGCATTAAGACGAAGTATTGACATGGCAAGTGAGTAAAACTCTCTTAAGAAGCTTTCTGTTAACAATTTTTCCTTCTTAATAAACTTTAAAGAGTTTACACTTTGTCTATTACAATACATAATTTTACCCTTTTAATAATTTTCCTGTTTAGTAAACACACATTTTTTAGTATTTTTCTGAAACGTCTTAACAGGGTTTCTCTGTATATCAGCGACAATCAATTTAACACTTAAAAATTTACCACCAATCAAACAAAGAAAAATTACATAACCTATTGCTTTCACTTTGCGATTACTGTAACTGATGATAACTTAAGACATAAATTATATTTCTGAATATTTGTGGTAGATAGACCTAAGTATTTATAAATATTAGAGGCAAAACATTGAAATCAGCAGTTGTCTAATTTATAGTCAGTTTTGTAAGTATTAATACTTAGTTTGTGACTACAGAGATATGGTATATTATTGGTATTCTCAATGCTACTTATGTACAGCTCCTCACATGATGAGCTGGTATCTTAATTGTTATTTATCTAACTTATACTACTAGCTATTTTGTATATACAACACACTGCAAATTGGTTGGGACCCTTGCCCCTGTTAAACTGTTTATAATATGCATAACACTTGTCCCAGTCATGTTGTCTCTAACATTTTCTACACTTCCTCTTCTCACGAGCTCAGATGTTCTCACTGTCAGTCCTACTTTTGCTGGTTTTTTATTCCGCAAAGCTTCGTACATATGGTTCAGAAGCCTTTGACACTTCAACACACTAGCCAAAACAGCAGTAACTTCATCCTTCCTAAGTGAACTTCGTTTTTGTTTGCCAAGTTCTGCGACTCTGTACATTTTGGTGCTCTTTTCTAGTCTAGTTTGGTTCGCGAAGCAGTCAGTGCAAGGTTGTCATTAACCGCAATGATATATGATTACGAACTAAAGAATCCTCTTGCACCCCAACAACACAACTTCTAGCCAGCATTCTGGGGTCATTGCGAAAACTTTCAAAAGAATCCCCCAGTAGTCTGTGTTATAGTAAAAATGAGTGCCTTTCAATAACAATATTAACTCTTGGTTTTATGTACTCATCAAAAGCACATCACATTATCTAATTTTATCTTTGAACTGTCTATATCAAACGAATGTAATATTTTTAATGCTTCATATTACAATTTAGAAACATCGCGACTTTCTTTGTTTCTGAAGCCTCACCATCCCCATTTGCAGCGAGATATAGCCGAAACTTTTGTTTAGAAGTTTTAAAATTGTTCGTAGCATCTTCATTCAAAACTAACCAACTTGATTTCTTGAAGTTTTTTATTTTGAAGTTATTTGTTTACTACCACAAAAGTTAACTATTATAACTGTGACTGATAACCTACAACAGAATATCTGAACAAATCCATACATTACCTTCTTAGTCATTTTAACTAGTATTCTTGCCTTGCAGAACTCGGTGGTTTGCTATATCTTTCTACAAAACAATATTCTCGCCCACAGAATATGAGCAGAATCAAAGCTTGACAGAGTGCTTAATTTCCAGATATCCTTGTCCGTTCTCCACTTTGACTATTTAATTTAGCACACAAAAAGCCCACTGGAAATTGCTTGTTGCCTGAACTGCATTGGGTGAAATCACTATGCATATAAATTATTACCTTTATTACTAGACTTAGTACAATTTCATTTGTGCTCAATTATCCAATAAATGGGGAATCAATAAATCATTCTGCCTTAGAGTAGGTACCAAATAGCTAAATTTGCCTCCGAGTTTTGCTGTAATTAGCTGGACCTTGATCTGCTTTTAGGAAATAAAGTTTTGGACAACTGAATTTGCGTTCATTTTATTGCTTGTTAAAATTAGGTGGTTTTTATTGTACGAGTGTAGTAACCCAACAATTTAAAGCATGGCTGTTATCAGTAATCAATATGATTAAAATCACATCTTCTGTACATTTTTGTGTTTTAATGATAGTTTTGACATGACACCCATTGCATTGTTCGTTTTAAATTAACTCAACTCAATATAATTTCAGTTGTGTATCAGATGAAAATTTTGTTCCCCCTCACTATCTATTCATGCTTTTTAAACAGACCCAATTTAACCAGCTGTTAGTCATCCCGGTTTGGGATTTTCTAAAAGTTACTGCTTATTGTGAACAGCCAGGTTCCACGTGTAGACAAATTTCGCAGATGGCATTATCCACCAGCTCAGCATAGGTAGTTAATTTATATTGTTGAGAACTCTCAACAATGGCATGATGATGATGTCTTCAATTTGACGTGTGCCGCGTCCTACCTCCCTTAGCCTGTTCGTTCCACTTTAACAGCATGTTTCGATGTTGCTCTACTGGGGGTAGTCGGCCCGAACGCAGCCGTCAACCCCTCCACGACTCCTCTGCCGGCGACGTGCACTAGAGTGCACCAATCCTCTGCAACCACCTGGGTACTTCCGGAGTCAGATGACAGTTCCACTTTCATGCCCTCAAGAGAGATCTTTTGAGGGAATGATAATTCGGGCCAACCAATACTGCCAAGTGATGTCCTCAGAAAGAATACCGCCGGAAAATGAATGCAGCAAGGGGGATACAGTGGTTACATTTATCACAAAACAACTTGTGTACCCCCACCATTCATTGTTTACATCCCTGTGTGTGTGTGTGTGTGTGTTATGCGAATGTGTAAAGTATTCAGTAATTTTTGGGCATTAATCACATGTAAATAAACCCCGTGTTTTTTCCCTCGGTAAAAACGGGCTTTGTAAAACACATATTCGAGCATGGCTACCAACACCCCTCCTGGGGTCAGTGGACTGTCTATCACAAGCTATGTGTAGCCGCCCTCAAATTTCCATAAATTAAGGCAAGAGTGATTTTTTTTATTTATTAAAATAAAAATGCCAAGATGTAAATAAAGCCAACGTACATGCAAGAGGCTGGGGGATGCAGCCTCATGAAATATTTAAATTATTTTGTGTATAAAATTTATTACAAGTTAATTACTTTTTGTGCTCTATTTGGTCACACTTGTTAGTAATATAAAATGTTCATGTGTTTAAATACTTGTAAGTGTTTTTGTATGCATTTGTTTTCCCAGTAAATGTACCAGTGTATATTTGATGAACTTGGAGCACTTTCCGAGCAGATGCCTAGAGGGTCTGCCATGCTCTGCCAGTTGGTTCTGCACACGCTGAGAAAACCGACATGTGCCACACGCCCCCGCACTGTTTAATATTTTTTACCAGTCTTTAGTGTATCAATAGCTATTTATTTTTTCTGAAACTTAATTAACTTCACTTTTGTGCTTAGCCCCAGGGGCAGTGCCATTTACAGCCCCGTCAGATCGAAATGCTCCAGGAGTTTAATTCACTTAATTATTTCTCATCAGCCATATGCCTCTTTGTCAGTGTTGGCTGCTAGTATGTTTTTATGTTGGAACCGTGTAAGTTCCTCGTATTAGGGAATAAATAGTGTTTAGAAATCAGAGCAAGTTACATCTTGTTTTTATTTTACTGTCGGCTGCCTAACGGCTGCGTAACGTAACTTTGGGTCTTCTATCCACTGATGCACCACACCCCTGATGTCTTTATGGCTTTTTGGCTTGAAACAGCCACTTGGCAGGGGGTCTACACCTTTGTAAGTAGGCATAAGCAGAGCATAACCACTTTAAAAACGATGTCACCTCATCTCGCACGGGGTGATCTCGGAAGAAGCCACATGGGCGATAGGTCCATCCCTGGATGAATATCTTATGCTCTGGCTACCTTTTCCATCCTTGCAAGTACCATAAGACCAGCACCACAAACCTAACCTCAATTCTCCCTGCTCCTGAGACGACGACAACCCATCAAGTGATCAAGTGTCGCCCTTCCATATGGCTAAAATTCCTGAACACAAAAAACCTGTCCTATGCCTAACTGCAATGTGTGAACCTTTCCTTCTTATTGCTAGTGCAACTTTTATGTGGTGGTCAATTATCCCATGGAAGCCTTGTATTTCTTTGGCCAATCTCTCAAAATTCCTGGCAAAAATTCCTGCACCCCAAATTTCACATTTCCATGCGAAGGAGGTCATGCCAATGTCAATCCGCAATAACATTGTGCCAATGCGAGAAAGCCAGCAGCATCAAGACGACCACCAACCAACCAGGTCCACAATGGTAACTGGACCAAATGCCGCCATTTTTAGGAGTACCAACCACTCACTTTCTCAACCCACCAGGCGAGACGAGTAGGCAACTGCTGGCAGTGTGCATGCATGGCGCAATACCCCTACATCCACTCGGGCAGGTTACCCCTCCCATGCGCAGGGCATAAGAGGCAGCCACAGGCTGGGTGGTTCGTTGGCCCTTGGCGAAGATCAGCTGGGCACAATGGAGATTCTTCACCAACTGCGATGTTACAGTGGGTTCATAGACTGGAATACCTCCAATGCAATAGTGAAACGACTATGCTTGCAGTGTGTGTTCCCACTACTGGGTTCAGATACTTTTATGTTAGTGCAACTTTAAACTAGCGTGTGTCAATGCCACAACCCCATGGAAGCCCAGTGACTGTGAGAGGACATTGACCATATCAATAGTGAATGGTGCACTGAGGCAGTGGCGCATACCACCGTGGGCCAAACAGCCGATTTGCATCATCTTTGTGCGAGACCTCGTCAGGTCCGGGGTACCATCGAACCTTTCCAAAATACGAGATGTAATTGCGCCATAAACTTTCAAAATAGTGCACCAACCTAATTTTGGAGAACCATTAGAAAATGCAGCAAAGTGTTTTGATGTGGATGGACTTAGCCAAGCCACCCTTGCGTGAACTTGGTACTGCCGAGTGTATCACAACATATATGTAGTGCAGCAGGGACTTGTCACTGTCAACACACCCTTTTTTCAGTGCATGTGGTGTCAGGAGCAACCATGCCCGCCTGTTGTATCCACAACAACCCAACCAACAACATTCAGTGCTGCTATCAACAACCAAACCAAATAGAATGAGCGATGTCAATAAACCTACTGTCAAGGAAGGAACTCAGGGTTCATATGTTGTAACAGCTGCCGACTGTGGACCCATCGTCAGTGCACCCACTGGAGCGAGTGATGTGATCCCATGAATGACAGTTTCATATTTCAAGAGTGCGTGCCACAGCTCAGCCTACCATCGCTGCCATGCTCACTCCAGGGCATGAGCAGTCTAGCTTCTCCACTCTCCCCTACAGCGGCACATTCCATGCTGCTCTTCCATGTGACAGCATGGCACCACGCCCACCCAGGCCGTGAACACAACACAACCATGTGGTCTCTCTGCAGTGGTGCCGGCATTCATGCAGTCCCCGCCAGGCTTTACAGGCCTACCCACAGAAGATCCTGAGACCTTTCTACACGACTGCACGAGCTGACTGCAATGATAGTGTGGAAGAGGAAGACTTGCCAAACTGTGTGGGAGATCTCTTAACTGGTGATGCTCAATAATGGTGGCATGGCATTGTGCGTTACCATATAACATGGTAGGAGTTTCGCTTTGCCCTAGAGTGCCATTTTGCAGGGACATTCATGTATTTTCAAACACGCATCCACGTGCTCGTAGAAAACCAGAAACCGAACTATTTACTTTTGTCATGTAAAAAATTTATTTAGTGCGCACATACCAACCTCACATGTTAACAAAGGAGGTACTGGATGTAGTGGCCAGAACAGTGCGACAGGAATTCCGCGATGTGCTCTCCCCACTCATCCTTTATTCACTGGATGACTCAATGCACTCTATAATGGTTTTAGAGCATACTTCCACATCAGCATCTGTGCCACTGCATCTCGAATTTGCGCATCTGTGTCAGTACTGGGAAGACAGTTGTAAAGGACACCGACTCTGAAAACTCTAAAAAAAAGTTTTAAAACTGCCAAAAACGCACCCTCTACTTGCAGACCTGGTTTGGAGAAAAAGGACCTATGGGACTCAGTTTAAACCTGCTCAGGACATGGACCGTCGCCGTCTACCTGCCGTTTCTGCGATCGCCAATGCATGCACAGGCATGGTGAGTGCCTGAACAGCCCTAAATGGCTGCTTGACTGAAAACCAAAGTCGGGAAATGACAGGACAGGGTAGAGCGGTCAGACGTCACCTACCTCCTGGAAATCAGCGTTTATCCTGGACAGACTCTGCAACAGGTATATATTTCTCAAATTTGCAGTAACAAAAACCCAGTCGTTCCCATTCCAATCATTTAGAATAACCAACAGTGTCGTGCCTTAATTGATACTACAGTGTGTCAGAATTCTGTATCTGTAAATTTGGTGGATGTATGCAAAGTTAAACGAGCAAACCAGACTGTTCAGCTAGCAACCAAAACTCACACCAGTGAAACCATAGGGAAGTGAAAATAATAGTACCCATTAGGTATATTGAAACGACCACAACAGCTTTTGTTTCGCATGACTTGCTTCAGGATGCATTATTTGGAATATTGTGTTTAATGGAGCATAACACGGTATTGGAGCCTGCTGATAGGCGATTCTGTTTTAGTAAAAGGGACGCCGGACTGTTTACAACTTGGACCCACGAACCAAGAGTTTCATACCGAATGTGTCGCTGGATGAGATAAACACAGTGCAGCCAGCATATGGGCTGTTCACAGTAAAGTGAGCTCTTAAAACCCTTCTTAATTTTTCCTTCCATCCTATTTCCATCTTCCTGCTGCTTTGTAATATAAACATTACAAAGTGACGAATAAACACAGTCTATACATTTCACCGCCCTCAAAATTTAATGCATTATGCTGCAATACGGCATATTTATTAGTGGTTAAAGCCGATTGGGAGGGCCTTAAAGCGCTCACTTTAACATGAAGAGCCTATACCGTGACGTCGTATAAACCCTGCTCAATAGGCGCATTGAAGTTTTCGCCACCTCCGACCCCTTGTGTCGCACTAACATGGCAGATCATTGTATTCCATTATCACATTCCAAATCTGTGTACACTACACCTCCCCTTATTAAGGAACATATAGCAGAAATGCTAGATGAAGGTATCATTGAGCCCACTGACAGTTCTTTTAATTCCGCTATCACATTAGCTCCTAAAAAATTGGAACCTGGAGATTTTGTATTGACTTCAGGGTTATTAACCTTATTACTGAAAAAGCTCTACCACCATTAATCACAGCTAAAGATGGGCTCAACAGCCTTGGCTGCGGAAAACTTCGGACGGCTCTAAATTTCCGCTGCGGTTACTAACAAATACCAGTAAAACAAGACCAGCATAAAGCAGCATTCGCCGCTCCAGATGAAAGTTGCTTTCAATGCCCTTTTGCCTGAATACTAGCTTAGTGAACTGGTTATATGAATATATACAAAATTTTGCAATAATAACAGCTCCTCTTACTAACCTAAGATTACAGTCAGAGAAATTAATTGGACTAACGAACATTCACAGTTTTGAAAAATAACTATAGCCAATTCCCGCAACTGCTCTGCACTTTCACGCCACGACCCGAGCCGTCATCTGTACCTGCAAACAGATGTAAGTGCAGGCTTGATGCCATGTTACTTCAGCTAAGTTGGGGTGGCAATAAATGCATTCTCGACTACAGTAGTGCCAAATTCAGCCCAGTAGAACACTGTTACGACGTAAATGAGCGGGAATGTTTAGCTGTAGTCTGGTCCATCAAAAGATACAGTTCATAGAATACCAGCGCTTTACTCTGATCACTTACAGCAGATGTCTAGTCTAGATGTACAATACTAAGGAAGTTCGCAGCAAACTTACATGCTGGGCCCTATTTTTGCAGTCCTCTGACTTTGAAGTACAATATGTGCCGGGGTCAAAAATTCTCCTGGATGATGTGCTCTCAAGGTTGCGGGGTGAGACAGTACTGACTGAAACTTCTCAGAATCCCATTCTCATGTGTGTAGACACATAAATGTGCTACAGACATGCCCAGTAACACACAAGTGGATAGAGGAGTGTGCAACAATGCACAAGAGTTGGTATATTGTAAGATGGCTGCCCATAATTCCGGATACACACAAGTGAACACTAGACTACTTAGGTACCACGTGAAGCCCATGACGTAGTGTTACAGTTCGCACATTACACAAAAGTTGTAGGTCACCCAGCAGGCGTAATGCGCAGACATTTTTATTGGCCAGGTATTTCGTGTGAAACTTGCAATTGTGTGTGTGTGCGCGCGCGCCGCTTAACTCTCTTAAAAGCCGACATGCTGACAGCATGCAGCAAGACGCACCATGGCTGTCAATGGAACCCTTCAAGACAGTGGCCCTAGATCTTGTGGGACTCTACCCTCGTACTGTCACAGGTAAGAGATTTGTGTTAGTGGTAACAGATTTATTATCTATATGGATGGAGGTATACACAATATCCAGTACACACACAGTGCATAGCAAAGCAGATATAAACTGAATTTTTCCCACTATGACAATACCTGCACACAGTGCTATCCGACAATGGTATCCAGTATACCGGATGTAAATGATAAGATTGCTGCACAAGATGGTGGGGTGTTGTGCATAATATAACAGTAATTTATCATGTGCCAACCCAACTGAAAGAAGAAACCAACAGCTCAAATCTCAGCTTCAGTTGTGCATGGGTGATAACCAAGCATCCCGGATCTACCACCTGCCAGCAACACTGTTTATATTGTGCATTTGCACCAACTTTGCCACTGGAAAAATCCCAACAAAGTTGCTCCTGCTTCCAGGGGAGTTCACCCACGTGCCCTAAGGTCAGTTCAAGGACCCCAAGAGCAGCGGCGCATGGCAATGCCGAAGGGGGCATGCCTTAAAGCAGGCGAGCGAACACAAACAAAAATACTTGGCGCAGTGGCTGGCTGCTTGCCTTTATCCACCCACCTGCTGCACTACAGCCAGGCCAGATGGAATACGTGAGGTCACATTATCTATCAGCAGCATATAAGTGCTTCTGCCCCAGCCTTGCGTGTAATCAGTGCTTGTCGCACATTATCCGTAGTCGCCAAGGCAAGACCACATACTTGGCGTACACGAGGGTATGGCGCTGAGTGCCAGTCCACAGGAACGACCTACATCCCGCTGACGCCCTCCCCGATGCCACCAATGCAGATGCCACAGCGACACCACCTGGCACCGATGCATCAGATATGCCACCAACCTTCAAGTGACTGAAATGCGTCGGAGCCTGAGTTCGCGACAGACAACAGACTGCAAAACCTTTAGCAGCCTGTGATGCCCAGCATCCTGATTACCCTAAGACCCGCAGACAGCAGGTCATTAACGGACACCCCGGGTGTCCCCAACATCGACACAACTACAGCTGCAACAGCGACACCTAGTGTCGAGTTGCCCATCATCATGACGCCCTGCATCATGACGCCTGCCTCAGCTATTGCCGCCCAAGGATTGCCACTAGGGTCACCTACCGGGATCACACACTCTTCAGTACCTGCCCTGACCAGCGATGCTGCCGAAACACCCTTTGTCTTGAACGACGAGTGAGGCCTCCAGCGAGCCAGCTGTGCGCATGTCTCTACTGCATGTTGGACGCCCAACCATCCATACCAGCACCTCGTGCGGCCATGCCGCAGACCTCACACTTCCTCCAGCAGCAGCAGTGACGAGACTGAGACTGAGTCGGAGGAGGGCTCTGCCCCTCCAAGCATTTCCATCATCCATCGCATGCATATTGCATGACATTCGGAGGTCACCCACCTCCCTCTGCAGCTGTTCCAGTAACACATCAGCGGGGTTCCTAACTCCCCTGCACCACTTCCACTCCGCACCCGAGGCCCACACGACCTGCAACCTCGGTGAGGTCCACGTCTATCACCATCCTGCTTCCACAAGCTGCACATCAGAGATTAATGGGCTGCAGCGGACAAATGGCCTCCTGAAGATAGGGGGGTGCCTAATCACTCCTTCCTTAGCCCGTTCATCCCTCTTCAATAACACAGATTAGACGTGCCCTCTACTGGGGGCAGTAGGCCCAAATGCAGTGGTCCACACCTCTGCGACCACCTGGGTACTGCCGGAGTCATGTGACCATCCCGTTTTCCTGTGCTGAAAAGAGATTTTTTGAGGGAGTGATGATTAAGGCTGACAAATACTGCCAAACAAGGTCCCCAATAAGAATACTAACAGGGAAATGAATGTGGTAAAAGGGGGGGGGGGCAGTGGTTTCTGTTTTCACATACTGTTTATCATCAGTGGACAAGGCCACTTTACTTACATGTTCGGTGAAGACATCATAAACATGCGAACGGAAGTGGTACTGGGTCACCATAACCCATGAATTTTGCTTGAGGCAATCCATACAATCGCCATACAGAAGGTATTTTAGAACATTAGGATTTACACCCTTAGCTTTGTTCACACACTGTTCATTCAAAACAATGTACGAACAAAGTTCGTGATGATACGACCTCCACACTCACCCTTCATAACTTCTGTAATGCCTTTGTTCACCAGTGGGAACTATTGCAGATTATCTGACACCTAGTTGGAAGTATCGAACCTTGTAGCCAAATCGAGGGCAATAGTCTATATCCTTGCAATAAACTTCATAAATAAAAGAATATGTATTACATTATAAGAGATGCAAAACCTCCTGAGGAAATTTCTGGGCCACATAATTTTAATGGCAATTAAAGTGGTATAATTTTGGAAGAAATATCTAATATGGCGACACCAGTGTGTAAAGGCTTGTTGAATTAGAGACCTTTTGCATTTCGAGAAGGACAAAATTCTCATAGAAGACTTGCTGTGCCTTGAATCTGGGTCACTCAATCAGTTCTGCTGCCCTGTATATAGTGTCATAACCACGATATGGCATTTATGTCCATTTCCCGATGGACATTCTGCAATGTTTTACCATAGACTGAATAGTTCATTAATTTAAAAAAAAGGTTTTTATCGAATATGTTTAGATCCCGAGTACGTTTCTGAATGTTGAATTAGGGGAGACAGCATAATTAACTTAATATCTAAAACTGTTCCACTGACAATTGTAATTAATAAACTTTAAAATATAAAAGCTTCCTGAATAAACAGCACTTTAGATACATTAGTTGGGATTCAAATATGGTTTTTTAACCCATTTTACTACTATTGTATTCATTAATTACATATTTTGTGCTGTATACGAAGCTTAATTTGTTTTGATAAGTGAAAAGAAATTATTTTGAATGTATGCTATCAATAATGCAATTACTAGTACCTACCCAGTCTTAAAAAAAGATGGACATTGTTATTAACATCGATAATTTTTACCCTAATTTATGCAAGTCGTCTTTTACAGCAACTGGACCACTCCAACGTGATAAGATATCTGGCATCATTCATTGAAGGCACTGAACTCAACATTGTACTGGAACTTGCAGATGCTGGAGATTTATCGAGAATGATTAAACATTTCCGGAAGCAGAGGCGCCTTATTCCAGAACGAACTATTTGGAAGTACTTTGTGCAGCTCTGCAGTGCACTGGAACATGTACACTCCAAGCGAATAATGCACAGAGGTAAGATATATTCTTTTGTAATGTCAGTGTTTGGGCAAAGCTGGAAATTATGAATTTGTGGTTTGCGAAGACACTAGAAAGTGCATTTCACTAGAGCTAATACCGAAAAAAAGAGATGACTAGTGAAAGGAGCACATAATTTATACAAAATAACACAGAGAAATATTCACTATAATTCTTGTAGCAGTATTCATTAAAATTATTTTGAGTGCATTTTGTTTTTCAGTTATACTTAGTGCCCAGCATGTAATTAATAGAAGTGACAAGCAGAAGATTCTTGTTTGTAAATAGTGTAAATACGGGTATCTCAACAAAAATTGAATACCATTGCCAGGGGTGCAACAATTTGATTTTCCAGGGAGCCGGTTAAATATAAGTACCTAACATTTGCACCAGCGCAACACAAATAAAACTCCCCTGCACTTGCACCCATAACCACAGGTACAATTAAATACACCGAACGCAAGTGGGCGGGGCTCTTTTGGCCACACATTTTCACTCCCACTACCCGAACAACAGTGGCAAATGAAATAATTTGTTACAAGGTGTTCACGGCCACATGGATCCACAAGTTGCAACGGATTTCACATGCACTACTGTTTTTTTAAGTGGCAGTGAATAATTTTTTTTATTCGTACAGAAAAGTTGTTGATATTTTGTAGTAGTTATAACCAAAATGACAACTGGCGGGTGTTGTGTGTGTACAGCAATGTTTGGACGTGGAGAGTCGCTTATTTCACGAATTGATGAAGTGTGACGATTCGTGATTAATACGTGGACAACTACATATTTTTAGCACATAAATTAAAATTTTAATGGTGCAACATAATATCAGACACCCTTCAGATTGTGTTTGATGTAATTTACATTAAATAAGAGACGTGCTACCGTATATTATAAGCGTGATGTTAGTGAAGGTGTCGGAACGGCAGTAGAGATCTGCCATTCGTTCGGGAAATCATTTGATGTTTGTCTAATGCGCAGGAGACTGGCAACTAGTGGCAAGCTGTTGGTCAATAAGGATATTGGTTAGGTGAGGAGCGGTGACTATAGTTTTGAAATCTCGGTGGATATAATTACCCAGGGCGCCAGATATTGTCGGGTTGACAATATCGTGAAGTCGGAGAGCAGCTGTGGACTCATTCCTCAGGGTCATTCGGCCAACGTCCACGGAAATTCCTCAAACTGCAGTTGTCTCCTCGTATAATACAAATTAATACTGACTGAATAACTCCATTATTTGTTGCGTTGTGGGATATCTGGTCTCCCCACACATCCGTACGAAGCACTTTTACTTATTACGCCGGCTCGTGACCATTTCCATCATACTTGCACAGTAAGTTACAATTTGTGAAAATTGGTGCGAGAAGGCCCATATCTTAAATGCCTTGTGGCGACTGGAAATAAACCACGTGTGGTAATTCGTCGCTGCTGGGATTTATTCAGTATATTATTACATTCCCGTCGGGAAAAGCTTACAGTGGGTGCTACTTACGAATCCGTTAGCTCAGGTAAAACTGTTCAAAAGACACTGGGTTACATGAAATAATTTAAGTACAATTTAAGCCTACCCAGACGATACATGCACTGGGTAGGTGCGAGGGGAGGTGGAATCTCGGACAGCTGAAATACGAAAAAGGTGTCGGTATGCTAAAATAACTATTGCTGTGAAATGATTAGTCCAACATGGTGACGGCTGCCCGAGCGCGCAAAACACGAGCCCTGATGTGACACGGCAAACCCCTCGCAAAGACGAACGACTACTGACTTTCTCCGCGCGGCGTGCCGGCCGGATTGGCCGGCTGGCACCCACGCACTGCACTACTTCCTTGCACACAACCTTTGCAAATCAGACAATTACCCTGCGTTCCAGTTGTTACATGCTGCTCTTAAAATTAACCCTGTAAATATTATTAATTATTCCAAAACATTGCACTGTATGGATGATGTGGAGATGACACATGAACATTAGAGAAAATTACAAAAAGACACTTCGAAAACACTGAGGGCTTTAGGGTTGCAAAGGCAGGCGTCTTTATTAGTTGCGTCCCCTTGTGTGAACTTACCCTGTCCTTTTATTTCACATATTAAATAACATAAATTTAACAGGTTCTATTTTCGGATTCCTGCGTCATACACACATGGTCGCGCTCCTGCTACTCTGCACCTGTGTCGTTCCTTGCCGCACTGCACTGCACTTGCGCTCGTAGATCGCGCGCACACACTGTGTTACGGAACATGGTGTAGCGGTCATGCGGGCTAAGGGGGAAGGGTCACGTGGGCACACATCAAGCATTAATACGATTTGTGACTGTTCGAAGTGTAACAAACCCAATATTGTTTAATTATTATGTTTAAGAACATGATTTTCTTTCCTGTGTTTTTTAAGTTCATTGCTAATTTTCATATGACTGATATTTTCTCTGTGAATGCGATCGGTGCAGTGCTCAAGTCGAGTACTGAGGTTAATATAAAGTGTTTGTAGTTATTTACATTCCGAAACATCTAGCGATAATCATGTTGCATGTCGTGCCGTAATCATTTTTATCACCAATCGTCGCCGCACCCTACGACAGTTAAAGAAACAAGACACTTTTGTGTTCCATGACAAATCCCTTTCCAAAATATAAAGCAAAAAATTTTTAGTACTTCAATAAAAAAAATTCTTTTTCGAACTGTTTTTATGGAAATAAATCCTTCCTCCATTCTACCCACATCAATTTGTTGTTGAAATCACTCTAATTTAGTAATTTACACAATTTGCCATTGACAACATTTAACATATGTATTTTTGACATACTAAATTATAGCCATGTTGTTCGTTAGCTACATGTCAACTGCGCATGCACAGCGAGAGCAGTTGAACTTCCACAAGGGAATTTGCCTGGGCACAGATTTCTCTGCTTTTTCCATCGGTACGCAACATCTTGCACCTCTGGTTTTTCATATTTAATTCCTTTTCGATGCAACTCGTGCGCAAATTTCGCATTGCATCCATAGCAATGTGTATTTGATCGGTCTCCAGGGGTGGGACGAGGCAAAGAATAATTTCACTGCTATTTGTCTTTGTTGAGGACAGATGTATTAATACAAAACTTGTTCCCATTTAGAATAATTAGTCTTTAGTGACACTAATACACAAAATTATAATTTAATACCTCATTTCAGGTATGAAAAATGTACTAAAAAAAATTTTTTGTAACAAATTAGTAGTACATATAGCATTACAAGTACATTGGGTTATGAATAAATTTAATACAATTTAATAGTAAAATGAAAATGGTTCTTTGTGTGCCTACCATCAAGAGCTATCCATAATGTAAGATGTTCATCAATAAACAATACACACTAACCAGTAAAAATATACGTATTTCATAAATTGCATAAATTAATTTAAACAGCATTTATACTTAAAATGAGAAATTTTCCAAAATATATAACATACCATCAAGAAAACGGAAAAAAAAAAAAAAATCACCTCTACTGTGTAATGTAAAATTTCATATATTATACAAAGATTGGGCAATAAAAGCATCTTGTCAAAAGATAATACAATTTGTAGTCATCTCAGGGTCCTGGAAACTATTTGGTAAAGAATGAACAATATTCAGAAATATTTGCTTACTTTGACTAAACTTTGCAAAACAGCTGCCTATGAAAAGAATTACTATTCACAAACCCTGACACGAGACTCGTAGTTTCAACTTCATCCACCATTTCCTGGTAGTAATTTAATTTGATATGCTCAAGTTATACAATCACACACAGTAGCTTGCACATAATTTTTCAGTCTCTGAAGCAGACATTGCAGTAATACCAAAGGGTAAGCTAAGTAATTATTGATTATTTGCTAACAAACAACTCATTTCATGCTGCGAAAAGAAAATATTGGTACAATAACTCAAAAAATGTTTAGTGACAGTGCTATTACATCAAATTTATTATATAGGGAAAATAAATTGGCATAATTTACTTGTTTTGGAATTGCTCCTTATTTACAAAATGAGATAGTACACCAGCTCTCTGTCTTGAAAGAAAAAATTATGTAGCCTACTGCTTTTCGATGAAAGTCCGAACGAGATGAGACAAAAAAAGCAACTTGACATTCATATCAAGAGTTATGGAAAAGAGGTTCAGTAAATTTTTTTAGGACATAGCACTGAAAAAGACATCCTTAATGGACTTTTGGATGCTTTCCCTTGCTTTGCAGTTGTCAATGGATGGCCCTAATGTAAAATAGAAAGTGAATATGTTGTTGCAGCATCATGTACTTAGAGATCATAACACTGTGTTAAATATTGGTAGCTGTAGTTTTCATGTTCTTCATAATGACTTTAAAACAGGCTGCAGTACTACTGGTTGGGATATTCAAGAGATTTTAGGGTTCCTGTACACACTTTTTATGGGATGTCCCTGCTAGGAGAGAAGATCATCAGTCTACAACAGGCAGCAGTGATATCACCTTAAAATTTGTTAGCCATACATGGCAGGAAAATCTACCAGTTACAGAGAAGGCTCTGGTGATACCAAAATTGAAGTGTTTTGTTGAAAATGTTGATAAAGGTGAAATAACAAAACTTGCTTGCAAATAATTTTCTGTAGTGAGAAAACATAACTTACATAGGCTCATTCCTCTGAAACTGAAAGTATTCATATCTGTATCAAAACTGTGGCAACCTTTTCTCACTGCTTACGAAACAGATAAACCCATGTTTTTTTTTCTAAGTGAAGACCTAAGAAAAATTTTAGTTTTTGTTCCACAGAGATTTGACGGCCAACTCTTTAGTTCAGAAAATTGTACATTTTTATTTCAAAGACGTCGAACACCAGTGCATTATTACGGACGTGGATTTGGGTTATGCAGTTGAAAAGGAAGTTGAAGCTTTAATAGCATCAAATGTAGTACAGGGTGATATTTTAGAGGCTAGGGTCTCCTGTAGAAGGCTGCTTGTTTCTCTTGCAGAGAAGTTGCTTCAGAAATCTCCCGTCACATACAGCACAGTGAGAAATTTTTCTTGCCTTAATCCTTGGGAAATGGAAACTTGCAAATATAAATAGAAATGTATAAACAAAATCAAAACTATTATGAACACACTGGTTGAATCAAAGCAGATTTATGAATCAGATGTAGAATTCTTGGCTCAGTACTTAAGTTTTTTATATGAAGTTCTCCCTCAAAATCAGTCAGTGTTTGCAGATTTTTCATACTTATGGTTCATATATTTACGTGTTTTTTTCTTGAAATTATGAGTTACTGTAACAAATATCAAAATATGTGGAAAGTTGTTGAACTTTTTTTAATTTTAAGTCTTGGGCAAGCTACTGTTGAATGAGGCTTTAGCATAAATACGCAAGTGGAAGTCGAAAACTTGAATGAAAAATCCTATATTACTCAGATACTGATTTTTGGCTTTCTAGGTGACATAGATGCTGTAAAACAACATAATTTAAAGATAAGTTAGGTGTTGAGAAGTTGTGCTGCAAATACATGTCATAGGCACATTTCTTACTTAGAAGACCAAAAACTGGCTGCCAAAACTGCAGTAAAGAGAAAAAATTACCAGGATGGCGAAGAAATAGAGAATTTTAAGGAGTGGTTTAAGTAGATTGAAAAAGATATCGCATCAATAACCTGGCCGCCAGATTGGCTAAGAAGGCATAAGATCATGGAAATAAGCCATTGATAGCCTCATCAAATGCTCTTCGTCGGACAGAAAAAGAAAAAAAAAACTATCCAGTTGGACAACTTAATGGCAATAACCTCTTTGGAATGCCCATAAAATATCAAATAATATATACTTATTATTACAGTAGGTGTTTGTATATAGGTTTACATTTTTGTGTTGTTTATTTTGAAAAGTATTTGCATCTCAATTGATGTAAGTGATTTTAAGCTGCTAAGACTGAAAAATGAGAATCTTGCTCTGCTGAAAGAATATCTCCACAAGGTATTACTGGTCAAAGGTTGCTTTTACGGTATTTAGTTGCATTTTTTAACTCCTCAAATTGTTGGAACTATTTCATAATTTTATCTTTCTTGATTATAAGTATAGTTTTATGGTTTATTGGCATTACGTATGTATATTTGGGCCTGCAATTTAAAATCTTTGTTAAGCTTCCAGAAAAATTTTAGTTACATCCTTGAAAAGTGCTTGAATTTTTTTCATCCTTGGATTACTCGCCCTATAGAAGCATTCAAGGGTATTTTAAACCCTCACATTATAATCCCCTCTCAAATATTAAAACATTTTTGACATTTCACGGTAGGAACCAAACTAGTGTTAGAATTACCTCTTAATCAACAGGGAGTGGGATTGCAACAGGTAATTAATCTAGCGACCCTAGAAGTCTACAGTATGAGAAAATGCTTTGTTTCGTGATGATTTTGCTATTGAACGACCATCCAAACTAGGAGAAGGTATTTGTGTGTTTATTAGTCATAGTAAAGAATTTTTTTTAATGGAAAAGACAAAACAATATTACGCAAAAATGTCTTCCCAAGAGTTTTAGAAATTTAAATCCATATCTAAGTTATTGTAAGTGTGTAAGCAAATGTTTCATCTTGTATCCGCACATATGATAATGGCGATTGTGAATCCGAATTATTGTGTGACCTAGTCATTCCATAAGACTGTAATAAATGTGTTATGTGACTAGATAATACCTTATGGTTACAATTAAAGAGAAATGAGTGGTTATATTTGGCACCAAAGGAAGTAAAGATTACAATTTTGTATAACAAAGCAGAGCCATTTGACGTTAAGATAGAGGCAGAGGAAAATTAACATTGTTGTACAATTATAAGTGTTATAGCACAAATGTTTCACACACTTCACAGTCAGATAAGTAACAAATGCTGTAAAGATTTTATCATTAATCTTCCTGAGTTTGATTGTTGTGAAAATTTACCTAATTAAGTAAACAAAGACGAGATACGAATAAGTATTACACTAAAATCTTTAATCAATCAGCTAGACAAACTGTATATAGCCAGTTGTAAGGTAGTGAAAGTGGAAAGGTAGATAGAACAAAAAAAATGGAAATTGTTAGATGCCAGCAACCAGTTGTTATGCTTACTTAAGAGGGCCTACAGTGACTTAACAGAGTAGGGGGATGTACTCAGTAAGACACCGCAGTTAACAAAATACTAATTATTTACTAATCTCTCTTTGTCAGTACATGTCTGAACCTTCTAACACTCCTCAAGGTATTCTCAACACTATTATCTTTATGTTGTAAACTGATTGCAACCCACAGAAGTTAAGAGCTGTGAATCTTATTTAACATTACCACGCGTTTGGCACTGTTCAGCCCCGCCTCACGTCTGTGTGGGTTTTCACTTACCACTGAGAATAGTGAAGTTGCTTGTCGATCGCTCGGGGCACCGCGAAGCCTCCTGTCGTGGACCCGCAGACATCACGAAGGCTTGGTGACGTCTCCCGGAAGACCTTGTGGCAGAGTGTCTTTTATACTGGCCCCGTTAGCCTCCTTTCGCATTTCAACCCTCCAATTTTATGTTATCAAACAAAAGACCGCATATCGCCCTGCTTTCCTTGCTCTGGCACCTGAGGCTGTCCTCGTCTTGGCTACACTTGGTGCGTCTGCAACACAGCTCCCACTCTCAGGAAATGTGATCATACTCGATCGCCTTTGAAGGGCAGTGCAGTTTGGTTGCAACAGTAAAGGTTGGCATTTTGTGTTAGGAGTAGCCAGCGTAGCGAGAGTGTGGTCTGTCTGCCGTGATGTGGTTAAGCAGTGCCCCCTCTTCCTCGTGCCCGCGGTTTTAACTTTGATTGCATGTAAATATGAGGTGTGGCTGTGTGGCAGTTTACGTATTATAACAATGCTACCTAATTTTTTTTGTTAGGTTGCTTCTTAATCATTTAATAATCCATTGACGGGTAACCTTTTTTTTTCTCTTATATTAACATTTAATTGTTTGCTATTTATAAATATATTTGTAACATTTTACTTTATTAGTTTTTCAGTACATGTGTTTCACTTCTTCAGTCATATTTACATTGGCTAGTTTGCTATGTTATTTGCTGTTGACATTTTAAAATTGTATTGGTTAATTTGCTATCTTAAATGATATTTTCATATTAAAGTTTTATATTTAATTACATTAGTCTATACGTAGTATAAAATTTCTGTTGATTTATTTGTTCCTACCTTGTTCTATAATAGTTTCTAGTAATTGGTACAGGAACATACTCATTTTCTTACTTGCTAATGTCTTATCCTATAACTATAATTTGCTTAGTTACTTTGCATCGCGACTTGGATAGTGGAGTGTGGTCGGTGCTCTGACGTTACCCCCAAAGATTTTTTAAATCTGCGCTGACCACTGGGATGATGGGGTGGAGATAGTATGTTTGTACTCACTGTTTGTCGCGACACTCCACAACTGAATTATTTTATGTATATCTATTAGCATTTATAATACCTAATTTATTATATATTACTAATTTTTCTTAATGGTAGATAAACATTTATGTGGTGTAAACGGTTTACAATATTTATTTATCAGAATTATTGCGTCTGCTTATGAATACATAAATTATTTATAAACCTATGTTTTTTTGTACAAGAAAAAGTACTTATGAGTACTTTTTCTTTTTAACATTTTTGAAACCTGAGATATAATATATTATTTGTGAAGCTTCTTGCGGCTCTAGCAACTAGTGCACTCCGTAGTAAGTTATTTCATGCATGAGGGTAAATGAGCTTAGCTTGCTTTTCTTCATGATGCCATGTGATTTGTTTGCACTGAGCGGCTCGTGTTTCATGCCACATTGCAAATATTTCTACAATGTGATGGTGTCTGTGCTATTTTGTATCTTTCGACCTTACCTTTTTATAAGCACAATTTAAATTTTGTAACATGATATTTGTTTTATTATACATGCACAAGTTCAATTTAGTGTTAAAGTGCATATGCCGGGTGTTTATTTATTTGTACTGCTACTTTAAGGCCCTGAGATATTTCTTTAGTAAACCGTGGTATAATGGGATTTTCATACCGGCTTTGTGTGACAAATGCACAAACTTTATTGCTCGACGTAAGTTATTGGACACTTGCTACTCTGGTTTAGGAATTGTGCTGTATTGTGTCCATGTGACGTCACAACACTTTGCGTGCCACTTGTTGCTGATGAGTTGCTACCATGATATATGGTGGTTTCATTGGAGATGATACGAGAAGTATTTTAGTCTTAGCGGTTATGTATAATGCTGTTCAGTAAGGTAGAGATCTGCATTAATTTTACAGTGACTGTAATTAATGTTACCATTAATATTAAGATTATGGTTCCACTAGCATAACTGTAGTTATTTTGCTCCAAGAATGAGAACTTTATTATCGCCTTGAATTTGTAGGTTGTCAGCTACTGGGTAAGTTGGGAACATCTGGAGGTTCACATGTTTTATTTTCCACTGCATGTCTTAATGTGTGTTGTATGTTGTAAAAGTGGATTCCTTCATCTAACCGAAGTTGGTTAGTGTCAAATCCGCTGTCCTTTATCCAGTAGATAGGTATTAGAGTACTAATGTTAGTTTCTTGTGGAGTCCTTGCATCACAAGTGTGCATTGTTATTATAACGTCTTGCTTATTATTGGCGAGATCGCATCCGCATGGTAACTGTAATTCAGTGCTGCCAATGTTGTCTACTGGAATATCTCTGTTCAGTGTAGTGTTCACAAAAATAATCCTTTGTTGTTTCGGGGTGTTAGTAAGCACAAATTGGTGTGGGTACAGTATTTTTATTGTAAAAGGTTTGTCTTTAGCACAAGTAAATTTGAATTTCGTTCAGAGGATTCTGAAACTATCTACGTTTATAGCTGCACATACACATTCATGTTGATCACTACTGACTGTTTGTAGTATGGTAGCATATTTTTGTATTTCTTTTGTATTGGCGCATATATTCATCCAATTTAGGTTGCACTCTTTGTGTAGCCATATGTCCAAACGTTGCTCTACTGTTGGTGTTTCTAATGGTACCAAGTATGTTAGTGGAAAAGTTTCCTCATAATAAAATTCCTTCTCTACCTGTCTCCAATACAATCCACCATGTGTTCTGAATGCGGCATAGGTTGTTGCATGTATTAAAATAAGTTAGAACAAGGTGGTTGCTCTTATTGATGTGGTCGACATTTCTCTCTATGGTTATCTGAAAAATAACATACAGCCTAGTGTTTAATGTACGCCATCTTTATGTTAGGAGTATTGATTGTGTCATGTTTGTAAGGACCTTCTTTCCCCGTTCGGATTTGTACTGTGGATGGCCCCATAACGTTTGCGATGCAATACGGACCTTTGTATTTAAATGTAAGTTCTATATCCTGGCTCTGTTTCGAACCCAGACCCAATCACCTGTTTTTATATTGTTGGGTTGGTGTGTTTTAACAAAGTATATGTTCTGTTTTTGTTGTGCTTTTGTCAAGTTTAATTTAGCATGTTCCTTATCTGTTTATAATTTTTCGCACCAGTCATGACCTCTTGGTGAATATTTGTTTGTAAGTACATTTGAGGGTTGCATTATTTCTATGCCGTGTAGCAAAAGGGTGTAAATATCGTGCTACCTCCACTACACCATTGCACGCTGGCTTATATGCTATTGTCTGCAATTTTTTAATTTGGAGTTTTTTTAGTAGTTCTGCTACGAGTTTGTTGCTAAGCTATGTTCCTCTGTCGTTTTTAAGAATAGTTGTGGGCACCCGTATTTAAGTATGACGTCTATTATAAAGTTGATGCAGGCAGCTACATCAATTGTTTCTACAGCTTTTACGATAACATATCTGCTGAAGAATTCTCTCATCTTAATTTCTAGAGAGACCTTTAAGCATCGAGACTCCAGGATTTTTAGTAGGGTGGGTGGTTCAATCGGTTGTAGGTGTCCCATAAATTTCTGGTTTTCGGGTTTGATTTTTTTGACATAGAGGACAATTTTTTATACAAGTCTTTGCATTTTCGTTTATGCTATCCCAAAAATAAGCTTAATTTTTTGAAGGGTTTTTAATGTCCAAAATTACTACTGTACCTCCTAACGAGTCATGGCGGGCTGGTATTATTTAGTCAACGTAATATTTTGGAACACGTGTAATTTACTTATCCCCTATGGGAGTGTGTATTTTGAGGTATTTTCCACAGTTTGCCGCTATTCATAGCGCCTAGCTAATTCTAGGTACTTTGGTTCGGACATGAATGGTTCTGTTAGTGAAGATGTAAGTTTTTTTTAATTTGGGCGTTGCGTTCGTGTTTGCCTGTGAATGGCGCATTTGATGTATTGTTTTGTAATGGGCACATTAGTAATTTTTTTTTGTTTACTATTATTCTGAACTCTTGCATATGGTATACAGGTATGTAGTGTGATACACTATTCATATTCTTTACAATGATTTCACATTTGAGCACTTGATCCACGTTTGGGGCTTTTACTACATCTAAATAATTATCATGTATAATTTTTATTGTTAAATGGAATGTTTTAGCAATGATTTTTGCTATGAACTGAAAAAGGAATATTTTCTCTGAGTTATACTTCTTCACTAATATTTCTCTTATCAGATGTGAACGTTCCTTTGTTGATAACATTGTTATATATATATACAATTATTGGCGATTTATTTGGAGATAATAGTTTTTATTTCAGATTCTTTCTGCTTATTCTGGTATAAACTTTCCGCTAGTGATTTTCATAACCTAGTACATTGTAGGGATTTTGTTTTAGTGTTGTACTCGACATTAATTTTATAGTTTTTAATTACACATGTCCTTCTGTAGATATTCTACTTATTGCATCTGCTCATATGTTGAATTAACATTTGTTAAATTTTGCCTGAAAATTGTATTCGAATAATATTATCGCCATTTTCTATATTCGGATATTCTGTTCTGCCATGCTTTTAAAGTATCTAAGCTCGCGTGATCTGTTTCAATGGTGATCGATCTACCATAGAGGTATTGTCGAGAATAATAACAGAAATATTTCATTGACCTTAATTCTCTTTCTGTAGTAGATCATTTTGCTTCATTTAATGCAAAGTTTTTAGATTCAAATAATATAAATTTCCTTTGTTTGCTGTTATTCTGTTCTTGCATTAATACTCCTTCTATGGCAGTCTGTGATGCATCACATGCCAGAATAGTATGTTTGTATTCGTAAAATTTTTACGATATGGGAGCGTTTTGTATAGCTTTCTTTAATTCTAGAAATACTCTGTGATCCTTTTCTCCCCTATTACAATGTGTAGTTATTTTTGTGAGTTCTAGAAGGGGTTCTGATGTTGATGCGTAGTTGTGTATGTAGATACACAAGTAGGACATCATGTTAATGAATGTTCTGAGTTCCTTACATTTGCTGGTGGTGCCATTTTCCATATAGTGTCTACTTTTTCAATGTTTGTAACGATTCCTTGCAGCATAATGTAATATCATAATATTTTTATTTCTTGTTGCGCAAATAAACTTTTTTATATATTGACTTTTGTATCAAATAGTTGTAATGTTTTGAATACTTGCCATATGTTTATCGAATGTTCTCTGAAGGTGTTTGTTACCTATTATAAAAATGTCATCTATGTATTCTATGGTGTTTTTCCATCTTAATAGCCTTAATAATATATCGATAAATTGTTGAAAATATTGTGGTGAAGTGCTGAGACCCATTAACATTCTCTTGTGTTGGTACAGCCCTACACAATCTGTGGTAAATGCTAATCTATGTCTGTCTTATTTACTAACTGGAATGGCATAAAATTCTGGGAAGAGATCTAGTGATGTAATATATATTTGGTATTCTGTAGTTTATTTAAATTATCTTCTATTCTAGAGAGAATATGCTGGACTTTTTTATATATTCGTTAAGTTTTTTGAAATATGTTAAATCTTATACAGCCTTGTTTTTTCCATATTACTAAGGTTGGCACAATGTATTTAGAAATTTGAAGGTTCAGTAACACCTAACTATTCCATATTTTTAATGTGTTGTATTTATTTGTCCCGAATTTTAGGACTAATTCTATAAAGTTTTGTGTATGCGGACTTTTCTGTTAGCATTTCAATTTTCATTTGATAGTTCTTGGTTTCTGTTTATTCTAGTATATTATTTGCGAACCTGCCCTGAAATTTCGTTATTACATTTGTGACCTCTTGTTTCTGATATGAATATAAATTTTTGTTTTTATTTGTAATATCATTCTCTATGCTCTCGATTCTATTTATGCAGTATTTGATTGTGCATTTTGCCTTTTGTTACTTTTCTTGTACTGAAGTATGTAATGGAACCCATATTACCTTATTACTCTTGTTAATATTTATAAATATGATGTGTTTGAGGAATGGGATTACATCATAGTCTTTAATGAAATCTACTTCTTATATGTATATTTTTGAATTATCAATTACTATGAATTTTTGTGTAAATATTACCTGCTATACTGAATTTTATTTTCATTTAAAATGTTGGTGCCTCTATCTCATTTGTTGCGCCTGTGAACATGAATCTCTCAGTTACGGGCATTAATTTTTGTGTTGTGACTAATGAGTTTGCTATACAGCTACTACTGCATCCCGTATTGAGAAGTGTGTAGTATTCTTTGCCTTGAGTTTAATAAGTACAAGTGGTGTTGATGTTTTCACAACTGCTTGTTTGCAATCTTGCAGTGGCATTTTTTCTTCTGGGTGACTCAGTGGCCTTGCTTCATCGTCATTTTTTTAGTGTGTTTGTATTTGAATCCTTGGTGCTGCGGCCAGTATCATATTCTGTATTGATTCACAGTTTACACAGTCACATACCAAACTTGTTTTGGAATCTGCGATACCTTGCCACAATGTCTGTGTTAAATTCTATTTCCTGGTTTGGAAATAAGTCTCACTGTTTTGCGAGGTGTCCAGCATACAGTCATAAGGCACAAGCATCTTGGCTTTCGCTCTGCAGTCCTATAATTTTCCTGCTTTCACTCGTGCTGTGGTGTGATATCATGTGGCCTTGCAGTCACCTGCATTTCCCTGTTACCACGCTTGTGTTTTTCGCTGTCCTTTGTGGCCCCCCCTGCTGCATTCTGAATTCCAAATTTTTTCGCCAAGGACCTTTAAAAGCAGCTTTAAAAGCTTTTAGCTTTATATTCTTGATTTTTGCTTGTGTCCTCCCACTATCATTGTTACTATGGTAATTTTTTGTAAAATGTATTTGTGACATTGGTTGGTGTAATTTTGGATACTTACGCATACCTTTTTGATCGCCCATTGTGAATGATCTACATCTGTAGTCGTTTCTTGTGTTTAAAATGGCTATGTCGGCATAGGTCCTACATTGCGTACATTTGTAAAATATATTTCTACACATGTTCTTGCTTGCTGTATCCTCAGGGTTCGCACATTTTTCTCCCTCTCACCCAATTTTTTTTAAATTTATTTTTGCTCTCTGAATATCTTGTGTATTTTCCTGCAATGTCTGACTGATACTGTACTCTGTATTGCCTGTTCTACCTTTCGGATTTTCTTTGTGGCTCATTTTTATCCGCTCTCTGTGTTTGTTTTGTGGCTGTTTCCTGTAGTTATTTCTATCCGCTTGTTGTGGATGGTGTGTATTCTCTTTGGATTATGACAATAGCCTGTGAGTTTGTACTTGATGAGTTTGGCGTGTAATTTGAGTTGTGTTTGCAATTGCATCTATAGTGATTTTGTGCATTTTGACTTCTATAGTTTTTTCTGCCTTGGCTAGGTAGTATGTTCTTTTGTGGTGATTTAGGGTTTCTTTTGTTTTTAGTATCAGATTAGTTATTTCCTATTTCAATTTTGTGATTTCGATGGTAGCTTTCCGGTTTTGGGGTTGTACAACACTGTGGGAATGGCCTCATTGTATCTACTTAGACCCACTTATATCCTCTTTAGATTAGTCACTAATTGTTCTACCATGTCATTTGGAAAACCCATGATTTTGTCAGCAATGGACGGTAGTAGTGATCTCCAAATAATTGCAATGAATTATTTTTCTGAGATGTGTGGATTGTATTTTCTGCTGTAGTAGATAAGATCCTCTACATGTGTCTGGCAGTTTACACCTATGTGCTGTTTCTTTGTGTAGAGTAGCTGTCTGTATTTATCTGAGGAATCTGATGTATAGTTTTTTTCTTTTTTTTTTTTCATTTTATGGCGATTTCATTCCATGTTACCTCTTCTGCCCTATTTTGTACAAAATTTTTGTATTTTCATTTAGCAGTTCCCTGAAGGTAAAACTTAATAAGTGTACATTTGTCTTTCTCGTTCCACCCATTTGTGTGTTACTACAGTAAATTGTTCTATGAAATATTGTATTTTTGGTTATTGTTCCCTGAAAATGTTTTCTATTTTTGGCTAGATTACTTGTAGTGGGTGTGTGTCTACAATTTTGTGTTCGTTAATTTGTTCTTTTTGCTTGTTAATATATGTAGCCAGTGGTGAGTGAGTGTTGATGTTTGTGTTTTGTATATGTGTGCTAGTAGTATTAAATTCAGTTTATGATAGATTTATACTGTCATAGATTTCTTGTCTTTGATGTGTGTGGTACTAACCCTGTGATAATAACTTTCATCTCTAGACTTCTTATTAAACATGTTGACTGTGTGTCTAGTAGTTAAAGTAGTTCTGGGTTCTCCTGGATTAATTTTGCCACTTTCTCTATTAACGAATTGAATCTATCTGCTGTGTCAGTTTGTTTTATTTATTATTTTCCTTGCTTGGGATAGGTTTACGAGTGCTGTTTTAAATAGCTGTCCAGCTGATGATACAAATGGTTTATCCTTTTGGGTTCCTGTGTACTAGATGTAATTATATATAGTATAATGTATTGTTTAGATGTTTTGTGAAATGTGGTGTTTCTGTTGTGAGCCAATGTGGAATTTCATAAGATATTAACTACTAAGCATTATTTCCTTTTAGGCCACACACACAATTATTTACTTTAGTGTGGGAATGTTGCTTCAATAACTTTGGATCCAAAATGCATTTCCAGCAAGTATTAATTTTACAAGCATTAAAGCATTCTAATTTACTACATAAGTTTTAATATACTCGTCGAGCAGGGCCTAGCTGGAATTTGTAGTGGTGCAGTATCGTGCTTTGCTGACTATGCAAAGTTGGCTAATTGCAGTTCACTGCCAGCTAGGGTGTTGTTTACTATGGCTTTCATTTTACGCATGTGAAGCCAACTCAGTGGTATGCTGGAATGACGGCATTAACCTTCTACTTCAGCACTAGTGTTTGGCAAACATTTGTTTTGACTTAGTCTGCTATCTAATATTACTGAACCTTTCATAATTGCTTATCGCGAAAGGTTTTTGATTCTGAAACAAAGTTAAACATGTATTACAATACCTGCAGGGGATGGATTTGATTATGTATGTCCCATTATTACCATTGTACACTGGTATACCAATACCTGATGGGTAACTGATTAATTCACTTGTCACAAGTGTTTGGGAAAGACAGCACCTCCACCCATTGTTACACTCCCTTAAGGAGGATGTACTGAGTAAGACACCACAGTTACCAAAATACTAATAATTTACTAATCTCTCTCTTTTCGTCAGTACATACAACACAATAGTTTACATAAGACAATACTCTGCTACAGCTATGTCAGCACCTTGTAATGCTCCTCAAGGTGTATTCAACACTATTATCTTTATGTTGTAAAATGATTGTAACCAACAGATGTTAAGAGCTGAGAATATAATGTAACCTAGCCATGTGTTTGGCACTGTTAGGCCCCGCCTCACATCTATGTGGGTTTTCCCTTACCACAGAGAATACTGGAGTTGCTTGTTGATCATTCGGGGCACCATTGAGCCTCCCGTCATGGACCCATGGGTATTGTGACACCATGTCATTTATACTAGTCCCCGCTGACCTTTTGCATACCAACCATCCAAGTTTATGTTATCAAACCACACACAGCATATCGACCTGGTTTCATTGCTCTGGCACCCGAGGCTGTACTTAGTGCGTTCGCAACACAGTGTTCAAATGTTATTAATATTTCTATGTCTTTTACATTTTTACAATATTGTAGATCGTTGCGGAATAGGGTGTGTAAATACTGTAAAGGTGACTATAACTGTGGAGGATGTGCCTCCATGTGTTTCTGTTCCACTATTGTAAATTATGAGTTTGCCTGCTATAGTGACCAACATAGAGAACAAAAGACACCTGTCTATCTCGTATTTGTCCATTGAACATACAGAACTCACACATGTTAAATTACAATCGTGGATCACAGAGAGCCGACTATAAAATGAGTGTAAACAGTATACAGAAATGCTGTAAGGTTGTACAACTTGCAAGTATGAATAGATAACATGTACATAATTTTAGTGAATTATCAGAGCTTATGTGAAATAAACCTATAATAGTAATGTTGTTTCTTTTCTAAGGGGGAATGTGTAATAGCCCCTTATCTAGATGTTGGCTAATATGTGTTAATGTGTTAGGGTTGCAACCATGTAATTAGGTTTAAGTACATTTAATGTACTACTATTGTGTTGGTATTGTAAATTTAAATTAGAGTAATTATTAATTATACGAAATAAGGAAAGAGCGTCATATTAAAACTTGTTCAGACTACTGCAAAGTATATGTCTTTGTCAATGTAGTGTACTATTTGAATAGTGTTTGTAACTTGGTCTACGTGCAGACGAGAGGTAATGTGCTGCGATGTACATTTAGTTCGAAGAAGTGTTTTGTGTGGATCATATGTCCCAATACAGGCATGAAGATATGGAATGGATCTTAATAAGGAAACAAAATTAGGGGACGACAGTGGTTGGGTAAAAAGTGGACTCGTCCAGGCGAGTGGAACAGAAGCAGTATTGAGTTAAAATGTAGAAAGGCAGATTTGCTCTTGATCTCATTGAAGTATGTTGTGTTTTTGGTAACGAGAGTGTAGAAGCATAGAAAGATTGTAATGTTGCGCGTGTGTAAATATATATATAATGTGTTGAATAATAAGTATAAAGTTGTTTTCCAGCTTTATGTCGTTATTTCTACAATAACTGAACTCAAGAAACCCCGAACTCTTTCCCTGCTAGACTGGTAACCAGTCGTAGGGCTACGACAAATCGGGGTTTTCGGCTTGACTAGTATTGCACTTGGTCAACTAAAGGCTACTATTTGATGTAGGTTTCTTATCTGTGGACTCCGTGAAGTCCTGACAAGGGTTCAACACCCAGCTGGTATTGTACTAGTCGAATGGGGATCGGATTTTGGGACGTTACCTTGACCGTGTCAAAATCTAAGGTAACTTGGATTAATTACGTATGCTGCATTGAGCACTAATATAATTGGGATATCATGCTTGGTGAGATATTCCAGGGAGCTAATGGATTAGCTGTTCGACTAAAACACTAATTGTTAGGGTTGTGGGCTTAAACTAACTGGATAGCACGACTATCAGCTAGAGGCCACAGGAACCTGTTGTAGGTTAGGGACAACCTTTGCAGTCATATATGTGTTGTCGGCTGGTGGGGTCAAATAGCCTATTCGACAGTATAACTACTTACGCCCCATGAACACCAATTTGACACATGCCCAATGGGAAGGTGTGATGGTAATCACACTTATTTGGAGGGACTAGCCACATTATACAATGACCTAAAACCTTTTTCGGGAAACGTTAATGCGACCTTGGCCTCACAACGTTTACAAGAGACAGTTTAAATTTTAGTCACTTTTACAGTCTTATTTCTTGATGCCAGAATCACGAGTTTGAGTACCTTAATTATGCACTGCAAGCATCCAGTGTAGAAAACAGGTCACGTGGACTGTCTCAGGGGGACAAAATCCAAAGCCATTGTCACAGTCCTAAGTTCTGCTGATCCTTGGATATACATCTACCTGGAAGATGTGGTTTCTTAGTGTTGTGTTGTTGTTGCTGCTGGCTGGAAACTCTGTGGGGTGGGGTGGTTGTCACCTCTGTGAGTCTCTGATGGCGACTGTCTCTGGATCTGTTTGGTACTGCTGACACTGGTTGAAGAAAGATTGGGTTGCAAAACTAAGGGTTGGCTATTATAATAGGTGGTTCTTCACCACTTATGAAGGGTTCTAAGATGGGATGAGGTAAGCCTTTTCGGGTGTAAGGTATGGGAAGTAAGGTACTACTGAGACCAAGGAATGTAGAGCTGGTACTAGTAGTTCCCTAGAGTGTACTACTGGAAACCCAGCCTTGTGGTGAGAGACGACAATCTTTGTTTCGTTCGTCCGGCCCTTACGAGCGGTGGACAGAATGTTGAAAAAGTATCACCTCCTGACAGAAGTTACCAAGTGTGGTTTCCGCAGGATGTCGGTCAGAGGTGGTTCCAGTCCTGTTGGAGAGTGTTGGCAGAGTATGGAACACCTTATTCACTGATTCGGCTGACGAATTGAGTACTTAGTGCTTCGGGCTCCACCAAATTCTACCAGTTGGGCAGAACTACGATCTGCCTCTTAATTGTGTGGGTATTTGGTGTTTGCCTTGTGGAGTAGCTGGGTTCACTTTTTGGTCAGAACTACTTAGGAAATCTAAAGCGAATTACACAAAGAACTTTAGCATACATACAAAGGATTCTGAAGTTTGACGGGTTTTATTGCTTAAGTTATATGCGGTGGTAGTGCTACCACTTACTCTAGACTTTTAAATGGAAGAAAATCCCAGGCAATTCGAGTGAAGGCAGTCCTGGAAGTTAATCTAATCGGTAGTCATTATTTTGTATTAGAGAAAATAAGTAATTTACACAAATTTCCTGACTAAAGTAGTGGTTGTTCTGAAGGAATCAATTGGGGGCCGTGTCTACTAAAACAGTAGCATCATTGGTTGCTGTCACCCTCTGTTGGGCAGGGTGGAGGTCCTGAAGGGACATGTTTGACATGACCCATTATCTAAGTGTCTTCTGGATTTAACATTAGCTGTGGTAAGGAAGGTGGAGTGACATCTTCGGGAGCCTCTGGAGCGTCTAGTCTCACAGAAGCAGCAGGGATCTGCAGTGGCTGCAGATGGTTGGTCAGCGGCTGCTGAAGAAGTGTTGAGCTTCTGGTTGATTATTTCTTCCTACTGGTAGAGATCTGGCTCTTCCGAGCTATGGAATATCCGGTGGTACCAGTGGTCTCACACCCAAATGGCTAACTCCAGCCCTTGCAAGAGATGGAGATGCAAAGACTGAAGGTTTCGGGACATGCCAGATATTTTATACTTATCTCCACTCGAGATCTCCGATGCCAGGGTTTCGGAGGGGGGTATAACCTCAACCACAGAGGTTGCAAATGCCAAAGTGCTGAAGCGGCGCTATCATCCCTTATCTTTGTCTGGATCATGGATTAGACTGCATGCTGTCATCCCTCACAGTGCTGTGGAACTTTCAGAGAAGGTGACATAATGGCTTCTTGGAATTTCGGGCGACCAGTACAAGCTAGGATCACGTATCTGTAGTCTCTTCTTGCATTGCGCCAAATGGTACCCTGTAGACAAGTGTCCCACCTATCCAGTACTGTTTTGGTCAATAACCTTTCCAGGTATGAACCTTGCGCACAAGATAGGGCGAAGACATAATGTGTAGTGTACATCCTAGATGTGTAAAAGCATCATGTGTCAGAACAAATTGCAGGTTCTTATCATAAACAAAAGTAATTATCAAAGCTAACTAACAAAATATGCTTGAGGTTTTGTGGCTGAACATTCAGTGACTTATGTGGACAGAAAGTAACATGCAGCCATTATGTATATAATGTATGTGGGTTTGTATATTATAAAAACATTTATATTTCAGCACTGACATCACACAACATATGCAAACTTTGTAAAGTACTACATGGCATAGGTAGCAGAAAATTGCAAATGCCTACAAACTTTTTGTTCTGCATTTACAAACATTATCGTAATCACAATCGCTTACTACTTAATTTGCATAATCTGCTACCAATTCAATCACAGAAACATAAGTAATGTTCCAACTGATGTACTGAGGCGGCAGAAATGGTGCAATGTCGTTGTACCCCTGAATACAGCTAAACTAAAGTCACATTAGCTCATTCCTACTCCGTAAACAAAGAACTGGGTGTGAAGTTATATTGTTATTATTCTTTCTATATCTCCAATATTTGGATTGTATGCTACATATGAAAATATTTTTCAATACAATCCTTGCCCCCTCTTGCCATATCTGGCCCATTCTTTAATGATTCTGAGGGGGCATAGTAACCTCCCCCTCTGTTGTCGTACTTGTGACCATCGCTATATATTGGAATTAAATTTTAATCATATTAATATTAAATCGATGAAACATGTACACCGGCCTCTTAATTCATGTTTAATATCTATGTAGTCATAAGTAGTTTCATAAAATGAAAGCTTTTAGAAAATTGATTTATATTGGGCCTTATTCATAGTCGGAGCTTCATTCAAGGATGATCCAGAGATGATTTTCCTCTGAGTTGGTCTAAGGTTAGTCCAGATTAAGGGTGGACGAACTATATCGTATTCATAAACCGCGACCAGAGTAGGACTAACTTTAGTCGAAGGATCATGGACGTACACTGTCAAGTTTACTGTGCATGCACATTGCAGATGTTCGTCTTTAGGTAGCGCTAAATACAAAATAACTTATTTATTTAAAAAAAAAAAAATTTCTTTTCAAATTTAATAGCAGTTTACAAAAACTTAACATACGTAACATATGTGCGAAATTAAATAACTAACCGTATAGCATATATGATGTGCTGGAAGTCCTAGTCCTCGTTTAAACATAATGAATCGGTTTAATAGCATACACTGTTATTAACATTTTCTCTCATAGTAAAAGTACACTGTGAAGATGATGGTAGACTACAATATACGGGTACAATCTGAAAAGATTTTTTTGTGGATGTATGTTGTTAAAATTTGTAGTAATTTAATATATTGAGTTTTTATGATGGAGCCATAGTTTCCAAATGTGGTACTAAAATACCAACCATTTGCGTGTATAAAGTATGTGAATTATTATTTAAAAGACTAATTTCGGTGGACATTTTACTAGATGTAAAATATATTTACAGTGGGGAGAATGTGAACCTTTGGTAAACCTTCCATTATAATCACTAGTGCAAATATAAGCAAAACTGATGTACTTACTCCTGATCTCAGAAGAGTAGGGCATTGAGGAAACACATAATGCTACTTTATGATTTGTTGCAGATATAAGCCAGTGCTTACTGATTATTGAATGAATATGTACATAATTAATTTTTAGTGTTGACAACAATAGTTATCACTTCTTTGCTTTTAATTTACCGGCTTCTGAACACTGATGAAAACATTCAGCTAACCGCAAAAAACCTAGTCACTAGATTTCTACCTTATTTATCCTTAAAATTATATTGTATTTAGGCTGTTTGGAGTTTCGGACATTTTTTTATAGAATGACACTAACCTAGGTGTGTGAAAATGTCTGCCAATGGTGCAAGAAATTCTGAATCATTAAATGTAAACTCGTGCATATTTTTGATTTCATAAACCTTAACCTGTATTTAGAAAATCAATTGTCAGTGTGCTCTAAGTTTCATATTTAACCAACTTGACGCAAAATGTTAAATGCTAAAAGTCACCATAGTAATACTCTGACATGTCTACAAACAACGTTAAAAGGTAGGTATATAGGAATAATGTGAAGGTAGGTTTTTGCATAAAAATATTTTAATTTGCGTAAATAATTTAAAAACCCTACGTCTGAAATTCGCATTGGCTGGCGTTCAACGTTAAATGCAGACTAGAATGTTGGCCAACTTTTAATGCCATACGTTTGATGTCGGCATCGCAGCAACATTTAACGTCGATTGTAGCCAGTGCCGCAATGCTCCATTGATTCACGAGTTATTGTAACGTGTTGTTGCAGTGTCAATACAATTGTAGCCAAGCCTTTACTCAGCTGTTTCCAGTTTCGTATATTGATTCGTGTATGGATAGGCCTACAAATAGGCATGTATACGTGTATTTTAATATTGAATTCTTAATCTCGTAAGATAAAAATTGTGCTTTATTTTTTTTATAAAATGTGGACATTCGGCGAGGTTTTGAAGGTTGAAAATTACTGCAAAATAATTGTCCTGTAATTTGTAACTACACAGTTGTACTTAGTGGGGGACGTGCGTTTTGTTATATAAAACAATGTATGTACAGTTCTCAATTTTTACAATAAAATTGGATTTATGTGCACCATTTCATTTGCATAAAATGGATTAAAATATAATTCTCAGTTCCAGACTCTGAGTTCTTCAACGGTTACATCATGGATACAAGAGAAATCCTGTTGAGGCATTTATGAAGTCGTGAAACTTCACAAGCATGCATGAATGTTATGTCATCACCATTTCCTGTAGGTTCATCTTGGTTATTTGTTGGTAATTAGGGGAATTGTCAGTGATTGGAATAGATGGGAGGGAATCAAAGTTACTTTCACACATTTAATGCAATAGTGCCTATTTATTGTGAATTAATTATGCTAGTTTTGAAACTGCATGTATGATTACAGTATTAATCTATGCAAAGAGCTTAAATTCTCTTTATCTATTCACAAAAGTGCACAATTTGTTTCATTTGCCTTTATATAGAATGTTTGCAAAGAAAGTTTAGAATAGACATACGCACATTTTAAAATCATTATATATATGCCTTCAAAGTTTACTTATATGCATATTGATAGTGAGAATAGGCAGCTAGGCTTCTAGAGGCCGTTGCAGTAAAATGAGCCCTTTTGAAAGCCCTGGTCATGATCTTCTTGTATGCAAGTTGCGTATTCATGTAAAATTAACATTGACATGGGTCTTATCACTTTATACATGCATTGGTTAGGTGAAACTATGAAATTATTAGAAAACTAAATATTTCACAAATCTGATCGTTTTCACACTTCAATGCATTAAAAGAAGACAGAAAGCAGAAGAAATAATTTAATACAACACAAATGGTTTTCTGACACTTTTTATTCAACGTTACATTATGGAACTCCTTTCAATCTATCGTTACCAACTTTACTGGACACGTCACTGAGTGCGCCCGTTGAAATATATGCAGACATAGTAACAATTTTCTAAGGTTGATTTCAAAAGTGCTAATTTTATCGTGAACAGCCTCTAATTAAATTACAATAAAGAAGACAAAATACACAAGTACTCACATGTTGGTACTCGTGAATACACACATTTTCCATGCAACAGCGCACCTGCATGGAAAATGTGTTAGTCTTATTTTTGTGTGTGTACGTGCGTTTGTTTATTCACGAATACCACCCTTTGAACACTTCTGTATTCTAGTTTCCTTTTGTAATGTAATTATAAACATGTTGGATTTTATAGTATGTTATTATTTACCAGTAAATGTTATAAAGAATGTAGGACAAATGACTCGTTTATCATGCTAGATGACTTCAAAGTAGCATCAAAATGACTCCAAAGTGACTCCTAAAAACCATATTTTGAATGTCTTCAGCATCATTGATATGCAGTGTTTATAAAAATATTTCAGGTGAACAAAAAAAATAAGATTTATTAAATTGATTTGCTTTGTCCTACAACAGCCCCTTATACAATCTATTAACGTTTTGTAAAATTTAGTATATTTTATTCTCTTTACGAAAGGCAAGTGTGAACAGCCTAAGTGCGTACACACTTTCGTGCACATCACACACTAGTGCCGCTGTTCCCCTTCGAAGAGATTTTACTTCCAACTCGGACATCTATAATTAAGAAAAATCAAATCAAAACTAATGTTATCGGAGACATTAATACAATACGATAAAACTACTTACAAATATATTACTATTGCGTATATGGGCCTAAATGTTAAAATGCAGTGCACACAAACTACACACTATTACGTTAATTAAGTCACATTCCTTCTAGCATGTTAAAAAAGGCAATCCAGCATACCAGTGCATTCTTGAAGTTATTCATAAAATGCATTAAAATTAAAAACAATATCACAATATGTATAAACTAACAAATAACCAATCCTTTTTTTTTTTTTTTTTTTTTTCGGAAACTAGTCAAAAAACAGATGAAATAAAACGGCAATGAAATGTGCACAACTAAATGATAAGGTCAAACAATGCCCTTCAAAACCTTTGCATGAGGTAAAAATTAGAAAAAAATGATTCACTGTAAAATGAAAAACTATATTAAAATAAAAAGAGATACTACCAGATCCCCTATAAATTTCTGTTGAAATCGATTTTTTGTTTTGATGTGTACTGTCCACACCCTGGTGACTTCCCACATAAATTGGCAAACCATATGTGTATATATGAGTTTATACACACATGCATACACACACAAGAAGGAAACTGCATTTACATTTGCCCCTATTCCATCCATGCCAACTGCACTTACTGGAACGGAAATCACATTTTACTACTTGGTGTCTGTATTTTATGGTGTGTGCAATCATCACACCATATACACGAGGAAAATGTTCAATGTTGTAAAATATCTTGCTGCAATTCCAGCACTACTCGTTCCACTTCTGGAATCTTTACGAACTGGTGCCTCAAGAATGCAATTGGCCGTGCAAACATGTTAACAGTGACACAAGCTGATTATTCGCTCACACCAGCGAAGATGCTGACAGTTTGGTATACAATGCATAAAAACCTCAAGGTCACAAGAAATTATGTAATATAGGTTATTGCACCATTCCTGTAAAAACATCAAAACCGTAAGTGCACAACTTCCTAAGTAATATTCACAAAGAGCATATTTATGTAAAGCATAAAAAATACTGAAATCAAAATTAATACAGCAATTAACTTTGCTCTCACATGAGGATAAGTTACATTTTCTTATGACAAAGCAGTGCTTTGCAACAACAAAATGAACATAATACTTCTTTCGGATGTACGCAAAAATCTATGAATAATTTATTGCTATAATACTGTTTTATATTTGGTAATTTTCTAATATAAGGGCTCGTCAGAAGAGAATAACTGACCTGTTAATGGTGTATTTTTGTTTTCCGTGTGTTACTGTTTATAAAATGCGCTTTCACATTTCATCATGTCATGTGGTTCCAGCAGAAGAAATTGAAGTCGTGTATATGTTAACCACTGATTATTTGTATGATGCTATGGAAGATGTTTGGCAATGTGTCGTAAATGAAACTCCATCGTTAACTAGCATTAGCTGTAATGATTGATTTAATTTATGGGTATATTGTTTTGGATACCGAACTGCATGGTTGATGCGTTCAATAGAGACTAGTGTGTAACTTTATCATGTGATGGCTTACGAATTGCGAATGGAGTGAGCAAAAAAGCCTGTGTAGGTGATTTTGAGTTAACTAAATGGTGGGAATTACCTGGGACAAGTAACAATTTGCAGAAGTCTGGTTTTTTTTTTAGGACACACACACACAATCTACGTATGCATCACTTCCTGTTTGCTGACAAGGATCTGTATCTGTCACGTGCATGCCAGTTTATACGGGACAAACTAAAATAATGTGTGATCAGAAACGAAGCTCAAAAAACGTGATTTCACACTAAACCTGTTCCAATATGCTTCCTGAAGCCAAGCAACATTAAGTACAAAGGACTGCTCTGATGTACCTGCTTCGTACATTGTTGAGGCATTTATATTAAACAGGTAAAAAATTACAAAGCCAGGAAATGGCACGTGCCCTCTTCACTCGCTATTGTTCATGCTGCAGTGCAAATATTTTGCATTAATTCACTTTTTGTGAATCAGGCCTATTTATTGTACTCATTTACTCTTTCTAGTATTTTTTATTGTTTGCCCTATAATTTTTATTAATTTTCCCCTTCAATTTCCCTGGTATTTATAGCCCTCCTACTATTGCTAATCTTAGATTGTAGCAGTTATGTGGTAAGGTAGTTGTGGTGTCTGTGTGCATAGCAGTGTTGAAACATACCACTTGTTAGTATTAACTTTCTGTTCTGTACATAATCCTCTGTATTAGAAAATTAGCCTATATTTTAATTCTTTACAGTTAAGTCCTGCATGGATATCGGAACAAAAAAAAATTATGCCTACCGTATGTTACTTTCCTTGTGTATACGCCTAGACTTAAAACTTTTTCCTTGGAAAGCAAACACAAATATGTAGAAATTTCATGTTTACTAGGTCTCACGTAATAATATTGTACTTGTGAATGCGAAACGGGCCAATGGGTGTTAGCAGTTGTGTAGAATCGATAGGCCTACAGTCTCCAAATTTTGTACTGCGGAGTGCAACTATGATTTTTACATAATTTCGTGGGAAAAAAGAAACCAGGAAAGAGTTTTGGAAAACGTTTCCCAGATAGATACGTAAACAATGGGTGTTTAACATTTAAAAACTACCTTCTTCTGCAGTTCCTACCGACGAGTGATTGTGAAATGCCTGGTTATAGGCCTATAGTTCCATCGGAATGTAAATCTATTTGATAAAACAAAATAACTACAATGTACTTATTTGTCGGAAATCCCGGCTTACCTTATATTAATATTTAGCCGTTTTCAAAACAAATTTTTGGTTAGATGAAACCTTTACATAAAAACTAAACCATACACTAAAATAAAACCGGACTCTCTTTGAGTATTTTGGCTGCCATCCTCTTCTCATGTTGCACAAAAACATGTATTTAACATCATCATTTATTTCAATCCAAATATTAATTTTGTTTATAAAATTCTAACCTCAATTGTAACACAAACAAAAATTTCAAGTGGCGACTTGTGGCTGCGGCAATGTTCTGTTAAAGCAGCTAACAAGAACCCAGAGTGGCTGCTAGTTTAACAGAAACTTTGACGTGGACGTAAGTAAAAATAATTAAAATTTCAATTTAACCAAAAATATGGTAGGTGTATGCTAACAAAAGTATACAACGGTTGTGATACACGTAATGTTTAGTAAATAACCAAACACGTTATACGTAGGGTGATTTGTGTGTACCGTAATACAAGGAAGGTAAGAATGAACCCTCCTTCCCCGTCTGCCATGTCATTCAGCTGTTACAAGCAAATATTGGTGGGTTGTCAGAAATCGAGTCGCATGCGCCTTGCCAACGCACCACTCATTTGCTATTCTCCGTTTTGTTTGTTTACTTACTGGGTGCTTATTTATATCACAGCTATTGTGTCTCTCTATTAACTACTTTATGATTAATCATATCATTACTTAATGAAATACTTTGTGTGCTGTACACATCAATGTAATAAATGCAGTTCAACTTAAATATAGTATTTTGTCAATATATAATCAACTGCAATACGTAGGTCCACACGATTAATTATAGAAATACAGTATGTTACACTATCACATGAAATTTGGAGAAAACATTTATTATCTAATTTAGGCAAGCACTAAGGAAGGATTTTTCAACATCCAACCCCTAAAATGGTGAAAAGAATTAAAATTCTTTTTCGAGTACTTATTCCGATCAGGCACCTAAGCTTCAAAAGATAATCTATACAAATGTCTAGAAGTTAATTTGAAGATAACGTATAAATTCAACCCTAAAGAAGGGGAAAAGCCATTAAATGAATTTTCTTGTGGGGCCTACTCCTGAATAGCTAATCAACATGACGAGATATCGTGCTGTTAAATTCAAATGTTAACCTATGAAAATACCTAAAAACCATTTCAGAAAATATTCTTATTTAACCCCTAAGGGGGCAAAAAGGAGTCGAATATATTTTCGAGGATTCATCAATAGCGCATCAATGCGATAAGATATCATTATGCTGTTTGCTTCAAAAAGCTATTTATAGTAATATCTAAAAAATTATTTCGATATAATTTTTTTAAATTCAACTCCTAAGGGGGTGAAAAGGGATAAAATGTGTTTATGATGATTTCTCAATATGCATATTGCTGAAATTATTCGAAGGGGAAGAAATTGTATGCAATTCAATAAGCATGTTGGTAAATACAGACTAAGCAGTTCATTAGCCAATGGAATTTTTGAATACACGGTCTCCCATGCCATACGCTAATACTGCATGTGGGCACACATGTTTCGTTGCTGAGAAATTTGAAGTCGCCGAAACTCTGTAATGGCACTTTAAAGTCAAAGCTATACACAGAAATGTAGTCGAGGCCACTATTTTAACTGGACCGACTCGGGGAGAAACTGTGTTTGTCTGGTATTCCATGGATTCCCAGTGACATCACTTTTGAATTCAAGAGACTGCAGTTTCCCCTCAAGATATGCTTCGCGATGACGAGAAATAAATCGCAAGGGCAAACTACCAAATTCGCAAGAGTCCACTTGAGGCAAGACTGTTTTTCGCGCTGTCAGTTTTACGTGGCATGCTCACATGTAAGCTCACCATTTAGCCTGGTTGTTTTGGCGCCACCCTCTAAAATGGCAAAGACCATTATTTACAAAGAAGTATTGCAAAAAAAACATACACGTTGAAACGGAACATGACAAATAGCATAGCCAAACTTAATAGTCACAATTCGCTTATTTTGGACTAACATTTCGTTCTACTTTATATTTTTTAATAGGAGTTATATTTTAAAAACATAATTACTGTTTAAAAATATTGTAACAAGAACATGAATTACATGCGGATAATGTCGCGGGCAAAAGATAGTTAATAATAATAGCATGTCTTGTAGGAAAGCTGTTTGAGTATCTTTGTTGCAGACATTTCTGTACTTACTATATATTACAACTATTAAAATTTAATTTAATAGTAGAAAAATAGTATTGGCGCAAACTTTGTGTGTCATAGTGAGTTACCTGAATTTACTCATTACCTAATTGTCTTCTGGTAGAAGTTAACGATAAAGGCTTTACTTGGTTTTGTCTTTTATACATAATACATGAACCTTCTTTTTTTACTGGTAGTTAATATTTTAGCTCCTCTATTGATTCTTGGAATTTAAAATACAGTATCATTTTTAGACAAAAATTTCGTACAACTCTGGATTGAAATTTGGTGTTCATGTTAAAATAAAGTTCATTAGTGTGGTTCTAGGCAAGTGGGGGTAAATTTTTGTTTATTATTTCGGATAAGTCGCATAGTAATTTTTATATGCAACTCGTATAATTTCTGATGTAAACAATTTATTTGTTGATGTTATTGAGACTCGAAAATTTCAATATATTTGACGGCTAGCGCATTGTAGAGATTGGAACTTTTCAATACTATGTTTCAAATGGGTAAAGTGAGTTATTCGTGCTCATTTTCCTCCCTATCTAGCCACCTACTCATCGTTCCACGAATCCCGCAATCAGCCTATCAGAAGGTAAATAAATGAAGTCTTGGGAACTGCTAGGCTTCACCACGACATACAAATGTTGTATTAAAAATGCCTGCAAACACAACAAATGGTTTACAGAAAAATAAATTAAAGAACTGCAATACGCGAACTGGAAACGAAAGAAAATATCGTTGTACAGTATTGTGGCCTGTTCACTGACAAATATACCTTATTTAAGAAGCTCACATGATGGACTTACTGATAACGATAGGGTTGTTGAAGTAAAGTGCCCTTGACCTGCTGCTGAAATGTCACCCGAAGAAGCTGTCACTTAAGTAAAAATAAGTTTTTAAACAAACAAAAGATGGAATCATCATTAACAAAAACCACAGTTGGTTCTAATACAGGTAGGCAGTAATGTCTTCTTGTACTACAGACCAAGAAAGGTATTTTAACATGGAGACTCGAGAAAGATGAATTGTGGTCAAAAACATGGAAGATCAACTGAAGAACATTTATTTACACGTTTTGCTACCAGACTTGGTTGATCAGAGAGAGAGAGAGAGATAGAGATAGAGAGAGAGATAGATAGAGAGATAGATAGAGAGAGATAGATAGATAGATAGATAGATAGATAGATATAGATAGATAGATATAGATATAGATAGATAGATAGAGATAGATAGATAGATATAGATAGATAGATAGATAGAGATAGATAGATAGAGATAGATAGATAGATAGATAGATAGATATATATTTATTTTCAAAGCGGGCGTAAAAATTATTTTTCAAAAAAGTGCAGTAGCACAAGGTAATCAATGATAAGATCCATAACATAAATTCAGAAAGTGCGAGAAATTTTTCAGCATTTAGTTTAGCTTCCAAATTTGTAGGTATGCATTATGAAAGTATGTGCATCATCAATGTATAATTACTAGAAGAATAAGAAACTATTAAAATTGTGAGTTTATAATATTCCTATTTTAACGTTATGTAAATGAAAACTACATTTTTCAAATAAGGAAAAGTAGAACTTTGTAGAGTTGTAGTATTTTTTAGGGTGAGTATGACATTTGTTTAAAAATGGAAACCATTGGAATACAGAGTAATATTTTCGCCATTTCGCATTTTATTGGTGCATTGTTGTGTTTTCAATTCTACTACTTAATTTATGTAAACAACTTACTGGTTGTAAGAAAATGGGTGAAATCATTTCACTTATACTACTCAACATATCATGTCAATGTTTATATTTTGCAATGCAATGGTACTATATAATTTTGTTCAGTGCCTAAGAATATCATTTAAATCACAAAATAAGAAACATCATTGCAGATTTTTAGTGTGGTGTTTTCTTTTCGATTTGAGATGTGATGCAGGCGAATGTTGTGCATGTATATTTTCATTTTTCAATGCATTGCAAACGGAAATTGTTACAATATACAATATGTAAGGTGATATAAAGTTTCTTTTTTCTTTTTAGTTAACTTTAGAATTTTTAATTCATTGTTAAAGTGTAAATTTGATGTACTATTGTAAATTTTTTTGCTTATTCAATGTACACTTCGCTTTTGAATGATTTATTTAATGTGTAATGATTTTAAAGAGAATTGTGCAATGTTTATTTCATCCATGTTTATTGCGCATATAATGTAATTCTGTATGTTGAAGCTATTTTTTTGTGTACGACAGAGGTCAGTTTTGAAATGTATAGGGGAGGTTGAGGGAAAAATGGCGCAATTATTCTCATGTGTAACATTCCTTGGATTTTTTTGCAATAGTACGTAGTACAATTTTTTGATTACCATGTGTATTTTTGCTAACTTTTTTCAAGTAATTATAAATAGATAAATAAAAATATGTAGTAGGATCATTTAACCCCAGGGGGTTGGGTAAAATGATCCCACATGTAAATTAAATAGGAAATTGAAAACGATTAGATTGTTACCTAAAATACATGTTAGAACAAGTATAAAAATAACTACTGGCAAAATGGAATTTTAATCAATGCCATAAAAAGTTATAAGTGGGTATTGTTTCAAACAAACGAGAAATGTGAACAGTTATAAATGGAAAGAGCTAACTTGAAACATCGTGCAAACATTTGCAATAACATATTTTTATTAGATTGTTATACTAAAACACCATTAAATCAATCTGGAATGATATCAGTACAAGGTACAGCCTGCATAGTAAAGTTTAACCCTCTTAAAAGCGCAGCCTCTTTTGGACAACTGGTATTCAAGTCACACTGAAAATTGTCATCATAGTCTTCTTCAATCCCAGCACATACATAATGTGCCCATTTGTGGCATAAAGCGCACCTGCTCCAGGCTTCTTCATCCATTGATGCATTATATAATTATACATCTCCAGATGATTTGAGGGAGGTTTTAGTCACTTCGATCATCCTTTTCCTCTTCTCTGTGCTAATTTTCTCTTTTTCAGTCTTTATATTTAATTGGCTGGTTCGTAACTTCTGTCCTGCCGGTGCCTTGGTCTTTCTTCCTTTTTTTTTTTTAAACATTTTTTTTCAGCATTGATTTCTTCTTCTAATGTCTCTTTGTATGGTGTGCTTGTCAAAACTACAGTTGTTCCCTTCTTTCTTTGCTTTCTCACCATGGCGAGTTCCCTTTTTTTTTCTTTTTTTGCTGCTGACGCTGCTGCTTGAGGACCAGTTATTTTGGGCAATGGTTGTATATCCTCTGGACTACACGAGAAAGTACCACGAACTCTTGAACTTCCATGCATTGAACAATTGTATATTGGCAACGAAAACTTCGGAGGTGGGGACATATTTTTTTTTTTGCATGGGTAGTTTTATAGACGCAGTTTCTGGTTGAAGATGTAAACTTGGAGAATTAAAGGTTTAAGGGGTTGCAGCTGTGGAAGTAGAAGGTAAAGTTGCAGGTAATCCTAACTTTACGAAGACATGCTCATATCAGGCTGAGGCCCCAAAGTCTTGGTGTGTGCTCTGTGATTCTTGTCAAGAGGGCATGCAACAGTTGAAGATGGTGGTAATTTGTCACTTAGGCTGAGATGTATGGGTTAATATTTCCATTCTCATGGGATCATCTCGATATTCATTTTCTGAATTTTCATCTGTTTTTGTTGGAGAAAAATCTTCTTCACTGAATATGTTAAGGTTATATTGATGGATTCCTGTGTTTTGAAATCCTTTAATGGCATTTTTAAGGGAGCATGCCATTAGGTATGCCTCACAGAAAATAGTCCTAACTTAGTAATCAGCAATAACACAGCCTGGGTGATTTGTCAGCCATTTTTCCGGTCCTTTGTCATAGTGGTGGCTGAGGGGATACATTACTCCACCATTAAGAGGTTGTAGTTTATGCGATGATTGGGGTGGGAGACAAATAATTGTCACAAAGTTTTCTCATTCAAGTTTTTGGTGTGAGAAAGGTGACCGTCCAACAACAGTAACACTCGATCATCTGCTGTTGGCTTTGTGTGGGCCAAAAAGTGAGCAAACCATTTCTCATAGACACGGAGCTTCATCCATCCTTCTTAATTACATGCAAAAATGGTTCCTTCTGGTGCTCCATACTCCAGTTCTCTCTTTGACTTCTGACGGTGGAAGATCAGCATGGGAGGAATGAAACCTTCAGCAGGAAACCTGCCTTTTACCCATTTGTGCAATAACCTTTGAGTTTTTCCCAGGAATGTTACTTGAACTGGTTTCATCAACATTAATAATCCGATGAGGCGGATAGTTGTGCTTGTACCCTTTTTCCAATAAGTTAACAAATTTGGTCACTATAGGATAATTGAATCCCATTGCCCGAGCAACTGATGTAGACTCGGGCAATCTGAGAGGGTGTGGGTGTCGTAAGCGGAAACCCCGAAGTTAGTCTTGCCCTGCACCTTTATTCTGGTGAGAAATCTTGTGAGCAATGCGATTACGCTCAGCAAGCTGGTAAGCTAAACAGCGAGCATCTAGAGTTGTTAGTCCGTACATTCTGTTTTCCGTTGCAAGCATATATGACACAAACTCCTCTTCTTGTTGTCGAGTGAAAACTGGTCTCTTACTGCCTAGAATTTTAAGTTGTGAAGTAGCATTGATGTTTTTACCGAAGGCCCTCCTTTTCAGTCATTACAGAAATGCCAAATTGTCATGCTGTCATCTTCTTACACACACCAGCTGCTACAGTTTCAAGGGCTTTCTTCATATTGTCCTTGTTCCAGCTTTGTCACTGCATCTTCCGCTTGTAGTGTCTTTCCATGTCGATTTCTAAAAAAAAAAAAAAAAAAAAAAAAAAAAGTATATTATTGATCAAACTCTCGCTAACACCATTGCCATTACAAATATAAATAAATGCTGGGCTGTTATTAAAAATATTTGTATACATATTATTTTGATTTACTAATTTTGGAAATGAGTCATGTAAATCAGTTCTGCAAAATGAAAATAAAATAAACTCTAGGCTCCTTTAATTTTTGTAATCTGTTCTCATTTAAAAATAAAAACAGATTTGATAAAAACGAGAACATTTGATTTGTTAATGTCAATTGTAGCAATAGGAGTATGGATATCATTTCTGTTACGGGTATTTGATTGTAACATGCCATATAAAAGTTACATTTGGAAAAAATGCGAGATAGCATTGAAATATGTAGGCGGGGTAAAACGATCCCCGCAAATAACCTTATGGGGTAAAACGAATCGCCAACAACAACTGGAAACCCTTATGAGGCAAAATGATCCTCTTGATGGGAACATTTTGCCCCAAAATACTGTCACGAAGATGACAAAAATATTCCGACAATTCACGAAAATTTTGATCAACCAAATATACTAATGAATTAACCGATATGTTCACTTTATCATACTCCATTAAATGTTTAACAAGATACTGAAATTATTTGCAGAAGCAGTCATTAAGAGTAGGCTTACCTTTGGTCACAATGGAGGAAAACAGTTTTCTGCTCCTCGCGACACATCGCACACTGCAATGGCGTCGCTTGCCCTCTCCGGCTTCTCTTTCCTTTCATCTTCAACAATTTACCACGGTCCTACACAGAGATAGTGCGCATAGCTTCTTTAGAATGTGTGGGGATCGTTTTACCTCACGAGGTAATTTCCCCCCACACTCCCCGACGTGATTTGGTACGTTTCCATATTCTACTCAATATTTTAAGTTCCTGTTACATTACCTTATGTCGGCATTGAGGAATTCTATTACACAGTGACATTTCTAAGCACCAATAGGTTTAGAAGTTTCAAAAGTGGCTGGTGAGTGACACTATTTTAATTCTGATAGGCATTTGAATGAAGGACAATGAGTAACTTAATTATCCCTAAAAATTGTGTTGATGTAAGAAAGCAAAGAATATTCATTAAAATTTTCAGTAACACAATATAAAAAATTTAGAATATGTTATTACACAGATCGCCCTTTAGAACCATAAGTGTCGGTACAATAATTTAACATTCTCGATTGTTTTAATGAATTTTAACAATTACTGAAAAGAAAATTTAAAAATACAGATGTTCATAATGAACAGTACTCAAAATGAATGGTAGTATTGTAAGATTTGGAAGTCTTAATCCGCAACATTAATGCTTCATAGTAAAAATAACGATTACATGTAATTGGCCTGTTAAAACTAATATTGCAACATTGATTCATTTTGCAGAAATCCCTACATAGCTATCCGTGCAAAGTAAAGCGAATACACTTTCCTTTCATATGTATATGCTGAAGTCAAAGGTGAAACAGTCAGACAACAATAGAGTCGGCCCGTGAGCAAACTCTTCGTGTTTGGGCCTTTACCCAGCAAGGTGGATGGGTGGGTCACATTGCGCTTTGCGAGTACAGGTCAGCTTTCTAATACGCTGCTTTCCTTGTTCGGTGAAGAAGGGTGAGTAGCAGCTCGCTCCCCTGTGGTGATGGCCATATCCCTATCGGCACTGCACCGCTACCCTTGAGTGGGAATGGAGGGAGCTGGAAAGGAATGTAGGGAAGGTCCTTCTGTATTCTTTCCTTCGCCCCAACTTTTCATCGCGGACATCCACGGCACCATAGACCGAGCCTTAATATGAGTAATTGTCTTTTTTTTTTGTTTAAGAAGCAAACACACACAATCACAGCAATTGAAGGGGGAGGGGCTATTGACCTCTATTGCAAAATTGGTACTCGGAGTGAGATTGTTAAAGCGATTGGCTTAAAAATAAATATTTGCTAGAAAGTAAAGTTTGTGTAAGAGTTTATACAACTATGATTTTCATCTTACAAACAAAATAGGCATACCATCTCCCACATCTGAATTTACAGTGATTCCCTATTTTTTCTTTGTTTTTTTAAATATTGAATTGTATGTAATATTCCTCTGTAACCCAAGCTACACTGAGTTGCCTAACAATCCTACATTAGCAGTGGGATTTCATCAACCAGAAATTACTTTTTGATGATGGAAGTTGTGGTTCTGAAAGACCAACAGTAAAATCTTCATTGGCTCTTGTGCCCCAATTTGTAAACTTTGCCTAGCAAGTTGCGAGGATGCCCATGGTGAATCACTAATCTGTTGTAAGAAATAAAATTGCAAAAATAATAACCTATTATTAACGTGTTTCATTCTGCCATAAAAGGGCTGACTGGATAGTTATCAAGAAATTAGATTGGTTGGGTTCAAACGAAAACCTGCGATATTTTCTTATTTTTATGTCTTAAGATTTTGTCATATTGAGGATTTTCTGCAGCTCTACATTGTTGCAATTGCATATTTCCTAATTAAATACACATTTATCAAAAAGATAGAATTAGTTAATAAAATAAAAATGAAGGGCGCAGAGAAAAAATAACTATCATAGTCAGAAAATACTGATTTTTACTTGGTGGTGCCATTAGGTAGTTTAAAGGGTAAGCTACAACCACATTGTTACTGCTACAGAAAACAAACAAACAGGGTCCGTGATATTAGTCAGAAATACGTGTATGCAGAGAAATAACTATGTCACGCGCAAACTGAGAAGTAACGCAAAGAGTTGGGCACCCGTTGTCTGAGGCACGCTGCCTCTGATTACTAATTGCTGTTGATCAGCTAACACACCACATTTTGAATGTTTTATTTTGATGATTATTGTAAGTTGACAGTGTTTTTGTTAATGCGTTCACAATCGAATCACGTTATTATGACCACATGCTAAAAGTGAAATCTGCAGCATTTTGCCCATTACGTATGGCTCGTGACATGAGCTGGTGAAATGGGTATATATCGTGACCAACAGGCTGGTTGCATACATTGCGCTTCCTGCTGTAATGGATAAGGGAATAGATTTAACAGAGTTGAAAAAAGGGATGATAATCGGCAACGTTTATTAACTGTTCACGTGCCTCTGTTGTAAAGGTGTATCGTGAGTGGACGAATGGCACCATTGGGAATAGCCTTAATGGAAACTACGGAACTCAACACGACATTGATATCAGAAGTGAATGTTGATTATGATGGTGCTGGAGGCCAATAGAAAGGTTACAGTGGAACAGCTCACCATCGAAATTAACTAGGGGGCACCAGACACTTATCTACAGCAACAGTTCAGCGAACCCTTCTGCGAATAGCACTCCAGAGTAGACAGAGGGTGAATGCACACATGCTCACAGGTGCATAGACGAAAATGAATGGAATCTGCTCAACAGTATGGCAACTAGACCGCTGCTGATTGGTGATGAGTAGCCTTTTACAATGAGTCTCTGTTTCAGCTACATAGAACAAATGGACGTCAGCGTGTCCAGCGGAGAAACGTCAGACAACCGATACACTGTACCCATTGCTGGACAAACGAGTGGCAGTGGGAGCAGTGTTATGGTCTGGGGAACGATCTCGTGGTATTCTCCAAGTCCGATCATCTGTGTGGAAGGCACTCTTAATTAATATGGTTATGAATCCATCCTCAGCTATCACGTCCACCCGTACATGATGATTGTCTTTCCTTAGGAGGATGGGATCTTCCAGCACGATAATGTACTTTGCCTCGTGGCTAGGTGTCCGCACATGGCTGGAAGAACACAATCGGACTTCAAAGTTCTTCCTTGACCCCAAAAAGCCCCGATCTCAATCCGTTTGAACATCTCTAGTACCACCTTTATCATAGTGTTTGCTATCTATCTCCACCACTCACCCTTCAAATTGTGGGATGCACTGCAGATAGCATGGCTCCAGATACTCGTGGAGACCTATCAGCACCTGACTGAGTCATTTTGCCAGCTCATCTAGCTGCTGTCCGTGCTGCAAAGGTGGTTTTCTCTGAATACTAGCAGGTGGTCATAAAAATGTGATTAGATTGTGTAGAATCGTGAGTACGAGTGAGTGTGATAGTGAAGTGGTCAGTTGGAAAAATAGTGTTTATAAAAATGCATACATATGGTAGTATTTTTGAAACTACAACAAATTTTTAAAATACTACATATGAAACAGGTGAAGATTGTCAATGTAAGCATTATTGTTTGTAAATGTTTCTAAAAACGAACGAGAAAGGTTGATTCAGGTTTTTAATGCCTTCAGTGATACAAATTTCCAAAATGATTATCCTGCTTGATTAGTGTGCATTCCATGAAGCAAAGGTGGTCTGGATAAAATGAAGAGATTGGCAATCTGAATAGTTTTTCTTACACTTAAAAGGTTTGTGTTTCTCGAGAGGATAGTCTTGCCAAGATTCCAGTCTGTTTCAAGGGATTTATATTCTCCTCTGGGGTAACACCTCGTCTTCAAAGAATTAAAATAGCACTTGCAACAGGGATGGCGCCAACAGATAAAATGGGAAAACACGAGAATCGAGGGAAAAATAAATGACCCGATTCAGTAATGAAGCAATGGACAGTTCCTTAAAGTATCTTAAAGGGTGTAAAGTCAATTACAGCTTAAATATTAACAGAAAAGATATCTTCCAGAAGACTTGAATGTTAAAAATCTTTCAGGTATGTTTCTAAAAAAATTCAACAAAATTTAAATTTCGTATGAAACTTTTAGAAACTAGCTCGTACATATTAATCTCTCCTTTGAGTATCCCCGTACTGATGAATTTAGTACCTCTGATGCACAGAGCTCAGGAGCTCAATATAGAAAAGGCCAAACCAACAAAACAAATTTAAAGGATATGATCAAACTCTATGAACAGTTGCAATCATTGCATACGGAATTGGAGTTACTCAAAAAGAAATGAGTGGTTGTACAAAAGAAAAGAACAGCAGGAAAGCAAGCACAGATATCCAAACAATGTGAAGTATTCACTATTGATTTTGGAAGAAATCTTCCTATCCCAAACATATCCACATATGTGTACTGTAAACAACTGTTGTTTTGTCTAACAGGCCCGCCACGAAGGGAGGGCAAGTGGGTACACTCTGCCTTGGGCCCCACATCGTGAGGGGATCCATGAGGCGGTCATTAAAAATAAATATTCTTGATGTTAATCTACTCTTTTGATTAAACATTCTGGGCATCAGTGTTCACTGACAGACTTAACAATGCCAACCATCCCAGACAAAACCAGTGGCAAGCATACTCCCGAGGGGAGGAGGGGGTATACTGTCTCTTATGCTGTGTGCAGCCCTTACATAGAGAAGGGTAATAAAACTGTAAACTAACCCTCATTGGCAAGTTGTAGCCTACCATTCGTCGGGCAATCATTACTACGGAGTTTTCTTCCAGAGAGATAGTGAGTGTAACACAACTTATGATCTGTATCACAAGCTTGAGGCATAGTGTGGATCATGTGCTTTGATTGTGCGTCATATTTATTCGGGAAGTTGGAAAAGATACCAATAGCGAAATGTAAATGTGGTAAGTATTCGTGCACTGTCTGTAATTCATATTTTTATCTAATGCTCTTAAATTACGTAATCACAACCTAAAAACATTTTGTTTGGATGCCCGAGCAGTCTAGAGCTGAGCACACACACTCAAAATAAAATTAGCTTAATTTCAAATTCAGATATTTAATAAAATAAAAGCACTGACACTTATACACCTGCAATTCTGTGGTTACTTATTTGGCGATTTCGAGTGAGTTGACGTGGTACATAATATTACAAAGTAAAATGTATCTGAACTGAAAGCAATTTCATAACGAAGCCACAGCGATCAAGAATGTGGAGTCTCAGTGCAGCTCAGACGAGTCGTCCCAGGTAGTGATGTGCAGTCTCTGGCGTCCTCCTCTGAAGTAGGGCTCCTCCGGACCATGCAACAGATCATATGACTTCTTTAGTAAAGTGGGGAGAATTCTTCCCTTCAACAAGAAGGTAGCACATGGGCAGTATCCCACCAATAAGAAGTCAGGGCGAGGAAAGTCGCCGGTCAATAAGAGTGTAGCGAAGGCATTACCCAACAGGCTGGTTTTGCACACGACACTAGACTCGTCATACTAAAATTATGTAACGAGAAAACAAAGCGTGATACGACAATGTAGCACAGCGTGTGACTTGAAATCACAAGATAAAATATCATGTACAACAGGATGTGTATCCCGCTACAAACTGTCTTAATCACCATCAGGCGATGTAGAAATCTTAGCAGTAACATATTCAGGTTCCCTTGTGGGAAGTACAGATTTGATAAACTGTGAAAATTATTTATGAAAATGTTCTCTCTCTGCTCTGAATAGCTAGTGGTCTGCCCGCAGTACTACAGCCCCCCCCCCCCCCCTCTCTCTCTTAGAAAAGTTTTGTTAGGATATTTGGCTGAGACTGTATATAAGTCAATGATAAAAGTGAAGCTGGTTGAAGTATAGAGTCTGGGAGTGCAACTGCTCTATCAGAAACAACAGGATGTAGTCTTGCCAGCAATGGAAATTCAGGTTTCCGGCCGACTAGATAGCAGAAACTATCGGTGTAGCAGCAAGGTAGACACAGGATTATTTTTTTCTTAAAGCTTTATGAATTTGCTTCCATACTCGCGGTCAACTGAATCGTACAAAAGTTGATAAAAAGGGAATGAATTGAATCACTATTCCATCAAATAACTTTAAACTTAACTGAACTGAAAATGGGGAGTACCATATTACCTTCCTCGTTATTTAAGTTAGTCTTTGAAATTGGTCAAAGTGCAGCTGAAATATATCAACAAATATAATATACACTGACGTCTGTCAAGGCTCACAAAGTTGTGGACTCAGGCCAGTGGACGGTGGTCAAGTGGTCAGAATGAGAATTAGAAATTTGAGGAGTGACTTTGTTTGGGTGAGTTGATTGGGACTAGGTGTATTACCTGGGGCACCAGGGCCTATCTATACCTAGTACCGTTGCAGTCGTAGAGCAGATTGTTCTTCACTCTGAGTCGTGCGGCAGACGACCAAAGGCAGCTATCCTTCTGTTGTGCTGCATCACTCCTTGTGCTGAATGGTGAAGATATGATGTGTGCTATACTGTGAATTATCTAGACTACACATGCCTATGCTACTTTACACTGTCCTGCAAACACTTTCAACTGAAAGTCTACACACACACACATGTGGGTTGGTGGGAAATTATGAGGGCCCATCCCAGAAATGCCTTGCAGCTTAACTCAAAAACACTTGGTTCAATGTAGTGCCGTTTATTTAGGCGCTTGATTACAATACCTCTAGGGCAACACTTTACATTCACCGCTAAAAGACATACCCTTGACCAATGGGTTAGATACAGTCAAGTTTTCAGAATTTTTGATAATCGTAGTTTGGTTACATCAGTCACACAGTACTAGAACCCCAATCACTAGAGGTTATATTTCCTTTTAACATGGGACCATAAAGTGAACACACACAATTAGCCATAGCACAACACCTCAATTTTGATGCATATCATGCTGATGTATTTTATATCTTTACTCCTGCTAGGCTTTTGACTGAATTACACCTAAAGCATTTTAATCTTTTACAAAGTCCTTATTAGGCACTTTTTCAGTTTACATTAACAGTATTAAGGAGGCTGCATTGGTACTAGGGTTGTCATTGAGTGAACAAAAGGTATTTTACAACATTTTGGAAGGCCTTGCACCCTTTGAAAGTAACTGCTTAGCCTTTAATGAAAAACCAACAAATTTTTCAGGCTTAGAGAGGTTGTGCATCCACTCTCAGAACATCCGTTAGGTTGACCAGAGGCGTGACAAACCAGATTTCTCATCTAAGCATAATGATTTTCAGAAAACATCACAAAATATGTCATTCCTTTTCTATACAAAGTAGAAAGGGAGGAAACAAAACTATTTAAAAAAAAAACTTCAGTGGTATGGAAAGACACTAATTTTGAGCCTCAGGGAAACGAGGCAGGTAAACAAGAACATACCACCAGTAAACGCAACCCGCCTGTGTGTGATTTTTTTAAAAAGGTTGGGCATGAAGTTGCCAGATGTATTTAGTAAAAAAAACATATCTAGTGAGGAGGAAAAGTGAGCGACCACCCTCGACTTTATTGTAAATCTAGCCAAGTCTCTCGCAATGCTCACATATCTCCCAGAGTTGACATTGGTACCCTTTTTCAGCAGTCGTTTCGACAACCTGATATTCACAGTGAGCGTGAGCCTAATGTTGTGGATTTGTCATGTATCTTTTCCTAATGTTGATGGTGTTAGAAAAGTAAGTACCCCTCATGATGAAGTAAGTCTGGGTTCTTTATCTGTTGGTGCACTGACTGATTCAGGTTCTGCGCGAAATATTATTTCTAAGAGTCTTTTAAAAAGTTTACTTGATTTAAATCTCATTAGGTCAATGGAAGAGAACAATCTCAAATGTCTCACTGCTTCTAAAGCTCCATTGCCTATTTATTACTGTGCTGTAATCAAGATAAAAATCTCTTTACTTGGATAGAAAAATGTCTCATGGGTGACGAGTTAAAAATTTATTATTAGAGCAGATTTCATGAGAAAAACAGGCAAGTACGAGATATTCAAGAGAAACAGGTTTATTTGAAATTTTCCCTAAAAGAGAATATTCCCTTTATTGGTAATCTTGTCCCTGTTGCAGAAATTAAGGTTGTGAAATTAAAGTTTCAGAAAATCCTTTTGCTCATTTGTCTTTTTCAAGGCAGGAAAAGCTTCAGAAATGGTGTGATTAGTTTCCTAACATTTTGACCCCAGAGTTACACCTCACCAAATCCTGGAGTACAGAATCAAAATTTTCGATCAGGAACCAGTTAAATGTCAACCTTACTGTTTCCTCCCCCCCCCCCCCCCCCTTCCCGTCAGGCAAAAAAAAAGATGAAGTTACTTAAACTACAGGTCCAGGACGTGATCAACAAGGGAGTCCTTGAACAATTCACTTCACAATATACAAATACAGCTTTTCTTGTCCCTAAGCCTAATGGCAATCATTGTATGATAATTGATTACCGCAAACAAAATCAGAAAATTTAAATTAAATCTGTATCTTTACCAAACTTGCACTCTGCCTTCCATTGGTTCAGTGAGGGCAGCATTTTTACTACTATAGATCTAAATCCTGCTTCCCACCAAACTCCTCTTAGTAAAGAATCTAAGCCCATAACTAGTTTCTCTGTGCCGTGGAATTATTACCAATTCATTTGTGTTCTTTTCGGCCTAGCAACAGGTGCCCAAGTACTTACTTACTAGATAAAATATTCCACAACATATAATGTAAGTTTGTTTATAATTATCTGGACGACTTGGTTGTTTATTCAGAAAAGTGTGAAGAACATTTAACCCACGAGCAAGAATTATTTTCCATATTAAAAAAGGCAGGTTTGACTTTAAACCCAGCAAAGGTTAAATTTGCTGTACCTGAAATTTCCTTTCTGGGACATAAAATTCCAAGTCAGGGCATTTCCATTGATCCAGAAAGAACAAAGCCATTCGAAATTTCCCCGAACCTAGAGGCGCAAAGAGCATAGCCCTCTTTATTTGCATACTTTAGTTATTTGGCGAATTTATACAGAATTTAGCAGAGAAGGCTGAATCCCTCAACCAGTTATGTAGGGAAAAGGTTAAATTTGAGTGGGGTCAGACCGACAAAAGGCTTTTGAAATGCTAATGTCAGGCATAATTAACACTTGTTTTGCGTATGGTTTATTTCTCAAAACAATTTATCTCGAGGAGATGCATCAGGTTTGGCAGTTGGTGCAGTTTTATTACAGGAAATTGATGAAGTACGTCAACCGGTTGCATTCGCCTAGAGCACCTTGACACCCCAGGAAAGGAAAGTATCTACAATTTATGAATTAGTGTTTAACTGTGGTCTTTGGTGTTGACAAACTTCGCGAGTACCTTGAACATTCAGAATGTTTGCTTGAAACAGATAATTAACCCTTATGTCTCTTAGCACACCCACGCCAGTTAGGGAAGACAGGTTATTGGGTGATGAAAATTTCTTCACTAAAATTTAAGGTCCAACATATTAAGGGTACCCAGAATGTTGGTGCTGATGCACTCTCATGCATGTTTAAAAAAAGAATAAGAATAATGATAAGAAACTGAAAATTTTGTAACTTGCAGTCTTTTGACTGAATTACCTTCGGCTTTTGATAACATAAATAATTGCCAAGAAAAAGGTCCTGAATTAAAATATGTTATTCAAAAATTTACAGTCTGATGTTTAACAAAAACCCTTTTCCTTGTCAACAGGAATCTTATTTTGTAAGTCTCGTGACAACAGAAAAAACATTATTTTGCCTAACATTTTGCAAGTTATGGTATTTGAGTATTTTCATTCTTCTCCCGTAGGTGGCCATGTAGGAATTTATAAGAGCATTCAGGCAGTCAGGAAACGTTTAATTTGGAACGGAAATGAATTGTGGAATTGCAGATAGAGTAAAGATGTGTACCTTGTGTTCCATTAGCAAACCCGAGCAAATACACATTAAGGATTGCTCAATTCTGTAATTTCAGAGAGGCAAATGCAAAAGTTATTTATTGATTTTGTTGGACCCCTACTGCGTAGTAAATCTGGCCATACTATGCTTTTGGTGTGTAGATGCATTTTCCAAATTTGTATGGTTAATACCTTTGAGAAAGGCCACATGCCCTTAAGGTGAATATTTTTCAGAATTTTGGTATTCCTTCATCAATAGTTTCTGATGATCTCAATTCAGGTCCAAACATTTCAAGCACATGTGTTTTTCTTTTGGGATCAAACATATTATGTCCCCTACAATCCTCCTCCCTCGCATGTGGAGCATTTTAATAGGAACCTCTGTTCAGACCTTGTTACATTTCATGCGAAGGATCAGATGAACTGGGATAGGAATTTACATTGGCTCCTAATGGCTTTCAATTATGCACTATATGAAATTCACAAGTCCACCCCATTTACGTTAATGTTTGCTTGCCAAACAATCTGTTGTCGAATTCGTGGGAACTTGGTGATTTGCTTCCAGACGATGTCAGGAGTATAAGGGATGTCTGCACAGTTCTGCCCTTATGAATTTAAAAGCTGCTTATGAAAGGACGCGTGAGCGGTATAATGCTAATAGTTCAAATCCTTTTAAAGTAGGTGAGTTGGTGTTGTTAAAGACTCGTCCTATAAGTAAGGCCATTGATAAAAAAAAATGGCAAATTTGTCGTTTCGTTGGACTGGTCCTTATAGGATTCAGCAATCTTTAACCTCTGTCACAGCCAGGCTGTCTAATACTGAAACTGGAGCTTGTGTTGAATGTGCACACGTCTCCCATTTGAAGAAGTTTTATTCAAATGTTTCTACTTGAGTTTGACAGTGTTAGGGTACTGCAGGTCCTACCTTCCAGTTATCATTATTTATCTCCTTCGAGTACTCCACAAAACTAAATATCAATGTATCTATGTATATTTTCTTTGTAAATGTTATCTTGCACCCAGACCTTTGCCTCTGCAGTGCACTGATCACCCACTCCCCAGCATCTATATAGGGTCTTCGAATTATTTTCATGTTACGTGCATTACAGGCCTAATAAATAAAAATTATAAATCCATGTTACTAGTTTTTAAGAATTTTGTTGCACAGCTTTGTAAAATATTTTATGGATGCTATTTGTATAGAAACTCATGTTGGGCTGTTTTATGATTATAAGTGCTTGCTGTTAGGGTTGTTAGTCCATACATAATTGTGGTGCTAGTTAAAAGTTGTAAATTGGTTAGTTCTTTGGGACCTATTATTTTTGTTGTAATGTACACCGTCATTTTTTGGTGGGAGATTATTGTGCCCTCCTGGACTTTGCCATATCTCTGGTTTTCTTGGTGCTTGTTTTGGCACCCTTCTGCTCTTCAGCAAAGGTAACCACTCTCAATACTGGTGCAGTTTTTAAAAAGGGAAGATGACACTTTAGTTTTGAACAGTTTGTTTTCTATTGTGCTTGATTTTAACCTTCGGGAATTCCAAGTAGAGTCGCCCCAACTTGATATTCTTATCCAGTCGGTTATTTCTGTTCATTATCAGTCAGGAAAACTTCAACATGAAAATATCACTGTCGATCAAAACTTCTTCTATTCCATTACACAATTACGAGAAAGTGCTTTAGCATTCAAATCTGAGATTGGTACCCTAACATCCCTTTCTCCTGAATCGCGGAAAATGAGAGGTATAATATATTTTGGTGGGAAAATCATTAAAACTCAGTTTGGAACAATTAACTCGGAAGATCGTGCCCACTTAGAAAAAAGGTTGAACTCTGTTTCGGATACTCAAAATGACATTGCCACTAATTTAGAGAATAATATTTTGGTCATCAAAAACTTAGAAAACCATTGGTTAAATAATACCAAGAAAATTCAAAAGTTGGCCTCTTACTATTTGGAACATTATAATTTTTTTTACCACTCCCTGAATGAAACTATGAAAGAATTTATTGATAAAATGTTAATTATGAGTCTTTGAATTTATTTGAACTCCATGTCATTGAAAGTAACAGAATTCTTGGTTAATGCCTGACGAACTGTTCGACCTAAACAATGCTATTGAAACTAGTGTACATGACAAATTGAGCTCTAGCTTGTTAAATGTGGTCACATTTATCAATGTTTTGAACATATTCTAACATCTTATTACTCTACCGTTGCAGATGATAGATCCAGTCTCACAAGAAAACCTTTACATGTTTTATGGCGTAAATTCAGTAGAAGCTTTTAATTTTGAGAGTTCCCCAATGTGGTTGCTAACTGGCCCCTGGATAACAAAGACAGTTCGTTTGAGCGTTATAGTATTTATCCGGTGTCCTTTCTTTACCCAAGTTGATACAGATACCTTTGGCTCAACCTTTGATATATTGATCATTAGCCGTGATGGAAAACTCTTTGCTTCTGTGCCTACTAAATTGATGAACAATTGCAAAAGCATTCTCTCTCTCGCTCTCTCGCTCTCTCGCTCTCTCGCTCTCTCGCTCTCTCGCTCTCTCGCTCTCTCTCTCTCTCGCTCTCTCGCTCTCTCGCTCTCGTCTCTCTCTCTCCGCTCTCTCGCGCTCTGCCCTTCCAATTTCCCTTTGTTCGACACTCATGTCAATACAAGTGAAATTTACTTGTTTTTGGGTAGATCATATATTGACCTTTGCGACAAATCCTTTGTTTCGAGTTGCCCTTTTTTCTGAAAATTGCTTCTTTTTGCTACAAAAACCTCTATTCCAACCATTTTTCGTTGTAAATCTATTTTGGAATCTTCACCCCCCTTTTACATTCTGCTTAAATAACACTGAAACAATTGCCAATGCAAGTCATTGTGACATTGTTAGCACATTCTTTAAAACTTTTGGATCTGTAAGTTCTGTAATGCATTTAAATCTCTCTTTCCCTATGATCCATGTTCCCAAACTTCTTGCCAATCTTTCTTATCTGTATTTTGGCAACCTTCCCAAATTCGTTCCTAATGATTCTTTTGTTAAAGATTTGGATAATATTTAAAATTCTTAGCCTAATGGTTCCTATTTTCATTACATTTTCAGTACCCACCACTATAAGTATCAGAACTCTCCTGAAATTCAGTTACATACCTTCCTTGTTTGTTCCTATAGTCATTGGTGCTTTGTCTTGCTCTGTGCCTATGGTTCAAGTTTCATTTGTATCACAGAGTGCACCCTCCTTCTCAACCTCCTAGCTCCTCTACTGACTTACCTAAAAGAGCTGTGGTAGCGACTCTTGCATTAATAATTACAGAAAAATAAGGAATAGTACACTGAAGCCTGCGGGGCACTTAAAATACATTACGGCTGTTTTTTTTTTCATGTTGCGTGACTTGGTATCCTTGAGCATCCCTTAGTTAATGAGTTGACTTCACAGGATCAACTGGCAAAACATGTGCACGTGGTTGCACTGCACCTTACACTACTCTGCTCTGCACTTACGCTTACGTCACGAGCGCTTATGTGGTCACTATTCACTGCACTCGTAAAGTAGCAAATTCCATTGATTGATGCGGTGCACTGCTGAAGCGGTGTGCACGAGCGCCCAGTAGAGTGCTGCTTCCTGCATAGTTATTGTACACCTTATCTAAGACAGTTCCTGCTAATAAAGCCTTGTCCGGGGGTAATTTAAGAGCAATACCTCTAATAATTTCTGACAAATTACCCGTAATTAATAACGAAGTGGGTAACCTACCAGTTGCTATGATATATAATGCAATTTTTATTTTTGTTATCTCTTGTTTAAGTTTTAAGAGTTAATTCTAATTCTTTTAAACTATTGTATTTATGTGCTTTCCTTAAATTACTAATAGTTAATCGACGATTTCTTCCATTCGCTGAGGACGTGAGAGTACTCATTGCACTCATGGCATTTATTACTCTTGATAACTCTTTTGCTAAAATGTCTACATCTTTTGAATTTTCTCTACTCTGGCATAAATCCCTTTCACGAAAGTTAGCTGTTTCTCTACTATGTGAATTAATCTTTCTTGTCTCGTCCCCAATTCACCAGTGATTTGGTGAGTACGGACATAGTCATCATTTCTAAGTGTAGAAAATAAAAATTTGCGAATACTACCACCTGCATCTATCAAACCTCTCTTTTCACGAGATGAAGTTTTGGGTAATATTAAAGTTAGTTCATTTACTTCCTCCTCTAGTTCTGCAATTAATCTATCGAGATTATCGACCTCTGTAGGTGGTTTTTCAAATTCGTGGTCTCTGGAAAATTTCGTCCCTTTAATTATGTCCAGCTGGTTCCTAAATTCTTGGAAAATGCTCTCCAATTTTCTTATGGGTATGTCTAGCACTATTGTCTCCTGTTAATACGACATCCATTTTTGGACCAGAATCACGCCAGCGTCTATGGTGTGATCTGCAATGCAAACCAATATACCTCTCATTTACAGGGCCGTAGCTACAATGGGTTCTGAAAAAAAGGGGGGGGATAGGGCATATTAATTTCCTGGAAATTACTTTGTCCCCCGTATGGTCGAAGTCGAAGAAAAATTTTATATTATATTTTAAATAATTTTTTCCACTGAAATATACATTTACGAACACACATCTATGCATTGTCTTTGTTAAGAAATAATGTTTATCGTACAATAACTATTTTGCAATTCACAAATTAAGCCTTTCTATATCCCCCTGGATGAGAAAACTGCATTAACGTTGCAAAAATGTAAATGATTGCCTCATAATGTTTGCAGACAAGTTACAGTTTCCCAATGAACCAGTTCCATGTTTCTAAATCCCAGCTGAGCAATCTGCACTTGGTGCGCTATGTAGCAATTCGAGAAGTCACGGGCATACATATTTCACTCACTTGGTGATTCGTAACTGAATGCTGCCTTCGTAACTTAATGCTTGTTTGACTTATCTCTGTATCTGGCTAGTTTGTTTAGCATGACATGACTTTGATGTTTGTTTGCTGTTCTTTAGCGAATATTGTTACACTCGTGAGTTTAGAATGGATATAAGAAATTTGTTTTCCAAAACTCCATTAGGATGTTGATACCGAAGAATCCAGTGCTGCAATTGATGAAAATTCTCGTAAAGAAACTGCTACAGGATATATGTTACAATGAACTAGTACGGCAGAAGTTGTGGACATAACTAAGAAAGCTGAGCTGATAAAACAAGTAGTTTTAAATGATTATCCTAAGGACTAACAATCGGTCTTTTCGTGAAGTTTGGTACAAACAGTTTAAATGGCTCGAATATTCCTTTGTCAAAGATTCTGCGTTCTGCTATGCTTGCCACCAGTTCAATCCTAAAGGGACTAAAGAAACAGCTTACACACTAACCGGAATCGGAACCTGGAAAAATGCAACTGATTAAAAAAAAAAAGGATTTGCAAAACAAGAAAAATCTGAAGGACATGTACAGGCCATAATTATGTGGGAAGAAAGGAATCTTCGCACTTCAACAGGTACGCCTGTTTCACATCTAGTAAGTGAAACAGTTCTTGCGAAGCACCGGTACTGCATGAAGTCAGAAGCCGAAGTTGGTCAGTTCCTTTGCGACGGTGTGCAGCGCCATTGCGAATAGTACGGCAATTTACCACGTGCAGTGCCGATGGTTTAGCTTCTCGCCATTCGTGTCCGTTTCCCTACTGTTTGCCTTTCCCCTCTCCCCTTACCATGGCTGGGTGTATCACTTGGTAGGTGTTGGAGGGGTTTCTGAAGTCAGCTGGGTCGTGAGCTGCTAGCTCTCTGTCATTCTACCTTGGGCGATTCCTGCGAGCACTACCTCAGCAACCACTCGTTTACAACTTGTTCTGCTAGACTGCATGCCAGACATCCAAACACCATGATGGAGTGCGACATCGAAATTATATAGTAAAACCAGCACAGTGCAATATCTTTTTCTGAGTAACCTGGCTCACAATTTATTGATGTTTCGATAGTGTATTAGGACAGCCACGATGGGAAATTCACTGGTGAATTGTGGATGGCACGTTTGTAGTGCGTAATCGAAGCTGGGTGCACGATCGAGTAGTCTATTAATTGTATTTTTGACACCTTTTGTAGTTTAGTATGTATTTAATAATGTTTTATGTAGTTGCCATGCATATTTGGGAGTGTCCCAAGTGTGTAGTGTAGTGGTTGGATCGCTGCCCCATTCTGCTCTCCTGGCCGTATTTTGTGTGTTGCTAGTCCACAGCTCATGCCTGGGTAGAGAAAGTCATTAATATTTTAATGTGTTCGTCTGTTTTTTCATATTCAGGTGCCTTGACGTTTTTATCAAGTGCCATCTCAATATATATAAATATTTGAGTAATTTTATTTCAGTTTTTTAGCATGCTCTTTTTAGAGTTGCCCTCTTAAAATTTGCAGCTCCGGTCGCGGTGCACTCGCTTTGATAATTTGAATTATAATCGTCATGTACGTTCTTATCAAGTGTAAATTTAGTATTTTACAAGCTCAAGGAAATGTATGAGTATATAGCACTGACGTTGGACACTTTCGTCGAATGGTTTATCGACATGTTAATTGCAATTGTCACTTGAATTTCTTTATAATCTGTTAATTGGTTGTGTGCCTTTTTGAGATACTAATTTAATTGAAGTATTCATAAAACAGCCTGTTTGTGACTTTATACTTGGCTCGTGGTTAAGTGCGTAGTTTATCAATGGTCAAATACGCAGTTGATAACATGTTGAGTTATTATAAAGGAAACAATAATTAACAGTAGTGGCTGTGTTACCTGAACGACACTTGTTGACGTGTCATTTTTTTTAAAACTTTCATGTTTTATGCACCTGAATTCGGTGCCAAATAAGTAAATAATTACTGTAGCTAGAGAGAAGAAAGATTGTTTGTCAGTATTAATCTTTTTGAGCCAATATTTTCTAGGCCTTTCATGTTGTAATATGTTATTGCTGGCCATGGCCCCTATGAATTTTTAATATATTTGTCACCTTTTTTGAAATCTGTTATTGTTGATATTTTTATATTGGGCTGAGAAAATAAACCAAGCCAAAATTGAATATCCTTGTGTACTGATTTCTGAATGTTGTACACTGCTTGTTTTAATCCACAATTTCACTGAAAGTCAGTGCACCTTGTTGTTTAGTGAACTTGCTCTACGAGGCACTTCTGTAGTGGAAGAAGCACATGAACGAGGTTTATTAGTAAATTTTTTGAATAAACAATGAATAAAGACAAAGAGCTGGCTGAGTGCTCATTACATATTCCGAAAAAATTCTACCTACACTTCTCCGGAAAATCAAAATGAGTTAATTAATGTTGTGGCTGCAGTTGTCTAAGAGTGTGTGGCAGACGATATAAGAAATGCAGATGTGCCAAAGTTTACATTTATGGTAGACGGGACTAGGGATAAGAATAACCGAGAGAACATTGCAATAGTTATTCGGTATGTTAAGGATGAAAAAGTTAAAGAATCTCTACTTGATGTTATTACAACACAGAAACTTGATGCAAGAAGTCTCACAAATGGAACTCTAAAAACTCTGAAAGACAATCAGCTAGATGAAAATTGTCTTCTCAGCCAGTGCTACGATGGTACAAGTGTAATGAGTGGTAAGAAAGGTGGTGTAGCTGTACACATACAAACAATGATGGACTGGAAGATACCATATGTGCACTGCTACAATCATCGTATCCGTTTAGTGGTCGCCAGGACAGTGTCCGATGTTACTACGATTCTACTTTTTTTTTTACCAGTGCACTATGCTGCACGAGTTCGTCCATCATGGGGAAAGTTGCAGCATAGTATGAAGGAAATACGATTGTTCATCTTATGGAACAGCGATGGTCTGGTAACTTTGTCATCACTTAAGTTATTCTTTCTAACTACAAAGAAATGATACGTGTATTGGATGCTATAAAAGAGAGCAACTTCAGTGGGGAGGATATCGCAAAAATTACTGGCATTAAATCTGTCATGGTGACATCCATTTTTCGGTTTTGTCTTGTCCTATGCAAAAAGATTCTCAGGCTACTTCACTCAGCAGATTCTGCGCTACGGGATTGAGGGCTGCGCTTGGTATTGTTAGTTCTGTAAACAGTGAATTGCTTTCCATTAGGAACGATTCAGAATTTGAATCTGGTTTGAATGAAAGTAAGCAGATTCTCCCAGAAGGTACTGAAGACTGTGCCGAATAAAAGAGTAATAAAATGTCAAGAAAAAGCAGTCTTTATAACACGGAACAGTTGCCAGCTCATGCTACAGTGTGTTTTTTCGATGAACAGCAGCTTAAGTGTGTGTTTTATGAATCATTAGACATCATCATTACACAGTTTCAGGGGCGATTTTCGGATAATGAAGAGCTATTAGATGCAATTTCTAGTGTAGAAGAGTTTAAATTGAAAGATCTGGATTTTCTAGAAAATCTATGTAAGTGAATGTATTTATTGATACTGTCAAAAGTAAAACTCTTAAAAGTAAGTTTTTTCGAGTTTCCATAAAATGAAAACACTTTAAGAGTGTAACTATAAATAACTATGAAAAATTTTTCCTATGTAGTAAAATATTGCTTGAAATCATTACATAATACCTTAACCACTTAAAATATCGAAACAGTCTTGGAATTATCTGTTAAAATGTTAACTACTAATTTTTTTTAAAGTTTGTCTGTTCCCTCCACTTTGTTTTCCTTATCTACGAAATTTTTTCCTTGACAAGAGTGTAGAATAGGTTTCATACTGTTTGAATAGCAGAACTGTTTTTTTGCATTTCTAGCCATAAAACAACCTTCAGCAGAGGAGCTCACAGTTGTAAAGATATTTGTTTCTACAAGACCAGATGAAAACATAGTAGGTCTTCTTTACAACTACAGAGATGCTTTAAAGGACACGCTTGAACTGTTTGCAGCAGTGGAAACATTTGGCTACAGTACTGCAAATTGTGAATCCACATTTTCAACACTAACAAACATCAACAGTCCTCGTAGACTTTACATGACTCATCGTAGAAAGTTAGATTTGGTATTTCTAGCTTTAGATAAACCAAGAACTGAGAATTCGAATATGGATAAAGTTTTGAGGCAGTTTAATGATAAAAGAGCTAGAAAACTACAGTTGTATTAATATACATACTATTTAATATTCAGAATATCAATATGAGCAATAATGTTGTAGACTATGCTGTTAGATTAAGACAATAACTTCATTCCAGTGTAAACAAAATTGCCGAAAATAATAATAAACGTACAAAAGCAAATTATTTTAGATAATTTCAGGCAAAGCAGAAAATACAATTTCGGGAAATGTATTTTGTATTTTATTTTTTGTATATTGCTAGTTGTATGTGTAGCAACAGCCCAGTTTATGTTCGTTTTACAACACGTTAATAATAATTATAGATACAGACACACATTCCTAGAAGTATTAAACACATCTTTTTATCAATAACTCAAATTTATCAAATTTCAATGGTGGGTGCTAGTTTTCATGCTAATGATTATGCCACCCCAATAAATTACCTTGTCCCTCCTGTGTTGTCGATCTGGCTGTGGCCCTACTTATTTAGTTATTCGCATTGCATTTGTAATTGCCATTAAATTCTAGGTTACATTATACTCAAAGGTTATGCATCACTTATTTATGCTTCCTCTTCCACTGAGGGGTTTCTAAATTTAATCGCAAACTATACCTGACCCTATGTTCACCTATTTTCTCACGAATTTTCTCTTTTAAATAACGCGATGGTTTCCCAACGTCGTCGGTTTCTACATTATAACACTCACTATGATCGAGGGTGCTGTCGTCCCTAGGGAATTCAACACTTATTTCCTCTACTGTACCTATTTCTGCTAACTCTGTAATGTCTGCTAATATTGGGGTCGACTTTGCGGCTATAAGGTCTTCAATATTTTCCTCGCTTAATGCATCCTCGTTTTCACTATCACAAAATCTCTCAACTGATTCTACTTCGTCAATAATCTGAGACACACTTTCCCTGCACATTCTGTCTTTCTTACCTATACACGAGCTCCTTGGCTCTGTAGAATTCTTCGACAACTTTAATCTGTCACAATGCACAATAACTTTTCTCTTGTCTAATAATACTTCAAATGTGACTGAGCTTAGTTTTCTTAAAATTTGAGGTCCATACCAAAAATTATGAAATGTAGATACTCTTCCTTTCTTAATGCTTTGCATGTGCATATACCTGTAATTACCTACCTCAATATCTGGTGATTTTGATTTCTTATAATGCTCTTTTTGTTTCTTGGAAGCTATTTTATTCCTTTCGATAACTACTTCATGTGCTTCTTTCAGCTTGTTACTCAAAATATCTACATGTTCTTTGGCGGTCATACCTTCCTCTAAAACAGTAGGTTTGATTACTCAATTTACCTAAAGGGGGTAGCCTGACTTCTTTACCATACATCAAATAATGTGGGCTATAACCCGTTACTGAGCATGGAACCATTCCATATGTGTGCACTCCATATGGCAAATAATATACTACCATATGCATTTATGTAATGAGATATGTCTGCTAGGGTTCGAAGAAGTCTTACAACATATCCATTACATTGTGGTCTGAAAGGGGTCATCTGTTGTTTCTTAATTTTTAACACTTTGCACGTCTCTAGCATTAATCTAGACACACAATTTCTCCCTTGATCTGTAAACAGGCTTTGTGGACCACCATATCTTAAGATAACCTGCTGAACAAAATACTCTCCTACTGTTTCTGCAGTTTGATCGGGAATTGGTATCGCCTCACAGTACTTTATGAAATAATCAATAAATGTACACACATATTGTGTTCCCTTTCTCGCTCATCGGTAAGGGACCTAAAATTTCTAAAGATACTAACAGAAACAGGGAATTCATTTGTGATAAAGAACCTAGCAGTGCTTGGTCATTTCCTTACTTTTTCTCCTAAGACAATCATAGCATTTCACAATGTAGTCATCTACTTCTTCATTCAATGTTGGCCACCAGTATAATGATTCGAGAGGTTATGGCTTCGTTTCACTCCTTGGTGAGCAGAAAATGGAGTGACATGATGATGACTAATTATTCTGATCACGAGGGACTTTGGAACATCTACAAAAATTTGTCTTCCCTTTTGTATAGGATGCCTTCCCAATCAATAAAGAAATTTCCCTTTTCTGCTTTGTCAATTATCCTATGACATATTTTGTCTTCCATCCGTTCTTTCTTAATTATTTCTCTAGTAAGGTCTTCTGATTTTTTCGCATTTACCATTCGCGACAAACAATCTGCTTTTGCACGTTTCTTGCCCGGCTTGTGGACTACTTCAAAATCAAACACTGCCGAACGAATTGCCCTTCGAGCGAGTCCCGAACTAGAGTCTTTCAAATTAAATAACCATTTCAATGCAGTATTATCAGTAATAACGGTAAATCTACGTCCGTACAAATACACTCTGTAATGTTTTAAAGCAAAAACTGAGCATAAAATTCTTTTTCCGTTGTACTGTAATTCCGCTCAGCTGAATTTAATTGTTTACTGGCATAGGCTTTTCGTGTCCATTTCTCATCCGATACAGGACAGCGCCTACAGCATAATTACTAGCATCTGTACCCTTAAAAAATGGTTGTGGAAAATATGGATACACGAGAACAGTACATTAAATTAATTTCTCTATTAAAATTTTGAAAACTTCTTCCTGTTGTGCTCTCCAAAGAAATGGTTTATCTTTCTTAGTTAATTTCGTCAATGGTCTTGCTATATCCACGGAATTAGGTACAAATTTCTTATAATACTGAAATAAACCTACCACTGAGCGAAATTCAGTGACAATTTTTAGATCTGGGGGGGGGGGGTGGATCTTTTAATGCTTGTAAGTCCTTTTGATTTGATTCTATACCTTTTGAACTTGCATTATGTCCTAAGTACACTGCCTTGTACAAATTAACACTTACTAGGCTGATTTGCAAATTAGCCTCCTGTAGTCGTTGCAAAACTTTACCCATGCATTCAGCATGTTCTCTCACTATACTACTCAATATTATGTCATCAATATATACTCAACACTGATTACCTAACAAACCTGTTATAACATAATTCTCAATTAACCTCTCAAATGTTGCTGGGGCATTACACAGTCGAAATGGGAGTCTATTAAATTAATATTTCCCCACGAATGTAGCAAAACTATTTTTATCTTTATTGCTTTCTTCTAATACAATTTGGAAATGGCCACTCACTAACTCCAAATCTGAAAAATATGTGGATCCATGCAAAGAATCCAGTGCCTCTGTGACATTCAGAACAGGATAAGAATCCTGTTATGTAACCTTGTTGAGCTGACTGAGATCTATAAAACACTCATCTTAAAAGAACCGTCTTTGTTTTTCTGTTTCACCATCACTATGGGTAACTACAAAGGTTGTTTACTCTCTGAAATAATATTTTTATCAAGAATATCATTTATTTTCTCTGCAATTACTGGTTTCAGTGCATGTGGCACTCTGTATGGATTCTGTTTTATTGGGCAGGAGGCCTCCTCTGTATCTATCTCATGTTTCAGTAAATTCGTGCACCCAAAATTTGAACTAACTTCTACTTTATATATATGTGCAAACATCCTTAACCCTGGGAACATTACATTAAAATCACTCTTACTCAAGTGTTTCAATTTGTCTGTTAAAATTTTCTCTATTTCCATAATATTTTCTTTTGGTAGATCCATTAACTTCGAAAAATTTCTGTTCTCTCTATTCACTGACTTGCAAGTATTTTCCGTGCGATTCTCACAACTCGGACTGCCTTGAGTCTGTACATAATGTGGCTCATTTAATTTCGTCTTACACGAACAATTTGCTACCAATTTTTCATCTTCGCGCATCTCATGTGACTTTTACGACTTATACAATTTCTTTGACTTCTTAAAAAATTTATGACAGGACTCGAGGTTTTCATTTGAAATCGGAACTGCCTTTGCTCGGCATACGCTATCTCTGTGGATTTTGGGGACATAGCGACAATATCTGTCCTGTTACGTGACCTCGCACACTCTCTCACTCTGTGGTTAACGCAACTTGAGGGAATTCTGCTTCGGAGCCTGGAAGCGAACACATTTCTTCTTTATTTCTAGGGACATCTGCGAGGATTTTCTTCCGTGGTTCTACTTGTGGCAACATTAAATCCCTTTGTTCCGACCCAATACTTATACAATTTCTCTCGGATATTCGGGATATGCTACTTACGCATAGTACTCCAGCAACGTCATTGACAAGTGTGGCAAATCCTATTACTGTACCCTTTGGCACGGCGAGCATCTCGTTAGTAATGTTCACAATTTTTGTCGTGGCCCGTACTGATTTTTGTAACATTGTGTGAAGTTTCCTTGAACCCTCCAATAACTCCTAACCCACCCTGACAGTGGTCCTTTCGACATGACCGCCTACTTCACATGTCGCTCCTGCATCTTCCGCGCAACTAGGACACCATGTCCTCTTGCCCCTTTTGACGTGATCGCGATGAGGAACGAAACACTGGGATGCTTCCCTTTGACCCGAAACAAAGGGGAAATCACATTGGTCACTCACCCTCATAAGTGCCTTACATTCAACTACACAGTTACCCTGATGGTCGTTTACCCCATTCTCCAGATTCATCTCACTGAATCTATTAAATGGCCCTACAGAATTTGTAGCCATACTGCTCCTACAATACACCTCGTTCTCTGAGAGGCTCTTACTGGTAAGAATTAATTTACATATTGCTTTCGCCCCCATGGATGCTTGGTACATTCGTCAATGTCGGTTCGATAAGAAGCAATTTCGAGTCAGCATCCCAATCTGCAGTGTGCAAAGCCACATCAATCACTATCACCAATTTTGGTGGTAGAATCAGGTTTTGTACAATTTTCACTTCATTATATTGATATTATATTGATTAGTATTCACGGTTCTGGATCCAAGTTCAGAGTTGGCTGGGCTCTCAGCTTGTTTCGACTGCTCTTCCTTAATTACGCAAGTAAATGAATTATATGTATCTAAATCAATTGTATCTTTGAGATACAATGTCTGTTCTTTCAAGTCGATTCTGGCATCATAAAAACTGAGAAAACTGGCTCCGAGTATTCCCTCGAAAGAAAGTTCTGACGTGCACACCTGGAACCAATTTGGGTAACATTGACCATTTAACCACAACTCTACATATTGGGCGCCTGCGATATGGGGAGAGTCCCCAGTTACGCCTTTCACTCCTAACTGACCTTCATCGATAATGTTCCCACTAGTGCTAGGACTAACGGGAGATTCAGCGGATCCTGTATCAATTAAGAACAAGTAAGACTGGCCCTCAACAAGAACTGATACTATGGTCTCTTTTCCCCCTACAAATGTAATTACCACAGTGTGGTGCCCGGGGCTGACACTCGGTTTCTCATGTTTGAGTGATAATCGCTAGTTTCACTAGAGCCATGCTCTAAGTTCCTAGGTCCATGGGCTTGTTGTGGGGTTCCGAAACTTCGCCATTCCCTAATCACATGTCCAAAACATGTGCAAGTGAAACATTTAATATTACAGTTATTGTTTTATTCTTGTCTGTAACTCATATTCTTAGGAGAAACACCTGCTCCCGATAAAGTTTTTCTACTGTTACTGTTATCGTTCGAACCGCAGTAACGTGAGTTATAAACTCTTCCAAAACCTTAGTTGGAGGAAGTATTTTTCCCACTTTTCGTGTTACCCCATGCCACACTTGTTTGCTGGGATACTGTGTTATAAAGTTTCTTTCTCCTAGTAGGATCTTCAAGTTTCGCTTTGCATTCCTGATGCGCCTCTGTAACTTCTAACGCTATAGCCATGCATTCAACTTCATCCATAGTTTGTGGTATTTTATATCTTAACTGCTGACCTACATTACCTTGTAACCCATCTATTTTGTTATACAAAGGGGCTGTGTAGCACTACACTTAAGCCAACAGACCAGTCTATGTAGCCACACTGGAGGAACGCATATCGCTGCTGAGCAGTAAGCCCATTTGTTCCTACCAGTGTATGATTTACCTGGTGGTTTGTTTCGTGGGGACGCCATGCCAGATTCGTAACGAATTTCCCCCCAGGAGTTACCTTTTGAAAGAAAATGATTAAATCTACCTTTGTGAGATACGTGATCCAAGTCCCCGAGAAAAGTGACTTTCTTGTTGTCTGCGACCTATACCAGCTTACTGTTGGCTGTTCTTTTAGAACCTCGGTGTTCTCTAAATGTGATTGATGACTGTGTGGTGTAAATGATCAGGGAGATTCTAGTGAGCTCTGCATTCACGTCGGTATTAAGATAAGCCTACACTTCCTCTCATCAGTATACTATAGTTCCTCATTTTTAAATATAGCTTTTCTTATGTGCGTCTATTAATGATGAATAAAAAAATTCCCCCCTGTCTTTGGGCATTGTAAATATATAGTTTTTCGTGTATTTTATTAAAATCATACCTATAGATAGAGTACATAGTGATAACTTGTGCTGTAATTCAAGGGAAACTTTGTTTTATCCATTCATCCAGTGGCAGGTGTTTATTATTGTCTCGTTAGACAACCGAGCTGACCGGACTTGAATACCTTATTTTTGCTATACAAATAAGAGAATATTTAGTGTAAATTCCATGAACTTCTTAAAACTTGCGTGTAATTTCCACACATGGGTTTGTATTTAAAAAAATAGGGCTAAGAATTATGTAGTAATAGTCGATAGTACAAAGGAAACTACACAATTTATCAGCGAGCTATACAGTGAACATGGTGGCGGAAGCGTTTCCAGACTGAGGACACTTTAACCTCTGTCCACCATTTTTATGTCAGTCAAAACAAAGGTACATGGTATGATGTAGCAGTAACGAATATCATGCATACGTACGAATAATCGGCAAATTAAATATTATTGGACATTTTCATGCACTTGCCGGCTGGAAATGGTGTAATTCGCGGAATTTCCTTTGCAATGTTAAAGATGCCTCAAAACAAACAACTGGGAAGTTGTATAGTATAGGGTTGTGAATTTTATTTTTGTGAAGAATTGTGTTAATATCAAACCAGTCTGCATGTTTGAGATTGCAGTGTATAAGCCTATGTATGGGAGCATGTAAGCGATGTACCCCACAATTTCCCCGACCAAATATTGTCATAGGCCTATTTCAAAAACCATTCCGTTCAATATTTCGCAGTTTTAGACCTATAACATTATTTAGGCCAGCTTTATGACATTTCAAAAATGCCTGAATTGACGATAGTTCTTATGGTTATTTTGAATTAATATATTTGTTTTCCACGACATAGCACATTACACGTAATGCACATCAATATTTTGACGCGACTATGTTTAATACTGTTACAGCTTCGAGGTAAAGAACTGTATTATTTTACTTTTGTTATTTGTTGGATTATTTCTTTAAAAGGATGTCCACAATTGGAATAAATATTAGAAACAAGGAATAACCAGTCAAACGAAAAAGGCACATTAAATTCAAGCACACAACTCGTGTCGCTAATTTTTTGCCATACAAACAGGTTGTCGTGAACGTGCACACAGATAAGCCTACTGTAACTTTTATTCCGCTCATATTTCTATGTATTGCTACTTACTGTTTATTTGGATTATTGCAATTTACCGAGCTGGGCTTAGAATTTTGTTGGGCTCATGTAACAAGACTGTGTTTCAAACACCAAGGGAAAAGGTACAATATTTTGATAAATACTGACGTGAATGTAAATAATTAAATTCGTCAAACACAGTTCACAGTTCAAACGTATAAATAATGCACATTAAATATTTGAATTATACACACACAGCCATACCAATTTACACGCAGCTGCTAACGAAACACACATAACAGTATATTATAATTCGCAGTAACATGACGAGAAGCATCAGCTGACAAGGTTTTGACCGAAATGAAAATGGCGGGACAGTTTGCCGATGGATTCCGCTAAAAGCGCTGTAATCAATCAGTCACCTTCTCTATGTTTACTATATAGCTCGTTGTAATTTCTATTTAAGAATCACAATTCCCAAGATAGTTTCGAATTCTAGCCAAAGAATAACTTCTAGTCTCTCATGATAAATGTTCTCTTTACATTTTGCTAATAATGAATTGCATCGTCACATAATAAAATCATCATTTGGGCTTAACATTATTCGAGGATATTGTCTTGCAGAGACTCTTCTTATTGTTGAAATAATTCGCAAATATAATCATAAACATTATCACAAATTTTCTCTATTAATATGTTACTGCCACTTTCCACCAACACCACATACTGTGATGTTCTGAGTGCTTACCTCCACAGAAGATTTAAAACACTATGCTTTGTAACTCTACAGGAAAAGTCAATAATGCATACAGAGGCTTTACCAGACTTGCTGCGGCCTATTTCTCATATTCCCCTGGAATGCCTGTCGCGAGACCAGGAACCAATGTTCCCATAACTCCTTGTGTTTGCAAATTCAGTTGCACCCCGACAGACTGGGGTCAAATCATTTAGCCAGCTGTGGGCAACTGTGTTTTTGTTTGAGCTGGGCTCCAAGCCCATATTTATAACTGTTAACCACTGTTGTCATCTTAGTGAATTTAGGTGTAATGGTGAGGAAGTGAAGCTCCCCACCAGTCTCCCTACTGGCGTGTTGTAGTATTGTATAAACTTGCATGACTTTGGCAATATTTGATAAGACCCCATTCAGCATATTTTATAAACATATGTTTATATGTTACCGATATATATTTATATTTTCTGGATAGCACTACAATCCACATATTATAAATACACAACTGTTAAGGTAATTAATATGCCAAATACTTATAGCTCATGTGTTAGTATATGTATATATGTATACATATAGTAGACTATCGACCAAAAAGTAATTGGGCACCCGTGAAGATAGGTATTTCAGTTTGTCAGTAGAATTGTGTGGCCGCCATATGCTGCAGGCCAGTGTAGAACCAATTGAAAAGGAGATGGTACGAGGTACAGAGCTATCGGACTTCGATAAGGGTGCGATTGTGGACTGCCATCTCAGTGGACTGTCTAGCCGGGCGATTGCACAGAAGGTAAACAGGCCCAAATCAACGGTCGCATTCACCCTGCATAAGTGAAAGGTCAATTGGCATTGTGCCAATGCTGCACGTTCTGGGAGACCTCCAATCTTGACCGACAGAAATCACAGAATCATGAAACGTGAAACTGACAAAAAATAGGGCACAACCCATTGCTACCCTTAGACAGAGGTTTCGTGCAGCAAGAGGACTATCGCTTTCCATTGGGATATTGCGTACAGAGGCCCACCGACTTGGATATTTCGGAAGAGCAGCTGCACATGAGCTGCATATCACGACAAGCAATAAAGCTCGGCGACTCAGGTGGTGTTTGGACCGTCGCAACTGGACACTGGAGCAGTGGAAATCGGTTCTGTGGAGTGATGAGACAAGGTTTACATTATTCCGGTGCGATGGACGTGTATGGGTGTGGCATATACCCAGGGAACGGCTTATGCGGCAGTGTATAATGCCAACTAGGAAATTTGGTGGTGGTGGTGGAGTGATGGTGTGTGGCTGTTTCATGGCATTCAACATAGAAGCACTGGTCTTTGTCCACGGTAGCATGAACAGAGGCTTATTGTAACATTCCGGATAATGAAATGCTCCCAACATTGCGGCATTTTTACGGAATGGACCGGTGTTGCTTCCAGGATGACAATGCAATGTGCCATGTTTCAAGGGCTACTATTCAGTGGTATGCCGACAACAATGTTCGCCGATTGGACTGGCCTGTCCAGAGCCCCGGCCTCAATCTATAGAACATCTTTGGGACGAATTCGATCGCCGGGAGAGGCCTCGTCAGGTGTAACCAAAATCCATTGCCCAATTCATGGAATGGTTGCAAGAGGAAAGGCGACGAATCCCCGTGGATGTCCTGCAAACACTCGTAGAGAGTATACCAGACAGGGTGGCTTCTGTTATGGCCACAAGAGGTGGCCCTACGATATTCTAATGGGGTGGCAACCACCGAGCTAACATTGTGGAGAGGTACCAAATTACTTTATGGTCGATAGTGTAGCTTCAAATTTGTTCCTAATTTATAGTTCGGCAAAGTTATCTATCACTTCTTCGAAGTCTAGTGTCCCAGCTACAGACAGCTTCATAGATATGTGCTAATCCTGTCACTGTTTTTGTCCCATTGTGCTTCTTCTTAGACATAGCTTTTCAAAGTTAATTGAGCATTTTTGAAGGACCTGCTGAAGGTCTACTTTCGTGTTTATTTTGTGTTCTTCTGCCATACATAAAATTTATATTCCCATGGGATATATAGGTTTATTCATGCGTAAATTAAGTGAAAACGTGAAATTGTTAGGAGTCTATTTTAAGATTGGAATATGGACGATATTTACTATCACATTTAGATTTCGTAGACTTAAGCTCTAGCACACTAGAGTTGGGTAGCCTCTCACTCAAACCATTGAAACGAGATAATTGTTGCCTTTTCATCAAATTCAGTACGTGAAAGTAAAGAACACATTTATCAGACAAACTTTCAGTATTACTTAATTCATCTTGAAAGAATTTGTCATACACTTTTCTTTGCGAGTATGAAGAAGTGTTTAAGCTGAATGTAACAGTATATTTCATATTATGTTTACTGGTGCAAGCACGAATTAATAGGCAGGTGGACAGGTGGTGTTGAAGAGTTACAAATTTAGAGTTAATATAGTTACAAGTTTTTGACATTCTTTATAATTTTACTTGCTGGCCTTGACCGCAGTCTCATCAGACTGCATAAGCAGAGACATTGTTGCATAGGAATGCATAGATTTAACATATTCTCACTAATTACTATGCCATGCCGCCAATATGACTATCGTGAACATATTATTTACTGTATTGCCATACATAAACCAAAAACTAGATGGTAAAAATTTCACATGTCATTGATAAATGAATACACGTGTGTGTAATCTCACTAATGGTAATTTTGTTTTTCTTTAAGAAAAGGAAAAATGTACTAGGAACCTGGTGGGTCTCTTCATGTTGTGTGCACCTAAGCATTTGCATGTCAAACAGCCCTTTAGTTGCAGCTCTAAAACCACAGGCCAACTAAGGGATATTATATATGAGCACATTGAACCTGTTTAGGTTCCTTTTTTACATGCCATAATTGGTAATTTAAAAATTATAATTTTTTAATTTAAACCCACCCTTTGATCTTTAGGGTTTTGCATCAAAATCCTATGCACTACTCTCTACGCACTAACCATCATCTCACAAACTTCTGTTAATGCAACATTTAGTTATTAATGTCCCTTGTTTACCGAAACTACTATATTGAGCTATTTAATTTTTGTTTTCATTTTAAGATACAAGTAATTAATCCAGAGGTAAATAAACAATAATTTCTCTTAAGTTCTCTGCTCACCTAGAGCAGCTGTAAAAGTAGAATCTGATGAAAAATTACTTAGAAAATTATATTGTGTTGAATTTTACAGCAGTCAGGGTGTCGGAAAGTTTGGTAGGAATTCTACCACATGTTCGGGTAAGCCACTTGACGCAGTGTGGCTAAACAGAATGGGGTGTAGGTGAGGTTTCAAGGGTGGTGGATAATTTTGGTTAGGTGTTTGGTGCTGACTAGGCACCAGATGTCGCTAAAGGCAGCGTCGATAATGATGAAGTTGGAGCTGAAGACTCTGGGTGATCTCGGGGTGCTGCAAGCCGTTCACTTGGATGAAACTTTCCCCTGTTGATACCTGCTATCCCTATCATTTACTGTCCCTAGGGGCGTGGCTTAACGTGGTTCCTAACCGATGATCTATCATGACTGACCATGCGCCCTAATGAAGATGGATTAATTATGTGATGTAATTAATTAAAGTAATTAAAATTTGCATTGGATGGTTTCCTGAACCACGACCTATTTCGGCTGGCCACATGCCATTTAGACTTCGTATAACTGCTCAGAGCACACACACACATTGCGAAATAACATATTAACACATGCAAATAATAAAAAGAGATGTTGCACTGAAGAGGGTAATGTAAGGGCCCACGCCCTGAAGAGCCGTGAGGTTAGACACAACTGAATACACTCGGGCGCTCATTTCCACACGTATATTTAGCATGATAATTATAGTTTCTCTCAGGAAACAACTTACAATGGTGCCAGACACAGCCTGCTGGCATGGACAATACGGTGCAAAATGGCGCAAAGCCAATAAAGTGCTTAGGTTGAGAAAGTTATGCTCCCCTGGGCAATGCAAGCCAGATGAGCAGTTGTCTTCGGGAACGATATAACACAGGTTTCAGAAATTACATGAATTATTGCAATGAATGTGGTTGGTGCGAAAACGATGTTAGCCACCGGAGCACAAGCGACCACAGCTGTGCCCTTGTTTGATCGAGATGCTACTGACGCTCCAGTTTGGTGCCTGAACCTTGCGGGATGAGGGTTGGTGCACCAATCTGGAATTATTTCCTTACACACTTGCTATGAACACACAAACACTCAAACTATTGACATTAAAACGATTGCTGCTAAAACTATTGACATAAAATTTCTAGCATATTGGTAACACAAAATAACACTTGCACAAGTAACGAATTAGGTGAATGTAAAACAATATTTAAATAAAACCCTTTGCATGGCACAATGTTGGTTGTGGGCACTTTTAAGGGACACCATTGCTCCCCCCATTTTATTAGTATTTTTTTCGCATTCGATGTTAATCCCTTTTGTGCTTGCCCTTATTTGCACTCTACACTAACTGGGTTCACTACTCTACACTGTATGGGTGCACATGGGCTTGATGCTCTGAGCTGGATTCACTGGTTCATGGTCGCACTACACATTCACATGCTAGGTAGGGTGCAGATGTATGCTGCGCCGGCTAGTGTGTGGCCAGGCAAACGGTCTAGGAGGCGAGAGACACGAGCATAAGTCAATTGCTCCCTCCTCCCTCTGAAAACCATTTACAGGCCTGAAGCCACTTCCTGCAACAGGTGAGCTCCCTCACCTTTCCCCGTCACCGCAGGACATACGGGCTTCTTGAAGGAGTTGACATTGACTCTCTGTGGTGGGGGGCTTGCAGGTGCTCCTGCTCGTAGGATATGCTGCTGGTGGGCTGGCCCGCCTATGTGACTGCCAAAGACTTCACGAGTAGGCCGACCCACCATCTTTGCTCCCATCGTCAATACTTACTTCCTCATTGCTCCCTGCTTCCTCATTGCTCTCTGCTTCATGTCAATCATGCTGCCTCTGGGAGCATCCTGGGTGAACAGCGACAAAGGGGTTCTAATCTCGTGCTGGTTTCCACAGAAAGTGATGGTGTTCTTGCTGTCTGTTAGTGCGACGCATCCATCTCTTCGCTGGCAGAAGACATACTCGAGGACCAATCTGACACCAACAATGTGCCAGGGGATTCTGGGTTGTCACTGGGTGCGGGCGACGACGGGGAGGTGGAAGCCTCTGGTGATGGTGGCACAACGATGCCAGACAACATGATGTCCTCCAATGCATGTGCCAGTGATCAATCGCTGGCGCTTGTAGGTGCCGCACCATCGAAGGCGCATGGAGCAGCTGTCTGAAGTTCTCTATCTGGTGCTGCTACACCGGGCAACTTTGGGCATTCTGCCCCCACTGCTGGTGTTTCTGTTATAGGTACTTGTGTACCGTCTCCTTCGGTACACCCTGGGTCTGCTCAGCAGAGACGTCACCATCCAGGCTCACAAGGTGTGGTACTTTTTTTTGTCGTGCACCTGATGGTCCATTGAAGACCTTCCTGTGGGAGGTGTTGATGCACTTCTCTTCGCTCTGCGTGCTTGCTGGAAGTTGACATTGAGGTCGCCAATGTGGGTCACAGGTGCATCATGCAACTGTTGGTGATAGTACCATGTTACAGCATAATGCTGCCCCAGTGACCCCTGATGGTCCTTGATGTACTCCATTGTTGACTTGGCTTTGGATGAAGTGGTGATACGAAGCATGCGCTGCTGTGTGGGTGGCGCTGCGATCCCTGTTCATGGTGTTGTGACATTCAACATGATGAGTGACATGGGGCTTGGACCCATGGCCCTGAGCTGATGAAGTGTGAAGGGTCTGTGGCATGCTTCCCTGCCCATCGAAGTTGAGTTGTTGACGTGGGATCACACAAGCAAACAGAGCAGGGAAACTGACATCCCACCCACCTTATGCCGCACTGGCAGATAGATGAGTAGGCCGAATCGACACACACACACACGTGGCTGGTGACACATGTACTGCCAGCTCCAAAACATTAGGCTTTAGTGAAAATGACACAATGTTTACATTTGTAATATCACAATATTTACACTTGCATTTGGAATGTCTTCACTCTGCTTGGCCTCGGTGGCCTGAACATTTGCTTAATTTTATGTGCAGACATGTGCATTGTGTCCATGTGAGATAATGCGAACATTGTTTGCAAATAAATAATGCTGCACTGAGTTCCCAAATTGCAGTGACACTGTGGCGAACTAGTATGCACAGTTGCTTGTGCGACCTTTTCCTTTGATTGTGCGTTGTCTGTTTACATTCCCGCGAGTATGGCTATGATGGGGTATACTTCATGGACTCTGTGAAAGAGTGGTGTACTAATCTTACTGCACTGCTACTTCTCACACACAAGGCAGTTATAAAGTGACACCTGGTGTTTTCACACACAGTGGGTGGTGGGGTGATTGGTGTTTGTTTACAAATGAAACTTTGGTACACCAGGACCATACATGTGGGAATTTATTGCATTATGGTTGTCACACTTGCACTTACCTGCTCACACTGTTTCACTGTGGTAAGACGAACTGGTTTTGGCCGGTTTCTGCATTCACTGGGCCAGTGGTGCCATATTGTTATGCAGTACCAGCAGGGATGAGATGGGTGTGACGTTTTCGCCGGCATCCTGCAGTCCGCTGTATTGCTGTGATGTGTGGTGTGCTGTCAGTGTACTCTCTGGCGCACACTGCAACCACACGGCAGCTGATATCTATCTGGCTGGCTAGCCACGTGGCATGGTGTTTACTCCTGCTGAGATGGACATGGCAGAGAGTTGTGGTGCACTGAGCCATGACAGCCGACTCTCACTCTTAGGGTGCGCTGTGGATGCCATGACGTATTTCAGAGCTTGTGTCGTATCATGTTCGCTTGCTTAGCTGGGTGTAGCAGTGGTGATGGTACTCTTGCAGCATGGATTGTGCGATTGGCCGCAACAGATTTTTTTTTACTGTGGAAGTGTCACTGGCATGTTGCTATGGCTGCATTCGTAACACTGAAAGGTCGTTCCACAAACAGTTGCTGTTTAGGTTGTGTTTAGAAACACTGGTTGGTATACTTGCTGACACAGGATACAATGGAGTTGAGGTATACCCTGCCTGTAGAACATAAATTGCCACACACAATTTGTTTGGCTGTAATTCGGTTGGTGATAGTTTTGAGAAACGGGTGTTTCAATTTTTGTTGGGACTGAAATTTTTACTGTTTAATTTTGATGGCATTTTCCCACTTCACTTCTGGTAGTATTCTTCTGTGTTGCTCGCAGCACAGTTGTTCGTGGTGCATTTTCTCGAGGGACTGATCTTCCGGCAGGATAGGCAGTACTGGGGGGCACTGGCCCCTGCCTGCTCAGTTGTCTGTGCTGGTAAAGGGCTAGGACAGGACCACTCTGTCCCAAGATGACCACTCTTCCTGCACGTGCTTGCTTTCATCGAAGCAATGGCGGCTGACTTGTTTCTGCATGTTTTTCCCACTGAACCACATGGACCATTTTCTGGAGTCCCTGTGATGTCTGGAAGGCGTCACGACACTGTTTCTGACTCTGTTGATCGTCCTCGCTATTCCCTTTTTGCAGGTGGGCAGGAAATAATGCGGGAATTATTCTGACAGCAATTATTTCACAGGTAAGTTGCAGAAAAATGTTGGCGGTTGGGAATTTTTGTGACGGTTAATTATGCCACATGAAAGGGCGACACTTGACGGTTCCTACCAATTGGGTAGGATGTTTCTGTGCACCATTGGAGACTTCGACATCCGTACTGTTGGCTAGAGGTAGAAATGGCCCTGCAACCTCGGCGGAACTCATGTTGAATGGTAGTTTTGGCTTCTTCAGCAGGCGGGTGCAGGGTGTCGCGTTCGCTGTTGCTAGCCATCCCCATTGTTCTGGAGGTCCAGTGGGAGAGGGCATTGTCGGACCTCTCATCCTTGGGTAGGTCAGCGGGTTGTTCACTGGTACTTTCAGCGAGTGTGTGAAGGTCATTGGTGGTACTGTGTACCAACTGACCAGTCATTTTGGAGAATTTCTGAGGCCATTGGGAGGATTCCGTGACCTTGCTGACATCGGGATGAGTGTCGGGTACTGCTTGTGAAGGTGGCCTGCCGATCTCGGCATGATTGGGCGGCCTAAGTTCTGCCGTCGAGACTTCCTCCAGGTCTGCGTTCGACTCTATCACAGTATGTGTAATGTTGACCCCTGGTTCTGGAGTAGCAGCAGGCTGGGGGGGAAGGGTTTTCTGGTTCTTTCACCTCCTTCGCCTGAGTGGTTTCAGATTTCTAAGATATGTGGCTGCTAAGTCAAGGTCTTCGTCTGGTTTCGTGGTCCATGGAGCCTATTGCAGGGGTGGCCCACTCACTCGTGGAGTGTTGCTTGCGGGAATGTCTCGTCGGCATCGAGGGCAGGGTTCTTATGGAGGCTGCTCCTAGGTGCTTCGGAAAATTTACCCATGTAGATCTAGGGTAGCATTGCTCCCTGGCTGCCTCTGGAGTCTAGGACTCGGACCTTGGTGGGCCTGGGTTTGGTTTCGGAGGTTGTTTGCATATCATGTGGTGGCTCTCATTACTCTGGCAAGTGGTATGCATACCCATCTCTGGTACCATATTAGCCATGTTTCTGGCTTGTGGCTTGACTGTGATTCTTGGAAATCACGTCGGTCATGTTGCTGGCCTGTGGCTCTATCGGGTTGTTGATTTCTGACATCTCGTCAGTCTTGACAGCAACTAAGTGTTTTGAGACTCCTCGAAGTCTGGTTATTCGGTCCTGGTACTATATCTCTCTTTCTCTCTCTCTTTCTCTCTGGGGCAATGTAGACTTACCAGAGCTCGGTGGAATTGTCTTGGAAGATGCTAGTGAAGCACTGTAGGATGGTCGGGCGGACCCCTTGGCTCCACTGGCCTTGACAGGGGTGGAGCTGCTGTAATGATCAGCCAGCTGTCAGCGATTCCAATCTGTTCCTGCCCAACTGTCGATGTGTGGGTTGGCACCCCCGAGCCTGGTCTTGCTCCCAGTGACCAGGGCCTGGGCTATCGGATGAACTTCGTTGCCGGTACTAATTTGGGTGGAGTGAACACACAACTTCCGATGGGAGACGCCAGTCTCCCCATGTGACAAGCAGCTTGTGCCTGCCCCCGAGGGTTATCGACTCCTGGAGCAACGAGGTTTCCTGCATAGTCTTGCATGACTGCACTGAACTCTGCCTTCTTTTCCGCTTTCTGAGCTCTATGCCAGCTGTGGAATGGCATAGTCGTATAACACACTTGATTTCCTTAAAACAGCAAGCAATAGAAATCCCTAACTTAGGCATGTAAGCCAATAATGGCTGATGGTGCTCTCCGTGGCTCCAAACAGTGCAAACACCTAGAGGTGTGGGTTGTAAACAGTCTTCTTGTCACTGCTGGGTGTGGTCAACAAAGGTAGGGCCTCCAATCCCAAGTAACTACTCCTGTAAGCACCTTAGCTAGGCACTCCAGTCAGCGATACAACTTGGGGTGGCTGTCCTGCCTCGGTGGGGTGTGTTCTAGTGGGGGAAGCTCTACCATTCTGTGCACCGAGGTGTACAGAATGGGTGGCCGTCGAAAGATGAGGTGTATGTGTCGATAAACAGGCCCCTTAAGGAGGTCTGACATTCTATTATAGGTTCGTAAAACACCCGGTATCTTGCTTGCCCTTTTAGGTCGAATACTTTGTGGCAGATAGGTTATACTTCTAAAACAAAGAACTCTCGGATACGTTAAGGTTTAGTATTTATTGTACCCATAAATACTAGGTGACTCATAACTGCTACCAATAGGTCTGTGCTGTGGAAGTACTTAAGATATGTAATTTAGGGGTGTAAGGAATCCGCTCCTAAGTCTACTTAAGAGAAGCAAGGCCCTAACTTTATGGAGAGGTGAAACCATTCTCGGCACACTCGTAAAACTCAATGCTTGGTTTGACCTGTCCTCTGGTTTTAGACTCGTTTGTAAAGAGAGACGGGCGGGTGAGGAACAGTCCGGAAACAAAGTATCTTCAATGTCCCTTCATGGGAACACGTCCTGCTACACGTCTTTGAGTCATTTCCTGTAGTTTTTTAAGTATGTGCGGGTGAGTCATGGTCGTATTAAGTATAAAGGTATAAGCGGCACACGTCAATCTAATGTGAAAACATCGGATGGTTGAGAATTACTGTAAACTTAATAAAAACATTGAAATTGTGTCAGTTTGTCTTCCTAATCTCCATTCGGCATTTAATTGGTTTGGAAAAGCAAAGTTCACTACTACTATTGATTTAAACGTGGTCTATCATCAAATCCCTGCGCCAAAAATATTCCAAACCAATTACCAGTTTTTGTATGAATTTGAACCTGTTTCACTTTACTCATCATTTGGCTTGACCATGGGTGCTCAAGTAGTTACCAGGCTTTTATATATGTTTTCTTGTGATGTTAAATTCAAGTTTGTCTATAACTATCGGGATGATTTTGTCGTTTATTGTGACAGTTTTTGAACAGCATTTAGATCACCTTAAAGACATACTTAACTCGTTTGGAAAAGCAGGTCTTGCTGTTAACCCTTCCAATTTTAGGTTTGCAGTTCAACAAATTTCATTTTTGGTACATAGAATTTCTTTCGGGGGTATTTCTATTAATCTAGAAAGTACCAAGTCCATTATGTATTTTCCTCCACCACATGATGTGAAAGGTATATCCCGTTTTTTTTGTATGTTGTAATTTTTTTTTTATTCCGAATTTATTCCGACTTAGCTGAAAAAGCAGTACCGCTGAATAAACTGAGAAAAAAATCAGCCAAATTAGAATGGGGTGAAGAGCAGCAAAAGAACTTTGGCATTCTAAAGAATGATATTTTTCATCCTCCTGTGTTACATATGCCAGATTTTAGTAAAGAATTTGTCCTTCAAACTGATGCATCAAGTCAAGCTACAGGAGCTGTCCTAGCTCAGGAAATTTATGGCTGTCCTCAGCCGATTGCATTTGCATCCCGGACCATTACTCCCCAAGAGAAAAAGTCTTCCACTATTTAAGAGTTGGAATGCTTACGGTAGTTTTTCCCATAGGTAAGTTTGGGTAGTATTTGGAACGTGCAGGATTTTTTCTCGAAACAGACAACCAGGCATTGTCGTGGCTTTTAGCTCATCCATGCAAACTTGGAAAAATTGGTCAATGGATAGTTAGAATTTCTTTTTTAAAATTCATAGTGCACATGCACAAAACGATATCAAAATGTAGTTGCAGATGCACTCTTTCATGTTTGATCGCACCCATGCGGAATCTGAAGTTTTCCAAATATGTAATTCTTTTTCTAGTTTTCCATTAGCTTTAACAGACATTGAAGAACACCAAGAAAATGATGGTTATTTTAAACAAATCACAAATTTAAAACTGGGCGTTGAACATAAACCATATTTTCTTTCTAGATGTCTCCTATGTTGCAGATTCCGTGACAAACTGAACCGTATTGTATTACCTGATCTTCTAAAACCTATGGTATTCGAGTATTTTCATTCATCATCTCTTGGTGCTTACCTGGGAAGACATGACTATTCAGGCTATTCGTCATCACTTCAATTACAAAGGAATGGATGTGGAAATTCCTGAATGAGTAAAAGGTTGCAAAATTTGTGCTCTGAGCAAGCCAACTCAGAACACACATTTAGGTTGTATGTCTTCAGATGTAGCTGATAAACCTATGGAAAATTGCTTTTTGATTTTGTTGGTCCCTTTCCTAGGAGTAAATTAGGAAATAATATGTTATTAGTGTGTGCTTATGCTTTCACTAAATTTGTATGGTATCCCACTATGGAAATCTCAGGCTATCTCCACTATTTGTGCTCTTCAAGTACACATTTTTTCAAAATTTTTGCACTGCTTCATCTATTTTTTCTGATAACTGTTAACCGTTTACGTTTCATCTTTTTAAGAACATGTGTTTTTTTCTGATGCCATATATCACATTACTTCTCCCCATACAATCCACCACCTTTGCATGTGGAGCATTTAAATTGAAACCTTCGTTCAGAACTCATTGCTTTCTATGCGACAGACCAGACAAATTACGATAAAAATATATCTTGGCTTCAAATGGCAACCAATTATGGCGAACGTGAATCTCACAAAAGTAGTCAAATTTCATGTTTGCTTCTGCCACAAATAATCCTTTGTCAAATTTATGGCATCTAAATGACTTGTTGCCGAACGATGCTAAGGATGTTCGTGATGTTTGGGCATCTGCCCTCAAGAATTTAAAGCGTCCTCATTTCCAGAGTCGTGTCAAGTATAATAAACGTTCCAGTGATAACCCTTTTTGTGTAGGTGACCTTGTTCTGCAGGGCAGTTGATAAGAAAATGGAAAAAATATTTAACTCTTGGTCGGATAAGTATCAAATCCAACGTTTTTTTTATGCAAGTCGCTGTCGCTTTAGCTGATCCAGTTTAGGAGCATTTATTACGAGAGCTCATGTCTCACATTTGAAAAGATTTCGTGCTACAAAGTAATCATCTTTTTTTGCTCTGTTTGGTGGCTGCAGACCCTAACCGTCCACTGGTATCCCTTAAAATTATTCAGTAAACGTTGTTACTTGGTAAAACCTGACTTAGTCTTGTTCATGGACTGATCACCCATTGAGTTAAGACCTTTTAGGAACCATATATTTTGTGAGTTCACACTTCAAAAAATATCTGCAGTGCAAATCTAAGTTGCTACTAAGTTAAATGAAGTTGTTTCTAAAGTACATTCAATTGTCAATTGTCTTTGTAGTAAACAAATGTTTTGTGTTCTGAATTCAGATTACTTGATATATGTATGCATTATTGTAATATTTTATGGTCACTGTCCAGTTAATTTGGGTATTATTTATTTGTTTGGGAATTGAACGAATTGGGTAATCTTGTCCAGATATGACACTCTTGTGTAATTGGGCCTTGATATGTAGGTCTTCTGATTATTATTTGTATATTTAATAATTGTTGATGTAGTTGTTGATGTTTTGCAATTTAGTATCTTTAATGTAATGGTAATTTTTTTTTCAATTGTCTGTTATGTACCTGCCTTCGCCTTTCATTCTTTATTTTATTCTTTATTTTTGCCACCTTAGTCTTTGAGTAGCATTCTTTATTTTTACAGTTTCTGCCAGTAAGACCATGTTGGCCTTGGGCATCTTCCTGGATGTTGCCAATTATTTTACGCTTTATCGGTCACTGTAAACCATTTGAATATTGGAGAGATTTTTTTAAAAGATTAATACGTTACCTTTTCTGATAACTTCTATTGTGTTGAACTTTGACCTCCGAGAGTTGCAAAAAGAGTGTGTTGGATTAGTGTTATATTGAACACTGTACTTAGTGCGCACAAAAATTTTGAAAAGGGCAAAAGTTCTTTTGATCTGAATTTCAATTTTACAGTTCTGCAATTAGAGGATAATCTTAGTGCATTTAAGACTGAAGTGCATACGCTTACCTCTCTTCTGCCTCAGTCCCATCCAAAAAGGACAACATTAGATATTGGAGGCAAGACTCTTAAAGCAGTTTTTGGAGCCCTGGATAGCGATCTTAAGAATTTATAAAAGATACTTTAATTCTATTGAGGAAAATAAAAACATTTCTGTAAATGTTGCAAACCATATAATTTTGATTAAGGATCTTAAAGACCATATTTTGAACACTACTAAAGGGATATGGAAATTGGCTACCCATTATTTATTCTGTTTTTAATCAAACCACTCATGAATTATGTGATAGGATTTTAATTCTTGGTTTCAGGATAGACCTTGGCAAATTAATCTCTACTCTCTCAAAATCTAATACTTTAATTTACATTCTGAACCAAATCCGACATCTGAGTACTCTTCCCTTAGACAAGATTGCCCCAGTAACTTTTGAAAAAATTTTTCCTTACAGTGGCTCAAGTTCAGTACAGGCTATTATTTATAATTCTTCACTTAATGTTGTAGTAAACGTTCCCTGGGCAAATAAGGATAGTTTGCAGATTAATTCTTTTTCTTTTGCTGTAATTTTTCCCAACATAAAGGGAGATATTTTGTTATTCAAAGTTTCCGACTTTCTTATTGTTAGTTTACATATAAAACTTTTTGCTACCATTCCAGATAATCTGTTATCTCAATGTAAAACTTATGGTGTTAACATTTGTCTTCCTGACTTACCATTTTTATGCACATGTTAATAATTATAAATTTAATGTATTTTCTGGTAAACCTTACCTTGACATCTGTGAAAAATCCTTCATATCTAATGATTTATCCTACCTGCAGAAAACGCATTCTCAGGCTGTTTGCGACAACATTTTCAATTAATGTTGTATTATTTTGTAGAACTACTTTAGAGTCACAACCTCCATTCACAATATCTTTGTCTGGAAGTGGTTTTATCAGCAATGTTTCACATTGCGACATTGTCCGCTCTTATTTTAAGACTTTTGGTAAAGTCAACTCTGCCATTAATCAGTCTTTACCTGTACTGTGTTTTTCAGAACTCATTTCCATTATCACATCCTTCCAACTTTCAAAATTACCTAAACTTTCTACTAATAGTTCCCTTATTAGGGAACTTTGTTCCCTTCTAGCTTCCCAGCCTTATGGCATTAATTTTAAGAGATGATATGAAACTTCTCCATCCCCATCATTCCTCACATAGTTAACACATGAATGTAATTTCTGTTAGTCTACCATCTCTTATGGTGTTTTGTGTCGCATTTGCTTTCATTTTTTGGTTGAAATCCAAGTTTTGTGCACTTGTGCAACCGTCTCCACCCATTCAATCTTCTAACCAAGAACATGCAGTTGTAATTCCTTTGCCAATTTCGTCTAGTGGCACCTCCTCCTATTAATGTAGGTTTTTGGGGTGTTGCATTTTCATGTGATTTTTTCCCATGTGTATATTTTTTGTTTGATAAATTTGCAGTTTTTAGTTTTTGCTCTTGCCGCACCTTTGCATGTATGCCCTGGTTTCAGAGAGGGTGTGTGTACCAGTTACGTTGGCATTGTTTTATGTGTTTGTAATTCCATCAATTTCATTCTATTTAATTGGTATTTCACTACATATTTTTTATTGGAAAATGCTCTAGTTGAACTTAAGAATTTTGTTCATTCAGTTTGAAGTTGTAAAACAAACTTTGTCAGTTGGAAAGTTTGTACTGTTTACATTTTTACCCGATATATATTTTTATGCTTTTGTTTAGAAAAATAAGTTTTTTAATGTTTATTAATTATTTGCATACATAATATTGTATAAGTTTTAATTTCAGTTAGCAATATTAAAAATGTGATTTGTGAATAATTATGTCTTTCTCGACTTTCAAGTTATGTATCATTTAATTGCACGAGACCATGAAGTCCGGAGCATACCCTGGTATATATAGGATTCTGCTTAAGGTTACCTCCTTCTCCCCAATCTCGGCATACAACATGCAGTTGGCTAACTTTTCTATATGAAGTACTTTTTGGCATCCTGGTAATAATGTAGTAATTTTCACCTGCAGTTTTGGGTAAGTGTTTGTGGGTATTTTCTTTCATTCTGTCGTGGCTGTATTTTTGTGTGCACAATCATTTTTCAAGCTTTATCTGTTTTTTTTTTTTTTTTGTTAGATTGCTGTTTCATAGTCCGACTGATGGTCTAACCTCCTGGCCATTTTTCGTCCTTTCTGGAATGTGAGCTGCACACCAAATTATGGTGTTGAAATTTTGGACCGTGATTCCACTTCTTTGGCTAGTACTGCAGTAAAATCCAAAATGTTTTCATTGTCCAAGCATCATAAATAATTTTTTTGCGTGCTGCATGCACTTAGGATTGCTCCGAACTTTTTGTCTTTGTGTGGGCGACTTTCTATCATGATGTCTTTTATTTCTGAAACTTTTTCAACAATAAACGTATTAAGTTTATTTCAGTCTTATTAAAAGAACAAAATCATGTATAAAATATTTTCTTGTACTCAAATGTATAGTTTTATAGCAAACAATCACAGGTATCCGATGGTATATTCATGGCTATATAATTTATGTTAATAAAAGAGCTTGCAACTTATATAATTCAACACTCCCATAATTAAAAAAAATGTTTAATACTTACTTCTCCCTCAGAGACAAGTAGTTTTATTTATTCATTCAGATCTATTTTTTGTTATTGTTGTATTCTTATGAAGCAACATTTTATATTACTTGCACGAGAAAGCATTAGGGGATTTATGGTTGATGATTCATGATAGGCACTGTTGACTAAAATGGAGCACAGAGGAAGGATTAACTGTGAGGCTCTGGAATGAAGCCGGGTTATTATTCTGGCAACAAAACATTACAATTACAAGATACGCTAAATGACTGGGGAAGCAATGAGATGTTTATTGTTAATTAACTACAGATTTAGAACCATATTATATTATTGGGTTTTTCCCACCTTGCTTTGTACCCGAGACACTTGTACATGGTGGTTATGTCGGTCGGCACAGCTGGTCTCTGGAAGGGTTCATTAAGGCCAGCGGTCACAAGGAGAAAGATGACACCTACCACTCAGTATTGTTCTATATCGGTGTCGCGTGGTGCAAGCTGGCCTGATTACTGGTTTGTATTGGGGGGGGGGGGGGGTGGGTCCCTGCTTACTGTAATTTGGCAATGCACGCCCCACTTGCCGCAATCGCTTTCCTGGTTTCTACATAATGTGAGCCGGTGTGTTCAGGCGACTATGTAATCAACGGCGTCTTCACACCAGTGTAACAGTATGCCAAGAGATAAAAAATATTAGTTATAAGAATTATGCTTTTTGTTACTTATTTATACTATAATAATCGCCCATTGTTAATAAACTTTTAAATATATAATGTGGTCTTGGGAGGGAACTTGCATTACAGTATAAGTGTGTCTAATACCTTTTTTGATGCACATACATATATTTTTATAATAAGTAAAACAGGAACATGCCCCATAATAATTGCTTTCATTAGTAAACCCTAATATATATATATATATATATATATATATATATATATATATATATATATATATATATATATATATATTATATATATATATATATATATATATATTATAGGAATCCCACATTCCATTTATGTGCCGTCCATGTGTTATAATGAGAGTGCCTATGGGTTATCGAGTTCACAATGTGAAGGTGCTGCATAACATCACCCCAAATACAATGTAGGATAAGCACCTACTGTTTATACTCAGTATGTGGTTGTCAATAAACTCAAGGTATCATGGCCCATTCTTCTTGAAGCACCGATTCCTGCTGCAAAGTTGTCTGTGGCGGCTGGCAATGTGCTGCGAGGTATTTTATGACAATGTACCACATATGTTCGATTAGATTTGGGTCCATGTGAGCGAATACATGGAACAAATATATTCTCTCCAAAGCTCAGCAATGACTGCTGCATTATGTATTGTCATCCATAAAAAGGGACTCGGGCCCCGCAATATGCTGGAAAAGATGCATGTGAAGGAGGACCTCGGTACAATAATGGTCACAAGTAACTGAATTTCCTTGGAAGAAGTGAAGTTTTGTAGTTCCAGTAAGCTTTAAGCCTCCCCAAAAAGGAATTTCATCACCTCAAACAGATGCCTTTTGACGATGTTAGTGTGATTGAGGTCCCCAGCTTTATCCAGATGTATGGCCATCCAGAATTGCTAGTAAGAGTAAATCTGTTATACGAAAAGAGCACTAGACCACATTACCGAGTCCCCCAGTCCTTTTGTTCCCAGCATCAGAGCAAACTCAAGTCTCCCATGGACAGGAATCAATGGCTCACACCATACTGGTTTCAGAGTGAAAAAATTACTTGTGTGCAGTGCCCTGTCATGGTATAACTATCTGGCATCCAGTAGTGCATTGTAAGGGTACAGCGATTTCACCCACAATCTGCTGTAAATATCTCATCTGTAGGACAATATTGGTCTTAAATCACAGTGGCTGCTTATGAATAACCACTACTTATCATTCATACAGCTGTTGTTCGAAATGCCATCCCAGCTTGTGACACAATGGCATATACTATCTCGAACTAGCTACACTTCTCCCTTACCCCATCGATTCAGTCTCGGGTATCCATCCATGCATTGTGAGTGTAACTGGTTAATGGCATTATCAGATATCACACAGCAACCTGATATCATTCAACCCAATGTGCACCGTGCAGTAACTTCCACTGCAATGCTGAACGTACATTGCACCATTGATTTATAGTCCAATGACCATCTGATAGAGACCATCTGATTGGTCTCTATCAGTTTTGCATATTTGTTATGTTAATTTCTCCACTTCATCCTTAACAATCGCACATCAGTGTAGAGGCACTGGGGCTTACAAAGTAATTCCCAGTATATATTGTCTCTCTTGAAAGTTAAGACAAGTATCAATATTGCTGGATAACAGACCCTTACTTCTGAGGCCCTGAATTTTTTTTAACACATTTTCTTACATAGGTTGTGTATACACTCCTCAGGTGTGGTTCTTCTAATCCTGCTTTAATTTTCCCCTCTCTCCCCGATTTCTCATTCCTATAGATAATTTCAACTAACCCTTTTCATGTGTTCTGTCTTGTTAAGTATGTTGGATTGTTCCACTGGCAGTACCTAGCCATGTTGACCCTTCCTGAAACAGGAACAATACATTGATAATTTAATGTACAGTAAACATGTTTTTCCCCTCTTCAGCACCACCTTAACACCTACGATTAGAAATGTAGCCCATGGCTATCATTACATTAAAAAGAAATTGTGGAAATTACCATTTGTGAAATTATATGAAAATGGACAACTGCAAAGCTGCATTATTTTTAAGTCCTTTGCATTGTGGAGCCACAAAAGAAGTTAGTATATGTAGTTTTTATTAATAATCAAATGTACCAAATGACTAGAGCACCATAAAATGTTTGTTGCAGACATAAAGCCGGCAAATGTATTCATCACAGCCCAAGGAGTGGTAAAGTTGGGTGATCTTGGTCTTGGCCGCTTCTTCAGCTCCAAAACAGTGGCTGCCCACTCACTGGTAGGGACTCCCTACTACATGAGCCCCGAGAGGATACATGAGCATGGGTACAACTTCAAGAGTGACATTTGGTCTTTGGGCTGCTTACTGTACGAGGTAACTAGTGTCATGCTGTCTTGTGGCTCAATCTTGCATCAACATGTTAGGTGTCACCAGAAGTGGAAATATGCACTATAGAAGTATGTGGACAACGGAGCCAAGGATACATATATTTACCTTGCTTGATATTTCCGGTATGCTGTACATGCTTACGAAAAAATTAAGACTATGTTAGTGAATTTCTGTCTATGTTGAGTAACTCTATCAAAATTATCTATACCGCATCTGTGTGGAGTAATATGGTAATCAGTATTTTAGTGATACATGCAGTACAACAGGCTCCCATACTTAGGTTTGTTGAGAAGTTCTTGGTGTATGGAATTCCACTCTTACACCAAAGCCTTCCGAAGCTTCTGAATAGTTCATGGAGAACTGTATATTCTGCAAAAAAAAAAACCTAGCCCATTTGTGTCCTAAACATGCTCAGTAGGGTTCAGATTGGGGCCGATCCAAACTAGAGCAGTAGAACCTGGTTCGATTAACACAGATTTGATGAACTTTGGTTCGCCGAATATTGTCATTTTCTGAAGTGATTCTCTCGGGAACTGTTATAATATCCCACAATTTAATTAAATAATTAAATATCTCCTGATAAAAACACAAGAAATGTTAGAACTGTATCGCTATATACAGGTTATTGCTGCATTTAATAACTATTATACTCATAATTTGAGACAGTACGTTAACCAGGTAAACATGTTTCAATACACTCGCACAAAAAAGTAAAGATGTAAAACAGGTAGTCCCAACATAACATAAAACACAACAACATTTGATTACCACAGTTCCAACACTCTTACTTAATCTAATGGCCTACATCTGTACATTTACACATGCCGTAACAATCCCCTCAATTCCCAACTCATGGACACAGTACAAATGTTTAGATCCTGATAAAGGTTTTGTCAGAATGTCTGCAACCTTTTTATGTGTTGGCAAGTATTCTGCTATAATCTGCTTGTCCTGTATCTCATCCCTAATGAAAGTGATTTATTATGGATATGTTTGGTATGCTTATGGAACACTGTAATCATTTTTCATTGGCCGGCTTCTTGAATCCATGAATGATGTCACTGCCCTGCAATCAAACATCCTAAAATGCTTCAATAAGGTTTGTTCAAGGCTGATTGTCCTCGCCTCCTTGTTTCTGACCACTCTCATCCCATGGCACTCTTGCACTTCATCAAGATCCTTTAACTTGGACCTTGTTTTAAGTTCTCGTGCCAGTTTCATCTTGTTAGCCTCGCTTTTGCTAAATACACAACAATCATCAATGTAAAGGGCCAAGATTATCAGTGTATAATTGCCTTACTCTATGAGGGAACTAGAAGCACTAGTTATCCCTTGTTGTAAACATATGGTTTGTGTTTAGATCTTGTGAACTCTACTTCCAACATGATCTAGTGAATCTGCTTGTTCCATACCAGATATGCTTGCTTCAGGCTATAGAGTGCTCTCTTCAGTCTACACACCTTTTGTCCCTGGTCTTCAGCTATGAAATCCTCTGGCTGTTCCATGAACATATATTCTTCTAAATTCCCATGCAGGAGAGAGGTCGTGTCATCAATGTGGTAAACATTCGACACAAGTTCCACAGCCACTGAAAACAAAATCTGTACTGTTGAGTGTCTCACCACAGGCACAAACGGCTCATGGAAGTCCACACCATGTTTTTGGGCGAATCCCCTTGTCACCAATTTTGCTTTATATCTCCAAAGATTACCATTGGCTTCCTTATTATTCTTGAAGACCCATTTGCACTGCACCATGTTTTCATTGTTTGGTCGATTAACTAGTTTCCAGGTCTCATTTTCCAGCAGAGAGTTGTTTATCATGCATGAAACTTTCCCACATATTTCTGTACTTCCCAAAAAGTGCTTCCGCCACAGTTTTTGGGTTACATAGTGATTCATTGCAGGATATGTGACAGATAAAGAAACAATGATAGTCCTTCAATAATATATATCAGACTGGATACCTCTGCTGTGTAATTTGCTCAGCTTTACAACACTCTTAAGCTGTATAGCTAAATACTTAAAGAACTTTCACATTGTTGCAGGGTATCAAAACTTTGCTTGGGACTGTCCCAAACTATTTTGTTTCCCCAAAATAGACAGCCCACATACATACATGCAAAGATGTAATCACTTGCAATAAACCATGTATATAATATTGGTTATATTTTCCCATGCTCTCTCCAGGTGTATATGGTATATTCCTGGAAAATTAACATTCCTGGAGACACAAAAATGCAGTAATTTTATAACAGAATGTAAGTCTTCGAGTCTTCCTTCAAATCACCAGGCATGCCACTAGTTATTTTTGCATAAATCAATAACTTTTCGACTGGTAACAAGAATGAGATTTGGCCAACAGACCATCTTCTGAAATCATCAGATCTAGTGAGAAATTTGCCAAGTAGGCAACTCTGGATGCAGGTGGATTACAGGTCAGAAGTTGCTTCTATGGGGGCTCGAATAAACTTCGATAGCGTTCGGGTATTAACGCGAAACATTCAGGGGTATCAGAGCACATCGACAGACAGAAAAATATGTGTAGTTTCTAAACACCATCCCCATCAACACTCATCTATATCACCATGTTATAGATTTCCTGACCTGCATTTTTGAGGCAAAACTGCTAGCACATCAATGGTGCTTTAGCTGTCTATTCTAGTGAAGTTCATTGCCTCAATGAAAGAATGGCGTATGAACCAATTATTTTGTCTTGAGACTTATGGAGGAATGGCATTAAATAATGTACCGCACAGGTAAAACAAAAATTAAGTAAATAAATACTTATTATAAAATTTAGGTGAAGTGGTGCATCAAGTGTATCCATTGCGACCTGCCATTTCTCCATCTCTATCTCTTGTACACACTCTTTTTCTCTCGTGCATGCACACACCGTCTTTCTTTCTCTTGCAAGTGCAATATCTCTCCCTCTCTCATTGCCTTGCACATGTGCTCTCCTCTCTTTTACACACATATGGGTGCTCACTCACTCGTGTGTACGGTTTATATCCCTCTTTTTCTCGTGCGTGTGCATGCGCTCCCGTGTTTCGTTCTCGCCCCATATCTTTCCCTCTCTCGCTCTCTTTCGCACTCTGCCTTTCTCATTCACTCTATCTCCCCCTCTTGTTCTCACACAAGCACTCTCTCCCCTCTTGTTCACACATATGCTTGTTCTCCCCCTTTTGCATGCAGGCGCTCTCCCTCTCGTGCATATGTTCATGCTCTCTCTAACCCTTTTGCGTTTGTACGCACACACACACACACACTCTCTCTCTCACACCCTCCCCCTTACTTCCTCCCACCCTCCCTCCCTCTCTCTCATGTGCATGTGCTCTCTCTCTCTCTCTCTCTCTCTTTCACACATGCATGCTCCCGCTCTGGAGAATGGAAAGCTAAGCATAGCATAACACCAGTATTGATAGAGCCAGGAGAGTGTATGTGCAGCTCTGTCCCCAGAGGAATGGCAACCTAGCTGCCTTCTCTTCACATTTCACCTTGGAAAGGTCACATGGTTCTATTCTACTTTTACATGATGTGTTCAAGAGTGACAGCGAAAGGAGCCATACTAATTGCACCTGACTTAGGACAGTTACCTTTAACCATCTATATGTTGTATATATAAAGCCCACAAAGGATCAGATAATGGACATGTGATGATAAATTAACATTTAAAATATAAATCGACATATTGCCCAGCAAGAGGCCTGTGAAAATATGGTTTTCCCGGATTAAAAACGGCTATATGCCTTGTGTTTGAGCTTTTTTGGCAGCAAAGGCAGGTCCTGTATGTCCATAAGGAGATCATTTCTCTCATAAGCTGTTGAACAATTATAATAAAATAATATTTCACTAAACCATGCAATTTCCGATCTGGAAACAATTGAACATTGACTCAATTTTTGTGTTTTTATGAGTTAGTCAATCAAAATAGGCCAAATTTGATCTTAGAAGCACTTAGACCTTAAGAGTTAATTCACAGAAACCATTTGACTGTATTAGTTAATATAATATGTAATTTTGCTGCCAAATCAGTGTTAAAAATACTGTTGCCTAAATTAAATTTTGATGTGATTTTTGTGTACGAGTAGTGGAGGTAGATCAGAATTGTTCCAAATTCAAATGTCTCCTTTGAAGTACCGGGTAGTGACCATTTACGTGGGAATGGTGATAGGTCATACTGGTTGTGCCAACAAGGGACCAACCAAGTTACATTGTGTTGACAATAAACAAATTAGAAAATTACATACTAATGCATCAAGGGTACATCTATATGAAAAAAAAACCCCGTCATCTGCACCTTTATTTTTAACATAAACTGGTGTGTGGTGGTTACTGTGATTGTTAAATTTCTCCCTTTCTTTGTGTACTACATACCCACTGCTTATATCGCCAATGTAAACTGGCATGAATCTGGACAACACAAACATGTGGTGAATGTGCCTTGGCAATAAGCAGGACTTCTAATGCATATTAAATAGCTTACAATCAATACTGTAAATTTTATACTCCACAGGCTCACTTGTGCACTACACACAAATTTAGGAGCTGAGTTTTAAGATAATATTGTAAGCATATTTTAGACAAGGATGTATATCAGATTGTGTAAAACACTTTTCAATTAAATGTTTGTTAAATGACTATGCACGAGTCACACAAATATACCGTATTTTGGTGTGTATAGACTGCACCAGAATTTTTTAAATAAAAAAATTATTATAGGTAATTAATATTTCAATTATAAGCCACGTTGAATTTTTGTATTCCTCTAAATGTTAAGTCATGATTCCGTACAAATCTAATAAATTCAGACTTAATTTCTCCCCTACAAAACATTTGTGACACAAAATTTGTAATATTTTGCAATATTTACAAATGTACGTCGTGGAGTTACTATTCCACAGATGGTAATGTGACTTGAGAAAGAAAAACCACGCCAACATGTTACACAAAATGGCTTCTATCAATGTATACTTGTGGCGTGGTGGCTGATATTCGAACAACGTAAGATATCTCGTACAGCAGAAAAATTATTTTCTCATGTATGTTACATATGGCAGAACTTAAACATGTCTACATTTTACGCTTGCCGTGATGAAGGTATTTTTGTTTATAAATGTGTAAACGCAATGAACATTGCACAAGCGAAAAGTTTTCTTCTTTTATTTATTTATTTTCTTAGAAACTAAGTTAAAACATTAAAATGTACTGTATGTTGTCAAATTTCTGAACATATTTTGGAGTAAACACTTTTTAATGCCAATATCTTGTAAATAAGCCACAGCCCACTTTTTGTAGTCATTTTTTTTAAACAATGTGCGGCCTATACATGTCGAAATATGGTATTCTGGAATTGTGATAACATTTTAAATCATTGGATTGTTTGCCCATTTTTTAATAATTGTTTCCGATAATGTTCAGAGTAAGCTTTAGCATCTCAATACTAAAACTACAAAAACAAATTAAAGAATTTTAAATTTAATGCAACATTTCCCACACACTAATTTTCTTATCAGAAATGTCGTACATTTAAGTTAAAATGAAAACTCGTAGGCTCCCACTCTGGTTTTAATGGTTTAGTTTGTTTTTTGTACTGGTTGTACTGGTTTTAATGTATTCCTTAATAAGGAATAGGAATATCCATGAACACAATGAACATTTTTATTAAGCATTAACTCTGGACTTCTGACTGTGCAGATGGCAGCTTTGCAATCCCCATTTTATGGAGAAAAGATGAATTTGTACACTTTATGTAAGAAGATTGAAGAGTGCGACTACCCTCCTCTGCCATCAGACATCTACTCCCAAGAGGTACTGTCATTAAGCTGTAATTTCTGTGCATGTATAGTATAAACTCACTGTTACGGCCCTTCCCATTATGATCATCTCTCTTTTACTTTTTTTTTTTTTTTTTAGGAAACATGAAAATTCAAATAATGTTGGAAAATCTTAGGGGATTTGGTAGAAAATTAATTTGTTTCACTTTTTTTTGTCACTCGGCATATCATGTATATTGGCGAGCAGTGTATAGCAAGCAGTGCATATCTAAAAATAGATACCACCCTCCTCCCTTCCTTGGGCTGTTGCGCTAGCCAATACCCATTGACTCTGCATGCTCTCATCACCCTCAGCTGTCAGTGTGTTCCTGTGCATGGCCAGCAATTGTATCCCATGCACAATATTGATAATGTGAACCAATCTCCACTGGGAGTGCTAATTTATTTCTTAGATCAGTCATCTGTTGGTCCTACAGATTTTATTAGGACGGCCGGTTTCCCCAGAGGAAGCATTGACCAAAAATGAGCTGTGCAATTTCTCTCAACTCATAAACTTCATCCTTCTTCGAGGGAAGTTAGTTTTGCTTAATCATTTCAATAAAACTTAAAGTTCTTATCAAATCTGAGGTTCTTACATCATTCCCCCAATAATGGCATATGAGGGCTATTGTTACAGTAATTGAAATCACACTTCCGTTCTCATCCTCTTGTTATTGCGTGGTATAGTATGTGTGTTGTTGATGTTATAAAGACTACATACACTGCTGCGCCTTTGTGTTACCTTGGATTTCCCTCCTATTCCTTATTCCTTCCATCCTCTTTGGTCTCCTCTCCTTTTCACATGTGTGCTATCAAGTTTCATTCCTAGTGGCTGATGTATTATTTCGAGCTTGGGGCCTTCTGCTAAACGTTCGGCTCAGCCAATTATAGTCCGACCAACCTGCAATACAACTTGTTCCTGATCTTGCTCATGGCCCTTTATGGAAGTTCGTGTGATAGTTGTGCTATTACTTCCAGCTTGGTAACCGACACTCAGATAGAATTTCGGCGATGGTCGAAGGGCTAGGCAGAGGTGGGTTTGCCTTTCAATGTAGTTAAGTTTAAATTGCAAAGTGAGCTAGTCAATGGAGTCGCTTGGATTCACATTTTTTACCTTAGCTCTCTAAATTGTGGTTTCGTAGTGGTTGTTAGAAAAGTATCGTTTGGCTGTAACTTATTGGGTGAGGGTGTGGATCCCGGCAGATTCTATTGTAGTAAATGTTATTTGTTCACGTAATTACAATCTCTGCTTTTTTTAAGTTTGAGCAGCCTGGAAAATTGATGGTGCTATTGAATGGGATTGCACCGGCTCATTTATGGCTTAAGTCTTTAATTGGTAACCCACCTACGTAAAGTTTGCACTTAAGTTGGACCTCAATGAAGGTTATTGGTTTTGATGTAATATTTTTATCTTGTGAAGTTATAAGTTTTTTTTTTATCTCTGGAGGCTTCGGAGGTCCTTCTGGCACCCTATTGCGAATACTGGTTTTAATGTATTCCTTAAATGCTCCTTGAGAAACTGAGCTGTAATGCTATGTTGGAGAAGTTTAATATTGTTCTCAGCTTTACTGAATAAGCCTTGAGAAATGTGACAAAGGTTTAGCCTTGTTCGCTCAAATATTTTTAATTTATTAATGTGTGATGTACCAGGAATATATACTCGCTACATTATCTTTGTAGTCGATGTCCAGGCCTTTTCGTCCACATGCTGAGCCAGGCACATCTATATGTACAAGGGGGTTCAGTTTTGCTTGGGTACTGGTGCCTTCCTGTTGTACAAAACTGGCCATGGGGCTATGAGGCAGCACACAAAATGAGGTGTGGCCAACAATATTCGGCATCTAGGTGCCACACTGCTATGGATATACCTGGACGACATTTGGGTGGTGCAGCACTTGAGAGAGGCGTGACTACTTTTGTTATAGAAATGTGACTAATAATGACCTGTGGCTTTGGCAGAGGCGAGGAACAAAGAATAGCAGGTACTATGTAAGCTATTACTGATGTATGAGTTTGATCAGACAGGCGCAGATACTCGGCGATACACCCCAGGTACTCGAAAGGGCCGGTCTTCTCAGGTGATGGGAAAAGATTGCTGAGCACTGGAACTTCCACAGGGTTTTGAAGATGGCATAACTCTTTTGCCTGTTCTTGAGGTGACAAATTAGCTAGCAATTTGACCAGAGAAGTCTGATATTCGTGTGCTCTACATTGTTCTGGTTCCTCGACAACACTCTTAAACTATTCACAACCCTACTAAGTTAACTGTCGGCTAACTATATAATTGCCTGGGGTGCGAGCTGGTATGTATAAAATTATAATTCGAATAATTACAAAACAACACATTTATTGTCAGCCTTAAATACAATAAAATATTGAATACTGTATGAACAAAATAAAAACAAATAGGAATTGTAGCAACTTATTTCATTGAAGCTTCAGAATGTTTCTGCAAGCAATAGGACAAATATTAAAGCTGAGATACTAATTTACTATCACACATTTATACACCTAATTCGCTGCACATGGCTTTCAAGAACTGATGGCCTACACTGGGAATGGATTGTCCTACCACTGAATAATATCTCGACCACGCACGAAGCTCCTTTGTCGTGGGATGACTCCGGTGTCCTCACAGCTGACTGGCTGACGTCCTCTGTCGTCCGGGGTCTCCTGTTCACCGGCTTGCAGACACCCTTACCCGGAGTCTGTCACGTCTGAAAATAGTACAGAGTGGGAGGCTGACCCGAAACTTTACGCCAACTTATAGTAGCCCAGATGATGTTGCCACTATGCAAATCGCCCAGCCTTCTACCATCGGTGCCATGACCTCAACAGCATGACCGATGTAAGGCACACCGACCAGGGTGCTGCAGGTTCGGGTCCCAGTGCTCACAACAGTACCCCCCTACTCTGAAGTGCAGTTGTCTCCGGCTGCAGTGGAGGCTAATGGAAAGGCTGCTGGGACAGCGAGGGCAGGCGTCGAGAGCGGCAGAGTGTGGAAATGTGACGAGTGAGACAGTGCGTGATGACTTCGACAGGGCAGGCAGCAACGGGATGGCGTCAAGACGGACGAGCTCTCTTCCACTACGATATGCCGGGGTCAGTGGTTTTAAAAAATAGTGTCCTTCGCACACAAGTTAAGGGTGAGTTCAAACTGGCGCAGGAAAGTCAGGAAGGGGCAGCTAGGTCGGAAAAAGAGAATATGGATTTACAGTTACTGAAAATATCGTGATGCATGTAAACAAAGGCATTGTTTGGTGATCTTACCACGAAAGATCAATAAATTAGAGCATTCAACTAACAACCTGTTTGTAACAGGACCGAGGAATAGATATAAATATGCATGTATATACAGATAAAAAAGGGCTTGGAATGCCTTTATGGAAGCCATTGTGTCGTGTCGCTCACGGAAATAAGGGTGGGTGGTCGGCACAATATGTATAACGCTCGCGCGAGCAAAGAAAAATGTGAAAGTAAATTCCTAGGTACTGAACTCGTGGAAGGAATGGGTTAGAAGTCGGCGCCTGTGATACGACACACCACAATGTTATGATAGTGTAACTAAGACCAATAATCCCATCCTAGGTGTAGATATCAACAAAGTTACTGAATACACTGGTAATTAGGTAAAATGACGTGATTTGTGTGAACACAAGGAAAGTACATGAGAATTAAGAGCAGGCCACTAGGCGTGTGTGTGTTGGTATCCTTGCTGCTGCAGTCGGCATAAAAGATGGGTTGGCACTATTGAGCGCTCCGCGCAAGGTGACCTGCTGACATCAGGACGAGCATGTAAAATACTGTCATGGCAGTTTACAGAGGCGTTATCTGTGTGATGTGGTCCACATCCCATGCCGTAGATACATCTGCAGACATGTAGCTCAAGGACATTGCGCCCCACGTGTGTCCTTGAAGGCACATGAATGTGACATCACATATCTGTACAACTTAAGTAAAGACAGAATTAATATTTAACTAAACATATGGAATACTAAAATATAAATAAAATTACAATAGAAGCAGTTGGACAGTGAAGTCCCAGCCTGAAATAGGCTTGCCTAGACAAGTGTAGTGTAGCAAACATGACATATTGCCCAGCTCGAAACGGCTTAGCAACAGAAGTCTCACATTAGATCTCTCTAGCAATCTTATTCAGTAATAATGAGAGATGCAACAATTTGAGAGAAAATACTATAGGCACAGTAAAAATTACAATCAAAGTTCCGCCAGAAATATAATTTAATGTTCTTTGACAAGGAAATAAAAGGCGGTACTGGTTGGCAGTGTGGAACTATAATGTGACATTTAAAATGGCGTATTTCAGGAAGAGACATCTTTTTAATCTGCCTTGTGTATCCAAAGCACTGGATACATTATTAAAATGTATACCAGACGTCATTGGAAGTTGGCAAGTTGGTGTAATTCAAATGCATTGTCCTTTAGCCGAAGAATCGGCACCCCAGTGTGAACTGTGAGCGAGCGTTCAGGAGGGGGGGGGGGGGGGCACAAACACACAAAGGTGGCTGGCATCAATAATAACAGAGGCGTTAACAAGAACCTGGCAGCCACATGGTACCTGGATTTCAGCATTACCTAACTGATGATCAACAACATGTCTATCAAGGGAGTGATCAACACAATGCAAAGTCAAGTCTGCTGGCGGGTGGAAAATAACATACTGATGGGGTAAGATTTGAATTACACACAACTACTGGTCAGAGAAGCATGAATATTTTTGCATTTGGTTAAAATTGCATCAAAATCATGTAATTTAATTGCTGACAAGGCACACTCGCGCTCTGTAAAAGTCTGGTATTTCTTTGATTTGTGATACATGATCATTGATAGCAATTAGTTGTGTAGGCACCTTAATAATACATGACTCGTTCTGGAATCGAAAGGGAACTGGGATAACCCTGAAAATGCACCAAGTGACTGCATTCTGAATGAGAGGTACTCGTGAAGTAGGATAACAGTATACCACCAGGGCGCGCAGAGAATGGAAGTGTGGCCTTGCGGCGTCATGCTGCCAGCCCACACAGGAAAGTGGGGGAGGGAAGAGAGACTGAGCAGCTCTCACGTGCAACTGGCTCGGCCGCGCCGCCTTTATGAAGGCTCTTCTGGATGCTTGCCCTCACATGTGACAGCAGTGGAGTTACACTTTTGGTTGCACAATTACACACACTGCAAAAAAAATAGGAACATTTTAATTTCGTGAAATGGAATTACTTGTAAACATATAAGAACATACATTTGTAGTGCGCAACTTTGATATTGTGCGTGCTGACGATGTCCAGTTAGGGTGTGTCGGTCTTATTTAATTGAATTTTGTATTATCGAAGGGCCACGAACATCGACAATAAGAAATGGGCCCTTATATTTATAAGGGAGCGCTTTTGCTCTAGCATGATTGTGAAGCCACACTTAGTCTCCAATTTTGAGTGTGTTGGGTCTATACCGTTTATCAAATTGAACTTTTTGAGCCTTTTGCGTGTTAATAAGATTGATTTTAGCTTGTTCTCTCTCTATCTAGCCAAATTCGTGCACCACTGGTGGCCTCTTTCAGAAAAGTGATTCACAACAACTTGATTTGGTTGTATGGTTTCCATTCCGTGAAGGAGATGGGGGGAAAATTGTGTACTTGAGATGGGAGAATTATTAAAATTAATTGTAATGAACTGTAAATACTGGTCCCAATTTGCGGGATCGTCGTGTGCAAATGCAGCTAGCTGAGTACATAGAACTTGGTTCATAGATTCCACAAGACCATTACATTCAGGATTGTATGCCGTAGTTTGCTGACCCGGAACTGTACGCCAATTTATAGTAACCCTGATGACATTTTTGCCTATCTGCATTGTTGGTGCCATGACATCAACAGCATGGCTGACGTAAGGCACACCTACCAGGGTGCCACAGGTTCGGGTCCCAGTGCTCACAACAATGCGATGCTAAGAGTGTTTGCCTAACTCTTTCCTTCAAGCCTTTCTTCTGTGCATAGCATATTGGGAACTGGAACTTACCCTCCTCCTACTGTACCATACCTACAGGCTCCTTGTACAGTGATATGTGTGGTACCACGTGCGGTAGTAGACAGGCACACCCCCTATTCCCAAGTCTGGCGGAGACTATATAACCAAGGGAAGTCAGGCCTCAGCTAGTTCAGTTATGCATATGAGTATTTGGCCTTGTCCCAGTCTTCCCAGCCTAGAGGAGACAAGTATTTCTCAGCGGAGTCCTCTCGAGAGACACTAGCGAACACCAAGCCGACAATCAGTTCCAAAGACAGTGTATCTGTGTTGCTCCTCTCTTCCTTAAATCCAGGAGGGTTGAAGGGAAGGGCGGGCAAATATAGCGCTCGTTGGGTATACAAATTGTGTCATGCTCATTTGAATAAAATTCCCTGGGATCACCTGCAAACCTGTTAGGCGAGGGTAACTATGGAAATGTTTTAAGTTACAAGGAAGGTACTTAAAGTAAAAGCTCAGAGGTTTTATTTCGTTTTATGGAAATAAACAGGTGGTGAATGAAATCTAGCTCCTGGTCAGTGGTACGAATTTCAGCCGGAAAGCTACAAGTGCAAGTTATGTTGGTTCGTAGAGGTAACCAATGCAAAACAAAGGGGGAATGCGGTGTGAGCAGATGTAGTCTAGGCAACAAACTCTGGCATTGTTGTACGAGTGTGTTGTAGGTAATGATATAATGTAAATGCTGACACACAGCAGAATAACTGAGAAAGGTAGGTGACAGGAAGAAGCCTTGAAAGAGACATTAAGGGGAGATCCTCTACATATACGCCTGTTACTGTAAGAGGTCACAGAATTTGTGCAGTACATAGGGGAGAGCTTCTAACTAATGTAACCTAACCACATAGCAAGCATAGCTTAAGTAATGAACGGGTTATTGTCCTGAGCAATGTGTTCTAGAACGACTGTAGAATGGTTGGCTCCTGAGCAGCGAATTCTAGGAAGTGGTGAAATCAATCTGGTCCGGTCTGAGCAGCAAGCGCTATGAACGCAGATGGCTGGGACAATTTGGTCACTTCCCAAGCGGCAGGCACTGGGAAGGAAGACTGCTGCTGGATATGCGGGCCATCTCTGCCTTTATACTAATTTCGGGTCGCTGCTTGTTACTGATTGACTCATGCCACTAGGGCGAGTGGTGGTCGCAGAGTGGGGTGTGGTCCTGCATGGCTTGACTCCCTGATGTTACCAGCTATCTGGAAGGGAATGCGTAACCAGAGATAAATGATAATTACTACTAGAGCTATCTGGTGGGGATTAAAATAACTCGCTGTATTTAAGCATTGTTACAGTTGGCTGGTGAATAAAACAATCTGTAAAGCAAAAAGTACAATCGTGCATATTAATGTGACAAAGTTAACTTCTAACTCCGTAACAATTGACCTAGGGATGCAGCAGAGGTCGTTAAAATCATCGTTAAAAATATATCGTGCGACAATTTGCCCCCTCTCTGCTGTAACTGAAGCTCATCCTTGGCATCGTAGAAAGGAATATTATCCTTGGAAAAATATAGTGCTTCCTCTATGGCCTCCGTCTGAATAAGATGAGATTAGAGCTCATCTCTGAAGAGATGGAAGACGTTCTGTTGAGGAGATCTCCGCTTTTCGTTCAGTAGTCCAAGCTACAGAGGGATGCAGAAGGTTAGATTCTAATCAGGTGGAAGCCACCACTATATGTAGGCACTGCCTTGCTCCTTATTCCACCAGCACTCCTCTCGACTAGCATTCTGCATGGTAGGAAAAATGTCAACTTCCCCCCAACCCCGTCCCACTTCTTGGGAGGGAGAGCATATCCTCCTCTACTGGCCTCATTCACAGTCAATTCATGCGCAGAGACACAAAATATTGTCAGAGTTTACAAAGGCAGTAAAGAGGAAATATTGTTAACCTCAACATTTGCTGTCTTGTAGCCTGAATCGAAAGTCCGTTTCCTTGGGTCATAATCAACATTCCTCTCTGCCACTATTCTCAGAGGGATGATGAAATTAAAAGAAAATTCCTTTGCAGGAATTCTAGTCGGTAACCTCTATGGCAATTTTCTCTCCTTCGGCTTCTGTAAAAGTACTGTTCTGTGCGCTGCAACACTACATGTGAACATGACCATCCTTCCTAACAGCTGGGATGAGATGGTCGTTCACATCACAGGTGGCGACTAAATTCACGTTTACTTGCCCACCGCAAAACAAGAAAAAAAAGGGAGCACTCACTGTCTCGCTCAGATGCATGCAACTATACCTCCCTCTCTCCTTCTCCTCTTCCTCTCTCTCCATCTCTCCCTCTCCCTCTCTCTCCCTATCTCCCTCTCCCCTCTATCCCTTCCCCTCTCTCCCTTCTCCTCTCTCCCTTCCCCTCTCACACTCTCACCCCTCTCACCCCTCTCCGCCTCTTCCTTCTCCCCTTATATCTTTCCCCCTTTCTCCATCCCCCCTCTCTATCTCTCTCCCTCCCCCCTCTCTCTCCCTTCCCCTCTCTCTCCCTTCCCCTCTCTCTCCCCTCTCTCTCCCTTCCCCTCTCTCCCCCCTCTCTCTCTCTTGCCGAGGAATAAAAGAGGAAAGAGTAGCCATTAATCCAACTGTATTTGAAAACGCTTCATTTTCCTTTTTGGGTATCAAATCACAGTGCGGGTTTTCTTGTCTCCATTTCATACAGGGATCCTGGTGGCGTGTATTGCTGGCCTCTTTCAGTACAGCATGCATTCACAAACTGATTCTTACTTTAATGATGCACAACAACAAGCACATGAAATGCAAGCAAAAAAATGAACTTGGAGGAATCTTCTTTTAAAAGACTTGTCACAATTTTAAGCACTTAACTATGTAATACCCCGCAGCAATGCTGTGACCTGCTACATGGAAGATTTGTATTATTACTAGTGTCACATGGCATGCTATTTTTAAGTCTTTCTAATTTCAAACCTAAAGGTTTTCAAAAAATACTAAAGTGCTTTCACCACTACAAAGGAGATATCGGATAGAAATATAAGAGAAAAACTGCATGTAAACACTTGTAAAATATTACAGCATAAAATCATTTCTTTCTCTCCTCGCAGCCAATCTCTTAGTCCAATGCTGCTTGCTGAAAATATCTACACATCATTAAGAAAAGGTCAGTAATTACCCGTCGGTACTTTTGAAAGATCTCTTTCAACTTGCTCTCAGTACTTTGATGCATGACAGACTCGGCGGATTGTCTGCCAGCGTCCTTGGGTGACTTGTTCGACGCTAGGCTAGTCGCATCTTTAGGTGTCTAGTTGTTTCTTAGCACTGGTGTCCGACTGGAATATAATATTGGCCTAGTAGGCTGCCAGCTTGGTATGAAGTCCGACTCTGGCAATACCACTCTGCGTGGTGTTGGCTTAGGGTGTGGGACTGAGTTCAAGCGAGCAGGGTGGTGCATCTGTCCCTGGTCTGATTTAGCTAGGGCAGGTCCCTCGACCCTGGTTGCGCTTGACTGGTGTGTGTGGTGCGAGTCCGAGGTGCTGGAGTTCTCTACTGTCGAAGGGCCGGAAGGTGCTACCAGAGTTGAGTTGGACCTCTCGCCGAATAGAATCTCCTATATTACAGGATGATATCCTTCTGCATTATGGGTGGGTAGCTCTAACAGTGCTGTAGGAATGATGGGTGGTGCTGATATGGTGAGTGATCGCAGGAAAGCAGCTTGTTCTTGTGGACTCAGAAGTCCGAACCCACTGGGAAGGATGCTAAGCCCTTGTGAATCTTTTGTGATAGCCTTTGCCCTCTTTGCCTTCTTCTGAACACCACCCCTGTGGGTGTAAGGTATCGGGCTCCAGCCTAGGATTGGTCTTGCAGGAGTTAGGCAGTCTGTGTGTTCGAGTGCAAGTGTAGGTGCGAATTGCTACCGCCAACACGGCACCCCACTCTTGATTCCCCCACTGTAGATGAGGGAGTCTCGAGCTGCAAAGTGTTGGCTGTAGGAACTGCATGGTGATGTCCCAATGGGGTTGGTCTTACCTGCACCACAGCCAAGCCATTCCCATCGGTAGCATACATCGTGTCGTGGCTCTACTGTTCACCCCATCTGCATGCAAGGAATGGGTTGCCTTCCAATAGTGGTGAGGTGAGTGTCCCGAGGTCAAAGGTCTCCCCAGGCCCGAAGAAGTTCCCCTCCACGGCACTGCTGAGTGTGCGTTGAGGCGGGGGTGACTTCAAGCCGGCAAGTCACTTTCCAGGGGACGTATCCTAGTGTCGTGGCTCTTCCATTTACTGCATAGGGTAGAGAATGAGTGGCCTCCCCAGGATGTTTTGTTCTTTTGTTGATGTGAATTCGGAAAGAGCAAAACCCAGTCTCCTACTGTCCCTGTCATACAATGAGGGTGATGAATAGGATGTTGGGTGATACTCAAGAAGTTAGGCAAGAAATATGTTTATCTTGCCGTTAAGGAAATTAATCAGAGATGGTTGAAGTACTACCTCCTGTCCACTTGGGCTTGGCAGAAGGTACACACCCTAGCATAAGACTGGGGAAGGTGCCCTGTGCAAAGCTAAAGGGAGGAGGCAGTAACTGGCGCGTGCGAGCATAGCTTTCTCCTCTGGGCTAGCTCTTCTCTTTGTTGTCCAGAAGGGACCGAACATGTATCAGCATGAGGTACTGATGACGCCGCTGGTGCTTTCTTTTGTAGAGGGAGCAGTGAAGCATTTACGATTGATGCGGGCCTCAGCCCCACTTGAGTGTGCGATTAGAGCCCAGAAGAGGACTGGTCAAGAACTGAAGCAGAACTGATCATCCAGAGGTCTGGAGTTCTTCGCCTTATATACTTCTCAGCCATCCCTTCCTTCACTGGGATAGGGCATCTGGAGAGGTGGAGAGCAGCATAGTATAGGGTTGTAGGATCTAGTCATCATACTAGTGGTGGCATCCCACGGCACACTGCTGTACTAGCCCCAGACCACTTTCAAGTGCCAGTGGCTTATCGGGCGAAATAATTTAAATTATTGGGACGTCTATCCCGACCTGGTAGATACAACAAACTTGTAGGTAGTGGTGACCCAACTCCTTTGATAACTGCTAGTGGTGTAGTTGCACTGATGAGTAGTAGTCGTTTATTAATAAGTATAAAAGACACCATGCGTCAATTCGCCCCTGTCCTTCTGCAATGTAGACTCATCTTGTCAATGAGTAGAGAAGATAACGAAAATCTACAAAAAATGTGGAACTGTCCCCTTATCAACAATTTAATTCTCTCTCTCTCTCTCTCTCCCAGGCTTCTGTAGGGACCCCGGCTTTGTGCTCGGTGTGACTCGCTCTCACTGAATAACGTACTGGCAGGCGACACGAGGCAGGTGGTTGGCTTGGACGTATTCTTGCAGTGGCAGAGAGGCTAGATGAAACTCTGTCTCTCATACTGGAATTATCTTCCATCTTTCTCTTCACAGCTGGCTAGTAGGCTGGAAGTGGTGTATGTCTTCTTGGAGTGTAAGGTAAATGTCGCGAGGACTATCCGGTGTCTGTGATAATGTTTGGTATTCTTGCTTATAGTTTGCAGACCTACATCCACAGCTGTAAGGCTTGGTTATTTATAATATGGTTCTTACGAACCTAAGAAGAGATCAAGCATATTGACTGGCACACGGATTAAGTTACGACCCTAGGGGAGCTAGCTGATTGTTCTTTGGAAAAATATAAAATTTATAAAAATTATAGAATGATATATTTACAAAATAAAATTGTGCCTAAGGCTCCACTCGCAATTCATGTATTCTAGTTATCTGCTGTGGCCACCTGGTGTGATATATTATTTAGGTCCTGGCTTCGGCCTTCTTAACTTAACGCACAGCAGAGCAAGTTGTAGAAAAAACTACGCAGTTTGCCAGCCAAGATCTTGTCATCTCGTCTGCGCCCTATGATAGGGATGCGAGTGTATTCGCAAATTGGGGAAGCAAAAGATGTACTTCGCCATCTCACATCGATATAGAGAAGACACAGAAAGCACTTGTCATACAATACATTCTAATTCTTTGACAAATTGAGAAAAAAGATTTCATTTTAATACCACGTTCTTGATGTCTTGTTAAACTGTCCTTTCATGGTTTGACTTTATCATGAAAAGATATTTTGACATACACAAACAGGCTGACATGTGACAGACCCTGCTGATCGGCTGACCACGTCTCTGGGCGACTTGTTCGAATCTAGGCGAGTCGCGTCTTTAGGCGACTAGTCTTCTCATAGCACCGATGCCCGACCGGAGTACCGTACTGGCCTAGTAGGCCGCCGGCTTGGTACAAAGTCAGGTTCTGACAATACTACTCTGCATGGTGCAGGCTTAGGGTGTGGGACGGAGTGCAAGCTGGTGTGGCGGCTAGTCTGGCCCATGGGTGTTTTTGCCAGTGTTGTTCCCTCGACCCTGGTTGCACTTGACTGGAGCATGGAGGGTGTGTGCGAGGTGCTAGGTTTTACTACTAGCATGGAGCCGTTAGGTACAGTCGGAGTGTAAATGGACCTCTCGCAGAACAGTATCTCCTGTACCACAGGATGGTATCCTTCTGCTACATGGGTGGTTGGCTCGAACAATGCTGTAGGAGTGACGGTTGGTACTTGTGTCGTCGCAGCAAAGCAGCTGGTTCAGGTGGGCTCATTAGTCCGAACACGCTGGGAAGAATGCTAAATCCTTGTGGTTCCTTACAGATAGCCTTCGCCTTCCTAGCCTTCTTCTGAAGACCACCCCATGGGTGTAAGGCATCTGACTCTAAACTAATATCGGGCCTGCAGGAACTAGGTGGTCAATGTGTTAGAGTGCACGTGTAGGTGACAATTTGCTACTGTTAACACTGCACCTCACTCTTGACATCCCCACCGGAGGTGTGGGAGTCTCGAGCTGCAAAGTGTTGGTTTGAGGAACTGCACTGTGTTGTCGCAATGGGGTTGGTGTCATCTGCACTGGAGTGTAAACCCCACTCGGCCCCGCAAAGTGTGCGATGAGAGGAGTTCACCCCAGCTGGCAATCTGATCCCACCAGGAGCATACCTAGTTTTGTGGCTCTACCATTCCTTCCACATGGGTGCAAGGAATGGGTGGCCAATATTGGTGAAGCGAGTCTCCCAAGGTTACTGGTCTCCCCAAGTCCGAAGATGTTCCCCTCCTCGGCATCACTAAGTGTGCAGTGAGGTGGGGGCGACTTCAAGCCGGCAAGCCACCTTCCAGTAGACAGGGCATCCTAGTGTCGTGGTAGAGAATGGTTGGCCTTCCAAGGATGTTTTTGTCTGTTGTCAGTGTAAATTCTGAAAGAGCAAACTTGTTCTCTCCTGGTGTCTCCCGCAGATCCGATGATGAGGTAGGGAGTTGGAGTGATTCTCGAGAAGTTAGTTAAGATCAATGTTTATTTTATCATAGAGGAAAATAAACAAAAATTGTGGAAGCACTACCTCCTAACCACTCGGGAGGTAAACACCCTAGCATAAAACATGGGACAGCACCATGTGCAAAGCTATGGGAGTAGGCAGTTACCAGTGCATGTGACAGTTTACTCCTCTGGTCGAGCTATGCTCTCTGGTTGTCTGTAAGGGACCGAACGTGTCTGTGTGCTGAGTTTGATGATGCCATTGGTTCTTCCTTAGTCGAATTATGGAGAGGCTCTTCTGCCCCGTGAGGTAGCGGCGAAGTAAACTGGAGAGATATGGGCCTCGGCACCGATTGCTTGTGCGATGACAGCCCAGGAGAGGATTCAGAAGACTGATCGGGAACTGAAACAGTACTGACAATCCGGAGGCCGGTGTGCATCGCCTTATATACTCCTCGGCCATCCCTTCCTTCACTGGCATAGGGCGTCTGGAGAGAGGGTTAGCAGGTGTAATCCCAACACCTAGATCCTTGATGCGAATGGTATAGTGAAGAGTTGTGGGATCTAGGTAACATACTTGTGGTAGCATCCCGTGAAACACTGCTGTACTGCCCCGGACCTCTAGCATGGTTCCGGTGGCTTATCGGGCGATGTCTGTCTTGGCCTAGAAGATACAACAATCTTGTAGGCGGTGGTGGTGATTCAACTCCGTTGACAACTGCTGGTGGTACAGTTGCACTGATGAGTAGTAGTCGTTTATTTATATGTATAAAAGAAATCATGCATCAAGGAATACTTATAACTCAGAGTGGCTAAATTTTACATTGATAATATATCAGACATAAGATAATCACAGCTGCTACCACACTCATCAGTTATACCAGCAATTTTTCAATTTCCCCTCCCCCACACACCCTAGTTCGCCACTTGGCCGTTAGGTTTACCACTAACAGCGCAGATCCACCATACTACCGTGTTTCTAAAACTCGCCGCCTGATGAAGCTGGCTTAGCCAGCGAAACCTCGCGATCGTGCAACCGCATGAAAAATGTGTTGTCCTTCTCTGTGTGTGCAGGTGCATGTGCGCGAACATGAGCATGCGTGGGTGCATGTGTGTAGGTGTGATGTGTGTGTTTGTGAGTGCGCGAACGTGCGCCTGTAGACAATTACTATTCTTAGAGTACCTGAATTTCTATGTTTTTATAGAAGTTTGGTAGCTTAGTGGCCTACTAGCAACCTTACTACAACATAACTTGAACATTATAAAATCATTACTCTACTTGCCTCATGTTATTTGTTATTTACATATTCTACTAGTTAAAATTTTATGCCTCTTTCATTGAATTTATAGCAAACTTAAACGAAATGTGTGCTAGTTTCATTAACTGATAATTTTTTTATAAAACTCAAACACTTTAATCATAGTTCAGTTGGTTCTACTTCTGTCTACACGAGTCGATTTACCTTCATTGCTTTGCGTAGTCTTTCAAATCTAGTACAATTAATGTTTAGAGATATTTACAGTGTTCTCTTAACTTACATAATTTACGTAGCTCAGGGGAAGAACATTTATTTTCATTAGTTGAAAACTTCAACTTTTGGGATTTTGTACATATTTCTTGTAAAAATGCTATAGCCCACTTAAGCACTAATTAGATTTTTCATAGTTCAATTGTAACGACCTCAACTAATTTCTTTTCAATGAATGTATCAAATATTACTATTTACACTAAGCTGTCGCTGTTAATGTATTTTCGTTGCAGCAATGGGTGAATAAATTAAAATGCCATGGTTTACTTTACTTTTTTGTTTGACAAACACGAGACAACGCACCATTCGCCATTACGACACAGCAACATTTTGTACAAGAAGAAACATGTTGCCAACTTACAAAGTATAAATAACAAAATTTCAACACAAAACAACTTTGCCAACTCATAACAGTAGTAATATGAGCTAGGATCATTGGTTTAAACACTCAAAACAAGAGGCAAAAACAAGGTTTCTTTGAGCGTTACACATAGTTACACTTGTATTTCTTACTTGAGAGAGTGTATACAAATTACATAAGTCATTCGGATTGATTAGCCAGAAGTGTCTTACAGAAAATTTTACATTTTGGTTAGTACTTTGGCTTACTCAAGACTATTAATATCATTACTGTTACAGATATACATTCCCAGGATCTCACCTATTGAGTTCACCCCAAGCTACTATAATGCTTTTTTTTTTTTTTTTCGTAGCACTGCATTTCACTGCATTGTCTGCGTACATTGACAGTACACCTACACGATCTAGAAGGGAAAGAGTCCAGCATATAACTCACTCGTGGCATGTTGCACTGCAGGATGAAGCTTCCCTCGCTTCTTCTTAAGAGGCTCCCCCATTTTCTCTGGGCGACATGTGACATGGAAGGCCAAGCGAACTTTGCAGGTGGCCTCCAAGGCGGTACCCGGTACAGGCCTGCCAAACTGGCATTAGAGCAGCCTGGCAGGTTCGCTGGGACTTCAGACATCGACGATGCAGGAACTGCTGTGTGGGTTCGCACTTGCCAGTGGTCCGGGACTAACAGGCAGGTGGCGAGAGCATAATGACAGGTCCACTGTCTGAGGTGGTAGCCAGTGGGATTGCCACCAGAAGCAGGGGTTCGGGTGGTGATAATGCCTCTCTGGTGGACGGTGTTGGGGTTGGGGACTCTGTAATCGCCCCCCCCCCCCCCACAATGGCTGACTTTTGGTCCCCTCATATGGATGAAGTACCCGAGGTGTCTGCCTCGGCATCAGGTGACACCGCGATTGCTGGCACCATCAGGGGCAGGCCTTCAGATAGACCATCATCTGCCCCTCCAACTGGAGTTGAAGAGAGGACCTGGGTGTCGAGGGGAGACCCTGGGGCTGCATGTTCCGTTTGGGGCAGGCCTTGTGTTAGACTTTCTTCTTCTACCCCTCCAGCTGAAGTAGCAACATCTCCACCTTCCGAAGCAGAAAACGCATCTGCGGTCGCGGTTGCTTCTGTCTCAATCCCAGTACTTGGAGTGGATGGTGATTCCTCCAGGTACTGGGTGGCTGCATGCACAAGCTCTGAGGGCTTTGATGATTGGTTCATTCAGGTGGGGAGTTCTGACATGACCCTCGCTGTCGGCTGGGGTGATTGGGAGCATTCCACTGGTTCTTCCTGGTGTGGCTAAGAGTTCCCCTTGAGGCCTCATGATTGCGGTTCGTCTCGATTCCTGGGAAATGGGTCTTCTTTCCATGGCTTGTGACTTGGTGCACTGCCTGTCTCGCCTTTCACAAACTGGGTTTTGTGGCGGCTGCAGTGGTTGTTTCTTCTTGTCCAGAGGGCTGCGCAATGATAACTCATTGGTGCTTGGGGTCCATCTCTTCCCTTGTGTCGCCATTTTACTCTTGAAGTCATTTGGGGTACATGGCAATGCACGACTTGCAGACCATACTGTTTTTGGTGGCCCCTTAGGCCAAGCGGGTGAAAGACAGCTCGTTCCTTGGCTAACTGTAGTTTGTGCTGTGGGCACCAGTTTCTCCGTTGGACCCGTTAGTGGTGTAAGAACGATGGTTGGTTCGTAGAGTTCATCTGAGGCTTCGGAGGTTATGGAAGCTGCTATCTGTACTTAAGGCTCAGTGCTCTTATGTGATGCATATCCTGGCTGGGTAAGGGAAATGCTTCTGCCCAACTGAAAATAGGTCGTAATGACAAGCTGGTAATGGTCGCCGCGAGTACTTCTTAGGTGTGGGGCCATTAAGTCCGCCACAATGTGTGTCCATGGAATTTTAGGCATCGGGACTTGGCAGTTGGGAGCAGTACTGGGTACGCCTTTCCTCTGTAACACTTTTCGCAGTTACCCACATATTGGCAGATGCCCCAGCTCATCTCTTCCCAGATGTAACATCTGGCTATATCTGCTAATATTTCCTTGGTACCTGGGTGTGTGGCTTCTGGGTGATCGTGATAGTAATGACAGATATCAGTGCAGAGGACTTTAGGTACCCAGATACACCATTTTGCACCAGGTTGACTGTTGTGGGACCATACGACTTCATTCCATATCTCGAAGCATTTAGGGTGTATCTTGAGTAATCCCTGAATATCCAGATCCTGTTGTTGGTGAGGGGCGATCTTGTCTCTGCTGATTTGCAGCTGTAGCATTCGGATCTGCTTTCTTGGGCTGGCCTTCTGTGGTTGGGGTGGCATCATGCGATCCCAGTCTGCATCTGCTTTTTCGGCAAGATCCAAATCAGTTTGTCAGACAGGGCGTCGGGTAAATCGTTTGATTTTCCTGAACAATGCTGTACTTCAAAATCGAATTCAGTCAGGAACATGTCTCACCTCCCAAGCTTCACCTTCGCAGCCTTGGACCCCCGCAGCCACTGCAGCACCTTATTGTCTGTATGGATAATGAAGTGAGTCCCTTCTAAGTAGTAATGGTACTTCCGGACTGTCCATATAACTGCTAGGCATTCTGGCTCATCAATATGGTAACATTGCTCTGTAGCACTTAGCTGGGTACTGGCATACGCTATTATCTTTGAGTGGCCTTTTTCGTCCTGGTAGAATACGGCGCCGAGGCCATTTTGGCAGGTATTGGTCTGAAGAATTAGAGGTCCTTCCCCTTGGGGTGTGTGAAGTTGCTTTATATTTAGAAAACTCTTCTTGAAGGCTGAAATGCCGTGTGGTCTTCTGGCCCCGATTGTCATCTTGCTTGCTTCTCAAATAGGGGGTGCAGGGTTCATAAGACTGGCGATGTCTGGTACAAAATCACGTAGCCAATTAAAAAGACATGGCAACCATCGGAGTTGCTTCTTGGTGGTAGGCTCGCCAGCTTCCTGGATGGCTTGTATAGAGTTCGCTTGAGGGAAGTTGCCGCTCAGTAAGATCACGTGTCCAATGTAGTCTATCGACATTTTCGCAAAGTGGCTTTTAGAAAATTTGGCCATCTTTCCATGTATCTCGAGGAACTCATTGGATGTGTGTAAGATGTTCCTCCCAGGTCTTGGAGTAATTAACGATTTCATCGAGGTAGGCTAAGTAGAACTGCCCGATGTATCCGGTTAGGACCTTCGAGGACATGAGTTTACTCCGGCCGACTGCATGTCAAGGGTACTGAAGATTGGAGCCTCTCCAATGTCTCTTAATGTATGGGCAAAATTGACAGCTTGTGGAGTGATGTGTGTGACGTCATTCAGGGCCTTGTCGTTTACGCAGAATGTAACTGCCCGTCTTTTTTTGGAATCAAAACAACATGTGAGCTGTACTACTAATCTGAATGTTCGATAATGCCCTATTGTTTCACCTCGTTTAGTCGCTCCATAATCAGTTTTATACACAGTGCTAACGCACTTTATGGTCGGTTGTATACCTGTTTGCTCATGGTGAGCCATGGAGCTTATTCCAAGTTTCGTCGGTAGCTGGCCCACACCGGTCCAAGCCATTATGAACCTGCTGTCTCGCAGCCAACAAAATTATAGTCTGATCCAAAATGGTATTCAGAGTTATCAGTCGTTTAGCACGGGGACGTATTCGGGCATCTTTGGCCTCCCAACTTTCCCCACTCCAAGCTACATTAGCATTTCTGTCCCTGTGCACGGTCGACAATATTTCAACAGAATATTACTAGAATTGCTTGTTTTAAAATTTCACAAACCTGTTGAAAATACATTACTTAAAGGCACGAATAGTAAGCTTTATATATTTAGCTCGTAAACAATAGTATATGATTACAAATAAGTTGTTTTATATGAGATTAATAGTATACAGTTTTAGTTGATTTTGTGAGGAGTTTGAGAAACTGTAGTTGGCCATGTTGAACAGTATTTTTTTCCCTTCGTGAGATATAGAAGTGTACATGTTACGGACGAGGCCCATGTGTTTAGCAAACTATTTGTGTATGTGGGAAAGAAAATATTTGGCCAAGGCTAAGTGGAGGAATGTTAGCAGATGTTGATTATAGATTTCACGTAAATCTGTTCTGAATAACAAATGTACACATCTTAAATCGATAATATTAATATTCCTAACCTTGGTGTCCACCGAAGTGTACTGCAGAACCATGGAACACCTCGTGTTCAAGTGATTGTGAATTCTACACACACTAACTTTGTGTATTTTGTAAATTTATTTGTAAACCATTTATATAATTATTTAAATTCATGTGGCCTGAAAAGCCACACTTTCAGTATTTTGTAATGAGTAAATAATATTTGTTTATTTGTCTATATCGTAAATTAAAGGAGTTTAATGTTAACTTCGATCAAGTGTGCCCGTGTGTGTGTTGCTGCATCTATACGAATACATACATCTATATATATATATATGAATCGAATTTGGTTTTTCATTAAAGTTAAAATTTTCGAAGTTATATAATTTGAATGCAATTTCCGTACGAGCAAAATTTTTCATTGCTCCATCAGAATACCTAATATGCAAAACAAAATGCCGCACACTCGTAAGAAAATCAAAATAATTTCGTCTCACGGAAGACATTAATATAAAACTCCCCCCTCCCCCCCTAAACATCTGTGTTTCCTTTACCCCACAAACCAAAATTAACAAAACCCCAACATACATAAATTAGTAATTACAAAAATTAATGATTTAGGAATGCCAACCTATCTGTAATATCCTACTTTAATTTTATCTAACTTCCATCCAGTTGTTAGTCTCTCAGTGACGGTCACTACAGGAAACACGAGGAGAAAGGAAAATGCAAGTATGCATTGGACTCAAACATTTCTTCATAAACGTATTTTTCTTCACTGACGAAATAGCTGTGGTTGAAAGATTGCATTGGGGCCATGCTACTATTCTAGAACTGTCAAAATTTACCCCACTTACATGAAATAGACTATAATAGAGCCAGCCCCAAAACATTCCAAACTGCAGGATATTAGGGGCCAAAATACAAATGTACTCAGCTTATAAGCTTTCTTTAAAAAAAAAATAAAAATTTTGTTACCGCGTAACATCACATAACTCTATTTCACATATTTAAACAAAGAAAAATTTATACAGGAGGGAAGTTTCGATCTCATACCATAGAGACTTAACCGGTTGAACACCGAATACCTACTCTTTGAGGGGTGAATAAATGTTTATTTAAGATAAGGTAATAGTAATTTATTGAATAAATATTTAAAATTGAGTATTTGTACATTTACGCGCTTGTATTAACATCCCACGTGTAAAATAGTATGTATAATGTTGTGCGCAATGTTTAATAAGGACAGATGCGTGTGATGCACATTTGTAATAGTTATAACCAATATTTTCATGCTTATTCGTATCATAAATGTATGTGTAGGAAAATCATAACTCCATACAACACAATCATTTGCTGCACTGACTTTATACTACACAGTATTTATTTCCGCATCATTGAAATACGTGGCCACATTTCATACAGACGCCCACCATATTGGTTTACCTACGAAATTTTAGCCTGCCAACTGCTTGTGAGCAGTTGAGAAGTTCCAACTCCACTTGTGACATCACTCGTACTTCGTTTCAAGCTTAGAATACTGAACGGTGGTCTGAGCCGATAGTTGTAAAGAATCTGTCGTTTTTCGTCGGAATAAGAGACTAAGAATAACCCCCAATATCTCATGCTGTATGGTCCTCGTCTGGCGCAGCATTCCTTTCGATCCGAATGTCCCCGTATGCTCATCCAAAACTTGCTTTAGTTGGTGGAATTTGGTGTAGTCTAGTTCATGATTGATCTCTGTTGATAGTAACGGTGGGGCAGCTAGGGCTTTTCGGCTATGCTTCCAGTTGACCGACAATCTGTGTTCGTGGTCTAAGGCGATCTTTCGCTGGCTGTGGTCCATTACTCCATTGCTGTTGGCGGAACCAGGAATGGCAGAGGATGACCATTTCCTGGAGGTCGGGTGCCACAATATATTCGGTGGTGCTGGTTATTTTCTGAATAGTTAAACTCGGGGTTATCCATCCATCTACCACTAGAGTACAGTCGGACTTGGCCATACAAACGGTTTTTTAGCTGATCATCCGAAGTGCTGGGAGTTTCTACTGTCGTGGTGCTGCTAGGTGCTACCAGGTTTGAGTTGGACACCCGCCGAATAGAATCTCCTGTATTATGGTATTGTATATTTCTGATTTATGGGGTGGTGGCTCGAACAGTGCTGTAGGAATTATGGGTGGTGCTGGTATGGTGATTCATTGCAGCAAAGCAGCTTGTTCTCGTGGGCTAAGTAGCCCGAACCCGCTGGGAAGGATGCTAAGACCTTGTGGATCTTGGAGATAGCCCTTACCTTATTTGCCTTCTTCTGAACACCTACCCTATGGTTGTATGGCATCAGGCTCCAGACTTGGATCGGGCCTGCTGGAGTTCGGCAGTCTGTGTGTTCCAATGCAAGTGTAGGTGCGAATTGCTACTGCCAACACTGCACCCCACTCTTGATTCCCCCACCGTAGGTGAGGGAGTCTCGAGCTGCAAAGTGTTGGCTACAGGAACTGCACAGTGTTGTCCCAAGGGGTTGTTCTCCCCTGCACCGGAATATAGCCCCACCCGGCACCACTGTGTGTTGAGAGTTCATGCCAGCCGGCAAACTGATCCCACTAGGCGCATACCTAGTGTCGTGGCTCTACCATTCCCTCCACCTAGGTGCAAGGAATTGGTGTACTTCCAATAGTGGTGAGGTGTGTGTCCCTAGGTCACTGGTTTCCCCAGGTCTGTAGAAGTTCCCCTCCTCGGCACCGCTGAGTGTGCATTGAGTTGGTGGTTACTTCAAGCCAGCAAGCCACTATCCAGGGGACAGTATCCTATAGTCGTGTCTCTACAGTTCACTGCATGGGGCAGAGAATTGTTTGCATTACAAGGATTTGTTCTGTTGTTAGTGTGAATTCTGAAAGAGCAAAACCCTGTCTCCTGCTGTCCCTGTCAGAGCCAATGAGGGTGAAGAGTAGGAAGTCGCAGTGATACTCAAGAAGTTAGGCAAGATCAGTGTTTATTTTGCCATTAAGAATAATAAACAGAGATGGTGGAACTACTACCTCCTATCCACAAAGGCTTGGTAGAAGGTACACGCTCCTGCGTAAAATAGGAGAAGGTGAACCTGTGTAAACACAGTAGGTAGTAATTCGTGCGTGCTAATATAGCTTTCCCCTCTAGGCTAGCTCTATGCTCTGTTGTCCATAAGGGATTGAACATGTATCAGTTTTAGGTGTTGAAAATTCTGCCGATGTTTCGTTTTGTAGACAGTTGGAGAGGATCCTCTGCTCCATGAGGTAGCGGTGTAGAATTTGGAATTCGTGCGGGCCTCGGCACCACTTGCATGTGTGATGAGTGTCCAGGAGAGGGCAGTTCAAGAACTGATAAGAACTGATCATCCAGAGGCCGGAGCTCTTGAATTATGTACACATAGGCCATCCCTTCCTTCACTGGCATAGGGCGTCTGGAGAGGGGGTAAGCAGACCAGTGCCTAGAACCTCATTGCGAGCAGCATAGTGGAGTTTTGTGGGATCTAGGCGTCATACTTGTGGTGGAATCCCGCAGCACACTGCTCTACTAGTCCTGGACCTCTTGCATTGTCCTGGTGGCTTATAGGGCGAAATAATTTCCATTGTTAGGACATCTATCCTGACACGGTAGATACGACAAACTTGTAGGTGGTGGCGGTGACTCAACTCCGTTGACAACTGCTAGTGGCGTAGTTGCACTGATGAGTAGTAGTGGTTTATTAATAAGTATAAAATATAAATTGCATCAACTTTCTTTTTGAAATAATTTCTTTGAAATATTTCTCTTATCTTCATGCAGCCTTACCCATATAAAGTCCATAACTGCTTGCGGAAAGTGTTTACACATATTTTGGAACTATGATTATCCTTATATAATCGCAAGACATGGCTCTCGAAAGAAAAGGATGATAATTTATTAAATTGTAGTTCTCTTCTTGCAACCTTCTCTCACAGCTTCAGTCTTTGGTTGCTTATTTTAGCTGGCCCTATTCATTTGTATTACTGTACACAGATTCTCAGAGCAAAAAAATGCGAAGGCATTATATATACAGGCTAACCCTTGGGTGTAAGGAAAATAATTTCAAAAAGCTAAATGTAGCACTCGGCACACCAACCTGTTAAAATATTTGTAGTGGTGAGAGCTTTTTGAACATCATCGCACTGATTCGTGGTATGGCTACTCTATCTAACAGCAACTGCTGTAAACCTGGAGTTAGTGCAGATGTCCACTGTGTAGCACTGGAGTTTGGCTAACTAGCTACACTGACCATAGGGTGTTGATCTCTGTATGTTGCCTTCTGCTTCCTGCTAGGGGCGGTGGCAGGCTCAGTCTTTTTCAAAAGCAGCAAAGTGTGACACTGCTTAGTGCTCCATGGCACTGGGTGTCACTGGCGTGGTGTGTTGCTCTGCTTGCTTCTTTGGAGAAGTGTGTGGGACGTGGCTACTAGAAATTTGTAGACAGTCTCCTTGTAGTTCCATGCTGCGATGTTGGTTCAGCAGGTGTGTGTCGGCTGCACATGCAGCTGAGGCCTGCTGAGTTCTCTGTTGTATCGCTGCAGGTGACTGCAGGTGTCGGTGACTGACTGGTAGCACTGCTGGTAATGGGCAGTAGTGTGGGAGCTGCTTGAACCAGCAAGTGGGCTGGCTGTTCCACCGCGTCAAGCTGGGGCAGTTGGATGCAGGGCAAGGCAGGGTGAGTCCCATCAGCTGGCAGTGATTCCTCGTTGATGGCGGGGTTGGCAGTCTCCTCTGTTGGTGGGTGCACTCTCTCCTACTGACTGATCTGATGCAGATGTCGATCTGGACATTTGTTTGGGCTGTAGGCTTGTCATCTCAGGAATGTACACTGTGTTGACATTGTCCTCATAGCAGGTTCAGAACTGGGAGGCATTTCGTCCTCCAACTGAATCCCCCTCATGACTGTGCTGGTTTTCGTTTGTGGGTCTGTCGTAACAAGTCATGACACAGTTTGCAGTTGTATTACAGTGGCTAATTACGTGAGAATTCTTAATAAAATCCCAGGGGTGGCCCCCCTCAGATTTACCCTGGTGGTATTCCTGAGCGATACTCTCTACCATGTGTAGATCCGGATACCCTATGTTGGCAGCCTCTGCATTGAGTATTGACTGCTCTGCTAGGTCGGCCACACGATCAGGAGTGACCGTGTCCATGGCGGTGAGCGGGCTCTATGTAGGTGGTTGGATCTCGTGGACGCTGGCTGCTCTGGTTGCTGCCCTGGGCATGGATTGTGGTTGCTCTGCAAGGGTCGCTGGGATGTCCATCAGCGCTGGCACCTGGCAGGTGGTGCTTGCTCTTGCGGGGATGCTGTCCATGTTGCAGTCTTGACTGGCAGTCTAGCAGAACTGAATGAAGATGTTATACTGGCGCTGGTAACCAATTGCAGGCTCTGCTGGCTGGGTGATCGGTAGGCTAAAATTCTCCAGGAAATCTCCGTAGCTATGTGTGTCCACTTCTCAGGTGTTGGATGAACTTCCTTCGAAACTCCGAGGGTGTGGAGTCCTTGTAGAGACCTTTACTCTGTCGATGTTGGGTGCACTATTCATAACTGGCTCGGTGTAGTGGGTATTTGTTTACCGTGGTTCTTCTTCATTTGCACTTGCAGTGGGAGACATCCACTCTTCCAAACCAGCGGACGTAGAGGCTCCCTCCTTAGCATTGTCCGGCATGTCGGTGGGTAAAAAGGGAGGCGAATTATGAACTGGAGCCGAGGCGGATTGTGGATATGTGTGTTTCTGACCCCTCGTAGCTTTCCTTATCCTTCCATGATGATGTATTTGTTGTCTTGTCGTATAATTATCTTGTAGGGTGTTTCCTACTTCCCTGACAATCCTGCACTGAACTGATGGCCTCCTCGGCATAGTGTATGGTTGCGTAGTAGTACAGTTTCCCCCCCATTGCAAAAGGACGAGCTCCGGTGCAAGGTTACAGATAATTCCGGCTTACATACTCGTACTGCTTCTATCGGGCTCGTTCAAAGCATGACTCCATGGTTTGACAAGTAGCTTCAGGTTGAGTCATCGTTGTTTTAGATGCTTGAAGTAGCCTCGTACGGTATTGGGCATGTCGGGATTGACTCCTGGTCTTCTTGACAAGCGTGTTCGTGGCTTGTTGGCCACACTCTATTTTGAGCTGTAGGAGCTGCAGCAGCTTCTTAGACTCCCATGGTGTGGAGCGATGAGGAAAGGTCAATACTTCTTCAGTTGATTCATGTTTCGCCCTGTGGAATAGCATCTTTCTGTTTCGACCCAACTTTGGTGTGTCGTGGTACACTAGTTGCGCCCCCTTTTTTCTGCTTGCTTGTTGTGCGTAGCAGAAAGGCAGGGTGACTGCTTGTCAGCGGAGGAGGGCACATGGCCTGTCACTCTCTGTTCTCCCTTGCGCTTCACTGTTGTCGATCAATCTCGGCTTGCTCCACAAAATTTAATTCTGTTTCCCAGGCTCGATGAATCAATTCCTCTACAGATATGGGCTTCGGAGCTATCAAGAGACTTCATATCCATGGCAACAGTAGGTGCGTGATCTAGCAGATACATGCATCTTCGTCCCTGATTGAAAAAATCCATGATAGATCTATACTTCCTTGCATAAAAATATTTCTGTCTCGTCCCCGGGCTTTTGTGAGCGATAACTTCTTCTCCAGCGAATCGTTGCATCAGGTGTGTGCTGAGTTGCTGCCAGTCTGTAATGAATTCGTCATATATGTTCCATCAGTTTAGCATCTTCCCCTTCAGCTTGAGGTGGGCTCTGAAAACCCGGTGTTTCTCGGGATTTTCGTGAAGGCGGAATTCATGCTCATATTCATTGATAAAAATGCACGAGTCTTCATGTGGCCATGCAGTGAACTCTGAAAGTTTGTTCTCCCATGCATGTTATGCGACTGTGTGTTGAGGTGGGTTTGGGGTTGGCTGGTCTATACTCTGTGGCTTGTTTCACATCTCACACTGATAGCCCAAGACTGTCCTATTTATGGGCTCGCCGGGCAGCTGATGTGTACATGGTGGAACTTCTCCCCGCAGATAATGCAGCATACTGTCTATATCTCGTGGCCAGGGAAAGTGACCCAATTACAGTATGCGATCTGCCATTTACGACTCTTGGCACCTGTATTCTAACCCATCTGTATGCCATGGTGTGTCTTCCAAGTCACAGCAGGTGTAGTAATACCAGAGGCATCAGTGGACGCATTATATGCGGTACATTCCTGTTCTAGGATAGTCTGGACATGAACAGCGGTTTTGTTTGGTTGCAGCAGAGTTGGCTTCTCATGCTCACTATGGGCTTTGTTAGACATTATAGCTGTATTGGTGGGCACCAGGGGGTGTTTTTCTGCGATTCCCGAAGTCTGATTGTCCTGGCCTCTATAATTGCAGAGGCGATGGTCGTGACTGGCTCATCGCACTATCTTATGCAACGTTTATAGTCATCACCACCCTCCCCCTCCCTCCCTGTCAGTAGTGCCAGAAAAATATTCATCCCAGGTCGCTCCTCTACTTGATGTGTGATGTACCGGGAATATATACTCACTATATTCAATTTGTAGTGGATGTCCAGGTCATTTTGTCTAAATGCTGAGCTAGGTGTGTGTATATGTACAAGGGTGTACAGTTTTGCTTGAGGACTGGCACCTTCACATTATACAAAACTGGCCATGTGGCTATGCGGCAGGGCACAAAATCAGAAGTGGCAACATGATTCGGCATCTAACTGCCACCACTGCCTTGGATATACCTGGGTGACATTTGGGTGGAGCAGCACTTGAGAGAGGTGTAATTACTTCTGGTACAGAGTTCAGACTAATGACTTGTGGCTTTGGCAGAGGTGCAGGACATAGAATAACAGGCACTAGGTATGCAATTATTGGTGTAGGAGGTTGATTAGGCAGGCGCAGATACTGGGTGATCCACCCCAGGTACTCGACGGGGCCATACTTCTCAGGTGGTGGGAAAAGATCGCAGGGCACTGAAATTTACACAGGGTCTTGCAGGTGGCGAAACACTTGCGCCTGTTCTTGAGGTGAGAAACTAGTTAGCTCTTTACCAGGGAAGGCTGATATTCGTTTGCTCCACCTGATGCTAAGAGTGCCTATCTTTCATTCAAGCTTTTCCTCTGGGCTTAGCACATAAAGAATTGGAACTTACCCGCCTACTACTGTATCGCATCTGTAGGCTCCTTGTACAGATATTTGTGCGATACCATGTGCGGTAGTGGACAGGCAGACACCCAATTCCCAAGCTGGTAGAGACTGTAGAACACAAGAGAAGTCGGGGATCATCTTGTCCAGATAAGCACACAAGTGTGTGCCCTGTCTCAGTCTCCCCAACCTAGGGGACACAAGTCTCTTTCAGTGGAGCCCGCTCGAGAGAGGCTAGTGAACACCAAGCCGACAAACTGTTCCAAAGACAATGTGCCTGTGTGGCGCCTCCTTTCTGGCAATCCCAGAGGGTTGAAGGGAAGAGCAACCAAAGCTAGTGTGTGTTCGGTAGGAGAATTGTGTCATGCCTGTTTGAGTAAAATTCCCCGGATCACCTGCAAGCCTGTTACATTAGGGTAACTACACAAAGTAAAAGCTGACCAACATTTTATTTCGTTTGACAAAAATAAACATGTGGTGAATGCAATCTAGCATCTGGTCAGCGGTGCGAATTTCAGCCAGAAAGTTACAAGTGGAAGTTACATTGGCCAGTAGAGGCGAAAGACCCAAATCAAAGGGGAGATGTGGTGTGAGCTGCTGTAATCTAGACAACAAACTCTTGCATTTTTGTACGAACATGTTGTAGGTAACTACGTAACTTAATCGCTGACATATAGCAGGATGACTTAGCGAGGAACATGACATGATTTAGTTTTGAAAAAGTCTTTAAGGAGAGGTCCTCTACAGATACGTCTGTAACTGTAGGACGTCACAGTGTTTGTGGGGTATGTAGGATAGAGCTCCTAACTACCATAACCTAACCTTATCGCAACTGTAGCTGAAGGGATGAAAGGGGTGTCGTTTTGAGCAGTGTGTGCTAGAATGTACGTAGGATGGGTGGTTCCTGATGTGCAGATGCTAGGAAGTGGTGAGATCAATCCGGTCGGGTTTGAGCAGCGAGCGTTAGAAATGAAGATAATGGGTACTGGGAAGGAAGACTATTGCTGGAACGCGAGCTGCCTCTGCCTTTATACTAATTTCAGGCCACTGCCCACTCCTTGCCTATGTGACATCACGAGCCATCTGGAAGGTGATGCGAAACAAGACAAGTGATAATTACTACTAAAGCTATTAAGTGGGGAGTAAAAGAACTCGCTGTCTTTAAGCATTGTTACGGAGGTCTGATAAATAAAACAATCTGCATGGCTGACAATACAATCTCAAATATCAATGGGACAAAGTTAACTTCAACCTCCGAAACAACTGACCTAAGGATGGAGCGGAAGTCGTTAAAATCACAGTTGTTAGAAAGACGTCGTGCATCATAATGTAAATGTTGCTTCATGAACGGTGCTGTCTTTATAGGTACTTATCAATTTTAAAGGCAAGTCGCTATTTCCAGAGGTTTTATCATTGAATTTTAATATGGTAAAGGCTGTTGTGAACATTTTTAAAAGTGAAAGCTGATGTAACAATTTTTAAGTTCCGACATAAATTGTTAAACAAGAATTTTGTATTTAAACTTGTGTTTGTATACCACATCATAATCATGTACCTAACTATTGTATACTGTATTCAGTTAGTGATTAGTTTTAATTGATTATTGCTTCATCACCATAAGGCAATTCGTCCAGTTAGGCAACAGACACCAGATAAGTTTCTCTTTGCCCATGCATTCTGTACTTCCCAAACTCTGCGGATCTGTTATCAACAGTGGGGATTCCAATAAACAATGACGTCCTTTTTGACCCTTGCCAGCCTCGACCAGGACATGCATAACCTCTAAACCAGTGCCAGCTCTGCCAAGTCCCCTGACTCAATCCTTTTGACAGGCATATGCGTCCATAAAGAAGCAACTGGTGCCATAGCACCCTACTCTTCTTGTCAATGACAGGCCCAGCGTCTGGGACCAGCTCTCTCCAGCTGTAGTTAGGGGCCCCCAAATTTAAAACCCCTAGCCATAAGGTTGCTCCCTCTTCCCCAATCCCGCTAGTCAAACTTCTCCAAACTAACTGGAGAAGTTCTCCCATGCTGTTCATTAGGTTATCAGCAGACATTCAAACTAGTGCCACCTTGTGCATCAGTCCATCTGGTTACTTTCTCTTTTCTTATTATGACTCGGATTTGTGCACAGTTATTTTGGATTTATCTTGATTTTGATTATTGTGTGTTAATGTACTATGTTAGTTTTTTTTTTGTCTCGGATTTTGTAATGTTTTTGATTTGATCTTTTGAAAGATTGATAACCACCAGAGTTGTATTTTCTACAGACTTAAGCTTTCAATGAAATGAGTGGAAAGGGGGTCCAGCTTGTTGCTCATTAAAATGTACAAAACCCCTCCAGTGAAGTTAGAACAAATAAAACAAAACTTAACATCGAATCAGTACTACCACCAAGTCATCAATGAAGCTTCTAAACACAGTAAATGTATTTGTAAGTTGAGTAAATAAATAACAGCCAGCATGGCTTGTTTTATTTACAGCCAGTCCCATGCTGTAAATGCCCATGATGTTAGTAAATGCAGTGGTGACAGAGTGAAACTGCAATATAGGTCATGTCTTCCCACACAACATAACTATCTTCTTCCCTGTGTTCATAAAATCCTCTCCCTCCACCCAAGGCATGGGATGAAGTTTTTTTCTTTTTCCAACAGGCAGTGTGGTATCATAGTGGCATTGCCTGATTCAAAGTTGGCAGCTCTTGGTCATCCACTGAAGCCTTGTTTACTCAAGACTACTAATTCTCGGTGATGGTCATTAACTTTATTACACTCTATTGTATAGTTAGGCTACAGCAAGTGAGAAACCAAAGAACTAGTTTTTTAATAAGTGCTTGTATGTGTTCATGTACTTTGAATTTATCACAACTCATTTAATTATTTCTGTAGCAAATGTATTGTAATAAACCAAATTCAGTATAGTGCATTTCACTACAATATTTTTCCTGGAAATACATGATAAAATGATTTACTTTGACCAGCATACTTCCACATAAATAATTACTTCCGATGGGAATTTTGCAAGATCTTGACAACTGCCCAGGTATGGCTTAGGGCCAGGGGCAGCATCGAGTAGTTTCTCTGTCGGTCCGGACTACTAAGGCCTTGTCCTTACTTTACTATAGGAGCTATTCTGTGTCTCATGTTTAGGGTCACAGTTACCAGAGTCACTGGATGCTGGATAACTCTGGCCCTATCCAAGAAAAATGAGGTACAGACATCTTAGAAGATTGGAATAATAGTCCTTGGGGAATAGCTGGCTCTATGGGTAAGTGTTCCTGCAGTCCCTTTGGACTTGAACTCATTCAGCTGTGTAGATGTATTGTACACCCTGGGGTTAAATATGTTTAGGTTCAGCCCATGGGCTGCAGGCAACTGAGGTCTTGGTGGGTGACTGGAATAGCATGGGGTGATATTGAACTGGGAGAGTTCCTCTGCTTCATATACGCTGGAGGTCTTTGGGGCATTAATTCTCTGCTTTCTAATACTGCAATGACTTAACCCTTACTTTATACTCCTTACTTGGAGAAAGGCATCAGTAGGGGTGGGGGATTGGAGAATGCTACAGAGATCTCTATGGCAGTGCAGAAGTGTTAGTGTTCCCCTGCTGTGGAACATCAAGATAAGAAAGGCACCCCCATCCCCCAAGCCTCTGCACCTGGTGACAGATCGTGATGGAACTTAGAGATGGATGGGTAGGCTTAGTGCATATCTTTGCCTTTCTCTGTCAGGATCTCAGTTATAACAATCATCCCATTCCAATACCTGATGTCACTCTGGACTGTTGGAGATTGTTGCGAGACAGTCATGTCCGAAGGACCCAGGTCCAACAAAGTGGGATGGAACTGCTGCAGTATTAGGCTTCAACGTGTGACCAGGAACCTCCCTTTGAGGCACAATCGCTCACTCCAAGAATTGTTCTGTTCTTGTCCAAGAGTCAATGCCCATTATCCCTATTCCTAATCGTGAAGGCCCTATAGACATGGTAGGTTACTGGGTTAATGAGTACTGCAGATAATTACATGTTAAATAGGGATAAGCCCTCGCCAAAAAGTACAAGTAAGTTCAGACTAAAGGGCTGCAAGGTTTATATTCTTCTGTGGGAAGCTCTACCCCGAGTTTCTATTTCCAAGCCCACAAAAAAAAACCTCTCTTGCATATGACCTAGAAAAAATGTGGCCTCAGCCAAGTTCAAATTACAGCTTCCTACCCTGATTTAGGTATCTAACAATTAAAGTACACGAGTCGAAGTCGTAGATCAAGTCGTGATGAGGTGATCAATGTAGCGAGCACAGCCACTGAACACCATAGAGGGTAATTCAGATGCTAAAGTTGCTCATCCCTAATGGATGGTTGGCTAGTGGTTGCAAGTGGTAGAGTATTGCAGTGCTGGTAAGAGTTAGAAGTGAATGTGATTGCTGAAGAACAATGGGTGCTTTCTGTGGCTGCAACTGTATATGATAGTGGTGTGACAGATGACCTGAGACAGGGGTATGCAAGGGGTGATACACTGCTCCTTCTTACCACTAATATCTGACATATGCTTAGAAGCAGTTCAGTCGCCTCATGTCTTGAGCTGTGGTGGAATGGGTCTAGGTGGAGTGCAATAGCAATGATGACTGTTTTAGGTCTGTCAGCATGCTTTAATATGTCCAGATATGAATGTAGCTTTTACAATTAAGCATTTACAGCCTGTAGCCATACATTACGTCACTTACCAATCAAATGCAAGCAGTCTGTGGGTTTGGTCTGAAAAAGTTATAATAAAGAGAATTAAAGATGTGATGGGCAACACCAGAATATAGACCATTTGGTCAAATGCTGCAAGCTAAACAAATGTCTTAAATGCATGGGTGACGGCGTTAGTAGCAGGTCAGTTGGGTGGAACACAGCATATCATGTTGAACACATGAATACCCCAACTTGTAACAAAAATAGATGAGTTGCTCTCTGGCCAGCATGTTTCAAAATCTACTTGTTCATTGCTGTATGACCAGGCATCACTCAATCGCTCATAATGTCTGTCGTAGTGGAATTTATCTGTGAAATAAAAAAAACTGATGATTAAAACAATGTACTTACATCGTACAAAATAAATTCGTATGGATACTTGTGATTACCAAATTTTTAATGGAATTCACTATTAGCGATGATGCGCGATGCCTCGGGACTGTGAGGAATGACACAAATATCGAAAAGGAGGGCTTTGTTGGGTGCTAAGCCAGACGCGCCCTTCTGGTGGGTATAACTCGTTTTTATAGTGTGTACATGGCACTAATGCACGTCCAGTGTAGAGTACTTGCCTGGTACCTTTGTGACAAGGCACAAAATCGGGTTCGAACAGTGAGATCTTAAGTTTCAGATTCTGGGTTTTCGGCGGAATACCCGGGTGATGCGTAACCTCAGTGGTAAGCTTAGCTTTAATGGTTTCAGTAGGGCGTACATAAGCCGCAGATAAGTGTGTACTCAGTGTTCTGCTGTTTCAACGTGCCTGTAGAGGTGGAACAACTGGTTAGTCGGAAGTAGGCATTAGGAAATGCTGCGAACTGTTCAGGCTGAGTTAGGAATTCGGCAATACAAGGGTGTACCTCTTCATTCAGACATGTCAGTGTCTCAAATAGGTCCTTAGATCTCTGGAGTGATGGGTATCAGAAGAATATGTAGTGCTCAAACTTGTTCACTGCGCCTGGAAGCAGTTAGCACCTGTTTCACCTTTTCATGAATACCACTACGACAGGAATAAGGCATCAGGATAAGGGCACACTTTCACATCTGTGATGAGATCGCAGGGTTTGTGTAGTCTTACCGGCGTAGAACCACGATGGATGCCTACCGACTTAACTGTCACCTTATTACAGCACTCTGTGACAAAATGTGGTAAGTACAGGGAGTCAGGTCTCGTGGTCAATAGTCCCTGCACATTGGCGTATACCTCAAGTTCAGTCTTCCCAACTCGAGGAACGACCCCTCCGGTGCCAAAATTCGGTGGAGAGGGCAAGCATCGAATTGACCAATTGTCCTATGAGAACTAGTACCTGGGTGTGGGTTCTACTATTCTGCCTACCGTGATATGCAGAAAGGTTGGCAGATGCTAATGTGTGTGGTTATCTGGTAGTTTACTGGCTCAAACAAGTAGCTTTCCTGGGTCACCTGCGTTCCCCTCAATGGCGTGAAGTAAATTAGGGAAGCTACTATGTTTACAGGAAAGGGGTATTCGGAAATCGGTTTCTTTATTATTCCGTCTAATGGGAAAGAAAGAAGTGGTGTGGCACTACCTCCTAACGCTGGCAAGAGCTTACGGAAGCTTAACCCTAAGTTATCCAGGTAGATGCGACCTGTTTATAGACTAACAGAGGTGGGGTAGACGAGCACTGTGAAAACAACTTGATCTAACTCTAAGCAATTGTTGCCCAGACTGGGCTTCAGTGTATAGATGATGTGGCGGTTTGGAATCTTCCAGGAAGACTAAGCAATCTTAGAGGAATCGCTCCAGTGACGAGCACAATGGAGACCAAGGAAAGACGTTCCCTTCGGCATGAACGAGGTGAAGGAAGGGTAGAGCTTGGAGTATAGCTCTAGCCGAGTAGATTGATCTGTTCCTTCAGCAGGTAGCGCAGTGAAGGAATGAAGACTGGTCTCGAGCGAGTATTGCGGCCTGCTATTTATACTTCTCAAGTCGGTTACCTATGTTGTCATTAGCTGGCGAGTTCGCGAGCGAGGCGGCAAAGCGATACTGGTGTATTCGTCTAGCGGCGTGCAGTTGAACTCGGTGCCTTCAATGCATAATCTCGTTGGGCCGGTGAATAATATAATTTTGCAGGCTGGAGCATCCATTCCTGCCATTGCAGACAGTACAATTTGTTAACGTCATATGGTGGTCAACAATACAAACTAGGTTAAAATCAGGCATATGGCTATGCTTACTGATGAGCTGAAGTCAGTCAAATACCATTGTTACAAATACACCATGCATAAATTTCCCCCCCCCCCCCCCCCCCCCCCCCTCTCCGCAGTGAGGAAAGCTCATCCTTATGAAGCAAGTGTAAAAAATTATTTTGAAGGAATGCAGAACTGTCCTCGCAAGAACAAATTGTTTTCCTATCGGTAGTAGTTAGGCTTCTAAGAAGGATGGTCTGTGTTGAGAAATAAATTCCTTTTAGAGCATGTAAGACTCTTCTCTCAACAGCGAGTTTTTTCTGTCCTGGTTTTGCTTCTGTAGCTCCCGCTACTCTGTACATTTCTTCTCTGGGCTTCGGCGCTTCCTGGCAGGCTTTTGACATTGGCGGCATTGCTGATCAGCTGGACTGGAGGAAATAGCTGGGTAGAGCACCTGCAGTGACATACTCTTATTTTGTTTCTTAGCTTGCTGGCTGGCAGGCATACCTCTCTTTCTTTCCCTCTTTCTTTCTCTCTCTCTTTCTCTCTCTCTTTCTGTCTTTCTCTCTTTTCTCTTTTTCTTTCTCTCTCTCTCTCTTTTCTCTATTTCTCTATTTCTCTTTCTTCCTCTTTATGTCTTTCTCTCTTTTTCTTTCTCTTTCTTTCTCTCTATTTCTCTATCTGTCTTTCTTTCTCTTTCTCTCTCTTTCTCTCTCTTTCTCTCTATCTCTGATGCATTGTAAAAAAAAAGAGGTTCTGTCTCTCTCCTTGCTCCTTGGTCTCCGGTTACAGCGGTACTTGCTGTGATGAAGTTTGTCATATTTTTATCTTCGTAACCTCTTCGTGGAATTTTATTTTTACTTATTTTTGTGTAAGATCGTGTCGCAGCAAGGAAACCTGGGCGGTTTGACGCGAGCCTCTTTTCACTCATGCGTGCAGTCCTACTGCACTGCAATACAGTCGTATTGTTTAGCACAGCAGTGCTGTGAAAAAGGGGATAAGAAAATACATAGTGGGCTGTACACTGAAAATAACGACCTTTGAGGAATAAAAATAAGACTGTTGAAAGCAATTAAATATTAAATAATATAAAAATTGCCCAAGGCTTCACTCGTTATGCCGTGTCAGCTAGTGCTCTGATGTGGCCGCCTGTGCGGAAGTGAAAGTTTGACCTCTACCCTAGCCTTCTATGTGTCACACAGCATACAAAATAACTTATGAATTAACAAAAACTAAGAGGTCTTGTGAGCTAGGTGCTTCCAGACTTAACTGACTACTAAGTTTTGCAAACGAGTGATTTGGAAGCGAAGTTACATACAACAATGTCGTGCGTTCACCACTATAGTGAAAAGAACATAAACATAGAAAGTATCCTTCAAACACACATGCACTTTTAAGAAAAACATGTACAATATTGGTGCAGCCTTTTTCTTTTCATTTTTATAACGTCTTTGTAAGGTGAATTTCTTGATCGTGACTCGACACAAATTAACATGTGGTTTAAAATAATAGATTAATGTACATAATCTGCTCGATTTTTCCTTAGTGACTCAACATAATTCAAGAATGTTATGAAAAATTCAATTAAAATTGACTTTAACATTGTTATACAGCGAGATGCATGCCGCTTATTTATCAGTTATATTAAACGCGATCTAACTCATCCTAACATGTTACATTTACCCGGAACCACAACCATAGATGGCTACAGGATTGTTTCCCATGCAGGGACAGTTACAGACACGTGGTATTTCCTGGTGATGTTCCAGACACAACTTCCTCTCACTACTCACATAGCTTCTGCGTATCCCGAGGCAGGGTCAAACCCAACACGATATTCACGGGTTCGCACAGGATCGCTAAAACCTAGCAGGCGATCCTAGCACGTGAAACAAGCATTGTTCCAAGCTGCCGCTGTCGCGGACGCAGATTTGGCAGCGAGGTGAACCGAGCTGAGCAGAGCGGTGACCCAGTTGCAGTAAGCGGTGTTTAGGCGATGTGAGTAAACACAGGGTGGCATGAAGACTGAGTGCAGGCAGTCGAGAAGTATATGAGTGAGCCGATGATGCGCAGCCCCAACCTCCTGACTAGAAGACATCGCAACGCCGAAGTGCTGCTGGCCTGTGGCAGTGATTAGCATAACCTTCAATAGGCGCTTGGCGGGATCGTCTGATAGTTAGGCCGAGCTGAAGTCATAAAACAGCTAATAGTTCTGATTAGAGTATTAGCATATCTCAGAATCACGCAAGAAGACACAGCCTTCAGCATTTATATAATTAATTGTTGACCACACTATAATTATAGTTGCATATTAATTGTGACAAATAAACTAATGTGCTGTTTTTATAGTATCCGAGATATTCTTATTTATGATACTGAGTTACACTTCCCATATCTTGTACGGTTTCAGCCTTAGCCAAATAGTAAAAGGGAATGTAGTTCAGGTGAAAGGCGATATTGTACACTACGGAACATGTCAGTCTCCCCGAAGCACCTGCTAGACAGTATTGTTAAACTTTCTGAAGATTGTCAAGCACTGTCGAGCACCCGAGGCCATATACCCAAACACAAGAGTAGATTCTCCCGCCCTGCTCGCTCCAGGCAGACGTCACAGTGTGACATCACTTCTCCCACGCCAGCCCAGATATGGGCCAGCCGAGTATACACTATAAGGCAGTGCGCGACCGAAGACGCTAGTTGTATTCTCCAGTAGCTCGCCTCAACACTTCTGTGCTGGGGCTCTCTACTGCACCTTAGGCCCTCGCAGTCCTCTCCAAGAACTCCTAGAGATCTTAAACAGCCACCAGCGGCTGCCAACACTAACGACCAGAAGCTCCAGAGTTTTCAACCAACCCCAGCTTCCAAACGCTCAACATCTCCAGAAGTCTGCTCGACTTCATTCCACACTTCTGCTGTTGATGATCCTCCTGGCGCAACAGCTGCCACTACTTGCTGGTAAGTGGCAACTACACCCGCTGACCTTTTGGTAGTGGACCCATTTGTAAGGTCTGGCCTAGACAACCCCAGGGTAAAGTAGCTATGTTAGAGTTGTTTACGTAGCCGTTGAAGTCATTCTATACTTGAGTAGTCTAGGAGCAGGTCACCTCCGCCTGTTAAAGTGTAGCTTGCTTCCGTTTGCACTCTGCTTAGTAGTATGTACGATTCACCACTATTTATTATTTATAATATCATTTTATCCTATCCTGAGAGTTCATTTGTTTAGAGGTAAATCCTGTCCGATACTAGGAATTCAACTTCTATATGGAGAGAGCAAGCGACAGGATTCGACAATATTACGAGCCATAGTGTAGGACTACAGAACCCCTTCAGGAATTATGTACGTCAGCAAACACGCATCACTTTCGATGGCCACCCGTTCTGTGCACCCAGGTGTACAAAAAGGTAGAGCCCCCAACCACTAGATACTCATCCAACAGGAGCAGAACAGCCACCTTAGGTTATATCGCAGACCGGTGCACGAAGGGTGCTGGCAGAAAAATAATTCTTGGGACTAGAGGCCTGACTGTTGCTGGACCACGCCATGACAGTAGTAGGAAGACAGCCCATATTATCTACCACCGTAGGTTGTACACTAAGTTGCAGAACCGTAGGAGCACAAGGTTCGTGCCATCAACTGCTTTTGGTTTCTACACTTATAAAGGGTTCCGTCAATCGCTTGCACCGATTGAAAGTAAGTTAAGTGTCAGCTCTGCCTGTATGCCTTATGGGGAAAGGCATGGTGCTCGAAGGGAGGAGAAAAATGTGGAGTTATTTACTGCCAAGCGAGTGTGCACCAACAACCCATTCACACTTGGTGTGGAAAGACTACGGGAACTTGCTCATTCTGCCCATCACCTGGAGAGGCAGTCCTCTTCAGACAGTTTATTTCCCCTCTCGCACACTAAGCTTGGCATCGAGCCACACTCTGCAATATGTGCGCTAGTCACTGGACGGGTGCACTAGTCACTGGACGTTTCCTAGGTTGGGTATTGCCAACTCATTTTGTGGAAAATAGTGCAGCATCAAATTGGAGTCAGAAATACCTCACCTTACATACGACGCCTCGTCAGCCAGCAGCACCCAGACGACTGCTGGTCCCAGTCGGCCTACGTCGACACCAGAATCTAGGAGATCGGTGAGCGAGTACCCTGGTAAGTAAGCCCTACCTCAACAGGCTAAGGTGGTAGTGAGAAATATTGTAGTACTGCCTACAGTAGACTTGGTACCAAGCCGTCAGCTTCCCCAACCAGTGCTTGTCGCTAGTGGTAAGCCGACTCAGTCTCAGTTATTATGTACCCGAGCACATATGGCCTAGTGCTCACCAAAAGTAACATTGACTATTCAAAGAGACGTGCATCAAGAGAAAATGTTTGATTCTAAACAATGTAAATAGTATTTATAATTCCTTGTTGTGACTCTATATAAACCAAAGATGTTGAAGCTATAAAGTCTATAAAATGTCAACATACTCGACAATTGGTTTTATTTTTAAGCCTCAGCTCATTTTATTTTAACAATAAATATTAATGAAGTCTTGATTTTGTTAAATATAAAACTTTGTTTTACTCGTTTAAAATATGGCTCTTATCGAACGAGTCCAAGTGTTAACGTAATATTTACACAGTTTATATGGCAATCCACAACCCATTATTCATAGTTCAGTTATGTAATTAGAAAACGCAGGGGCACCTGAGATGGCTGCAAAAAGGCAAGTCCCCTGAAAACTATCTTGATAAGAGTACTGTGCTAAAAGTGTCCAGAATGTCTGTAATTACATAACTGCACTTAGTGTTGACATTGTACGAAATGGGTACAGACAACTAACTTGATTGAGAAGGGGAGAGGGAGTAAATAGTGTTCTCACAATATCAATTTTTGACAGGTGCGTCGCACTGACACTGTTTCTTGGTCCCCGCCATCTTTGGTGGACGCCCTCGCTTACATGGCGGTGCGTAAGGCAGGTTCGGGCAGGTGGCTGCCATGGTGATTCATAGTAACAGTCGGATAGCATGCTGTCCTGGCAGGTGCATGGCGGCCATTTTGGAGTGGGCGTCGAGCTGTATGAAGCTCCCTGTTATCAGAGGCAGGTTAGGGACAGCATCTCCTACCCTCTTGGTTCCTGAAACTGATGTAGTGGACTGCATCATATGTGGAGGTGGTTCACCCCCTCCCTGGAAAACGTGAGCCAGAACCGGAACCAGTGACGGGCTGCCAGCTAGACGACAACATCGCTTTGGTCCCTCTTCTTGCTGGAGGCCATGTACACTGCCGTCGTGTCCTCTTGGCAGACTGGCAGGGTGGTCGGAGTGACTTTCTGAGCTGCTGGGAGGCTGGGTGTCTCGGCAAGCACCCCCTCTCGTCCAGGAGGAGTGGTGGCGGACACCACCTTGGCTGTGGCTGGAACTGGTATGTCTGCGATGTCATCCTTGTGTGCTGCATTTACAATCTAAGGAGAAGTATGACCGGTGTCTCAGCAGGGTCCTCCCCTTGTCCAGGAGAAGTGGCCTTTAAAACAGCTGTGGCATTGGGGGGCACAGGCGACCTGTGAACAGACTGAATGGTGGTGGTAATTATGACCAATCGGTTTGGTGAGGCAGGCTCCTCTGTGATGTCATCCTCTCGTCTGGGGAGCATGATAATTAGATAGCCTGGACAACATCCTCAGATGATCCTCCTTCACGGGCATGGAGTCGGGCCTGGGAGTTGTCCCCTGCAATTGGTGGAACCTGGAGCAGGAAACTTGTGGCCTCTGCATTGAGTGACGACTGAGCGCGACCAGGGTGTCTGTGCAATCCATGGAAATCGCGATTGTAGGTACCAGCTGAATGGAGACCTGGAGTACGACCTCGTGTGGGCTGATAGTTCTGGTAGATGCCTCTCTCATTGGAGGCGACACCTCGGCAGTGGCTGCCACGATGTCCGGCATTTGCAGGTTTCTCAGGTTTCTCACTGGGTGGGCTCACTAGAGCTGGGGGGTGCAGGTGTAATGCGATGGGAAGAATGCTTCGGGAGCGCATTCTGACAGAAATAAGTTCTGAAGTTCTTGTTGGTGGTGGGCCGAAGACAAGGCCTGATACTTTCTTGAAATATATGCCTCCTGACTTTCCTTGCTTTGTCCACTCGGGCTAGAGCAGCCAGATGTATGTTTTTGGGCGGTGGCCTCTTTGTTGGCTCATGCTCCCATTGCCATTCCACTGGGCGCCATAGCATCTGGCTCAAGAGGAGCTGACTTGGGCTGGAGTTATCTTTTTTTGTGCGGCATCACAGAGCGAAGAGGATTCTGGGAATGTGATGATCCCAGTGATTTTGGTCCCCCCCCCCCCCCCCCAATTCCGAGGTTTTTCTTCTGCTCTTGGTTCCTCCACACAGTGGGTTGGCTTGAGGGTGAAATGGTGGAGTAGTCCAGGTTTCGGCTCCCCATTCCTGACATGCTAGCGTTTTCAGTCAGTATGCTCTGCGGGTATCCCCAGCATGGAAAAATGTTATTGTTAAACTTCCCAATTATGTGATGGGTCTCCTGGCTCAGCAGAGGAAAGGCTTCAATCCAACGGGAGAACAAATCTGTCACGATAAACAGGTGCCTGTTTCCCTTGGTGCTGCGGGGATAGGGTCCAATCAAGTCTTAGCTATTTGTATCCATGGGGTGTACGGCTTCTGTGACTTGGCCGGCGGCGGTCGCATTGGATAGGTTTTGTATTTGCAACATGTGGAGTAGCTGCAGATGTGCCTGGTGCTGAATTCGATGAGTATTACCCATGTTCCAGGGTGTCCTGAGTCGGGATGGTCGTCAAAATGTTTGCAGACATCGGCATGCAAGTCCTTCAGTATCCAGATCCTCCATTTAGCTTCCGGCTGATTGTTGCATGACCAGACGACATCGTCTCGTGTGTGAATCATCGTGGCTATTTTTGTAGGAGTTCCTTCATGTTCTGTGCCTGCTGTTGATAGTGCTTGATATGTCTTCGCCATATTCTGAGTTGCAGAAGCCTGATTTGCTCCTCTGGTCTAATTTCTGGTGGTGGGGAAGATGCAAGATGCAGTCCACATCTTCGTCTGGCTTCGTCTCCTCGTTCAGGTCAGGTTATCACATAGTGGTCAACAGTACACGCTCCATTGCAATCAGGAACATGGCTATGCTTACCGATGAGCTGAAGCTGGTAAAATACCATTGTTGCAAAGACATCATGCGTCAGTAAGTCTGGTAGATAAGATTTGATGCATCCACTACTAATGATGCTTTTTTTAAATTATTAAATGTATTGAAATTTCATGTGACATCCATTTTGTTGCTGTATGCCAGGCCATCCAATATGCTTTGAATGGGGTTTTCTAAGTTGAGTTTAAAGAGCAGTTTTTGTCCACCCATCTCTTGTTAACATTTGAACAGCAAACCTGCTGTTTTTTAATGCTTGTCTCATAGAGACTTTTTTATATAGCCTTAAATGTCAAGCAAGCAATGAAATCACGTGCATAGCCCTGGTGGGGGGGGGGGGGGGGTAAACGCCCGCCTTCCCATTGCCCAGAGTGAGCTGTGTAATTGACTTATAATAATAGGTTAGCATTTCAATAACAAAGCTTCAGTGTTTTCTGCACGAGTCAATGAAAATGTACTTTCGTTAAAAATTACACACTCTATGTTTAGGATTTTTTTTGCCAACAGGAGGTAGTCCAATACGACCTTGTGGAGTATAATTTTTTCTGAAGATATCTGCCTATTAAAATAACAAATCTTCAGATGTTCCCACAAGAAGCCCCTGAAAATGGACTTCCCTCGAAGTGCAACTTATGTGCTGCTCAGTGTTTGTAAATATTTTTGGAAACAAGGGGATGTCTAACGTGCCTTGCTAGGCTATCGTTTTTTTTTTTTTTTTTTTTTTTTTTTCCAGAAGACGACTGTTTATTAAACTTCACATTTAATTAAAAACGTGAGATGGTTGCACATAGATGTTCTGCGAAGAATTGCAAACTTTCTCATGTAGGGTTTATAGATGGGCCAAAATTCGCCCAAAAGTTCCTAAAATATCTATTATGACTACCCCTAACAACCAAATTCCCAGAAACCATGAGGGTTTGTACCAGTGAGATTCTATTATACGTGTGTTTATGTACAGAACTTTAATGTAAATTTTCTTCATGTAGTAATTGACCATTTTTTTTCCACCAGTTGCGCAACCTGATAGACGTGTGCATCAAAGCAAACCCGAATCAGAGGCCAGACGTGCAGTATGTGCATAACATAGCAAAACAGATGAGTAACTGTTACGAGATGATGGGAAGTAATGTGTCCATGTCTCGCCAACACCGTGTTGCTGTTTTTTCTGGTGTGGCCTGTTCTTCGCAGCACTCTGTCAGTGATTAACCACAGGTACATGCTGCAATGCATTAATAATTTTCACAAAACAGCATTTCTGATTTGCAGGTGATCCTGCATATGTTTATTAATAATCAAGTAGTGACATCAAAAAAACTGCACGAATTTAAGAAAACTGAGATATTTCAAACAGATAAATTTTTTAATGTGAATGCTTTGCATTAAACAGAATTTTTTATAAATTGCCTATGTATATTTCTGTCTTTTGCAGGTTTTAGCAGCACCTCTACATTTCAACACACAATATGTCAATTTATGAGTGCAAAGGTGGAGCCCCATCTAATATTGTGCCTGTGGAGAAATGTTAATGATTTGCTTTCATTTGAAGAACATTGTTTTATCAAATATCACAGCAATGTAATATGTACTTTGTGGGGAAGTGTTTTGATTGAAGTTTGTCTTACTGTAATTTTATAGTTTGAGATTACCATATTTATTGAAACTGAACTGCTGAACGGCAATTAAGAAACTGTAACTGATTTGTTATATTTTTAATTATAAAAAAGACTATTGACATTTAGGATTTTACAATGCTTGTTTGAACTCTACCATCGCCATACTTTCCTACTACCACTTGTGTAAAATTATACCTGTGCCAACCTGAATCTGCATATATTGATGTTGACACAATTCGCACTTCTGTAGATGTATGAACAGCTGATAATTTTCCACTGATATCACAAAAATAAAACATTGGGGCTAGTTTCGAGTTATTGTTCAGTATATATATTTAAGTCTTGCCGTTGTGAACATTGAAAACTTTCCCATGAAGAACTTTCGCCAGAAGTGCACAACATCTAGGCAACGAAAGCGTCAATGAAAAATATGCTCAACTTCCACTGTTTTTCGAACAAAGTTTGTAGGTTGACGTGGCACCGTGGAGCCTCAGTGGGTAGAGGCAGAATTTGAGGAGCAGTTAAAATTTTGTAAATTAGAGGTGGATTTACCTGGGGCGCCAGGCATTGCTGGACAATGCCTTGTGTTGAATGGTAGAGCAGACTCTTACATCAGGGTCGTTCGTCTGACGACCAGAGCGTAATCCTGGGGTGGATTACGCAATGGCCTGTTTGGGCCAGCCACATGCACAATATTAATTTCATTGCAAACAAAAGCTCGCCGAAAATGGACTCTTTGCTTACTGCACAGTGACTTATTCAGGCTAGTCACACACCTTAAGTTTACTGCACTCGTTGGAACATGCCCATAACCCTTGCGATAATTACACTGATAAAACACTTGAAAATGGGGTGGGTATTATAAGGGCCCGTGCCCTGAAGAGGCCGAAGGCCACGAAATAAATAACACACGACTGTTTCTCAATGCGGTATTTACTCGTATGTTAACATGGCTCTGAGGCCAACACTTTACACAAAATGCCCGTCTTAACCTGCCGGTAAGGTAAAATAGAAAATTGGCGCGAAGCCTACAAATGAATGATCTGCAGTCTTATACTTTCCCATTCAATGTAAGCACTGGGGAAGGAGGTAGTGTCTCGGGCAGCGAAAGTAAAATGGTTCCGGTAAAACTTACTCTATTGCATGAAAATGATTACAGACAAAATTTGATGGCCACCCAAGCCGCAGTGACACGCAATTACACTCCCGAGATGCTCGATGCTGACTGACTGCTTGGCATGGTGCGCTGGCCGGCGTTGGTGGGCCGGCAGGCCATGTGGATATATTTTCTCAAAACGTGCTACCCAACAAATAACTTTGCACTTCTTACCTTGCAATTTAATGTAGATATAAATATTACAACTTAACATAGAACACACTTACCTTGCCAATATTATGTGAATAAAATGAGGTTGGTACACATGTGGAATGATATACTTACAAAACAAAAACTCTTTAACACTGCACTGATTATATTTCGGGCTATATTTAACACATCGATGAGCATGCTGCCAAACTACGTACAAAGCCCTTCCAAACCAATTTGCCCTTAATAAATACAGGTATCTTTGCAGTGGCATGTATTCATGTACGCGGTATAATGCGTGCCACTTTGACATCCCACTGCACTGTTGGTAATTGTTCGCACTTCACACTGCCTGCTTTGATGACACTCGCAAGTGTTTTACTCACATAGCACTGTACTGTACTGCACTGGCGTCGAGTGCGTGTGTGCACTAAGCCGTTGAAATATGATGTGCCTGTCAAACTGACTCGAAGGGGCGAGGTTATGGCACACGTCAAGTTTTTTTTCCAAGCTTTGCCCTGTCGCGAGAGAACAGTCTTCCAGCATTCCTCAACAAAAGGTGTTGTCGGGGGAGTAAGAGGAGAATGACCTACCATGACAAGATAACATACACACAATTAAAAAATTTCTGTCTAAAGAATTTCTGTCATTTTGCCTTTCTTCTCTTAACACTGTTGGCTAATTTATGTTTATCAGCTACGAAATGTGTTATTATCGTGCAACATATTTCACCCGCTCCACAGCGAATGAGATGTTGACATCTGGATGGAGATAAAGCCTTCACGTACTACATGTTGGCATGCATCAGTTTTTTATTTTAGTCCCTTGAAAAACTATAACACTATCCATACAGATTAGAATGTATTTTAATTTTGACTTAAGTTTATACAAAAAAAAATTTGGAGTGTGCTTTTTAGTTGAAAAATGCTTTCCCATAGGGTATTAGAATTACGAACTAATATACATATTTAGATTTGGTAGATCAGTTTTGTGTATTATTTCGAGACAAGTGTTCATTTGAAGTTTCCCCTCAATAGTTAACATTGAAAGTATTCCCTTCAGATTCATTATAAGAAGGTTCTACTGTATGTAATGAGATTTAATTAGAAACATATTCATGTTAAAAATTAATTATGTGACTGGTGTTATTTTAAATCTTCCTGTTCATAAAATAATGATTTATACCAACCCATATATGTAACAAAGAACCCAAGCACAAAATATCAGTTAACGTACATGTTGTTTTTTGAAAGAATTATATTTAACATGATGCATAATGGGCAGGAGAGTAATTAATTACCTTAGGAGTTCAGCGAGTTCCGTTAGAAGAGATAGCTAGTCTCTCTTCTGAAAAGGGTTCAGTTCTGGTGTGATACCAGTGCCTTGCTGGTATAAAGAACTGACCACGTGGCTACTCGGTAGGGCACAAAATCTTTGTTGATAAGGGTTAATCTGCGTTTGGCGGGTATGGCAGATGGAAGGTCACTTGGGTGACGTTTCAACAAGACAGGAGCTTTGTGTAGTTCAGATGTATGTGGTGTTGGGGGAGCGGTAAATTTTTCCTGTGGGTGGTAGACTGAAGGGTGTCGGGAGTACTGTGGGTGTTAAATGAGTTATGACCCGTGTAGGTGGCAGTTCAGGCTTCCTCGAGTATTCTATACTGCTGCCGGGGTAAGCTGCTGTGCCAGAGCGTACAGGCTACGAGGATAGATGACTGGGCACTGGAAATTCTCTTGGCGCTTGCAGTCGTCGAAGAGCTTGCATCTTCTCTCTGGGCTAAAGACTAAAGTGCTTCTCTCACCTTTTCTTTCAGCCCTCCTCTTTTGTTTAAAGACATCAGGAAATCGGAAATCAACCCACCAAGCTGCTCTGCATGTGCAGGTATAGGCTGTTCATGGTAAAGTGAGCACTTTTTAAGGCCCTGCTAAATTTTTCCTTTAATTAATGTATACTTTTCTGCCACTTTTTAATTCTTACAGTGTAATATGACTAATACACACTAAGTATACGTTTCATCACACTCAATAGTTAACGTCTAAGACTGCAATAAAAAATATATATGTGGTTAATGCCATTTGTGAGGGCCTTAAAAAGTGCTCACTTTACTGTGAACAGCCTATACTTGCTTGTGTGAAGTTACGCCTTTCACCGCAAGGGTGCGTGGCCTGGTAACGTTTTACCACTTTGGGGATTAGAGGTCCCCAGCAGAATCTGCTCTGGGGAGAAGTAAATGCCACATGAAGCTGGGGAGGTGGGGTGAAGGTCATTCACAACATCTGGTATCTAAACACCTGTTCCATTGCCCACCACAAAACAACATAAAAATGTATACACGTGCTGTCTCACTCTAACACTAGCACATACACTATCCATTACTGGGATAAAATGTGGGAAGTAATCGCATTCTTTCCCAGGCCAGTGTCAGGCACGTGTCATATTCTTTTATTTTCTCTAATAGGGTGGCATGTTTCCTTTCATTTTCTTTTCTAAGGATCCCGGTAGAGTCTTGCATGGCCTCTGATTCAGTACCGCGTGCGTACACATTTAACATTTATTTACAACGGGGTTGACTCTCAAACTCGTGTTTGCACGCAAAATATTCGACTGAAGTAGGAAATACCTTTTGACTGGCTGTCCTAATCGCCACCATTGTTACACACTTCATTCTTTCTACACTCGCCATTCGCTAAAGCAACGTTGTGGCCGGCTCTTAGGAATATTTGCAAAACCTATTGTCGCACAGCCTGCTTCCTTTGAAGTCTTTGCTACTTCACACAGTATACAGGATATCAAGATACAAGCACTTTCAGATTTGCAACTTGTTAAGGACGATTCATAGAGAGAGGTGACAGGGAATATTTACACATGTAGAACGCTATTACCACTACAATAAGTAAATAAAACAGGCATAAGCACTTCAATAACCCTTATGAGTAGGTACATTATTTCATTTTAACTCTATTCTTGCAGCTGTTTGCTAGTTTAAATTACATGGTGAAAAACCTAATTCTCATTCTTTTACTCTGCCTTCTACCATTGGAGTTTATCTTTGGCAGTCAAATAATAATCTAGCTAAGAATATCTTTGATTCAAATAGCTTTTAGCTTTCAACTCGTTAGTCTTTGGTTTTACGTGCAAGAGAAACGCATACCCCTTTGGAAAATATTTACAACACTGGTTTACCATGACGACTTCTTCTAGCAACCAGTTCTCAATTTCACTACAAGTCTTTGTTTACTATTAGCATCTCCTACCCATTTTTAGTTGACTTTAACATCACATCCGTTAGCAAACAAGGAAACGCCTAAAATTTATTTTACATGCAGGTTAACCTAGGGTGTGAGAGGTCTACTATTTTTTACCACTTCTTGATGTCACTGAACACGCCATCCTGTATAAAAAACATCATATGGGAGAGCTCTTGACAGTTGCATAATTTTTTTCCCTAGCTCTCAATGAGGACAACCTATCTAAGGAAAATTCAACCTTTTCATACACACACACACAATCTTTGTAGTAGGGGAGGGCGGATAACTACACTATCTGCAGAACAATCGCTGCGCGAAGCCATCTGCTTGTCTACAAGGGGCAGTGGTATCCTGTAGTGTAGTGGCCCCACCTACTCGGGCGCCCCTGTTTCTTTGGAGAAGCGTGCGGGAATCACGGCCATTTGTAAGAGGCAGACGGCCTCCAGGGCGTCTCTTTGTAGTGGCCTTGTGCGATGTGGGCTCGGCAGGCACATGCAGGCTGTATATGTGTAGACGGCCTGCTGTCAGAGCTGTTTGTCTCTCAGTTGTAGTATGCTGTTGTCAGTACCCCAATGAAAGGTCGCATTACGGGCTGTAGTGTGTGGGTTGGTCATCCTGGAGGAGTGGTCAGTTTAACTCAATCAGATGACGTCGGGTTCTCGATGGCTCCCGGCTGTCTCCTCTCTGGCTAAAGGTGTAGGCTGCACAGCAGGGTGGCCTGCTGTAGAGGCAGGTTCAGGATCTCGTTATCACCATTGTAGTTTAGTCTCTGGCTCTGTGGTTGTGCTGGTAGGTTCTCGACTGCAGGTCTGGAGTGGGGAGGCATCGTGTCCTCCAGTCGGTTCCTTGTGACATCTGTCACAATGGGCACTCGCAAATCTGTAGGAACTTCCCATAACACTATTAATAACATATACACTTGGACTAACTACAGGAAAATTTGATAACAAAATCCCCGGGAGTATTCCCCGCATAGTTTCTTGGTCTTACGCTTGGAATGATACCATTTACTTGTGGCAGCTCCAGGTACTCGAACAGTACATCCTCCTCTCTAGGTTCGGGCTGCATTGCTGAAGCTGGAGTGGCGAGCAGGCCAAGGTGGCATGTCCTCAGGGACGCTGGCTGCTCTGGGTGTCGTCCTCGACTGGGACGGCGGTCGCTGTGCAGGTGCTGCTTCATCGACATCCATCGCTGAAGTTTCCTGGCAGGTGGCGGTTTCGAGTGCATACGTAGCAGTTTGTCGTGATACAGACGTGGCTGTTGATCAGGCGACGCTTGCTAGCTCACAGTTCTTGGTGCTGGCGGTCGATCAGTCACTGTTGGCTGGTATCCCTGTATTCTGGGCTTCTCCAAGATACTTCCATTATCGAAGATGTCCATGGGTCTGTCGGGCGAACAAACTTTCTCGAAAACTTGGGAGTGGACAGTACAGTCCGCATTGATGATCCTCCTTGCATAGCGCAATGGGCTGCCATGTTCCCAACTGATTCGGAGGATTGTTTCTGAGTTACTAGGGTTGCACCTTCGACTATGCTGGCTGCAGGGGATTGAGGTTCATCCTGACCAGTAGTCGCATCATATTCTCCCTTATCGGCTTTAGAGACGTCTGAAGGTAACTCTTGAGTGTCATACTGAGTAGGGAACAGGGCGTTATTAGGGTAAGGGTAAATATGGTCTCTGATAGCTTTGCTTATTCTGCCATGGGCATCTTCAACCCGGTAGACATTTTCCTGACATTCGATAACTTTACATGTGCTTTTCCACTTGCCTGCCAATACTGCGCTGAACGTGTTTCCACCTTTGCTCAGTGGATGGCTTTGTAGCAGGATGATTCCTCCCATTGCGAAAGCTCATATGCCATAATGAGCATGTGGATATTTCTGCTTGATATAGACATCCTGTTCTTCCCTTGCTTTGTCAAAGCATTGTTCGATGGCTTGGAGTACCTCTTAGGGACTTGACATTGAAGTGGGGGAGTGATCCCACTGCTATTCCCCAGGTCGTCATAATGTATGTCCGAAGAGCAATTGACCTGGGCTGGAAGTAGTAGCCTCATTGGTTCTACAATGTATGGCGAAGAGTATTTTCGGCAAATACCGGTCCCAGTACCAGTGGTCTTCCTAAAGATGGAGCCGTAGACATATCTTCAGCTGCTGGTTTTGATGCTCTGTCGATTGGTCTGCAGGTGGTAGGGTTGCATCGTCCAGATTTCCACTCCCCAATCTTGATAAGCTTTATACCATGAGGTGCTAGAAAACTGGGTCCTGTTGTCCGACAATATACTTTGTGAACACCACCAGTGTGTAAATATCTCTTGATTAAACTTGTGAATTATATGCCGGGTTTCCTGACTAGGGATTGGAAAGGTTTCGACCCAATGAGAAAACATGCCTGCAATGACGAGCAGGTAATGGTTCCCTCGAGTACTTCTGGGATATGGTCCCATTAAATCGATGGCGATTTGGTTCCAGGATACATACGGTTTGCGTGGTTTGGCCGTGCTTCGCCTTGCAGGGTTACTCTTGTGTTGGGAACACTAAGGACATTGGATGATGTGCCGACGAACGTCACGACTCATTCCCTCCCAGACGTATCTTATGCTTATATCAGTCAATCTCTCTCGGGTTCCTGGATGTCCTGCATCTGAGTGATCTTGATAATGTTGACATACATCAGATCATAGAGTTCTGGGAATCCAGATTTTCCTGGATATATTAGGTTGGTGGTTCCTAGACAATATTGATGTCACTCAGTTCATATCACTTAGGATATTGTTGCAACAATGTCTGGATTTCGGGGTCGAGCTGTTAGTGCCTTTCTATCTGATGACTGGTCAAGTGCACTTGAACCAAGTGTATTTGTTCCTCTAACGATGGGCGATATGCTTTTGGAGGAAAAATCTTTTCTGTGTCTTCATCTGGGTTTGTCTCAGCCTGCTGACTGTTCTGGTGAGATAGAGCATTGGGTAGGTCGTTCTGCTTCCCGGGGCAATGTTGAACCTCGAAGTCTAATTCAGACAATAATAAGTCCCAACTAGGCCTTGTTATGCTTGCCTTCCCTAGGCCATTTCAGGACTTTGTTATCTGTATGAAGGATAAAATGGTTTCCTTCCAGATGGTACCTGAATTTCCAAATTGGCCATTAAACGATGAGGGCACTCCTGCTCATTGATATGCTACTTCTGTTCAGTGGGGTTTAACATTGTGCTGGCACATGCGATGACCCAAGTTTGTTGATTGTCGCCCTCTTGATGCAAAACTGCTCCAACTCTGATTTGACAAGCATCCATCTGAAATTTTAGAGGGCTACCTCCTTGGGGACGATGGAGTAGATGAATGTCTTGAAAGCTTCTCTTGAGGGTGTCCAACACAGTCTGTCCATCTCCAATGGGCATCCTTCCTGAGGAGTTGATGTACTGGGGCCATGATTTTAGCGATGTTCGGAACATAGTTGCCGAGCCAATTACAAAGTCCTAGGAGGCTGCGAAGCTGTTTCTTTGTATGGGGTGCATTGGCTTCCTGGGTAGCTCCTAATGAATGCTCCTGTGGGTAGTTCCGCTCAATTGAAATTATATGTCCTAAGTATTCAATGGAAGTTCAGCCGAAATGGCTCTTTGATAGCTTTGACATTAATCCATGAAGTTCTAGACTCTCAAAGACTCATTACAGGTGGGTAAGATGTTCTTCCCATGTTTGCGAGTAGACATTGTCGTCAAGGTAGATGAAACATAACTGCCCCGAGTATCCCATTAGAACTTCAGCTGGCATCAACAGCTGGAAGGTGGCCAGTGCATTCTTCAGTCCAAATGGCATTACTCGGAACTATAATGTATCTTCTTCAGGTGAGGCAAAATAGGTGTACTGGCGACTATCTGGGTGTACGGAGATTTGCCAGTAACCAGTTTGCATATCGAGGGTGCTAGAAATGCTAGCCTCGCCGATGTCTCTTAGTGTGTGAGCTAGATCGAGAGCAGGTGGTGGAGTAAGCAGGGTGATATCATTAAGGCCCCCTATAGTTTATGCAGAGGTGTAGCTGCCCATCCTTCTTGGGTGAAAGCACAATGTGCGAGTTGTACGACGATGTCGAAGGCTCGACAATTATTTTACGTTTCATATCGTCGATCTGCTCCGTAATAATGAGCTGTCATCTCGCGGAGAGACTGTATGGCCTATTATAGATGGGGGTGTTATTACTGGGAAGGTTCTCATGCTGGATGGTATAGGTCTGCTGTAAATTCCCATTAGTGCCAAAAGCTGAGGCATGCTTATCTTAAACCTCTTTTAATTGGTCGAACTGTTCAGGGGTCAAATTGTGATTGATTTCTTCGGCATTAATCGACTGTACTTCACGTAGTTAAGTTGGGTACTCCCAATGAAGGGTGACTAGGTGGTCGCCTCCCAAGTAGACCTTTAGTTTCTCAAGATACATAATACATTGATGGCCACTGAGCCAGGGATGCCATAGGATAACATCGTCTTCGAAGTCCAGGAAGCGAAGTCCACTTCCCTCTTCACATTTTGTGCATCGATCATCAGGGTAATTCTTCCATCGACTTGAAGGATGCAGTCAGATATTGCCATTCTAACAGATGTTGCATGTGGTTTCAATTCGCGGTGTTGATGTGGCAGTAGCAACTCTCATTTTAGAACATTTTCAGATGTGGTAAAGTCCAGTAAAGCTAAGGTGGGTTTGTTGTTAATCCTCACCTCAATGTAGGGCGCAGTAGGCATGTCTATTACTTCTAGTAGGAGCTTTACTAAGGGTTGGTTTTGACTGACAGAAATGCTCCATTCTTCCCGCCTGCTTTGCGGTTTCCCTTTGAAGACTTGCTAGGTTGTACACTTTTTGTGTGGGCCTCACGAAGTACTGGTGCTGTGCCCCAGTCTAGGTGGAAGTAGGCTGTTTGTTAGTAGTTTTGGATGAGAAGTCCCTGTTGAAATGTTTCCCGGAGGAAAACCAGCATTTCGGCAGTTTTGAGTGCTGTGGTGGGGGTGGGGTTGCTTTGCTACAAGGTTCTCCAGTTTTCCTTCCCTCTGGTTGTTTTGCTGGTCTAATGCAGCTTGGGCTTGAAAGCTGTGTTCGGCTTCTCGAGCTCTGTCAATCAGCTCATCCATTGTTGATGTCTTGGGTAAGAGAAGTATATTGCAGATATGAGGGAGTAGTAGCCCAGTAATCTGTCTCGTGCAATCATCTTCATTTCCATGGGGGGAGATCCATCTGTACATCTGTTCTTTTCTGTTTACGAATATTTCTGCCCTGTCCCCTAGTCTGGGCTGCACTATAGAATTCGGTTCTCAGCTGCGCGACAACTTCATCTGCAGCAAACCTTTGTTGTAACTGTGTACTGAGTTGCTGCCAATTCTAAATGAATTCACTGTACATGCTCCACCATTCTGCTGCTTTGCCCTTAAGCCTCTGTTGGACTTTGAACACCCAATACTTATCTGGAATGTCGTGAAGGTGGAATCCCTGTTCGCATTTGTTGATGGAGGTGCTGGGATCCTCGAGTGGTTGGGCAGCGAACTACAGGGTTTGTGGTCCTCCTGCACACGTAATGTGGCTGTGTGCCGAGGTAGGTCCAGGTTTGCTTGGTCGATACTCTGCTGCTCTTTTATACACATTGTATTGGTACACCATGCCAGGCCTGTTCACTGGTTCATCGGGCCAGTCGATAAATTTGTGGTGGTATGTTTCTCCACAGATAATATGATGGACCATGTAAGTGCCTTGACCTGGGCATGTAACCCAATTGCAGAATGCTGTTTGTCTGGTCACAGTTCGTGCAGCGATACTCCAGCCCTTCTGTATATTGTGGCGTGTCTTCCCAGCAAAGACAACTGTAGTGGTGCCATTGTTGGTAGTGCACATGCTGGATGCGATTTATCTCTCTTCCAGGGCAGTCTGTTCATGAACAGTGGTTAAGTCCAGTTGCAGCAGTTGCAGCTCTCAAGCTCATGATCGCTTTGGCTTGGTGCATTGTTTTGTTGACTGTGGTATTGGTAATGGGCGCCATGGGATTTTGTTCACAGACTCCCCAAAGTCTACTACGTTCTGGGTCTTGCTTGCAAGTAATAGCATGGCTGGCTGAATTCTGAATTGTTTGTGGCTGTATCGGGAAACTTTGACAACCTGGCCCCATGTTGGTGGGCCAAGGGACATCCTTCTGCCTGACTTCTTCTATTTGATGCATGACAGACTGGAAAGTAATAAATTACCTTAAGAAATCAGCGAGTTCTTTTCGAAGAAATAACCAGTCTCTCTTCTGAAAAGTATTCAGTTCAAGGATGATACCGGTGCCTTGCCGGTATAAAGAACTGGCCACATGGATACTCGGCAGGGCACGAAATCTTGATTAGTAAGGGCTATTCTGCGTTTGGCAGGTATGGCAGATGGAAGGTCATCTGGGCGATGTATAAACAAGGCAGGAGCTTTGTGTGGTTCAGATGTATGTGGTGCTGGTGGAGCGGTAGTCGTTTCTTGTGGATTGTAAACTGAAGGTGTCAGGAGTACTGTGGGAGTAAAGTGAGCTATGGCCATAGTAGGTGGCAGTTCAGGTTTCCTCAAGTAGTCTATAATGCAGTTGGGGTCAGCTGTTGGGCCAGAGCATACAGGCTGTGAGAACAGATGACTGGGCACTGGAACTTCTTAGCTCTTACAGTCGTCGAATTTCTTGTGCCTGTTCTCTGGACTGAAAGTAAGGTATCTGTTTGACTATGGAGAGCTGTTATTTGTGCACTCGGCCCAATGCAAAATATGTTTCTCTCACATTTTCCTTCAGTCCTCCTCTTTTGATAAGTCATCAGGAAATTGGAAACTACCGCAACAAGCTGCTTTGCATGTGCAGTGCTCACTTGTGTGTAGTTACATCTTTCACTGCAAGGGTACATGGCCTGGTAACCATCTACTACTCTGGGGATTAGAAGTCTACAGCAGAGTCTGCTCTGGGGAGAAGTAATTGCCAAATGCAGTTCATGTGGTTTCCCAGAAAGCGTACTTTTAGATGGCTCGTGCATTCCTCACAATCCAGGATTGTTGAAAAGGGATAGCCAGTACTAGTGTGTGTTCCATGAACCAAAACACATGTGTTTAAGTTGAGGAATCTTCTTGTAAATACCTGCAGGTATGTGACAAGAATAACTACGAGGTACTATGTCTATAACAAGGAAGTAGACTCAAGTAAAAGTTCAAGCACAATTTATTTTGGGAAAAATAAAAACGTGGTGATAGCACTCTGGGTCAGTGTCACAAGCATCAACCCTTGAAAGCTATCACTATGGTTGGCTGGCAGAGGCTTCCGTCTCAAAAAGGTTATGTATAAATCACAGGTGAACTTATTGCTATGGTGTGTACGTTTTGTAGAAACGAAGTCACGATATTCCTTGCACTTCGCTCCGGGGTGACATGATGGCACCCTTTAAAAATACTGGGGTTAGGTACACTGCAATCACGAACGAAGGCAGTGGGTGCAGATTAGCAGGATTCGTAGTGGATAGCTCCTTACTGACGTAATCCTAAGCTCTGCTGATGTGTACCATCGTTAAAGGGTGTGTTCCGAGCAGTGTATGTTGGAATGATGGCAAAAATACAAAACTTGCATAGCGACAAATTTTGGCCTGAGCGATGTGTACCGGGCGCAACAACACCAATAAGCTAGGCTTAATTCGGGGAATCAGTTCTGAGCAACGAATGCTGGAAAATACTTTGGCCAAATGGCCCTAAATCTGGCATAAATCTGATCTTTTCCCGAGTGGGGTGCGCTGGGAAGTAAGACTGATCTAGTCAGAACCTGAGCAGCACGTGCTAGACAACTAAAGACTGGCATCGAGAAGTGGGCCGCCTCTCCTTTTATACTCCTAGGCCACTGTCCATCTCGCACTGGATGGTACACTATGACGAGAGGTAGTTGCCGAGTGGGTGGTGCGAAGCATGACTTGCCTCTTTGGCTTCATCAGCCAGCTGGAGGGTGATGCAAAACAAAAGACAAGAGATATTACTATTAGTGCGATTTAAAGGGGAGTAAATGAACTCGCTTGTTCTCCTAGCATCATTATGGGGGACTGGTGAATAATAAAAGCTGCAAGGTTGACAGTACAATCTCACTTCTGATGTAACAATTTTAAGCTTCAAACTCTGTGCAAAATACCTGGGCGATGGAGCTGAAATTGTTTAAAACTTATAACTGAAACAGCATCATGCATCAAACAGTACATAGTATAGTGATGGGTTTAAACTTGAAAAACGTGTTGAGTCGAACTAACAAAGATTTGGTAGTCATTCAGTAAGTTTTTTTTTTCCAGCGGGCATATAGCAACTGAATGTACAAATTGAGTAAAGTTTTTTTTAGTTATAAAAAAACAAATATGCACACCTAACAATCACTCCTACATGCATTGACACTTGGTTGTTATTTGAGATGTTCGGCTGTGATAAAACCCAATATGCATGACACACTGCTTCCTCTTGGTACCTGTTTGATGCTCCTGCACTGATCAACAGGTAACACAACTAGAAACTTTAAAGGTCGACAGGTACAATCTCAGCACAACACAAATGCGTACGACAATATGATGTATTTTAACATGAAAAGCTTATTTATCTTGTGGCACGTCACACCTTCATCAGAAATATGCACAAATATGGTACACTCCCATTATTTTCATTGTGTAGTTACAGTTTTAAAAAGGTGGGTATAAAAAATTAAGTACATATTAACGGAAACTTTAAATGTGGATTGCTTGTCCGCTTACCCCGCAGCACGCTCGTGGACCTGGACCAGCCTGAAAGCTACCCTTCTACTCCCCTCCTGAAACATCTTTTTTTTTTCTACCAGCATCATGTAGCAGACACTACTGTTGTTACCTGCTGTTAGCCACTGGCTCGTTGGCAAGAGGGGAAAATCAGCGCTGCGAATCACTTAACCAGTCAAAGGGTTATTCTTACTGGTAGAAACTAGTTCCACACTTTTAACTATAAGAGGGACAAGAAGTTGTGAGGGGTGGACATTGATGTGTGCTGGACAATATATCTATAGGTACAGGCAACATGGTTTTAGCTGAGGTAGGTCATGCACGCTTCGTTTAGCACTGGCTAGATGTTTGAGTTAAGTTTATGGCTAGTAACTCGTGCTGAATGTGTTGGTCGGCGACTGGGTATGAAGTTTTCTACTGTCGGAGCAACAACAGGTTTGCTAGAGATACTTGTCAGTTTCGTAGTACCTGTCTTACCAGGAGTTAATTTGGTCAGTGAAGATGTAGCTGGTGTTGGCTGGAAACAGCTACTCTTGAAAGAGAGTAGTGTATTTTGGTACCATGCTGACCAACACAGTACCATCGATTCCATTCTGTAAACTCTTGGCTACAGAACCCGGGGTTAGCTGCCCCGTATCTTACCTCAGTACCCTGTATCAGACCACATACCATAGGGTGGTACTCTCGGGCTGTGTGGATGTGCACAGTGAAATGGATATAAGCAAATACTGGAGATTATATATAATTATATATTTATATTTATTGTGTGTGTGTGTCTTCAGAGGCCGGGCGGACTGAGCGCTGTCTCGTTATGCCTGCCTAATAGGAGTAGGCGGGTATAATATGAACGCTCGCTTGGCGGCAGTGTAAGCCACCTTTAGCTCTTTCCTCTGCGAGCCATGCCTTTTTCCAAAAGTCATAGAGATTAGGTTGATACTTAAAGATACTTCCCAATCGTGGTGGACACGAGACATGTCCCTATCTAAATGTACTTCCAATAATGGTTGCCGGCATGAGTTTGGTGATCTTAAGTCCCAAGCAAATATCCCCTCCAGCACCGTAAGTACTCTGGTGGGATCCAACTTGGTGTGACTATCTCGCCCCTATTGGATGAGATGCTAGTTGTCAGGGCTCTACTGTTATATTCTCTGGGGTCTAGAATGGGTGGCCATCGAATGGTATCAGATGTACGGATTTCTGAAGGGACTCCGCAATCCTACTCTATGGTTTGTACCGGTATATCAATACTCGGTCTCGATTGCCGATGTACGGTTGATATTATTTATATTGGTCATAGGGAAATGCCTCTAGAATGGATACACTCGGAGAAAGGATCAACCTGTATTTATTAGCGACAGTAAATACAATGACGCCTGCTACCTCCTAACCAAGTAGTGTGTTATGTAAGTAACATATGTTACTTACATAACAGGTGTAGGCGACCTGCTCGTAAACTAATCTGGTTAGATAGTGACACTGACGGCTATAAAAATAACTCTTGGTCGCAGCTATTCTATCCAAGGTGTATCTAGAAGAGACTTTATAAAAAGGGCACAACTACTTTAAGAGCAGTTGGTGTAGTCGCCTCTACCAGCAAGTAGAGGCGGCTGCTGGTGCAGGAGGAGCAACAGCAGAAGGTGTGTTAATTTTGCAGGTATTGAAGATCATCATCTTCTGGTAGCTGGTCGTGGTTGTCGACAATGGAGCTTCTAGTAAAGGCTGCAGGGACCTCTGGTAACATCAATGGTAGCAGCCTCTGGTGGGTGCTGAAGGCGTTGAGCAGTAGAAGGCCCCAGCACACAGTGTTATAGCGAGCTACTGGAAAAAGGAGTAACTCCCGATCACAGGCATGCCGGGCCACGGTGGGAGGTGTGATATCGCCTCGTGCCTTCCCTCTCGTGCAAGGCCGGGGTGGGGGTAGTTACCTCTGCATGGCACTTGGTTTCCTGCATATCCGGGTGCGCTTGGTTTGGCCCCGAGGCAGGCGATGGCTTGTAGACTCCCTGCGTGAGGGAATTTTGGGGGGGGGGGGGGTGTAATGGTGGTGTAATTTGGGCTTTCTCAACCTTATTTTCCACGGGTTTAAAATCGACCTCCAGGAAACTGGCAATCTAAGAACACTAGTGAAATCTGTTGTTAGGGTTGACTCCCCCTCAGGTTATGTAGAAATATGTGTGGCATAGGAGTCTAAGTCGTTTAGTAGTATAAACAAGAAAGCAGCATGCATCAACATTGTAGAGTGGCCACAGAGATAATGCCTTACAACCTCTGTGACATCACTGGCGGTGGGCAATGAAATTCCTATGTGGCATTGTTTTGGAAGATGTAACAATACAGTTCAATAAAATGGGCAGTACTGAATTATTCAAAAAAATTTTCCATACTTTCAATTGATGCCATTTGTAAACAGTAAGAAATATCTCTAAACATGGTTCTTAGATGCTCAGAAATATTATTACTCCAATTAATTATATGAACCAGTAGGCTATTTATTGGTTTTTGTTGTATTTACTCTGTTGCTATTTGCAAGCAAAAAAAATGCTTTATTCAGAAATGTAACCTAATGATACATTCGCTCAATGTATAAATTTTGTTTTTATTATACAGTACTTTGTTTAGCAATGATGTGTAATAATGTGAGACAGGAGTCCGAATTTACTGGTAAATTCGTCCACCACCCCCGCCCATCATCACATACGTTGTACACAACTTGACTGAAAGCCGAGTGAACCGGTTTTTTCACCACTACAAAAATTAAGCAAAATTTCTAAACGAGCTTAAAAACATTTATCAAGAAACAAGACAAAAATACTTTTTACCTGCAATAAATAATAAGACTGGCCTAAAATCTATGTCCATCGCGGACTCTGCATTGAAAGGTTTCACTGTTTAGACACGAAAACAAGATGGTCAGCGCAGGTGTTCGTTGTAAAATCACGACCATCACGCATGTTTGTCCATTCTGTACTGGGCGAGGAAAACTGGTGGTTCGCCTTGCTGGCACAGTATAGCGTCACCAGCATCAATGTTAATTGGGGACTACAGCACATGCTCATTGTGACGCCATTTCCTACTATTGACAGTTGTAACGAACACTTGAAATCAGGGTGGAAACTTCCACGGGTTTCGATTGGATGTCGAATTGTTTCCACCCCTATAGGGGATATTGCTAATTTCAAAGTATATATAGACTCCACACTGGTTTAGTCAGCAGACATTATGCAGCAGCTTTGCTCGGTGCAGGTCGGTCGCAACCAGGAGTCGTTCTGCCCTGTTTTTCTTGAAAGGGTAATTTATCTGTTCAGTGAATGCGCACTACTCTGGCGCGCACCGATTTTGTATTGAATACTACTACAATAAGTGTATATTTTTGTTAGAAGAGGAGCTGCGAGTTTGGCAACACCAGGCCTGTGCTCTCATAAAGAGCACAGGTAGCAGATACACAATTTAGCCAGGCTAATTTGAGTGTGGTCAAGCGGCTATTATCCCCTAGCTGTGCTTCTGGTAGAGGGAAGCAGTTAGGGAGAACAGTTTGTGGAGGCTGTATTTAATTTTAGGGTTTATTTTAGTTTCTACCCCTGTTCAGAAGAAAGAAGCGTGTAGGTGATTAGGCCCTTTGGGGACCCCAATCCCTCTCAGCCCTTTCCCATCACGTCATCATGGCTGATCTACAGCCTATGAAAATGGAAGAAGACATCGTCTCCAAGAAAAGAAAAGCGAGAGAGATGGCAGCCGTCGCTACTGCCTCTGCAGAAGGCTCTTCCACAGAGGTCCAGAAAACAGCTAATCAGGACACAGCACAGAGTGCGCCAGCTGTCAATCAAAAGAAACCGGACTTCGGGCAATCAGTGTTCCACACTGAGGCGTGTACCTACACCAGAGTGTGCAAGCTGTTTCAAGGAAGGCTCAGCCAGCCTACAATATATTGAGTCGTCCAACAGGGCGTCTCGTACTTGCCTGCAAACCACGAGGACTACCCCCTCGCCATTTACATCTTAAATGGACTACAAGTAGAATACAACCTACTCACCCCACGCAGCAAAATGCCAATTAAGATCGCCCTCAAGGGGCTTGATAGAAATTCTCTACTGAATGGATCAGAGAGGAACTTGTAGCTCGTGGCTTCGAGTCACTTACCATTCACCCCAAGCTGCCCATGAAGGACAGACAGCCGCGCCACATGTTTACTGTTTAGCTCCCAGCCTCAGAAAAATCGCAAACTATTTTTAAACTCAGGAGAGTCTACGGCCTAGTGATAAAGGTCGAGAAGTTCTAGCGAACCGAAGGCCTTCCACAACGCAGTAATTGCCAGCGATTTGGCCATGCATCTCGCGTATACCGCCCCCCCCCCCTTTTTTTTTCTAGTGGCAGACTGTGGAAAAGCCCAGACAATCCTGCAGTGTGACCTGCCTGACCGAGAAGACAGATCTTAAAGGAAATGCGTGAGTTGTGGTGGAAACCACGCTGCGAATTACAGGGCCTGTGAGGCCTATAAGGTAGAGAAATGGCACTACCTTGCCCCACAAGAACGAAGAAAACGACAGCAGCAGAGCAAATTCTCTACTGTTATCGCAGCTCAGCTTAAGCGATTTGATTCCACTCCTGCCCCATGGGCACAGCCTCAACCCCCACCACCGAAAACCCTGCCTATGCATAAGATGTCTGGACAACTTCAAAAATACACCGCATTGAGCAGAGTGCTAGAGGCACTCTGTACTTCCCAGGAAACACAGAAAATACGGTCTGGAATCGGGCCGGTAAAAGCTAGCCGTCAAACTCCGGCCAGCCGATACCAGCCCACTGTCTTATGCCGGAAGTGGCCTGATGCATATATGGACTGGCGGCTAACTCTTGGCCGACACAGTCGGGCCTGCGAAGTCTGGGTGTAGCTACGATGCCGGGCCTGTGAAGGCTGGGTGTCGTTACGATACCAGGCCTGCGACGGCTGGATGTCGTTACGATACCAGGCCTGCGACGGCTGGATGTCGTTACGATACCAGGCCTGCGACGGCTGGATGTCGTTAAGATGCCGGGCCTGCGATGGATGGATGTCGTTACTATGCCGGGCATGTAACAGCTGGATGTCATTACGATGCTGGGCCTGCGATGGCTGGATGTCATTACGATGCCGGGCCTGCGACGGCTAGTTGTCGTTACGATACCGGGCAGGCAGTGGTATGATGTCCAAAAATAAGCAGTATACCCATGAAAAATTCCTTAATTTTCGTTAAAAAATTTTAGTAATTGTCATTTCCTTTTTACATACATTCATTTCATTTACTTCTCAACATATTGTATGTTATGGAAATTTTTGCTTGCCTAATGCGGGATTCGAATCTAAGACCCTCGAGTTGACAGTCCAGCATGCTACCCTATACACTATGGGGTAAGTTGCTAATACACTCCAGTAACAGTAATTTATAATATATTATGACAAAAATTATTATAAAGGATATATATGAATTAAATTACAATGTAACAAATAACTTTAAAACACCGATTATTGAAAAACTATTTGTTCAGATGCTTGCAAACAAAATCGTTTTTGTTAGTTTTTAATATATCTGTCGAATGACTGTACAAATTTAAAAAAAAATCAAAGGAAACTAATCCCATGGCTACCATATGACACATTCATAATCACGAAAAATCCTGCTAATGGTTAACACACTGTCTCAAATAATACATCATGCCATTAAGAGCTAGCTAACATCTTGCCTATTCAAAACCCTTTCCAAAAGTTTGTCGGCAAAAATAGATCCTATTTATTTACTTATTGTGATAAATAGCCTTGTACCAAAAATGTTGCCGGGCCGGAACAAATAATATAATGACCGCCTCACCGAAAAGACAAAGATGCCGTATCGGATTCGGCCCAGAAACATTTTTAAGGTGCTTACAACACGTTTCCTCTGTGATATCATGCCAACATCTTTTCGGTGATATCCATCTGTTAACCTAAAAAAAAACAGTGGGCCGTTGCCTTTTTTTTTTAACGGCTTGCAATCTGTTTCAAAACAGCCATCTGACAATGATGTGATATCTATCTTCTGGCATTGAAACGACAGTTGCCGACTGTACAGGTATACAGCCAACAATTTGCCGACACTTTGCTGACAGGTTGTGTTTGCTGGGTTGTGCAGACCCAACTCGGGGCATTTATGCGAAAGGCATGACCGTAATGGGCGCAGCCATTCAGATAGTTCAACAGTAGCCTAATGGCTGCTAATACGCCAGCGACATATACACCGCCTGCCTCTAGGTTTAATGTAGTCACTAGCTTAGTTTATTGGAATGCTAACGACATTCGCAAATAAAAATCAAGAGCTGATTTTATTTCTCGCCACCAGATCCCTATAATTGCTATAAATGAAACTCACCTGCGCCCACAGCATAGATTTTCAATTCCAGGCTTTAAATGCTATTGGAAATATCGCGATAATTTAGGATAAGGGGTTCTTATTTTAATTCATAATTCAATTGTGTTAGTAATCCCGCGAAAATTTTGAACCTCCAAACACTTGAAGCAGTGGGCGCCATTATTAAACTGGGCAACCAAAATGTTGCTATTGACTCAGTATATTGCCCGCCAGGCCGCACACTTTTGCGCACAGATCTTAATGAACTAATTAACGCTCATCCAGTTTCACTTGCTGTCAGCGACTGAAATGCTAAACATCCTGCTTGGGGACTGTCTCGCATGCACAGCCAATAGATACACCTTATTTAGACAGCAGGAGCAAAATAACTACATTATTTATGCGCCCAGCGAACCTACTTATGACCCTAATCAAGTAAATTATCTGCCCGATATTCTTGATATCGTGCTGAATGAAGTATTTGGTATGGCCTTACAGTTATGTGTGCTCCAAGAGTTGGCTTCGGACTATTATCCTGTCCACGTGTCTTTAAACGCAGTTCATACAGACAATACACCAAATCGAAAAATTAAGGATTATGAACATGCGAACTGGCAATTATTTAAGGGATTATCTGGATGAAGAAATACACATACCAGCTCTTATTAGTACTCCTGATGAATTAGATTCTGCTGTCGAGTATGTCACAGAAATAATTCAAACAGGAATTAGCAAGTTCGTCCCGGAAAAGATTCCGCGGATTAACGCAGATCAGCTTCCTGATAATATCAGGGAACTTATCTCGCGTAAAAATAGGCTGTGCAGGCTCTATTCCCAAACCAGATCTAGGCTAATCTAAGCCCAGGCTAACAATATTAGAGGACGTATTGACTCTGAAATCACTCCCTGGCAGGGTGATATTTGGAATGATAAATTATCCCGCTTATGCGCACAAGATAAGTCTGTTGCACATAATAGAAGCATTTACAAAAAAAAAAGCGCTCTTCAGTCCCGCCTATTAAAGACAATGCAGGAGTGGCCTATTCGCCCCAGCAGAAGGTGGAGGCTATGACCAATAAATTAGAATTAGCTTTCCAACCCAATAATTTACAACTGATGCAGCATTTGTGGCTCAAATTTATAGGGACCTCAGAGTGCGTCTGAGACAGCCTACAGAGGCTGAACTAGAGCCCACGGACTCTGAGGAGGTTAAATGCATTATTAAATATATGAAGTCCCGCAAGGCACCCGGGTTTGACTCTCTGCTTGCTATAGTTCTCAAACAGCTACCTGATAGCATGTTTGAGGCTATAGCTCAGTGCATAAATGCAAGTTTTAGTCTTGCCCATTTGCCTACACTCTGAAAATGTGCCACAGTAATATTTTTTCCCGAACCGGGCAAAGACCCAACCCAACAACAGAATTACCGTCCCATCAGCCTGCTAAGCACACCCTCTAAGGTCTACGAACGAGTAATCTTGCGCCACCTTGATATTCATATTAGCGAGAATAATTTACTTCCTAATGAGCAATTTGGCTTTAGGGAAAAAGCACTGAATTGTGCATCAACTTGCCCGCACATCAGAACATGTTACCAATACATTTAACTGGCCCCATTATGCGAAGGCGGTATTTTTAGGCATAAAGAAGGCCTTTGACAGGGTTTTTCATCCAGGGCTTCTATATAAAATGTACCAAACAAATTTCTCAGATTTAAACAAACGCTCCTTCTCGGTTTCTATTGAAAGAACTCTTTCAGAAAAGAAAAATATTAGGGCAGGAGTCCCCCAGGGCAGTAAACTGGGGCCAGTCGTTTATAGTATTTACATCCACAATATTCTGCGCCCACCAAATTGGCATATTAATTTGGGTGTTTATGCAAATGATACTGTCATCTACACCCGCTACCGCAGGGCTCAACTTGCCATTCAACGCACTCTGGTACAGCTCAATGAGCTGGAAAATTACTTCCGCCTATGGCGGATTAAAATAAGTGTGGGTAAATAAGAGGCGCTCGTCTTCACACGCCGAAACATCCCCCCAAATTCACAACTGACTCTTTTCAGGGAGATTATTCCTTTTAAAGATGAGGTATAGTACCTTGATCTCATCATGGATATAAAGCTGACACGATGGCAACATGTGGAGTCAACACGAAATCTCGCTTATGCGTGCATGTCCGCCTTATATCAACTTTTAAATCACAGCTCTGGCTTGTCACTAAAAAATGGGATTCAATTATACCAGTCCTTGGTGCGACCCATTATCACATATGCAGCTCCAGCGTGGGCTTACTGCGCACAAATTCTTTAAAAATATTTACAGATGGTGCAGGACAAATGTCTTAAAGAGACTGCCATGCACCACATTACATCCCCACTAGAAACTTGCATGCAGAACTCAAACAAGAACTGCTGCAAGACGTAATTCAAAAGCAGGCTCAAGCTTTCTACTAATCTAATGAGGACCATGTAAATTCTCATCTCTGCCCTGGGGGATTACGATATCGAAGAAACTCAGTGCTATAAGCGACCTATATTGCTTATAGTGCACAGGCCCCCCTAGCCCTGTGTGTAACACACGACCCAGCTATTCATTATAGCACTTGCGCTGCCTTTCATTCTGAGCATTCCTAAGGGAAAAATCAGACTAATTATAATTACTTACTAGATTAGCATAGCATTATAGGTTGACCGAGGTTTAACCTCTCTTCCCAGCCAGCTGTTTGCAGATATGGCCCTGCACTGCAGCCTATTCTATTAATGAAAGAAATATGCCAATTTTTTAAACACATTTATTAACACCACAAATCATCTCTACCTCTCCATTACTCCCTGGTACATCCCGATATAAAACACACAGCACAAATCAGAACAAAAACATTATCTCACAAAAAACTCATACCAACCTTTGAATAACATATTCTACTCTTCAGATGATAACATTTAACAAAAAATAAAAATGAAACATATTTCAACACTCCCCCTTTTCATTTTTTTTTTTTTTTTTTAACCCACCTACTTCTCTATTCTAAACCAATGATCTTACTAAATGGCTGAATGTTGATGCCCGCCACATTTTCAGTGAACAAATCAGCAGCATTTCTTTCTGAAACTTTGTGTTCAAACTCAATTACCTTTTTTTTTTCAGTCAGCTCTCTGCAAACATGGTACATAATATCTATGCATTTTCATCTTTTACCTACATTTACACTTTTGCTCCTCTTAATCGCAGCTGCATTATCAGCAAATATAACACATGGTGTACTCATGAATCCCTCGACTCCTAGTTCCACTAGCAAATCCCTCATCCATATTATCTCTCGTGAGACCTGTGCCATTGCCATATATTCGGCCTCCATGGTTGATCTGGCTATGCAGTTTTGCTTCTTGCTATACCACGAGACTGCTCCCCCTGATAATACTACCGTGTACCCATTCACTAATTTCCTTGATTCAGTATCTCCTCCCCAGTCTGCATCACAGCATATCCTTGCAGATAGCCTACCACCTTTGAAGCACAATTTCATATTTCTGGTACACTTTAGATACCTTATAATATACTTTGTCACATTCCAATCCATAATTTTTGGCACTTGGCATTTCTGGATAACCTCGCTAACCGCAAATGTAATATCCGGCCGAGTATTATTAGAGAAATATAATGGATTACCTACTGCACTGCGATAAATAGTGCCGTCAAACTTCTGCTCTTCCTCCTCTGTTGCTGTACACCCAATGGGTAGTACTGTCTTGCTTGGTTTACAATCATACGTAGAAAAATCCCTGAGTAGCTTAACAATCTCTGACTTAACATAATTACTGGTGGAGTCTGCTCAGCCTCGATAGATAAAACATTAGTGGCTAGTGGCTTCCCCCAAATCCTTTATCTCTAGCTCTCTTCCCAGTTCAGTTTTTATCATCATAACTGCATCAGTGTTACTAGTGACAAGAACACCATCCACATACATCCAATCATACAATCTTCCTTTGCATATACACATGGTTCGTTGACACACTTCTCAAAACCTAATTTTTGCATTACAATGTCAACACATACATTCCAATCCTTACTGGAATTAGGGAGTCCATGAATGTTTTTCTTTAACCTACATGCATAGTTCTGAGCATTCAATTCTGCAAACAACTCTAGTTGCTCCATAAACACAACGCCACTTATTTGACTGTGTAAGTATGCATTGGTCACATCTAGATGTTTCTCCACAGCAACGCGTATCGGTAATCTCATGATTTTCCTTTTGACAAGAATAAAAGTTACCTCCGCACCCAAGTCCATGTGTTCCCTAAAGCCTTGAGCTACTAATCTAGCCTTATGATGCTTCACAACCTTGCCATCAGTATCATATTTCAATGAAAATACCCATTTAGAGCCAATGACCCTTGCATTATTTGGTGTGTCTACTATTTCCCACACATTATTTCTCATACCCTCCATTTCCACTTCCATGACCTTCAACCATTTTTCTGATTTTAAACTTTATATAGCTTCCTCAACTGCCCTAGACTCTACCACCTCCTTCCCCACTGTTATATTGTAACATGCACATATCCTATCCTTCCTGATTCTGGTTGATTTTCGCTCACTAGGTACCGATTCCTTTACAGCAACTGATTCAATCTCCAACCAGTTTCATCCCGAGTGGGGATTCACTCATCACCGTTCCCTGGCTGATCTCCCCTTCTTCCCCTACCATCCACTGTTCAGTCACCACTTCAATCTCTCGACTTTCAATTGACAATATATCAAGATAAGTTTCCCCTTGGCATGCCTTCAGCACTTCTGCTCTGGGCATCTGTTTCCCTTGATACTTTACTTTCCAAGGAAATACCTGCTCCTCAAACACTGCATTCCTCCATATAATCATCTTGTTTCTTTCACAACTCCATAACCTATAACCATCTTTTTTTTACTTGCTCATACACCACCATGATACATGACTCTCCTCGAGAGTCAAGTTTCCTTTTTTATACTCTCCCTGCCCATGCCTGGCACCCAAATACCTTCAACCTGTCTACTTATTCCTTATCAAGTTCCCTTTTGAACCACAACTCATATGGTATTTGAAAATTGATTGCAGAAGATGGGCATCTATTTCTTAAGTAAACTGCTATCAGGACTGCCTCTTCCCAAAACTCTCTCGGTAACCCCGATTGAATTAGTAAACATCTAACAATATTAAAATAGTCATATTCTGCCTTTCGGGAATACTGTTCTGTTGAGGAGTGTACAGCAGAGTCCTATGATCAACGCCTAATTTGTGCAACTGATTTTGAACCTACCATTACCAGACCATTATCAGACTATGCTACTTTAATTCCAATACCATGTAATTTTTGTAATTTGCTTGGTATCTACAGAACACATCAAGTACCTCATCTTTAGTTGTTACACATACTGCAACCATATATCTATAGTATTCATCTATCATTGTTACTACATACTGTGCTTGGCCCAAAGACAGTGGATTAATTTTTCCAACATTTGGGAACAACTTACCCTGAATACATTTGGAGCATGCATCAACTTCATAGCTTCTTTTCAGCTCTATCACAGAAATCTTAAAAGAGCTTCAGGATGCACATACCTTTCATGACATACCACAACAGTGTGCTCTCTAAAGTAGCTGGTGAGAGTGCCAATCGATGATGATGATCTCACCCCGTCTCTTATGAAGCTCAGTGCACTGGTAGCATTATGGGTGTAAATATACTCTTATTACAGCCTATGGCTAGAGAGGCATGCTCGCTGTGAGGTAGCACAGCAATAGACTGAAACATAACTGTCCCCGAGGACACACGTTGGTATTAGATTGTTTAGGATAATTATTAGTTCTTCCTTTCACAGGTTCCACCATCTCTCTCGGTCCCATTAAAAACCGGTGAGCATTGGCACTGCCGTTGCTAACTGGCAGCTCAGTACTGTTTTTTTCTTTAGTTTCAGGTCCACTGGAGGATCGGAGGGAAGTAGCCCCATAGACATGTGAAGACGCCACATGTTTGCATGTGTCAACAGTCCTGAAACAACTTACAATAAAACACTTGTAAGTTCTACTTTCGGATTACTCCACCGATGGTGGCGCAAGAACGCCTCGGCACTCAGCAAGCTTGGTGACTCTGTTCAGAGCCCCGGTCGATGCGCTACACCTGCCATACACTTGCTTCTTGGTTCAGATGCAGCAAACGTACACTGTGTGCCTGCACATGGTAGTGTGTAGCTCCATGTTGTGCTGTGGAACTGCTGTGGGTGGGCAAACGGGCTAGAGGAGGGCCGTGGTTGACGTCAAACGCCCCCCTCCTTCGAGGCTGGTGGCGATGTAACGCATAGTGGTGCCTACGTGCCAGGGATAACTGCTGCTGCTATATTCCCCTTAACTCTGTTGTATGTGGCGCGCTGAGGCGTCCCTTCATGTAGTGCAGGTCGGTGGCAGATGAATCTGCCTCGTCGTTTGGTGAGGGTACAGTGAGCCGGCCGACCCACTACCCTCGCTACCCCCATCGCTGCTCGTCCTGGTCCATCTTCTCCTGCATGCGTGCTGTCTCCGGGAGCTACCCGGTTGGATGTTGCCTTGATGTGGTCATCTTCTCTCCTAACTCCTCTTCTGCCGTGACATTCCTTCCAGGAAGTGCTAAAGCTGTTTCCAACTCCGTAGCTCGCTCGGTTGTGCTACCCGATGCTTCGCTATCGAAATCTGCTGTGCTGACCTTCTGACAGGCCCCTGTGCACACTGGTGCATCGGGCTATATCGTGTATTCTGCACCTTTTAGCTGGACTCCTGATGGAAGTGCGTTACCACTTTTCTCTTCACTGTTCACCCCAATCAACTTGACAGCATCGACATCGTCGTGGGTCATTTGGGGAGTGATATCCCTTTCGTGCTCCTGCTGCTTCTTCTGCATGCTCGCTTCCCTTTGTTTAGTCTCCCTGCTTGCTTGTGAAGAGCTTACGTTGGTGTTGTGCACCATTTCGTGGTCCATTATGGAACCTGCATTGACCTGACCCCTGGGGAACATAGTCATGTCCGGCATAGGTAATACCTCGTATCCAGGTAGAGGCCCCTCCGATGGGACTGCTGCACCACCTTCTGCCTCCTCACTTGTACTATGGAGCTCGGCAGGCTGTTCGCCGTCGTCTCTTCGGTGCACCAGGTGTGACAGTTTCGGGGGCTTCCCCCAACGATAGTCTGTTATCGTCGCGATGTGCCCGCACAATATTTCTTCCCATTCGTACTAAGTAGGTTGTGGGTCGGAAACTCCGTAGCACCCTACGTGGTCTGCTCCACTTAGGCGCTAATTCTGTGCAAAAATTTTGTTCGGTGGCCGATTGCGTATGTGTACTTAAATAGACCTGTTGGTCTGGTTTTAATGATGGCGGTGGTCGGGTGGTTGTTGGTACCCACCGTACCGCATATTCTGCTTGATGGCACCATTGCTCAAGTCACCGACATCGCTTCCTCTCCTCTCGTGAGCCACTGGTTTCTGTTGCACTACTTTCACATGCGATCGAGTACTGTGTTTCGATTGGCAGGCTGATATTTCTACCCAGTAACACTTCTGCCGGGCATTGGCCGGTCGCTGCATTTGTGCGCTGGCGGGGGTTGGGGGGGGGGGGGGTAAACAATGCTGCTGGTAGATATTCAGCGCACTTCGTATGCTGCTCGCCCACACAGTTGGAGGTGCACCTTCAGCTCCTGGTTGTGCTGCTCTGTGGGGTTGGAACGAGGATGATAAACTGCAGTTTTTAATAGTCTTGCTTCCAATGCTGTACACAGTTCCCTCCATTTGTTCCCCCTGAACTGAGTGCCATTGTCAGTTCATAAGTTACGTGGGTAGTCCTATCAGGCGAAAAACTCACTTGCATGATTTTCGCGATTTGTTTCACTCGTGCGCTGTTGAGGTGTACACTTCCACTCAGCAGGAATAATGATCTATTACTACAAGAATGAATAGTTTCCCGCCTGTTGACTTTGGGTATGGTCTCATCAGATCCATACTCGTGGTCTCAAACTGTGTTTTTGCCTGGCACGGCTGTTGTTGCTGCATCCCATCAGTCCGGCGAGCCTTGAATTTATTGAATTTCTCACATTTCTGTACCCATCTGTGCACGCATCTCGTTATAGCGGGCCAGAAAAAGTGCACATTAATGATTCCCACTGTTTGTTCAGCACCTGGATGACCTGCTGTTCTACTCGCATTCCCATGTGCAAATACTTGCTCGCAACAAGCAGGTGGTATACACACTCGCCACGTGCTGGCATCTTGGATGAACACATATCGACTCTGCCATTTGCCATGCGTCATCCTTCCATGCTTCCTGCCATTCGCTTGTGCAAAGGAGCAGTTCGCTTGCACATTTACCATGCTCTGACACAGGTCGGAAATCAGTATTTCACCACCATCTACCACCATCTGATGTAGTTCTGCTTCCATTAGTGGTTCGCTTGTCAGGGATTAGATCTCCTCCCACTCTGTATCATCTTTTACTACTGTTGTTGCATTGGGAGACCACGAAAGGGCGTCAGAGTGTTCATTTTATCGCCCGGGGACGTGCTCTACAGTGAAATCGTAGGCCTGCAGTAGCAGTGCACACTGGGTGAATTTACTCCATGCCTCGCGCATGGTGTATAGCCACACCAAACACCTGTTATCGGTGCGCAGAGTGAATGTACGGCACTCCACATACGGCCTGTACTTCTTCATGTTCCATATGACTGCCAAGCACTTGCGCTCATTGACATCATATAGTCTTTCTGCCTGCCCGAGTTTGGCACTTGCAAAATCAATTATATGTTTCTCTCAGTTAGCGCAGTATTGGTACAGGACCGTGCCTATGCCTTCTTGGCTAGCATCAGTTTGCAGGTATAAATGATGCGCAGGATCATACCTCACTAGAATAGGGCACACCCTGAACCTGGCCTTGATTTCTCTGAGCACTTTCTCCACCTCTTCGATGCATACAAACCATCGCTGCAGTGACAGCAAGTCTGTCAAATGTGCAGTTAGAGCGGCAAAGCCCTCTCTGTGCTCATGTAGCCAATTTACGGGTCCGAAGATTTTTCACACGAGGCCATCTAGCACTCTAACCATCATTGCTTGAACAGTGGCTAGCGCACATTTTAAACCAAAAGGCATCTTGCAAAACTGGAACTGCCTTCCATCAGGAGCCGTGAAAGCTGTTTTATGATAGTCCCCCTGGTGTACTGGTATTTGCCAGTAACCACTGCACAGGTCCAGTGGTGATAAATTAGTTGCTTTGCCTAATGAGTTCAACGCATCTTTCACGCCAATATAGGGTTGGAGTGCACTGCATGTGACCTGATTAACAGGCTGGAAGTCAACACAGAAGCCCCACATCCAGTCTTTCTTCGGCGCCAACACGATAGCTGAGTTGTATTTGCTCCTTGTCTGCTCTATTACCCCATCTGCTAACATTTCTTTTACTTGTTCTCTCTTTATTTTGGCTTTATACAGAAAGTAGCTTGCTACGCAGGATTGAACAAATTGAGTCTGGTAGTGTTAGCGGAACCTCGTGCTCAGCCACCATTGTTCTGTGCAGCGTATCATGTTTTGCTAAAACGAGTTTTCGCTCGTCCAAAATACGTTGAAATGCGGCCTGTTGTTCGGTTGGGATGTTTAAAATCTGCTAGTTCAACCCTAGGTAAGTTATCTACCCTTTGTTTATCTATGTTATAAACTGCCCCCCGCTCTTTCGCGCCAAAACTAATTTACTTTTCTGCTGGTTCTACTATCGTTCCTTGCTCGGCCAATCAAGGTACCCCTAATATCGCGTCCTCTGTGATGTCTGTGGTTATAATTAGGGGTGAGCTAAGCTGGATATTTCATTTCGAAGCGAATTAAAAGCGTATTTGTTAAAATATTCGCGAAATCGTATCGAATATCGAATCGAATAAAATTTCAAAGTGTTTTGTTGACAAGTATACATTGCACCAATTTTATAACTACATACTTTTTTATGAGATAGGAAAAAGGCAGATAAAAAAATGTTTTCCACTGATTCAAAAAAAAAAAGCTATACATTTTTTTACAAAGTGCTGTATTTGCCCGAAAGGAAGGCTAGGTTTTTTGACAGAAAAGGAATAGAAAAAATAAGGATTCGTCTATAATTCGGGGTCGTCTTCGATTCAAAATCGACCACAGGTATCACAAATGTGTGACACTGATATTTTAGTATTTAAGTTTGTGTTACATGCACAACATTACTACGGGCTTATATTCGTAATTTTTTACTCAAGAAGCAATTAATACTCCAAAATTGGCATGCCATCAGACAGAGGATTTTGATCAATCCTTTTCATGCTTAAATACAGTCTGTCCTATGGTTTGACATATTTTTGTTGTGCTGAGACTGTACCTGTCATATTTGACAAGGATCCCCTTATCTGATGTCACCCAAAGAAATGAAACTCTCTAGTATTAGTAGGGGTGGGCGGGTTCTATTCACTAGGCAAATGAAATACTGAAGGGGATGGTCTGAAAATATAGTTTGCGGATTAAGAGCTGATCCTAATCCGAATAATTTTCAAATGGCTGCAAAGAGTAAGTGCTTTGCTGGGAAGCAAAATGGCTCAAGTCACGCAGTATATGGCGTATAATTATTTTTCTGCTTATATGAAAAACTTTCAAATTTCAATTTTCTCGAGTAAATTTGATAAATCAAATCATAATCGCGTACATAAAGAGTCTATACAATACTTCTGGCATGAAACCACTTTTGTATTTAATTAACAATTTCCCATTTTTTAAATTACATTATTGAAAAGTGAGATTTAAATAGCAGTGGGTTCAATTTCACACTTTTCACAGCAGTTAAGTCTGTAAAACTTGCAGTTTAATATCATATTTATCACACTGCAAAAGTCAGTTGTATAAGAGAAAAATAAACATATAATTCCGATTAAAATGAGAGGCACTGAATTAATTTTGGAAAGATAATGAAGTGTTTACTAATATAAAAATATTTTTCCCAAATAATTCCGTTTTGATATATTGGGATCTAAATTAGATACTGACGATTATTTTACACCGAATGGAATTTTGACTAATTTGTGGGCATCCTGTTGAGTTGAGGTTATGTTTTCATGTTTCACTACCCATGTATGTGGCAAACGTGGGATAAGAATGTTGGTACTATTAAGCGCAAGTTGTCTTTTGCTTTTTGGGCGAATAATAAATCGTTTAACTTGCCCAAAATAATTTTTTTGTTTTGAAGTTCCAAGCAAAAATTTGATTTCTAATACGAAGCCAAATATTGAAAATATTCGATTCGAATTTTCGAAGCTTCGACCACCCCTAGTTATAATGGCTGTTATTGTTTCTGTGTCGTGCACCCGCATTGAGACAGTTGCCTGTCCTACTGCTGACTTAAGAGTGCTGCCTCATTCCTAGTCTAATCACATGATTTGTTGCAGCTGCATCGCTCTTGTTTATAAATCTAGGCTGCACAAAATTGTGGGAGGCTGCAGCGTCTATCAATGTGTGACATGGAACTCCATTGACATACACAAGTACACATACAAATTTGGCGCTATGGCTACTGACCCGGTATACAAATGCTTCTTGTGGTGTTAACTCCATGCTGTGCTGTGGGGTAAGGGTAATCAACCCTTCCGGCATCCCTACCCCAACTGTGTTTCCCTGCTGGTGGTTGTTGCAGCTTGATGGTTTGTCAAGGTGGGGTTTGTAGGGGCACTTGCTGTGCCAATAATATGCCTCCCCTTCACATTATTGGCATGGGGTTCTCGGATGTTGCGACCTACCCCACCTAAAAAACGGTCTTCTAACACCTCTGTTCGCACTCATGACATTGCCATGTCCTCGTATTTTGTAAACCGAATTTCTGCCCCATCTTGGTCCGGAAGTTTGACTCTGTGTTGTGCCTCAGCTAGTTCGTCCTACACTTTCCGGTTGTTCCCGTTTTGCTCGTGATGCTCTCTTGCAGTGCTGTTGTCGCGGCGTAGCTGACTCCTGCTGTATTCCAGAATCATGGCTGCTCGCATGAACTCATCTAACCCGCTGTTGAGTAGTGGTATTAGCATTGGGTGGAACTCCGGACGTACAGTCTCAGCTATGATTTCGAGCATCTCACGCTCCGACAATTGCGGTCGGAAACAGCTCACCAGCAGGGCCTTACGGCTTGCGAATGCAGAACTTCTCTACTGGTTGCTGGTCTTCCAGTGCTAGTGTACTTTAGGCCTTGAACGATGCAAAAGAGCCCCAAAATGGTTTTAAAATGTGTTCAAAAATTCTGCCCATGTGATACAATTGTGGTTTGTGTATCGCCACCACTGTTTCGCCTCTCCTTCCAGCTGTTTGCCCACACATCCAGCCCATTCGTCTTCATGAAAACCATATCATTGCAGGATGGTAGTGCATTCTTAGATGAACAGCTCAAGAGTCCTTGCTCAACGTAACGGTGAACGTAGGTAGGGTCTGGGATTCCGTGGATGTGTTCCTGTTGACAGCTTCAAGTGTTTGCCTGCTTCTGACTTGTGGTGTTTCTGGGATTTCTTCACGGATTGCTGCTTCGTGGTTGGTTGTATTGGTTCTGCTGCTGCCTGGCTGCATTGCTGTAGTCATTGGTGTGGCATTAGGGAAAGGAACTGGTATATTGGTCAACATTGACTTCATATTTGGAGTAAACAAGGGTGTTGAGTAGTAGGTGGGAATTGGTGGGGAGAACAGTGTAAGTTGCATAAGTGGAATAGGCACTAAGGGTAGAGTCGGCAACCGTGTTCACTGGTCTTCCGGTGCTGGAGTATTGATAGGTGTCACGTGCATGCTGTAGGTGTGTGGCGCTGCTCGCTTGACCTCCGTGTTGACCATGCAGTCGCAACACTTGAACTGCGCTCCTTTCTCCGCCTGGATCTCTTTTGATGATAATCACCGTCCATGTACCATGATTTTGCAGCTGCCACACTGGTGAGTGAAGTCACCTGTTTCCCCTTTGCATCCCTGCCTGGCACATGCATTGACGTATTGTTGTAGTTCACTGAAAAATCCATCCCTGTTGTAAGGTGCTCTTGCGTCTGTGTTATGGTGAGGGTTGCACAATTGCCACCTAAACTTCAGTCCATTCATGGTGTCTATCTCCTCCTCATTGATGCATTTCTGATGAAATTTTGCATTGCATTAATCGCAGCCAAGAAAAATGGTTCCCTGGTTGTGATTGTAACATAGTAAGTTGTTACATAAAAACTCGGTTGCTCATAATTTGGAAAGTTCTGAACTGCTTGTGATTCCGAAATGTTTGTATTTTCCTACCTGATCACATCCCTGGGTTGAGCGGCACAGTTGGTAACTGGGCTGGACATTCGGTGGCATCTGCAGTAAGTTGTACCAAGCTCGCATTTTTCCACTAGATCTTGTGGTAGTGCGCATAAACAATGTGGACATATGACCACCAGGGTGCTGTCATCGGTCCGGCCAGCCATTTATTGTCAACACTCGACCGCATGCTCGTGGAAGTGAAGCAGTATGTAGCACGGGTGTATCACGTCGTGGCTGTCCCTGCTCGTACGGCGTGGGGGGTCAACGGACAGCGGGCTCTCAGCTGTTGAGTGGCATGGTGCAGCGTGATGGAGAGCATTGGTGGGAGGTGCAGGCCAATTTTGTTTCACCCTCTTCTTGTTTCTCCTTCTCGTGGCACGGCACGGCACGGGTGAAGGAGGGTTGGCGCATTCAACTAGCCTGGTCCTTTGTCCTTCGACGTCGCAGGAGCGGCTGATGTTATGGTGCTCCAAAATGACTGTGTTCCTGGCCGCTTTCCCTTGCGTTGTACATTTTGATGGCGCCTGGTTGTTTTCACGCTAACCACATAGGCAGCCTTCCTGGCACCTGGAAGGCATCTAAATGCTGGCATCTGTTGCCCTTGCCGTCCTTGGTGTTCCCTCATTGCGGGTAGTCGGGAATACTGATAGGAATAGTTCTGGTTTGAGAAAAATTGATCTGGGAAATTTTTGCGGGATTTTTGGTTGTTTCAGATTTCAGAAAAATGATATGCCACAAAGGTGAGTGAAATTTTGACTTCGATTCAGGTGGTCAGATGATCTCAGAGAAAAATTTAGGAGTGGTGAATTAGAAGTAGGAAATTGAAGGTTTGTTGAAATGGGTTGTTTGTTTACAAGGGGGGAGGCACAACTTTGTTAGTTGCCTTGGATCATAACTGTGTTTATTTGCAATGTGCGTCATGTCACAGAGGACAAACCAGTATTTCTGTATTGCCAAGTTTTTATGTAAAAAGCAGAACTTTATGCATGATACTTGGCTAAAGGGGAACATTTCATGACTTTATTGGGCCTTTCGTATCCGCCATGACAACACTTTAAATACAGGACTGTCCTTCGAAAAGCAGAGCGTCTGGTCACCCTACTCTGAAGACCATCACCTGACGACCGAGGCATTGCACAAAACTAAAAATGTTTAGGGAGGTACAAGCTGCCACATGTTGTTTCATAAGCCTGATTAAACTGCCAAGAAACTGGTGTATGCTTGAGGCTACCCATTTTAACACCACCCTCTTTAGGGAGTGAATTGTTCTCGTGTGCCAATAATCTCTCTGAGATCATCTTCCAATAAGAAAAACCAGTATCACTTACTAAACTAGATGTCATTTCGTTTGATTACTTTTGCAAATTCGGAATAAGCTATTTTTTTCAAGCGGTGTTCTACAGATGAAACATGTTGTTCTTTTTTGGTCAATTTTCAAAATGTGTCGATGGATTTACTTGAAACCATTTCACTTGAAATTTGAAGGAATGCTTGCCAGAAATGTGTAGTGGTATATCACTTACAACAGGATGATGTATAAGGATACATGAAGTCGCGGAGAGCTTGACGTTAGCACAATTTTACATGGACACCTCTTTGTTGCATTTTGATGAAAATGGTTGCGAGACCGAAGGTAGTGGTGGTTAATTACTTGGCTTTGATTTTTAGTTTCCTTCACTTTCATCAGTTCAATTTATATTAGTTTCATCTGAAAACAACAGATTTGTAATCAAATAATTAAGTACACGTTAGAGAAATGTGGTTAAAAAAAAAAAGGAATTATATCTGTGAGATAAGAAAACATAAGGTAAACTTCTTCCTACATATAAGACAAAGAAAAACTTTTATTTGCAAAGAAAAAACTGTTTCGAAACTTAATAATTTCGAAAACCTTATCAATATTTAAAACACTAAGATCGTTCCAAGAATTAGTGTTTGCATTTATTTGCAACTGATATCTAAATATACATCAAACATAGACACAAGTTTTAAATGTTTTACAGTTTCTGTCGACATTCAATAGTTGAAAAAGGCATACTCTTTCTGCGCGTTACTGGTTTAAATGGTTACTATCTATCACTTGTACCCCATAGTGTGCTGTTAACTCTATTATATATATATATATGTGAAAGAGGAAAGTGCAAGTTATTACAGTTATGTGATTAGAAATAAAACTTAAGTGTTAATAACACACAAAGGTGTGAAAACTTTGAATAGCAACCACACTGGAAAAATTGTTTCTGTTTCACTGTTACTCTTGAATATGTGTAAGACTGCCAAGAAATCATACTTGTGAATACTTAATTAATTTTTATCCACAAATCTAATGTTTTCATTAGATCTTATAACAGCACTAATAGTAATAGAATTATTAAATTAACATAAATACCTCGACTTTGGAAGCAAGAAGAGCAATGGGCAAACTCAACATGTGCTCTAATACTGCTATACAGGAAGAGTCGTTAATTTATGTGTTGGAAATGGGAAATGAAGCAAAGCAGAGATGTCTTTATCGGTAGCTTTACTTTACCTTTCTTTATACGTCTCCTACTAATTTCCTGAACTTTCAGAACCTATCTTTTTCTAAGGGCTTTGTAAATGTATCTATCTGATTCTCACTCTTAATATAACTTATCTCTACAATGTTTCCAGATAGCTCTTCCCTAATGAAATGGTACATATCTATGTGTTTTAATCTTCTATGACTCTATATGCTCTTAGCAGCTTTTATTGCCGACCGAGTATCCTCTAAAATCTTAATAGGTGGTTACACCAGGAAAATTAAAATCATTCAAAATAGTCTTTAACCAATGGGCTTCACTAACTGTTGTGCATAGTACGATATATTCAACCTCAGTGGATGAAAGTGCAACACAATTTTGCTTCCTTGAGCCCCAGGTAATAGCACACCCAAAGAGATTGAAGAAAAAACCTGTAGTGGATTTTCTGTCACTGCAATCCCCTCCCCAGTCTGCATCAACATACCCTACAAGAACACTTGCACCACTTTGGTATCAACTCAATAAGATAACTAAAGCGCACAGCTCTGGCCTTGAGACTGAAACAGCAAACAATAAACAACCTATAATCTGTCTAAACACCTTCTCTATGTCTTTATCATTACGTTTCATTCATCATTTCAGCCTTGAAATTCTGGTCCATTGGGATACTAATTGGTTTACACTCACACATGCTATATTTATATTTTCAAATATTTTTCTTGACTTATTTCAGTGGTACCCTCCAAGTTCTGCTTTACATTCATGCATAGAAAATCTGATACTAATCCTAAATATTTCATTTCAAAAATGTTACACAGTGCCTGTTTCATGCTACCAATCTCTGCTTCATCTGACCCAAACATTAAAAGGTCACCATCATAAACCAATAAATACAGTTTCTGACTGCCCTTACATTTACTATACAAACAATAGTCACTCTTAGACATAATAAAAACCTTCTGAATTCATGACTGTCAAACCTTTTATTCCTATATTTAGGTGCTTTTATTCAAACCATATATTGATTTGTTTAACTTAATCACATTATTTTTACAACTGACTCCCTCAGGCAATTTCGTGTGCATTTCTTCTTCGATATTTGCATACAAAAATGCCCCTCTTACATCTAGTTGATGAGTAGGTAATTTAAGCTTAGTGGCAACAACAACAAAGACTCTAAATGTATCTGGTTTTGCAACTGTTGCATATAGCTCACATACATCACAAATGTCTTTCTGTTCAAAGCCTGCGGCAACCAGTCTAGCCTTGTAATTTTCTTGTTCACCATTACACTTTACTTTGAAAACCCATTTGCTACTGATTATTTACTTACGTTTAGGCACATCACACACACCATATATTATGGTCTTCTAACACTTTACGTTCTTTCTCTATTGCCTGTGACCACTTACAAGCATCATTTCTTTCCATAGCTTCGCTATATGTTGATGGTTCATTGTTTACACTAAGAAAGCATGTTTCATAATCATTTAACCAAGCTGATCTCCTTACCCTGCTCTGCCTTTGTTGCAAAGAGCCTGGATACTGGAGATCTTCTTCCTCCCAACCACAGTAACTCTTTTTGTTCTTTTGATTGCCCTTTGAGTCATGCTGCTTGCTTGTACTCATTTCTTCTCCCTCTTGTTAACTAGTTGATTCATACTGTATACTTGTATTTATCTTTTTATTTTCACTACAACTGATTTCATGCTGCTGACTGTTCTTTTCTGTACCTTTCTCCTCTTCCCATAATGATTACATAAATGCAATACTCTCCATACTGTTATGTTGTTCAGTGCCCATATTCTTCTTTGAGAATATTACATCCTTCTTGATCTCCACCTTTATTTCCCCTGTAAAGTAAATTCTGTAACCATTCATGTTTTCAGAGTAACCAACAAAGATGACCTGTTCAGACTCTACATCCCACTTCTTCCTTTTCTCCTTAGGTATATGTACATATACTTCAGTACCGAATACTTGTAGCTCTTCAATATTGAACACCTTCTGAGCCCAAACTTCATATGGTATTTTTCCACTGATTCTACCTTTTCCAATTCTATTCCAGATGAAAACTGCAGTGTTCACTGCCTCTGCCCACAAGTCTTTATTCAACTTCTTAGCATGTAACACTGTTATTGATGCTTCTACAATTGTTCACACTTCCCTCGCTGCCCTACCATTCTGCTCAGGTGAATAGGCTACTGTTCTCTGATGCTGTATCCCACTATCTTCTAGAACTTGCTGTAGTTCATCGTTAACAAATTCTTGTACCATTGTCTGTACATAATATTTTTATCTTGATTCCAAATTGAGTTCGTACCATTTGTATAAACTTTTGTACATGCAATTTAGTTTCATATTTGTGATCACGAAAGGTAATTCTATGTTGTTTCTCTTCAAAACATGCTGTACACTGAGTTTGGGCAATTACAGAGTTAGGAACTTTGTTATTGTTTCTTTTTAGCACTTGTGTAACGTGGTCAAAGTTTTGGTGACCTAATTTCTCATGCCACTGTAAAAACAGATCTGTTGAGGTGGTTTTCCCTAGACTAGAGACAGCAACTACATCATTAATATTGTATCTGAACTGCATAGTGTACGCTTTACCTTCCGTGTTAGCAATTGCTCCTACTTTACCATCTTTCATACATTTGCACACATAGTTATCAGCTGACATGGCAACCTCTTATTTACTGCACTACTAACCGAAAACAAATTTGTTTTCAAGTCAGGCACATTCGACACATTGTTCAGACTAGTTTATACCCAGCCCTTACCATCATAAGCCTGTAGTATTATCTAGCCGATGCCTATAGCGCTAATTACTGACTCATCGCCAATCACGACTGACTTTTCTTGCTGCAACTTTTCACAGTGAGTGAAGATTTCGTGTTAAAAACACAGTTGTCTACAAGCCACTTATTCTTTAATGAAAGTATTGTCATTGCCTATATTGATACAATAAAGGCATTGTTGTTTTCCTGTTTTCTTCTTTTCTTAATCTGAACCTACAGTCTCGTTTGAAATGTCCCAGTTTTTTACAATAAAAGCACAGTTTGTCACCCTAAGCTTCATTCCCATAGTCTTTCTTCAGTGTCCTTGTTTTACTACATGTAGCACTCTCTTCTTTTCTCATCATTAGGGCTCTACTCTTAGGAGGTTCCCATTCCTTTACCCTTTCCTCTTCCACCAACAGTCTTGCAGTTAGATTATCAAGGGTAGGTTTACTATGCGGAGCTGACTCCCAAGCAGATGCAAATTGTTTATATCTTTTTGGTAGTGAAATGAGATTTTTCGTTACGATGAATTTATCAGATACATTCTCTCCCAACTCTCTTAGCTCGTTCTGAAACTCTACTATTTTTGAAAGAAACATTGACATATTGTGACACTCATTGTACTTGTATGCAAAAAAAAACTTTGCTGCATCATGTGGAGACTTGTATCACTCTTCTGCTCATAAACACTGTGCAACTTTCTCCATATTTCGCTGGCTGTAGTACATGTGATTATCTGCAACATTGAACTTTCTGTAAGTCTCGTCAGTATCAGGATTTGAGCTTTTGCATCTTTCTTTGTCTATTCTGATTTTGAATAATCCACCTCAGGTTTTGTTTCCGAGCCATCTACAACACCATAGACATCTAGTCCCCATAACCACACAATAACCTGAAATTTACACACATTCCAGTTCTTAGTTCCTTCAAGCTTAACATTCACTGATGTGTTTCCCGTCACTTGCTCCATTTTCCCTAGGCATATAACTATCTCTTCTGAGCTTCGCCAACTGTTCTAAACCGTACATTCAAGATGTCTACCACACACCTACAATATTACCACCACATTTTCCTCCCATGACAAGCTGTCATGTATGACTTCCCAACTAACTTTAGTACAATGCTGCACCATGTCAGGGTCCATAACCTGTTGGAAATTGGAAATGAAACACGGCAGAGGTGTCTTTATCTGTAGCTTTACTTTACCTTTCTTTATACATACGACTATACCGTGTCGTCATATTGGACATACCACAATGGTTCACCAGTTGAGTTGCCAACATTAGAAAGTATTTTAATTAATTGTTTCAACAGTACGATAACCCGGAATGAGCGGAATCCTTAGGACAAATAAATAATGAAACATAATGAAACACTTTCCCCATCCTCCTGTCCTAAGAACACACTTTCTAGTTCCGTCACAGTTACTCAATTTCACCTTAAGTGTTGGTGAGGGGGATGCTAGGGGGTTTCTCACTGATAGCTGAATAAGTCAAGAGAAATAAAAAAAAAAAAGTATATTTTATGGAACAACAATTACTTGATTCACAATAAACAAGTATTATAACTCACAAAACATATACTTAACACTGGATAATAAGCTGATGTTATAACACTGAACTGCAATATGGTTGAACTCTGGCAATTAGGATGCAGCTAATCCTTGTCCTTGCCAAATATAAATACTACAGGGGGGAGTGGGGACGATGACTCTATGCCAGCAATGATCCCTAATGCTAACGATTGTGCTCGCCCTTATCTACAGAACAGTTGGCCTCTGGAAACCCTTTGGCCAGGGGTAGGTAGATGCTCTCATCTTCAGCTTCAATCACACACTCAATACAAGTCGTGGTCTCGTCACCTTCGGGGAGGGGGACCGACCTGCTAGGACACAATCCCGGCTGCAATCCATAGTCCACCCGACCTTAGGCAGTGTAGTGCTGCCATATGACACTACACTACGCCCCATTGAACAAACAGCCATCCTCGGCTGGAAAGGAATGAAGTAGTAGGCCTTAAATGTAGGCATGGTGCAAGAGAATGCGAGATGCACTGGATCTCAAAAACCTTGGCAGTTGTAGTCCGAAGAGCTTAGTATTAAGTAGACGGTACAGGGGGGTGGCATACCCGGGGGACTTACTGTGGTATCAAGGGACCAAAAACAGGTAGGAAACACAGTCAAAAATAAAAATTCAAAATTTAAATGATACAATAAGTTGTATTGAAGTTAAATTAATATTTATTAAGGGAGAAAAGGCAAGGTGGGTAAAAGACTGCAGAAAATATACAATTAATTCACAATTAACAAGAAAAGGCTTGCCAAAACTTAGGGGCCACTGAACACGTAAGCCCCACTGAGGTACAGGAGGGTGGAGGTGTGTCCACAGCCACATTTAATAATTAAAGAAAAGTTCAACCCATCAAGACTAGGCCGTGGCCACAGGGAAAGAGAGGGGGTGTATTGTGCGCACAATAAGTGAATTCTTGACAACCTGTCAGAGGGAAAAGGCACTACTAAGTGGCTGAAAGTGACATTTAAATTAAAAGCTAAAGTAAAAGTACCATTGTTACTTACATGAAAGTATAAAAGATTTTGAATCGGGAAATACAATGCAAAATAAAATACCTACATTACAGTTGGCAATGCGCCTGGTGATTGAACAAATTTGATATTCTGCAGTTGGCTGCGCATAGCGCACACTTAGTTGTCGATAAAGAACAGCGATGTTTGCTATAGAAGTTAGAAACTCTGGGAGCAGCAGTGGCTTGTGGCTAAAAGTGATAGCCCTCCTGGATGTATCCAACCACACCGTCATCGCGGTAGTCGCAGATTCTTTACTACTCTCTCCAGGTTGCGACTGAATCATTGGAAATTCACCGCATTTCTCTTTGGAAAGATACCCGCTGTGACTGTAGAGCAAACATCGGAGATATGAATCATATTCTGTTTCAGTGCCCCCTCATGAAGGGCCGAGACAATTTTCTTTCTTTTTTGCTGCAATGCGGCTTTTTTAGTCCTTATCACTTCTCTACTCTTTCTACATCTGACATCGAGATCTACGAGCTTATCTATGGATTTCTTCACCGGAACAAGAGATGTGTTCTCTCGTGTACGTTGATGCTGCATATCTTTGTTTTGACAATGGCTGAATGGGTTTAAACCCATGGCCATCTGCTCCTCCCTAGCGGGGAGCATGGAAGTGAAGTGAAGTGTGAAGTGTTGTATAAGATGTGCTAGCATTCAATGGAAAGTGCACAGGAATATGGGAATACGTATGTACAGAATGTTCCAAAATGATCTTTACAACTTTGATCGCTTATATTTCAGAAGCAGTGAAAGATAGAAAGGTATAGTTTGTGGCACAATGTTCACACACACACGCCTATAGTTTTAGTAGACGTTTAAGAGAGTTCAACGTGTGCGCCATCTGTAGCACACAGGATTTCTAAGCGATATTCAAGTTCCGCCCATGTCCGGCCTAGCATGTCCTAATTGTATTCAATTGCTGCTATGTGAGCTCGCAGTTCCTGCAGGTCCTGCACTGGGGTTTGGTAGACCATATCCTTCACAAATCTCCACAGGAAAAATCTAGTGGGGTTATGTCTGGAGACCTTGGGGGGGCAGGAAATGCCAATCCAGCGACCTGGAAATGAGCCATCCAAAGCCGCCCTAACGACAAAGGCCCAGTGAGGAGGTGCACCATCCTGCTGCAGCATGATGTCAGGTTGCAGATCTTCGACCTGTGGAAATGCAAACTGTTCCGACATATCCAGGTAAACAGTCGAGGTTATTGAAGCATCTGCAAGGAAAAAAGGGCCCCACCACATGGCCATGAAGAAGATCACACCACACGTTTACCTTTGGGCTGTCTCGCACAATTTCCATGCTAAAGTTGGAGTTGTCAGAGCCCCATATCCTCACACTGTGGCGGTTTACCTTCCCAGACATACGAAAACAAGCTTCGTCCGTGAACACCACCTTTTTCAGAAAGTCTGGGTCGTCATCGATGCGACTCAGAATTTCAAATGCAAATGCTTTTCACTTTAGCCTGTCATCAGGTTGAAGCGCATGCAGCAGCTGAACCTTGTAGCCATGCAGTTTGTCTCTTGTGCAGTACGCTGTGCATCATGGTTGCGGGTAGCTGCAACTGTCGAAGCACGGCGAATTGATTTGGTAGGACTCTGGATAAATGCCTCTTGCGCCCATTCCACATCTGCATCACTCGTACTTGGTCGTCTAGAACTCATACGCTTCAAGACACTTCCGTTTTCCTTGAACCTCATGTACCACTGTCTGATGGTCGGACGTGATGGTGGTGTGCTTCTGTAACATGTCTGGAACTTCTGCTGGACCTGGGTGTCCGATTTGGTCTCTATAAACCATTCGACACACTGTACCATCTGCTAGGGGGGTGGCCAATTTCGTCACTGACTAACCTGCACAAACATACACCAAAACAACTTTAGGTGTGTGTGATCATTGTGCCGCAAACCGCACCTTACTATCTTTCCCCGTTTCTGAAATACAAGTGATACAATTTGTTAAGATTATTTTGGAACATTCTGTATTTCTACATCAAAAGATAATTAATTAGTTACCCTTGTCGTGCGCTACGCAGATACGTTACCTAGTCAATTAGTTATAATATGTGTACCCGTGAGCTACATGTACGTAATTCATAGCAAATTTTTTGCATAAAATTATTTGGCTTACTTACTAGGTTACGTGAATTAGCGAAATTTGAAAGAAAACATTATGAAACATGGGACACAAAAGTTAAAATTTGCCATACACAATCATCATGATAAGAAGGTTAACGTCCTAAATGTGGTAGCCGTGGTTTGCAGCGTTAATTGTCTTTCTCGTGTGATCACTATAAATGTTTCTGGATTTGGATTCACCTTGTAAGGAAAGTTTTTCCACGCATAATTATTATAGAAGCCCTTTGAAGTATGGTTTATGTGACGCACTCTCTTTTTTTTTTTTAAGTCTTGTTTGTCAACACTGATTAACACTATTTTCCGTATCCTGGCATAGCGTGAGATTATTTGGCTTACCACTTTTGCGTTTGATTTTAGAGAATACTTACACTTTGGTTCAAATATAGCAATATGCCCGAAGGCAGAATGAATATGACAACAAAATCACAACTAAATGAACACTAAAATATGTTATTTGAAATATAAGGAAACTCAAATGGAATGTTTTGTTGTAAAAGTATTTTATTCAACAAGGTACGTACAATAACATACAATATCTGGAGATATAGAAGGGAAATAAGGGCAGGATATTCCTAACCTAACTTAAGAATTAACACATTGGTCACGTTTGTGACTGAGCTCAGTTAGAAATAACAACAATAAAAGGAGGCAAGTTCACTTTTACAGATACTCAGCGACACAAGGTAGGGTAAGACTGTGTTAAAATTGATCCATACATGCCAGTAGGCATTAAAATATAAGATTATTGACCATTGGCCTATAGACATAAGCAAAATTCTCGACACAATGGTGGCAGTAAAACATACAAGTGAAACACTCCAATGGAAGGAGAATTAAGGAATAATATCTAAATCAGTAAGAGTAAATGTGCATGGCACCAATAATTAAACATATTAAAATCTTAAGTTTATAAGTACAGTACTAACTTGTGTGTTTTGCTGCTATCTGTTTTTACTGCTGTGATTATCAAAGAGTAAGCCTCAGTGGCAATTACCATGATAATAAGTCGTCGTACTTTACTATAAAGTTAGATGAGCCACAATAACATAATTGAGTAAGAAACAATAGCCATATAGACCTAAGTGCCAAGCCGTTTATGAAAACTGTAGTACATCTAGAATAAAGATATTTTACAGTTAAGGTCACTAATATCACTATAACCTGATAGGCATTGCCTTGAAGGCAGGGAAATATTAATTTCTAGTAGGACAGTGAAATGCCTTAAGTAGATCTTTACTACTAGAGTAAGGTAAAAGTGTATTCACCAGTCTGGTAAGGCATTGAGCTTGTTACTTACATAATATAGGTGACTGTGACACACAACTATTCATCGAGGTGCCAAGTCCTTTGAAATATGTATTGCCATAAGGCATGCATTTTGACTCACAAGAAATAATAATGGAAGGGATATATACCAAATCAAAACATTGTTAAATAACAACAATACTCTTCTGTAAAAAGTAAACATAGTTAAAACTCAATCCACAATTAAGAAGGGGCACTTAATATAATTCCTGTACACAAATAAGCACTGCTTTAAGAAGGAATAATCTGTCAAATCCTGGAACTTCATTAATAGGGCACAGAAAACTGAAATAACTCTGAGACTGTTGCTTGTCACATTATATGTCCTAGGCATATGATTGCAATACATAATTCCTCAACAACATGGAGACCAGCGAGGTCAAAGTATTTAGTAGAAAAGTTCTACCATAAAGCCTCTAATATCATACCACAGTGAATATCATTAAACAAAGACCTCTGGTCTAGCTTGTAATATGTGAATTCTATTTTTCGAAACCAATACACAGAAGGTAGGAACTTGTTTCTCAATCTCACCTGAATACACTCCAACTAGTTTGGTATTGAAGTAATAGTGACGAGTCTGTTGACGGCCCCTGAGGCTGATATACATACATAGAACGATGCTGTGGGCAAAAAATACATAAAAGTTGGTATATTGGGAAAACCTTAGGCCTAAGCCGGTACACTGACGTAGTACACATAAAATAATTCGAAACTGGGCGTGTAAAGAAAATGTTGTGTTTAACAGAATTCAAAAGGGAAATGTGGCAAAGTTCAATTATTCTATTTCATACAGTGGACAGTGTAACAAGGGAAAGGGGTAATACTGAGAATACAATGCACAAAATTAGTTCCCAAGGGACGAGAATATAAAATATGATTAAATAAATGATGGCCTTGAAAGTAACAGTATTCAAAACTAAAATGTATGATGCAATAAAGTTCCGTTAGTATACAAATACACAGTAAGGTAATGAACTTGTTGGGAGGCTTGATCAAATGCATACAAGATGAACGTAATTTAAAAAAAAATTAGAAGGCAAAGTCTAAAGTGGAGATATGCAATAAATACATATGAAGTAAAACTACACATTTTAATGGGGACGGAATGTAGGTCGCAATGTAAGGCCTAAATAGGCACTAAAATCTAATTGAAGTAAGTGAACAGAACTCGAAGTTGTTTATGTAAGGGGCATGTGGCACCCTCACTGTGGTGTGTGTAGGCGCGTGAGGAGGGTGGATATTTTAATGAGCTTTACGTAAAAAGTGATCACCAGGCACAACAGGTAAAACATTATCGCAAGGGTGAAATAGTCAAAGAGAAGGTCAACAAGGGAGAATAATTTTTGGGATGTGAAGGAACCACCTGTGGCGGTGGGAACAAGGTCTTCAAAAACAGGGAAGGTGGTGTAGTTGATGTGCCAGTCAGTATTGAGGGCATCGGAAATGTTGAATAACTGAATCTCTTCTGACAGGGAAAGCTGGGGGAGATGAAAAGACTGCTCCGAGAGCCAATGTACGTGTATGACGGTCTGATGAAATGGGATGACAGGGGTCTGCACATCACGAAGATGGGTCACATGAATAATGCCGTCGGAGGATGTGGTAACCTTGCAGCCACACGGAACGTAGAGTTCAACAGCTCCGACGGAGTGTGTAGGAAGAAAGGTGTCGAGAGAGGTGTTGAAACAAGTAACTAAGATGTTGGGAGGGGGATTAGTCAGTAAGAATTGGTGAGGGTAAATATTCGTGATTGTGAATGGGGTGGACGGGGTACAATTGTATGTACATAATTTAAACAAAGAGGTCACGTCAGTTAACAATATCGGGGATTTGATGCATTTGGCATTATCCCAGTAAGCGATTCAGGCTGGATGAATGGAACATCCCGGAAAGGGGGTTGGGGGCGCAACAGTTTTTACATAGCCTGTGGTGAGGTGGATTGTGATGACAGGTGAGGGTGTATGGATTGTACATGAATGATTGTGTAACAGGTATGGGATGGATTTCAGTTGATATACACACCACTGGAAATAAACATTGATTAAGGGCACTTGTAATTTGATGATCAATTGTTGGTCTGAAAATGATCATTCTGCGAGCCCAAGTGAATATTACTTATGTATTTCGCGGGGGGTGATACTAAGGGTGAGATTCTATTTACGTAAATGTTCCTGCAGTGCCACGAGGTCATGTGTGAGTTGAGTGATGTTTACCGCCCCCAACGGCAGTTTGTGCAATTGACAGGAATGAATGAATGAATGTCTCGATAGAATGTTCAATGAACAGATTGTCAATCAATTGTAACACACTCGTAATGAGTAAATGAACCTGTGTTTCCAGGGAACGTGCAGCAGTGAACGCCATTGTTTGAGATTTAATATTATCAGTAATCCCAATAATTACCTTAGCGAGTGATTGACTTTTGCTTCTACCTTATAGGTGGTATCATTAATAATGTTAAACGAGACGTTGAGGGCCTTGTGGGTACTGAGAATGTTTGCGGCAAGTTCGTTGATAGACTGGTCGAGGCTGGCGTCATTTTGCAGGAGAGCTTTGAGGTGTGTATTGGTGAGAAAATTAAAACACCAGCTCCCGACGTCGCCGATAATCTGGATACCACGCCTGGCACAGAAAGGGGTACTTATTTCTGTATGGTATTCTCGGATTGCACTTGTCTCAATTACCTGCATGTAGTTATAGAGGATCTTGGCATTCGAACAAGTTGTGGTGTTTCTCGTCGCACAAGCGATGTGGAGAAATTGATCTAGTACTTTGGGTGGAGAGGGGAATTGTAACTGAATTTTATAAACTAGTGGTAAGCTAGTTTCATAAAGCATGTCTGGTTTGGTGCTTATATAATACACACCGGCATGTGTCCTGAAGACTAGCTGCATGATGCTCCCAGCTGTGAAGGCAGAACAAAAACAAAGCAACAAGGTCACTGCCGCCAGGTAGTCAGGGATATCGCCCCACCCTCACCAACTGGCACATTGTAGGCGGCCTATTGCCCTGGCGACAGCCAGCTCTGGCGCGGCGTGGCCACACCCCCAGTGATGGCTGGCATGACGGAAGTCTGCACAGGCAGAAGTGTAGCAAGGGCCGAAACTAAAGTGTAGGTTCCTTTAAGGGAGAAAGTGGTTCAATGGACACAACAGTACTGGCCACTTAACTGTATGAGCAGTCCCTAGCTAAAAGTGTGTGTGTGGTAACATCGGCCCTTTATCGTAACTAGGATACGCGACATGGGTGACCTGAAATAGGCTTGCTGACGAGGTAAGGGAGGCGCAATGCGCATCTGTTTTCCAATGCAATTTGTGGCACAGCTCTGATCAGTTTGCTGTTATCATCACGGGCCTTGCATGCATTGTTTGGAAAACATTTAGCACGTACTACGTCACGAGTGAGAGTGGAGCGAGCAACAAAAATGGAACACAGTCAGTAGGAATTTGTTTTTGAAATGGCAAAATCGGTCAGCCGTGTCTGTAGAAAATTAGAAATATTGGTAGGAAAAGAGGGGACAATGTAGGATTTTATGCCCGACATAGAGGCATAATGTACACGTGTCGCTAGGAAGGCTGCAGGGACCCTGAACTGCAAACGGCGTGGCGTGACTTCGGTGGGAAGTGGCAACACTGCACTTTTGTGCTCTGAGCATGGGAGGTGTGGCAATCGCAGCCTGCTTTATGGGGGGAAAGGAGTGCTGCACTTGCGAGGGCAGGTGAAACAAGTTTGCGTGCACACTGTCACAATTTTTGATAGTTGGTATGGTCGCAATAAAGGTGGAGGGGTGGGCGTTTGTTTACGGCTGGATTGGGAAACTGGGATGCAAGTTGAGCTAGCAGAAAGGTGTGCCCTGCTAGGTTGTGCAAAATGTATATGTGAGAGGCATGGATCCTCTCTGTTAATCTCAGAAAAATGTCACGAATATGTGGTAGATGGGGGAATAGAATAAGTTTGAAAACCTTCAGCCCGAGAATTAAAAGTAGTTATCTCGGCATAAGACCTGTGGGGTACTACTTTGTTGAAAAGAGCATTGCACGCAGCCCAAACCAGGGCACTTTTGTCGTCAGGGGTGGCGTGTCTTAACCTCTCATGGGGAAAGTTTTTTGATGGATAGCATGTCTGTTGGGCGGTATTGTACGGGCGTGGTTGTGGTGGGAATGAAGTACCCCTGTGGTAGTTCAGGGTGTTATTTGTATGGGGATGAAAGTAGGTGGTACTGGGCATGCCTGAGTGATAGTTATGTGAGTAACGTGGCTGCTTACGAAAGTCTCTATACTCCATGTTGTGAGGAGTGTTGGAGTAGGAAGTGGAGGCATTGAGGTGAGCAGGTTGATAGGACTGTCTGGGATAGTACGACGAATACTGACCACGTTGTTGGGGGTGATATGGATGCTTATTATGTTGAGAGTTGGTTTGAGGTTCAACTTTGCATTGGGAGAGCTGCGCGATTTCCTGCTTGAATTTGTTCATTTCGGCTTCGAACCGTGCAGAATCTGGATAAGGACTGGCATGTGTGAGCCTCTGCTGGTATTTTTGTGTTAGTAACAACATGTTTATTCAGGTCAGAGATTCAAGTAGCTTTTATCATCCATCTTTAAACATCATCTCTTACATAACTGAAACATGTTGCGAACCTGGCCGACGAACATATCCTATAGGCCTACATAATTACCTTACATTACATACATCACATCAGAACTGACATAAAGACTCTTCATATCTTGAATCTAACAATTCCCCAAAGTACATTCACAGCCATGAAAGAAATACAAACTATGTAAGCATCTCAGAAATTACAAAGTATCACGGATTCAGAAAACAAGTAGAAAACAAATAGTCATAAGTTTTCACTCTCGTGAACTTGAGTACACACAATTTTTATTATATGCCAATGTATGCACTATACCTATTAGGTCTAACTATTTATTCAGGTACACAATCTGTACAAACTGGCTTCTTACTTAACTTTCCGAGGGGCCATGTGCAATAATAATACAATACTGTCTAAGCTTATCGAACATTTCCAGCCTTCCCAAACCTCTTACATTATTGAACATGAATGTCACATTCACTCCATACTGGCAAGTTCTCCTCGTCCTCACTTAGTACTCTCTCTCTCTCTCTCTCTCTTTGTACAGCATCCTGCATTGTGCTAATTTTTTTTTCACTTGAATCTCTGTCTCCTTCTACCCTCATATTAATGTCCTTTGAGACTGTCGCAAGGTCACTATAATTTTTGACAGGAGCATGATGGTTATATGAAGGTTTAAGTCCTTAGATGTTTGTCTAATGTAATTCCCCCTGTAGTTTTGGACCAAATAAGACCTAGGTGTTTTCTGTTTGCCTAATATTACTCCTGGCTTCCAAAACTTGTTTCGGGTAGTCCTCTCTACTACATTCTGCCCACTTTTGAATGCAATATACTTCCTGTCCGATATTCGATTGTACCTTTGTCTTGTTTTCTTCTCTTTGTGTTTTAACCATTCATGAACACCCTCCTGTACCTTTGGTTTGAGTTTGTCCATTATATTACTAAGCTTTTGTTTAATAGTTGAGATGGAGACTCTCCAATCCCTGGTATGGGGGTGTTACGATATTCTCGCAAAGCCTCTAGTCAGTATTTGTTTCCCAACATTTGCATAGAAGCTGTTTGGCAATGTGTACACATTTTTCTGCCAAGCCATTGATCTGTGCACGTCTTGGGCTGCTGAACTGAAGTTCAAATCTTTCCTTTGCAAAATTCCTAAATTCCCTGGAATTGAATGGAATATTAACTGTGACCAATATTTGTGGGTCACCATGCACCACAAAAACTGTTGTGCAAGCATCTACTACACTCTCCACATTTTTTCCTTGTAATGGAACAATGCCAACCCATTTGGAATAAGCATCGATGATTATCAAAAAATTCTTACCTCAGCTGATAAACATTCATATGGGAGTGTGGAGATGTATCTTGAATGGTACTCGTGTTTCTTGTTCCTGGGTGCATATTTATCACAAGATTTACATTGCTTGATATACATATCTAAATCCCTCGCCCAACCTGACCAGTACATGATGCTTCCAGCTCTAGCAAGACACCTGCCCACAACGTGTCCTTCGTGTACTAGGCTCAACATTTGTGACCTGTGGCCTTAATTTTGTAGGCACGATAACCTTATCCTTATAAAATAGGTTTTCTTTTAAAAAAATATGTCTAATTGGCAAATAGCCATGAACAATTTGATTTGCTTCTTTTTTTAATACTCTGGCCAACAAAGGACATGGTATTTCTTTAAAAGCGTGAGTTCTGTCTCTGTGCTAGTTTCTTTTTCAAATTGTGCTCCTTTACTTGGAGTGATTGCAGGATGTGTGAAGACACTGTGCACCATTTGATCTATTTCTGTATCATCAGCCACCTGATCCTTAAGGTAGGAACGAGACAAAATATCAGCGACATGAATCTCTTTCCCTGGTAAATATGATACAGGTAAGTCATATGGAAAAAGTTTTAACCAAAGTCTTTTAAGACGAGTAGATGCTACATTCCCTAAAGATTTTTTTCATCAGAGGAACCAAAAGTTTATGGTCAGTGTGTACTTGAATATGATATCCAAATATCCACCCATGAAATCTGGCTACCCCATAAACTATAGCTAACAGTTCCTTTTATACCTTAGCCCAATTACATTCACTTTGTTAGTTTCCTAGAAGCAAACGCGACTGGTTGCCCCTCCTGCAGCAAATATGCACCAAGACCTGAGTGTGATGAATCACACTGCAAGATTATTGGTAATGAGGCATCGAAACTCCTTAGGCAAGGTGCCCGGGACACAGTCTTTTAACTTCTGTAGGGCCAGGTCATGAACTGGTAACCATTGCCACATCTCACCTGATTTCCTTAGTTTCTGAAAGGGCTGCTCAATTTCTGACATGTTTTGTATAAATGGTCTTACATAATTAAACATGCCTAATACCCTCTGCAGTTCTTTAAGGTTTTTGGGAGGTTGAATTTCCCTCAAAGCTCTGGTCCTTTCAGGGTCAATGCTCATTCCCCTTTCAGAAAACACATGACCTACATATTTTACTTTACTTTGTTTATACTGCACTTTGCTAGGGTTAAATTTAACTCCTGGTTTTCTGCCCCGTTCTAGAACTGACTTTACTGCCCTGTCATATTCTCCAGTTTCCCCATAGCATATCAAATCATCAATATATGCTATACAGCTAGGGATGTCACCAAAGTTTTTATCAGCCTCTGCCTGAAATTCTTCAGGAGCTGGTGCCAGGCCATAAGGCATGCATGTAGTTGCCACATCACCAAAAGGAGTTGGAAACATGACACATTTCATAGATTCATTAGCTAATTTTATTTGAGAGAAATCTTCTTTGAAATCAAAAACTGAATAATACAGATTTTTATTCAATTTGTCCTGAATATCCTGGAGTTTCTTAATAATGTGATGTTTTTTATAAACCACTCTATTAAGCTCAGAAGGATCTAAACATATTCTCACAATTCCGTTGGGCTTATCTACTATACCAGAATTAAAAATAAAACCATCTGGGTCAGGATCTGTAACCTTAATGACACCAAATTGTTTCAACCGATCTAGTTCAGTTTTCAACAGACGAAGACTCGACTAAGCAATTCGGAGAGGGGGGGGGGTGTTGAAACCTTGGCGCATTAGGATCTATTTTAATTTCATGTTCTTGTGGGAATGACCCTAGACCTGTGAATAAATCCTGATGTGAGTTAATCAAGTCTTGACATTTTGTTTGTTTAGATATGCAATTGACACCTTGTTAAAAACACAACTCAACACATCCAGGTAATCCTAACAAGGAGACCGAGTTGAAATCGACTATATAGAAATCTAAGTGAGCATTCCTGTTCCCATCTGTGCAATGTAAATTTACAATTCCAACAGGTTTTATTTCTTCCCCCTTCCCACACAGTTCAAGCAGGACATTTGTTTTTCTTGTGTTAAATTGCCTGTCTACTTTATGAAAAACAGTATATGGCATAACATTTACCTCTGATCCGGTATAAAATTTCACCACCACATTTTTGTGTTCAATTTTCAAGACTTATTTCCATTGCACACGATAGTCCCTAGCCTTGGGTACATATGCTGTGTGTGAATTTACTGAGCCCACAACCTTTAGGCTATGCAACTCAAAACAATCACTATCAATATATTGAGAAGCTTGAAGTGCCCTAACCTGCTTAACTCTGCACTAAACAGCAAAATTATTAGATTTACCAAATGTATTGCACTTCCAGCCCCAGGCTGGGCAATCTCGTCTTCTGTGTGTTGAATTGCAGCGTGGACACTTGATAGCATCATCCTTACCTTCACTGGTAGACTGCTTCTCTTGTACATGCTTACTTGAGTGCCCTTGGTTATCGAGTCGTTGTTTGCTGGATCTCGCCTGAACTGCATCTACATAAAATCCTTGCTGCTGTGTGTTGGATGATGATGTCGCACTTATCTGCTTGACTTGCATCGTGCTCAGTTCTACCACCCTACAATGCTGTGCAATTTTGCCAATCTTAACAAAACTTCTTGCAGCGTGCGGTCTTCACAGCCTTGTATGATACAGTCACGCACTATACTTTCCTCCTGTTCGCCAAATTCACAATATCTGACAAGCATTTTCAAGGAGGTTAGGAACTAGTCGAAGGATTCCCCTTCTTCCCATTTTCTCTTTAAAAATTTGAACCTCTCGTAGGTAGTGTTTTTCTTGGGAGTGCAGTAGTTTTTTAAAGCTGCGACCACGTTGGCATATTTATTACTACTATGCCCTTCATCGCCGCTAAACTTGAAAGTGTTATATGTGCGCAAAGCATCTTCCCCTATTAGGCAAGGTAGTGCACACTTAACTTCGTCAGTTCAGTTAGCTTGGCACGTTGCTGCTAAATACAATTGAAATTTCTGGTAGAACATTTCCCAGTTAGCTGAATAATTTGGGCCATTAATGTCGACTGGGCCTGGTGGAGGCAGAAGCATTCCCAACGACGCCATTTGCTACTTGCAAAGTTAAATATACAATTCGAATCCCACTGGTTAATCGTGAGATTAACTACTGCATATATATATATATATATATATATATATATATATATATATATATATATATATATATGCAGTAGTTAATCTCACGATTAACCAGTGGGATTCGAATTGTATATTTAACTTTGCAAGTAGCAAATGGCGTCGTTGGGAATGCTTCTGCCTATATATATATATATATATATATATATATATATATATATATATATATATATATATATATCCACACAACTGTGCCATGTTGTATTAGTAACAATACGTTTATTCAGGTCAGTGATTCAGGTTGTTTTAACATCCATCTTTCATCACTTACATAACTGAAACATGTTGCCAACCTGGCCGATGGACATATCCTATAGGCCTACATAATTACCTTACATTTCATACATAACATCAGGTAATAAAAGATACCAATCTCAATGTGTTGTAAGTTCTCAAGCAAGTTTTCTGATGTGTTATTCTTCAACCCAATTAACTTGTCCGCATTGGACGGCAAGAGACTCTTCCAAATAACATTTACAAAGTCACTGTCTGTCATGGTAGGTTTGCACTTAGCTTAGCCTGGTAATTTTTAAGGGTTTCGAGGTGATGCATGGTGTCCTCGTCAACTGCCTGCTTCTTGTTGTAGATTAAGTGTTTAAACCGTTCAGTGTCCATGGGGCTTGTGAATACCTTAGTCAAACCTGTATTTATCTGTTGCCAAGTGATGGGTTGCGCCCGATTAAGTGTCAAATTTTCTAAGGTATGCCTAGCAGTGTCAGCGAGAGAGAATTTGATGCGTTTACACTTGTCAATATCTGTCCATCCGTTAAGTTCGACTACTTCCTCAAAAGCTTGCAAGAATTCTTCAATATTTTCCCCGTGCTTTCCTGAAAATAATGGGGATTTTTCTGGATGCGTGAAAGTTATGTTAACGGGAGGTGAGTTGTTTGCCATCTTGTGGTGTGGTGTGTGTTGTTGAACGTTAATGTAAGTGTAGGTGGCGGGTGGGGGTTGGATTGCACGTGAAGGGATGGGTGAATTGCCAATTCCCTCATACAGAGGAAATCCAAAGAAATCGGTGAGGGGTGTAGGAGATCGTGATGGGGTGTTAGGAAGTAATTGTGTGGGGGGTGGTGTGTCAGGTGGATATTCGTGTTCTGTGCTAGGAAATGATGTATCTCACAAGGCGTTTGGATATGGCTGGTGGTAGGTGTAGCTGTAGTGTGGTGTTCTGTACGTTGTCTGTCACGTTCGTCTAACGAACACTCAGTCTTTGTGTTAATTAAAACTGTTATAATGAACTGAGAGAGTTTGGACTGGCTACGCGTTTCCATGTACTGGTGAACGTGAGTGAGCGAAGTGTGTCTGGTGTAAATGGTGTCGTGTACTATGTGTAAATGAAGGTAAAATACACTACAGAAACGAGGAAGAGAAGACACTCCGATAGTACACAACAAAAATAGGAGTGGTTGAAGCAGATATTTGAACGGTAAGTTCAGCATGCATGAAAAGCAATACACATATTCTAACTACGGTAATGAAGCATTCTAAAGGGAAAGTGGGTGCTGCGTCGGATACATGGTAACTGACCTAGGAAAAGGTTTGCTTACTGCGTGGAATGAAACAGCTTCCAGTGTGGCGGTACAGGAATGTCTGTAAGTGACGGGGACGGTGGCTTACTCATACAAGTACTCGCATTTGCAAACTACAATAATGTCAGATAAAATATTAATTATTATCAACTCGCTTGACGTTCATAGATGGAGAGTCCCGTGCTTCCGCCAGTGTAACACACTCCCTTCCTCCTGTCCTGAGAACGCACTTTCTAGATCCGTCACAGTTACTCAATTTCGCATTAAGTTTAATAAGGGGGTGGTAGGGGGTTTCACTCACCGGTAGCTGAATAAGTTAAGAGAATAAAAAAAAAAGTATATTTAATGGAACAACAATTACTTGATTCACAATGAACAACAATTATTACAACTCGTAAGACATATACTTAAAACTGGATAATAAGCTGACGTTATAACACTGAACTACAATATGGTTGAACTCTGACATTTAAGAAACAGCTAATCCCTGTCCTTGCCAAATATAAATACTACAGCAGAGAGTGGGACGATGACTCGATACCAGTATTGATCCCTACTGCTAGAGATTATGCTCACCCTTATCTTCAGAACAATTGGCCTCGGAACCTCTCAGGCCAGGGGTAGGTGAATGCTCTCGTCTTCAGCTTCAATCACACACTCAATACAAGTCATGGTCTCGTCACCTTCTGGGAGGTTGGGGGCACCGGCCTCCTAGGTCTCTTATATAGCCGGGCGAAGTAGGGTGTGTTTATAAAACAATCGTGCCTGGCTACAATCCATAATCCACCCGACCTTAGGCGGTGTAACGCCGCCATATGACGCTACAATATATACGACATAAGAACTAAAGTAATGTCTTAGGGTGGTATAGGCCCTGGAATGTTGCCATTGAAATGTGTGACACAAAGATAGTTTGAAAACCACTTGCGATTAAGCAACGAAAATTGGCTCATAGGCAAATATTTGCAAGACATGGTTACCACACAAGGGAAAGTATACACCACTTCAAACATTAGATAGGGGTTCGCATCCTCTAATTGCTTAGAACTTTGTAACCCTGTGCTTAAAGCAATTTAACATGACATGTTAGTAATCATCGTTATAAAGCAATACATAGGTCACCTGGGTAGTATCCGCTAATCCTTACTGTTTTCTGAGAAATCACATGTTAGATTGGAAAGCAAATTAAGAGTTGCCTGGTAGGTAGGCAGCCTGTTGTCACTGTGGTCAAAGTATTACCAACTAACAACCTGGTTCATGTTTTTGTCCTAATACAAATAAATGAACCCTTAGTAAATGGCGGTAGTTTGGAGTAGTGCGAAAAACACTAACACTCGTTCCGAGTATCATTGATTTATTTCGAATGCGAAGAGTTTTCCTGGTTACAGCATATGGTCGAAGTGTGAGGTGCGAGTCACCCATCTCCATACATGAACGAATGCGATGCTCGTATGTGTGATGCCTCACCCAAGATTAAGGTATTTTTGAGCACTGAGTTTACTTAAAAATTATACTGCATTTCATCACGGAAAAATTGCATCTTTCCTACATGCCCAACATGTTTAAAAGAAGACGTGGTTTTTACCACATTCCAGATGATTGTACCTGGTTACGACGCAGCCCGGGGTGGGCTGCACCATTTGACGTCACCACCGGCGTGAATTTTCAGCGGCAATTCGGTGTATCAACTTTTCACCAGTTTCCTCTCAGCATGTGTGGCGGGCGCAAGGCAGCTGAACGTTGGTGCGCGCATACTAACAGCACTCGGAGGAACTACTGAGGCTGTCATAATACTTAGCTGGCCAATAGGCTGGGCGCCTGGGGTTTCGCGTGCTTCTGACATCACTTCCTACAGCCTGCTTGAGCATCGGGAGTTTTGTGACGTGTGAGCACGTGTACACCCCATATTTGGACATGTTGCGGTTCTAAGAGATCGGTTTGAACAGCAATAAATACACCTCTATAAGGACTAATGATTACCTTCATCGAACTTTTCCCTAAATGGATACATGTTTTTCTATTGGTTATGGTATTTGCATAACCCTCTCGGGGAAATTGTTTTGTGAATTGTACAAATGGTGCGTGCACCATTGGCTCAGATTCTGTCACTGCTCCAGGAGGAGTCACCTTGCCACCATTTAAGTAATGTTCAGTAAATAAGAATTTCTGCATAGCCCTCGTGGCACAAGAAACAGGCACACTTTGTGCCCTGTGTAGGAGACAAGCGCCATGTTGGCAAGAAAAATTTAAACTTTGCAAATGTTGAGAATACTAACATCATGCAGTTGTTTCTTGGCAGCAATTTTAAATCTATTTTTAATTGTTTGCTAGTCATGCGCCAAGTACCACATAGTTTTAAAATGGGATTTTTCTTGGTATTATTCCCAAAACTTATAGATGGCAGTTTAATATTCTAAAATTCTAATCCATCTAAAATTATTGAAGAAAATGTGTGTGTTTTCAATTAGGAGACATCATGTTGTTGGCCTCTCGTAGTGCATACAAAGCCACGATTAATTTATTGAACGATTTTTTGGTAATTGTTCTGTATTGCGTATCGCAATGGGGAAAACCATGCAGACATTCGTGACAACCATCCAAACATTCTGTGTGTACTATAAAGTATCCATCCCAATTGTTTACTTTGCAGTCTAGTGCCGTATCACGTATCCGGCAAAGTTCCGTTTAGCGTATCCAAATTCGGCAACTATTGTTCCGTATGACATATCCAAGCTACTTTTCCGCAAATTTTCTCTCGCTAATCGCAAGATGGTGTGCACGGGATGTAGAATCACAATGTTGAACACCAGGCAAGTTATTCATTCCTCGCCAGACACAAACATATTTCTCATCGAGCACGACACTCTCAAATCGACGATACGGTGCAAAAAATACGGGGAAGGCGAAGCGAAATTGGTGGAAAACAGGGGCTTGTTTTACTAGTGCCGACAGCGAATTGAGGACAGTACTAAATGCAACTTTAAAATGTCTGCAAGACAGGGCAGTTTAGTCAGAGATTCAAACTTGTCCCTGGCAAGATAGTCGAGTTGTGTTTACTCTGGTGCCTGCTCAAATACTCTCGACAGCAGACTATAGTGAACGAACTTTTGTGCTCGGAAAAGACGATCGTCCCCTGGTTGAGTTTCTGCCGCCAAGTGTGCATAGACTGGGTGTTGATGTAGAGGAAACACACCGGTGGGCCGGGCAAAGTGGTAGAGATCAACGAGTCGAAATTGGGTAAGCGCAAGAACCACAAAGGACGTAAAGTTCACGGCCAGTGAGTTTTCGGGGAAGTTCAGTGGGACGATCCGACGAAATTATTCCTGGTGCCGGTGGAAAATAGGAATGCGGCAACCCTGACCAAAATCATTGGCGAGTGGATTGCTCCGGGCACGACGATAATTTCAAGGATCCTGGCGTGGTTACAGCAACTTGGACATTCACGACTACTGTTACATGCAGATGAATCACAGGAGGAAATCTGTGTGCATCGAAAAGATCGAAATGGTAAACACTCGAAACATGCTAAAGATGAAGAGGGGTGAGACGTTGAGGGTGCACACTTAAAACATTGAACGAAGTTGGTGTTCTGTGCGATACTACATTCCCTGCTTTGGCCGACGGAAAAAATCTTGTGTCGGCTACCTGGCCGAGTACGTCTGGAAAAAGAATCATCGGTAGGGAGAACGACTGCACGCTTTGCTGATTCACGCCGCTGACATGCACTATCGTAATCGGCGCAGAGGAGATGGCGGCGAGGGTTATCCCAATTTCGACAGGTCTGTTTGTTACTGTCGTTTTGATTTGCAGACACGAGCGAGATTGAGTTGCAGTTGCAGTTTTAAAAAATGTTAATTGAATTGCTTTTACCATTGCAGTATAAAATTAGTGTAATTAACTTGCTGTTTGATTCAAGTTTAAATTAATGTTTAATTGAGTTGCTGTTTGATTTAATTTACAGGTGCGAATGAGAGAGTGTAGCTGTTTGTTTCAGTTAAAAAACAATGTTTGAATGACTTGCTGCTTGTTTCATTAAAAATAATAATTTTTGGTTGGCGTATTATTTGTGTAAACATTCATTCACGATCTGGAAAAAAACCTAAAATATTCGAGTAGGTCGTGATGGGTGCGCCTGGCGACGATGGATGTACTTGCATTTGTTTCATCCGCAAAACTTTGATCTGCCAGTTCGAATTATTGAGGTAAATAGATTTTTTTAAAAATTACATTCATTCGTGAACCCGAAATGGCATAGCGCGGTCGTGTCTGTCACAACCGGTTTTGGCCGGCGGCAGATGCAAATGCATACGCTGTTGCTTTCGTGGATTTTGGACCTGCAAGTTTCGAGTGTTGAGGTAATTTATAAAAAAAAGTGATTGCATATGTATACAACATTAAAATTTATATGGTTAAATTTATAAAAAGTTGAATTGCTAAACGTACGTTGTTTTACCGTACCCTTTTAGTGATTGCGTAAATGTGAATCTTTATATAATAAATGGTTAAAATTATAAAAAACATTAATAATTATTAAATATTGTCTTTAAAATAAATTTCAAAATTATACATCGTGAATCTCGTTAATTTAAACAGGGACGAGAAAATGGCAAAAAAACTTAGTTTTTTGGATATGCGATAGGAAACTTTAAGCAATAGTTACTTTTGGCACCTGTATACGCCACGGGAAACAAATTTGGTGTTTTACCCTATATTCTGTTTTCGGTTTGGATACGCTATAGGAAATAACTGGGTGTAGGTCAAAATTTCCCCCCGACTCGGCTGGATACGCAATTCAAAACAAGTGGGGTGTGGCACCAATTTCCTCCCTTCCCGCTTGGATACGCAATGTCGTCCTTTTCGGTCCTGCAAGTTTTGTCACCTGGATACGCAAAGGGAAACTTATGGTAAAACCCAGCTTTTTCAAGGTGCGCTAGATACGCAGTGGGGAAACTTTGTATTTTATTTGAGCTTTTTCCGGATCGTAGTTGGATACGTAATTGGCGGTTTTTTGTCTCGACTTTTTTTTATCATTGGATACGTAATACAATGGTTTTTGAGCGATTTAGATACGCAACACAGAACAATCAGCGGTCTTTTGATATTTTTCCGACAGATCCCTTGTGAATGTCTCGAGTTCCAGCCAAATGGAGGATGAAACAGACATGGAGGATGTGGAGTAAATGGACGAGACTTTTTCGGCTACAGATAGCCATCAACCTCTTCAGTCTCTGGCCCATCAACTTCTTCAGCCCCGGGACCATCAACCGCTTCTTTCCCTGGACCAACAACTTCTTTGAATGTATCTATGTAATTATGATTGCCATTTATTATAATTACTTTTTCTAATGTGATTGTAATTATTATATTTGAGAAAAATAATTTTTTTTGCCGACAGTACTGTTCGAAGATCGCAAAAGCACATAACTATAGTCGTTTCCCACCAGTAGAGACATCAAACAACTTCTGATGTCCATAAACAGAGAAGCGCAAATCAGCACCCGACACCAACCGCGCCAAGCAAAAACAAGCGCCGAGTAAGCGTTCGAGACAAATACCAACTGACATCTCCCAACATCGAAGAAAGAATGCTAAACCAACCAAAGTAACTGATATTTCTCGTTGTGAATTACAGCGAGAAACATCCCGAAGGACTAGTTAAAACCTTAGAAAAACAAATCTTAGAAAGTATCAGAAATATGGTTTTGATTTTGTATTATAATAAACCTGTATATGTTTATTGCACAAAAAATTAAATAGGATTATTTATTTTTTTATAGTTTTATTTTATAAAATGTATATATAGATACATTTTTTTTTACATATTATTTACATTTTTTTGTTAAAATTTGACAATTTTCATTCAAAAAATATATACTGGCATACCCATAAATAAAACATTGGCTTTATTTAGTCTTGTTTAGGGTTTTGCCCCATGTTCAATTAAAATTTCACAAATTTCATTCGTAGAATTCCACATAATTGCAGTTTCACCATACAAATCCTCACTATTTAGGAAATCTTCAATTTTTTCCTTGTCGTTATTCAATGCCTTTTTATGTTGTTTAAAACACACAAAACTGACGTTTTATTTTTACTATATACAGCTTCGTGTAATACTGTAATGTTATTATGTCTCATTAATAAAACATTTGCTCCGTTTTCTAGCAGATAATCTACCACTTCCACGATGCCGTCATGGGCCGTGAAATGCAGTAACAAATCCATTTCTAAGAAAACCGGTTCACCCAAACTTTTTTCCCAATTAGGTAACGCACAATGTTTTCATGATCTGCATTAGCCGCTTTTACCAACAATTTCCAGTCTTTGTGAATCCCTTTCACTACCGCGTCTATTGTTTGCATCAAATACACAAGTACGGGCCAATATTCATAATAATAATTGGCATCCCCCAATACGGTTATACTGGCTGAATCTTTGGCTAAAACGTTGACACCTTCTTTTAGGAATTTTAAACTTTACAAATTCCTTGCCGCTGCTGCTCGTTGAATTGGAAATTTACCACCAAAATCCTTTTCTTCAAAATTAAATTTCATCTTTTTCTTGCGTACAAGTTCATCTAGCCAACCACTATAGGCAGCTAAACTCACCAGTGACAGTTCCTTCTCGTCAAACAAGTATTGTTTGTCACAGCTGGTTCTCACGGTGTCTTCACTGGCTCTCACAGTGTCTTCAATGGCTCTCATGGTGTCTTCACTCTGTAGTTTGCAGAGAGCGAGTGTGATCCCTTGGTTCAATCGTCTCGTTTCTATACACGCACTGTGCGAGATTTTTAAATTTGTTTTTATTGGCTGAGAAGGAAAGTAAGTTTCTTTATATGGTAACGTGAGTTTTACCGACCTTGATAAATCGAATAAAAATATTTTTTTATTAGACTTTCCCATACACGATTAATTTCAGGTGCAAAAAAATTACTAGGATATATTTGCACGATCTTGTCAATTAAATGAGCAAAGTGTAAAAAAATTAAGCTTAGATTTATGCGAAATGTAAAAATGTAACGCCACTAGTTTTGTTCCTGCAAACATTACGCAAGTTACTTTGCAAAGTTGTTTATACTTTTTAACTTTCAAAACATTTTCACGTAAACGACAGATGGACTCATGAGACAGCAGTTTGACTCGCGCTCTCGACCTCATCAGTCGGGTACTCGGAGTTAGTTTTTGTTTATCAAAGTTACCAAATAGCGCAGCAACCACTGATGAAACATATTTCATATTAACATTCGCTTATTACTTTGCAAATTTCAGAATAGTTTTGGCATTAGTGACGAAATTGATTAAAAACACTTTGAGGTTTCTGGATGCCTCGGAAGATACAATCGTGATTCGTTTGTTATCGGACCCGTAAACTAATTCGATTCCATTTTCAAAAATCCATTCAATGTAAAATTGTTTGTAAATTAGCGGTTGGTTGAGTAAAGTTATGTAATTTACTTCATTGACATCCAACGAACCCTTGACTTGGCCGTCTTCATTATTGTTTAGACGAACCGTGAATATAGTTTGCGAATGTTCGTCCAAAAAAGGTCGGAAATTGTATTAAATGCTCCGAAATTTAACCGTTTCAAATTCTTAAATATTAACCGAGTAAATACACCTCTGGGAATATTCATAGTGTATCTCTTTGCCATTTTTAAACGAATCATGCTCGCCTCCCCCGGCTTGATGATTGATGATTGTATAGGTGATATTTTTTCGTCGATTAAACTAGATTCTTTGGTATTTGTAAAATCATCTGTTTTGGTAGTAAATTCATTTTCCAGAAATGCGGTCGTGGTGGAGATGTAGTTTTTTCTTTCCACCCCACCGCCCTCCCCGTCCGTTCCTATGATAGAGGTGTCAAAATTGTGGTGTTTTTTTTTTAAATATATATACCGAGTGGAATTACAATAATCAAACTAACTATGAGTAAACCCAATTCCACGTAGAGTTGTTTATTTCATTTATTCATAGTTCTTATCTATATATTGGCAAACTATAGTAAAAAACTCAAAAGTACATAGAGCGATTGTTGGTTGTATAGCTGTCCATCGGGTGCCATGACGACCGAGCTCGGATCGCAAATGATTTTGGGCAAACCATAAAATAATTGCTGCACCAATGTTTCAATGGCGTTTTCATCGTATTTCACCGACAGGTAAGTGAGGAATACACACATTACTTCATAAATTTGAGAATAACTCAAGGTATCCATAAGAGGTCCCATAGATTTACGTATTTTTTGGCGATCGTTTGTCTTTGGAACGCCCTCTCCATAATGTATTTACATCAGCCAATACTACTTCGTGGTAATGTGAAAAGAAATTAATTTTTTTCGCGTGATTGAATATTTTTTTCGTACTTCTGTCGTACAGAACCAACTTAATTCCCTATTATTACAAATTGAGGAGTTTAGGAATAATCATTGTATGGTAATTTTGTCAACTGTTCAATATTTTCATTTTCTGCCTGTTCGCCTTTCAAAAATATTTTATAATTTTCGCGAGTGACGTGTGGGCCCAAACAATTTAGTTTGATAGTGTACTGCTTGATATATAGAACATTTAAACGATGAGTTAATTGCGAAATTTGAAATTTTATTTCAGAGCGAGTTTATCACGTTCAGTCATTAACGAATATATATTTACGCCTTTTAACCTCAAAACGGAATCGAAAAAATTTTTATTATTTATGATGAGTGTCAGATATGAAAAATCCAAGTACAGCAGCGGATTTAGTTTTATAAATTCAACCGATTCCATAAATTCAGAATGCTTCACATTTTTATTTAATTTTCTCCGCGCTTTTAACTTTAGCAACTCTCTGATCACAAAAATAAAATCACTATGTATTATAGTTTTTTTCATAGTGTAATATTAATTTATTTACCGGCATTCCAATTAATGAAATAGATCCTATGATGGTAGACGCAAATATTTGCTGTTTTTTATTCACTGTGTTATATACAAACACAACATGTAAAAAAAAATTTCACATTGGGTTGGGAAAAGTAAGATAAAAAAGGATAGACAGAAAATCACAACATGTTATGAAAAAATGTTTTTTTATTCATTGATGTATTTACAATAATTGCAAAAAAAAGTATTTATACTTGAATAAATTTCAATTTATTCTTCTTTGATGTTCTGGATAAGAATACGCAAATATCTTCTAGAGTACATTCAGTCAAATTAGCATAAACTTCATTATCAATTGTAAATCCTATACTGCTCTGAACTGTATTTCAATACGTCATTTGAAGTGGGGAAACCACATAAGAGTTTACTGTTTTTAGTAGCTTCACATGCGTGTTGAAGGGCAAATTTATCTATCGTATAGAGATTCATCTTGAAGAAACATTTTGGTATCAGAAAGAGGTTGTTTTTTTCCCTCGTCACACATGAGTATTTCGTCTCCAACATATCCCAAATAATATAAAACCTCACCGATGCATACTCCATGACCATGAATTAAACCGCGATAGGGAAAGCAGTCGATTAGGGGCAAGTATGCGGGTTTGAGGTTTTCATTCTTCTCTGCTATCAATGTTTTTTTTTTATCGTTTGAAAAGAAAATCGGAGTGAACCGAGGACGAATCTTGAAAATACTCTGTCCATCTCAGTCACATCTAGCCAGCAGCTACATTCCTTTAGAACTTTTTATTTTATTTTAGCGAGAACAGTAATCGACACACTTAAATTGAAATAGTGTGCTTGGATGTTTGTAAAGGCAAAGAAAAGATATCCGGGAAACTTTACCAAGTTTTCCTGCGCCAAGTTCATAATCTCTATTGCGTTGAGTACCAAACATGCAGCTGTTTTGATTTTCGGCTCAATCACAGTTGGCAACAACTGTACCGGATACTCGAAATCCAGAGTGAACCATCTCATGTTACGTTTGTGTACGCCGAAATGACGTGTAAGCAGTTTCTTCTAATCCGGAGCGGTATTTAAAGTTGTCAGTAATTCCTGGTACGTCGAATCCAAGTTCCTAAACTGTGTGGTTAGGAAAAATTATCACCGCATAGTTTGCGAATAAGCGATATTCGTTGGGTTTGTTTGTCATAAACGGCTTTAGCTGATACTGATCGCCACAAAATACAATCAACAGTCTACTAAAAGTGTACTTTACCATTTGGAAAAATTCAGGTATAAATTTTGCTAGATATGCGCTGATCATACTGTATTCGTCAACAAACAAAACAATTGGTGCATCAAAGGAAATTGAATAGTCGTTGTTACATTCAACAAAAAACGAAGCTGTGTTGTATCCGAAATCGGAAAACTTGCTCAATTATTGTACCACTGTAGATATTTTGTCAAGATCAATCAGTGGCAAAAGCTGCATGAATTAAAAATATTCGTAGTAACTGAATTTAGTAAACCGAATTATAAGACTTGATAACGTCAAACAATTTGCTAATTTCATCTGTCGACAAATATTTCGCAAAAGAATGTATTGCGGGTTGTGTTAAAAACTCTGTATTTTTTTCTTCGAGAAAAATATGAAATAATACAGATTTCCCACTGCCAGCAGAACCATTTAACGTGATGTATTTAAGTGTAGCCAAACTCACAATTATTCTCACCGAGCCATGTAAATAGTTGTTTTAACAAATGCTTGTTCCATTGAAAGAGTTAACTTTGCCGACGTAAAATTTGTTGTTGTTTCCACAACTTTCGGTTCGGAATTCGATGAATATACAAGGGTAATTAACTTGTCCTCGCGGAATTTGTTGCGCCCATACACACATTTTGATACTACTTAACACATCTCTAAAACATAAACTCCAGTCTTGTTTAGTCGGAAGGCCATGATTCACTCGTAATTTATACTTGACGATTTTTCCAAAGCTATTGATCCGTGAAATGGGTTTCTTATAATTGCTGAGGAGATTTTCGAGGAACAACCAAAAAAAATAAAGGGACCATTGTGATATTTTAAACCTTTCACCATGGATGTTGTCGGTATAATAAACAGTTATTTACAAACTGAACCTTGTATAGTAGATTTTTGCCCATAAAAAATACCAAATGTACTTTTTTTAGTTCGATATAGTATAAATTAAAAGGGTATGAGTTGCAAAAAAAAAAAAAGGTAACATTAAATGGTTTTTTTTTGTATACGAGACAAAATTAAAATATGGGAAGTTCGTAGAATTTTCAAAACAATAACAATTTAGGTGGTGCCAATTTAAAAAAGGACCTTTTACAATTTCATAAAGTCTAACAAATGAATATTCGAAACATTTTTTTCTTATTAACACGATAAAATTAACCGATTATAAACACTTTATTCACAGTTTACAAAATTTACCATCATTCAATGACTATACTTTCCGGAAACTGCCGGATGATTTATATCAAGAATAGGTAGGATAAAAAGGGATTTGGGATTAAACGTATTAAACAAAATTTTTTAATTATATCGCAATGTTTACATAATTTGGAAACAAATTATGCCACTTTAACACGTTCGTTCATTAGCCTATTGGCAAACGACCCACACCACATTGTTTGTGCATTTAACCAAAATTTCGTTGAACCATTTGATTTTTTATGTAATGTGGATACAGATTCTTTCTAGAATATTATCGACTTGGCAGAAATCGAATCAGAACTTAGACAAATATTTCTCAATTTACCCGAATTCAACTCACTTAAAGTTTCTTAACATAGTTTGAGATTTAATAAGTCCGATAAATTGGATAGATACAATAATTGCATAATGGTTGCCGAATCGAATTCGCTTAAAGACCTTGCCAAATTGATTAATAGTTTTGACAAAATACTCGATACTAGTAAAACTGGATTCGTGATACTTGCGAAAAACTTACAACCCCGTGAGACTGTATATTTAACCAGGTTGATGGAGGATGTTGGCTCTAAATCGGGTAAATGTATAAAACACGATTTTTAAGGATATGTAGATTTCTTGATGAACTACAGGGACGTAAATAATTCGATTATTAAATATAAAAACGCGGTCACTTTACAATTATTGATGTCCACTGTCAGCCAAATCAATAGTTATTTTACCTATGGGTTGGATGCTGAAACTACGGCGGCAGTAAAGTCGTTTATAAAGGATAAAATTCGAACACCAAATATAATAAAATGTACTAATGAAGCGATCGTGGGAAAAACGTTTGAGTACACGGATAAAGAGATTCGTTTACAACCCACTACTGAATTGGGTAAATGGTCAATTTCCGTTCTCGATGAAGACAATGACTGGTTGGCGACACACATCATTAATAATTTGCAACACCTATCAAACAAGCACTTGTTTTTCAAATGCACATCTCAGTTTTATAAATCCTATACTAATTTGATTAAATCTTCCCGGCGAGTATTTCGAGCTACAAAATAATTTCGTTTTCGTCTGGCCGAATAACTTAAAGAATAGTGAAGCAGTGACACCGAATAACGATTTGGTTAAAGTAGTGATGGTTTTTCCTAATTAATTTTAAACAAGGCAAAAATTTTGGATTTGGATGTAAGTACGGCTAATGTTATATTTTCGTTCGAACCAAATAACTACGAGCAAAATAGTAAAGAGGGGGTTTTTGAATTCTCGGGGAAAGCTGTTTATTCACCAGTAGATTGTAATGGACACATAGTGAACAACCACGAAAAGTTGGTGGATCGTAGGAAAGTTCATGTAATAGCTATCAATAAAATGCGAAATTCGTTAAACTCGAATGATGCGTTAATCAATTACTTTGCGACACTTACGCGATCTCTAATTTTCATTTTTTTTTCGTAATGTTTCCAAAAAATTTGTCCGAGTTTTGGTGATGAATTCGGCCACTTTTAAAAGCCAATGAACCAAATACACGCCCATTTTTGTTATGACAGCTAGGCTAAACGATAATTTTCAGGAAAACCAGCTAAATATACAAATTACCGGTGTTTCGTATAAAATACGCACCACATCCAATAGTTCCATGTAACAATACATTTGTATAGGAGATCTAAACACATCCCTGCTCTACGACAGATACAAAAACGAAGCGATTGTCCAAACGATCAGGTAAAATAAAACACTACGATTTGTCATTAGTGAAAATCCTAAAAATATGTGAATGCCAACAACAATGATGATTTTATGGTCACGGCATCTTTATACAAACCTTCGGTGAACGAAAAATGTCCATGAAATGCCGAATATATGTATAGTGCGATTAATAGTCTACATTATGTCGTAAACCTCTCATCCTTTGTTGGTATTCCAGGGATTTCTGCCATTTACGAGGATAATGATCCGGGAGAAATAACCATTGACAACATGCATGACAATCACGAACACTATTTCCATCGAATAGTACTATTTAAAGTAATTTTATCAGATTTGTATTATTTGAGCAAGCACTTGAAAGCCATACCTGATGGAAAATACACACTAATGGTGAAGATTATCTATTCATTCACGGGAGATAGCGGTAGCGTTAAAAAAAATATATCTAGCCAATTTATTTAACGAAACTAATGGTTTCCAAGTCGTTGAAAATATTCAGAGGAACCTCTAAATTTCAAATGCTTCCCCTGAAGTTCAAAATGATTGTTTGCAATTCAAGGATGATGCAAAAAAAATTTTGTACCACAAAAACTCTAGCACGTTCGAAGAAGACAAATTGGTTTTAGATACAGAAAACTTGAAATATACTGCTGAATCGTATGTAGATAATTTACAATTTATCGAAGAGAATTGTGAGTTGTTCAAGTTTAATACCTCAAATACCCATAACAATAACCGTGGGGACGTGGCATACGTGTATTGTGGTGATCAACGAAGTTCGAACCAGTTTAATTTACAGCTGAATACAAATTCGGACAATGAGATACTAACGATCATGATTTACTTTATTCATAAAATTTCGATAGCTTCCTTCGACACCATATTGCGATTTATGAAAATTTATCCAACTGCTTTCTATAACAAGGTTGTAATTGCCAGCATTACCGATCTGAAGAAATATAAATTAAAAGCATATTACGATGAAATTCATCATTATGATAAAATGTTGAATTATTTATGCGTATCTAGTTCGAGTAAAATAGAGATATTGAGAGAAGAAATAGTTCAGATAGCATTTACATAAAAGGTTTTCATGGTATAAATGACAACGTTTTGGTGTATGTGGATTTGAAAAGGAACCCCATACTACCTACTGGTGAAAACGTAATTTCTATTTTGCATACAATATTTTGCGGTACAGATACGCTCGCATGTTTAAAAGGATATACTATTTTAACCATGCAATATATAATCAAATATCCTTCGAATTTATATACAACTAGTAATCTCAACATATCCAACCAAGAGTTGATCAGGGCGGCAAAAACGAGTCAGATGTGTGTTTGTTACATTTCCTTCAATCCCTTTCCCAATTTTAATATCGTAGATGATAGACCATCCATAGTGGTTATACGTTGGGTGCCTGAGGAATATGAACCACCTTTAGGAATTCTTTGGATAAATATTTGTGCAAGATATAACATTTCTACAGTGTGTGTGTTTTCTAAATCGAAATACCACAATAAAAATATTCGCCCGAAAGTATATTTTAGTTTAAAAGAAACAAATCCAATACAAATGATAGAAGAGGAAACTCAAATAGAAAAATTAAAAAAAACGAAACCTTTTATCTATTTGGTACATTCGGGTAAAAAGGGTATTTTAGCACCCCATATAGAGTACGTAGATAATGAAAATAAATTTTACTACAAAATTTTTATCCAGTAACCTGGGAAAAAACTTGACAACCACCCGCTACACATAAAATTGTGTGTGTATGAAAACGACAAAGATTTAAAATATATTTTAAGTATTACAAATAACACCTTTTCACTTTAAAAACAATTTTCGTGTGAAACAAAACCGTAATTTTGACCTTTTTGATGAGGTGGTAAATTGTGTTGTGCTCGAAGGCTGCCGCGGTATTAACAGCTGCTGAAAAAAGTTATATTTTTTTCAGCAATTTGATTGAGAATGCAAATGTTTCGAAATCTAAAACTACTACTGCTACTTTAAACACTAAAGATGAACGTAAAGAGAAGCTGCAAATGGGAAACGAAAATTTACAAAACAACACCTTCGATTGGTAAAATTTTTGAAATATATGATTACGCCGACCCTCGCGACTATTGTCTTTATGGAAATAACGCAGATAACGACAGTTATAAAAATCATAATCATATTGATATTTATATTGCATTCATTTATGTAAGTCATAATTTAAAAAAATAAAAACAGAATACTTTAAATTTGATTTCTTCTCTTCTCTCTCTCTCTCTCTCTCTCTCTCTCTCTCTCTCTCTCTCTCTCTCTCTCTCTCTCTCCTCTCTCTCTCTCTCCTCTCCTTCCTCTCTCTCTCTCTCTCCTCTCTCTCTCTCTCTCTCTCTCTCTCTCTCTCTCTCTCTCTCTCTCTCTCTCTCTCTCTCTCTCTCTCTCTCTCTCTCTCTCTCTCTCTCTCTCTCTCTCTCTCTCTCTCTCTCTCTCTCTCCTCTCTTCTCTCTCCTCTCTCTCTCTTATTGTATATAGTGTGGTATTCAGTGTGTTTTAGCAAACTTATAGTTGATGTAAGTAAAACACATCAAAGCGCTCCAGATGGCTATGAAAATAAACAACATTATTGTCGCAGAGTCGACCGAAATGACTTATAACAAAGTCTTAACAAAGTCTGAAATAAGGATGAAAATGAATCAGTTACCCTTTTCATCGATAGGCTGACAAAAAATGTTTTATCGTGCAAAGAAGGTGGATGTTTCTTTACCTTCATCAAGAAAGGTATGAAAGAAACTAAAAAGGTATATGTAAACACCATTCGCGAGATTTTCAAATTAGCCAAGGATCGACAATTACATTACACAAAGTACTCACCCAATGAACTCTAGGACTTGTTACTTCTACCCACACGTGACGAAGAACAACTGCCGATTAAGAAAGACTTTCAATTTAGCTATTATAAATTTTGATAAAAGGTAGACATTTGTATAAAAGTCGCCATTACTAATAAAATAACTGATACAATAAATAAATGTATTGTTTTATTGGTGAAAAATGCATTTATTCCCGAGATAGTTTCGAAACCCCCAGCAAATACAATCCTCTATCGATCATATTTATTCGAGAGTTCATTTTAGGTGTGTACAATGTAAATTCCAAAACTTGATCTGGATTTTGTGCACTAAAAGTTTTCAATTGATTTCACAACATCGTATCATTATCATTGCCCCCCATATTGTTCCAATCAATACAAGATCCATTCGAGTTGACTTTAAGGGCCAGTAGTTAATGTAAACGAAATTGCAATCACGTTTTAAAATCGTTATCTTTTACTACTTTAGTAGGATGAATACCCGTAGTAGGTGGGTTAATTATGGCATCTTTTTTTTTTTAAAAGGCCGCTAATTTATCAGTGTTGGCATCATAGGATCGTTGGATGGAAACATGATTCGCTAAATCGACAACTCCTTCGTGCGCGTTCTTAAACATCATCACGAACGTGATCGATGTATATTCCATCGTTCGAAAACCCCAACACATCGGTGACTGCAGTCATGTTCAATACAACATCAAGTTTTTTGCACCCAAGAAAATGAAACTGCAGCAAATGCCCTAACGGCGAATCCCACTATTTTCAAAGCAGTCGATATCACAGCTCTCGTAACAAATTTTATCGTCAAGGGTGTGAACAAATAAATTCCCAACTGACGATTTGCACCGGTTTCAATCATTGTGGGTCCAATGTGTTTGACTAGGGTCTTGATAAACATATTCAGACAGACCTCACCGAATAATTGCAGTAGGAACTCGTTACTACCCAATCCTTGGATGCAACAGATTATAATATCAGCAATTATGTCGGAACTATCTTCTGTATTGGATAAATTGTCGGGTTATTTGGTCGGAAAAACACCCATTAAACCGAGCATTTGATATTCGTCGATTTGACGTTTACGGTTATCTGTATATTTTAAGTGGTATGGCACGAATCGGCTTGCGGTCCAATTCGAACCCGAATATCTTTATCGGAAACTATGGATTCGACATCGCGGGTCAGTATCATAGACTCTACAAGTCTACCCCCTCCCCCATACTCTGTGGTCCATGTGTTTTTTATGTTATGCCCATGTCGCTGAGTTTAATGTCTGGATTTATGCAGAACACCACGTGATTGACGAAGTTATTTCATTCCGCGACACATTCGGGTATTTGTCCTGTTGGTGGTACTTGCGGGCCTCTTTACACCGTACTGATCGATTCCATGAGCCAATTCCACGAAACTGTATTCGATATCTTGTACGAGTAATTTACAATGAAAAAGCCTATAATTTTATTAGCTAAATGGTCTGTGTATTTGTCACACACTAGAGACATGATAAAATTATCGCAATAATACAAGTTTAGATGAAAGTGTATTGTTTCATTACCCATCTCTGTCACATATGACGAAGAATCGACATCAAAACTAGTTCCTATTGTGTTTGTGCAGAATAATCGCGCCTTCTTTTACGTGCCAATAATAATATATTCCCAACAGGTAGGCTTCTTGATGAACCAACATACATTCATCACAGCAGACGCTCCAATAGTTATTTGATCCATGATATTTCGATTCGTGATCATTGGTTGGAAAACATTCTCCTAGGCACGCAATCACATCTGAATTATCACTCTTGAATATTTTAGGGACATGTCGAGACGTGCATGTTTTTCCCCGTGGATATTGCAGATTGCATCGAGATGCATTACAGAATCATTTTCCACCTTTCACATAAACCTGATAGCAATAATTAAAGAAATACAAATTTGCCTTTTGTAACTTTACATCTTGCCGAATTTCTACGTATACATGAGAATATATTTACGGTACTCGTAGCAAGTATTCGTTATAAGTTAATATTTTTTGTCTTTCAAAAACATTTCTCAAAGCATTTGAATAATCCAAGTTTGTTAGTCCGGTGAATATGGACATTTTATGTATTTTTTAAGGTGTATATATGTATATATATTTTATATATAAAGTAAATAACAAAAATGCAATCATAGAGAAAAACTTCAATCTCAAATTAGTTCGAACATATTTTCGAATCTTAGTACGTATTCATAAAATCATACCATTAATCTCAATCAATCAAATGAAATTAATCGATATTATCAACTCATTTAAGTTCATCAAAAACTTAACCTCAGTAACGGTTGTAACAGTTCCATCGATATGTAATTGGCGCCTATTTGTTTCTTGAATAACGAACTATGCGGTGCACACACACCAGCTTGCGAACAGTTGTTGATTGGTGGATTGTGCGAGACTCGTAAGTCAGATTCCTGCAACGTCGATTATAATTTAATTCGAAAATAAAACAAAGCAATACTAAGCCCCATCTCAAAGACGAGCATTTCGGTCGGCCAATATCCCTTGTATCCCATCCTTGGCGGATAACAATTGAAAACCTCGGCTTAAACGTTCATGAATCTATTCTCCAACAACAACCGTAAATTGATCGATTCGTCGAAATTTGCCACTTTATTCGAGTACTCTACATATCCCGAAAACATCGCTAGTACCGACAAACTCGAACTTTTTACCAAGCACGTGATCGATCACGGACTAACGTGGGCTTCTATTTTCGATCTAGCGTGTATCTAGACGGCCAAAGTGAATATGTTTTTCGACCAGGAATATCTAGATATGGACATAGTCAAACAGAATAAATGGATCCATAACGTAACGACCTCTTTACCAAGCACAGAAGTCGCTATGAACGATGGCAAAAAAAAAAAAAGATACAATATGTGGTTCCTTTGGCAGAGTTTCCCATATTTTACATTTTAACAATCCTAAGCTATCTCCCCGCATACGATATCAACGCCAATGTGCTCGGATAAGGGGCAAATATCGAAATTTTCAACTCAAACTTGGTGTACGGTACGGGATTTGGACTCGGGCACGATTTGGGCAGCATGGAAAATGTCGAGTTTGAAAATATGTATCAAAAAGCCCATCAATTCCAGACCACTCCATCAAAACATTGATGTTTTGCATTTGAACTACATGGGGGTGGAGGGGCTAAAATACCAATCATCAAAAGAAAAATCAACCAACCTTCGGAATACACCCCAAAACTTTTGTAATTTCTTTAAAAAAAGAAAATAAAACACATTATATACATTTTTTTTAAATTACAATTTCTAAAATCTAATGAACTCGCCCAATATTTCATGTTGGCACAAGTCAAATCTTTATCGTATAAATCACACTTGACATTACCATAAACGTCTTTTGTAGAGGTAAATTCCACATTCCTTTTCAAAATTAGATAGTCAAAATAGCTGCTTGTTTACTGTCGGCAAACACTTGTACCATTCTTTTGAAGAATAGGCTCGCTGGAGAATATTGTAAATGGCAGCCTTGCACCCGTTCATCTGAAAGTTGTTTATTGACAAATTGTCGAATTTCATAAAACCGATGCTCTTACAATCACATGCAATGTTTTTCAACACCACCATCGATGATTTGTCGCAAAATATATTTGTTGGGATTATTTTTTTCACGATTAATACTCATTTCTTTCAACTGCGTCAGTGACGATCGACATATAACTGAGTAGATCGAAGCCATACAATCTATATAAGCATATTTCATGGGCATAGGCAAAGCTATTCCCTTTTGTGATGATGCATTGCTCAATTTTATACCATCGTAGAATCGATGCCGGGACTCGACAACAACCCTGAAAATTAGCCTATTATTATGTACAAAATACACGTTCGTTTTTACTCGTTCGATTTTCGTACACAGAGATAGAATGTCGTTATCGTCAACCGTCAACGATATTCTGTACATGTTTGTGGACACGCTTACGTTAAAGTTTGGGTTATTGAAATATTCCAGCAGTTCCGTCGAATGACCCTCGCCACAGTACACATGCATTTGGACAAAGACAGTCTCGGATTTATTAAATTGTAGAAATACGGGCACCGATTCCTTACTCAAGCGAATGCGAAATCTGGTTTTGGAATCGTGGTTGAAAATCTTACGGAAACGACGACAGTGTACAGTCGGAATGTCTTTATTGGCGTTGATCGCATACTCGTATTCAGTGAGTTGCGGATGATTGGTAAAAGCCGTTTTTAATTTCAGGAAACTCGCATCGTCACTCTTTGCCTCTAAATGCTCGCCTTCGACGTCCTGTGATTTCCATTCCGTAACGTCCAGGTAACCCACATTTTCTATACCAAGCTCGAAAAAAAACGAACACGGGGTTTTGTGTTTAGTTTCCCTCTTCAAGTAGTTTATCGCGGTGAACAGCTTGGCTATTTTACCATATTGGAATGTGGATTGTATTTGCTCTGTGATGTGCGATCCGAAACAATTATGCGGAGTCGGAACACGCTCCGAATCGTCGTCCACAGTCAATTCGAACGCCGATTTGGTGCAGATTCTTCCCATCACCTCGTTCACAAATGTCTTGAATGGCATACCTTGGAAATAATTCATGTTGAATATACCTTCAAACACAAGCACCTCGATGAAACCAAACCGGCGTAGAATCAGTGAGCGTAGTTTATTCAATTTCACATTAGGATTCAACTTGTAATTCAAGGGAAATATCGAGTTGAACGTGCACAAGTTTCCAGTAAAAGTATTGTTTTTCATATCCGCAATATCGCGTTCGTCCAGCAGCAACCAATACCCTTTAGCAATCAGTTTGGAAATTAGTTTGTCGATCCTATACGAATCGGTGCTCGTGGCCAGGTTCACGTCTCAGACCACGGAGTAAACACGATTGAACGAATCGATGGCGACATTTTTTTCGAAAAGACACAAAAATTCCAAATAATCTGTGGGTATCATGGATGTGTCAATGTTCTTCGGTACAGGTCTGATGATGAGCCCAAAGACATCTCGGTCGCCGATCTGAGGAGTCAACAGTTTACGGTTCGAGTTTAAAATATTTGTTCTTTTTTTAGTTTTGTACGTATTCGTCATGGAAACGAGTTTGCACTAATTGCCAGTCGCAACAATCTTTTTTGCCTGTTTTTCATTATTGTCGAATGCATACAAGACCAGCCGAATCAACAACATTGACGGGGAGAAAATTAGTTTATTGGAGATACTATCAATGGGGCGGATATGGCCTACAAATAGTTTTAATACGTACCCGAAACGTTTATCATCATAGGCAATGTATTTATCATACATTTCAAAAGAGTATAAGGTACACAAATCAAGATCATTTTCATAGTTTTCGCCTTCAGGATTACGGTGAACAAACTCATATGGTTCTTTACCCATGGGCAAAATCAAATCGAAACAATGCCCTTTATTATTTTTGGGTGTAACTGTATTTGTTGTTTCAAAAGCAATGACTGCGTGTCCGGCTCACTCGAATGTGAGGTAATTCGCGATTATTCGTCAATATATAGGGAACCCAACACAAACGACCGTTTTCTACGAAATAACCGTGATTTTGAAGGTTAGTCTTCGAATAATCTTCCATGTTTAATCTCTTCTTTTTATAATCTTTCGCAATACAGTATTCAATCGCACATTCGCACAACAATGGCGGGGGTGAAGATGATGACGAGGGTAACGATACCATTCCGATGCCATCGCAATAACCGCGATAATAATGGAGTAATCTCAAATCCAAATCAGATCCCAGCATCACGGGGAATATATTGCAGATATGACGATCCTCCATGGTTATACAAGTCGTATAGTTCAAGTTGTGATAATGGCACAAGTACAAATAAAAGTGATTGAAACGAGAACACAATGGATTATCACATACGCCAATTAGTTTGCATTTAAGAATTGTATTTTGAGACAAGGTTTAAAAGTCACATTATGTTTACGAGCCAAGTATTCTACACAGTCTTTGAACTGATTCAAGTAACGGCAAAAGAAGAATTCCTCATGCATGGTCGTAGAAGAACTGAGATATTTTAAAAGGGAGGTGCTGCATTTATAGAGGAGGGGGTTTTTTAATTCATGCTTTTTTCAAGACTAAAATAAAAGAAATCTTTTATCTAGAATGTTTTTAGTTTTTTTTTAATAGTAAAATTAAAAAATATTTTACTGTATATATATATACGGACTGTTGTTTGTGTGTCATTCGGTGCCGACAACGATGGGTTTTAGCAGCTTTCTTAGTGGATTCTGAGGCAGTGGACGCCTACAAATCCCAGTCTGCATACATTCGAACTTGCCACAGAAACCAGAGCAAGTTTCCCAAACTTGCTTTTGAATTTACGACCGATGAGGGTTATCGCGATACTCACTTGATTTACGTACTGAAGAAGGGTATACCGACAAATAACTGTGTTCACGACAAAGTAGATGGATATATGGATGAAGATGATAACGTCCGTCGGTTCTACGTCCTCGATGATGGTAGTGGAAACGAGATGTAAGAACTTCGTGGAAATTGCACCTTGGATCTCTAATATACTGTGCAAAAAAATTGCATCGCCATAAAACTCATTGTTTTTGTTCGCAACATAAATTGGCGTTATCCCATTTCGAAAAAGGATGTCCAATTTACACCAGAAGAAGAAAAGGAAGACATTGAACACTCTTATATTTTCGAAGCTCGTTACGATTCATTCCAGGAACTATTACCAGGACAATATTTGGAAAAACCCACATGTACTGAAGATTATAACATTCATCCCGTCATGATGTGCACTTGCTCTCGGATTTATGGAATTCTTTTGTGAATCTTATGTAAAAAAAAAATATGACTACAATAAAAATAATTTTGAAAAGTTTGTATTTTTTTTTTTTACCTACTCTATTCACAAATGTAGTTCATTTGTGAAATTAGAGGATTCAATCAAGTTTGGTAATTATCGTACAAAACCAATAACAGTTCGTGTATTTCTTCCGATTTTAAGTCTTGGCCAATGAACATACTTATTTTAATTGGGAAATAAGAGTGTCGATGCGACTATCAGATTGTGTAGTTTTGTGTGAAATAAAACTTGTATTATTACCACTTCATTTAATTTTTTAATCAAATATTGTTTCATATCGCAATGATTTTTCAATAACTTTATGGGCGAGCTAATAGTATGTCAGAGAGCATTTTCCATGTCATTTTCTATATCATCGTAATGGTAAATCCATAAATGCACATTTGAAAACACAAAACCCACTCTTGAATCTAACAGTTTTATTATTAACACGTAGTATTCTTTTGTCATCACTATCCCTACCTTTGCCATCGTTGTTTTTTTCTTTGACAATTTGGTTCGAATTAAAAATGATGGAGTAAATGAATCTTCTAAACTGGGTTTTGAAGGGTTCTGCCCGAAACACAACAATATACGCGTCGGCGTTACAAACATTACCAAAGTTCCATTTTCGCGTGTTTTGTCACCTATTTTTACAGTAACAAAACACCTTCGTAAAGGAAATATATGGGGAATAAATCCCTTTGTAATCACAGATTGTTAGACTTCCGACAAGTGAATGTCGGCAAAAGGACATCGGATGATTAGAAAGTAAGGATGGCATTTACTCAAGTAACACGACAGCGAGAAAAGCGTATGATAAAGAAGTTTTTTTTTTTTTTCAATCCATGCGCTATTTGATCTATAAGTTGCGAACTAACATCGGGTATCAATCGCTCTAAATTGCGGCATTAACGTCTCTCTTGGTTTATGTTTCGGATATGCAAAATACTGTCAAAATGATTCGCATTTGATCAAATCGGATAGAAACTCTTTGGCGATGGATGATAGCTTGCGATCGTCAACTTCGTTGTTTTCAATTTCGACCAGAAAAAATCATTGCAAATCAGACTCCACTTTGGTAGGATTCCTTTTCTCTAAAAACGAACAAAAATAAATATCTTCTAAAAAAAAATTTAAAAGCAACCATTTACCACGTATGCAAACTGATTAAAATAAAATTTTCCCTTCACTCTCCAGTATGTTTCTGCATTGAAGTCTCCACCACAAGCATTAGAAAAACCAAACCATTTCGAGTATACATAATTGTTGCCAATAGTCTATAGTTGTTTATTTTTCCTACCTATACGACTCGAAGAATTAATCAAGGGATTCAAGGTGTATACTTTGTTTATGTAAGGGTAGTCTTGAGATGCTGACTACATGATTATTTTATTGATTTCGTTTTTTGAATATGCAGTTATGAATTGTGCGGAAATTGATGCGAGTGGTTTTTGTTTTCCGATTTTTAAAATACAATGTATTTCTGTAAAAATTTTTGTTCTTTCATGAGTTGGTGGAACTTTAGAGAATGTTTCGGTAAAACATAGTCCCAGTTGTCGTTTTGTAAAGTAACTAAAGGTATCGATGGTATATTTATTTTTTAGCGAGTTGAAAAATACATACATGAGCGAATTTTCAATGTTCGTGACTAGAATGGTTGGCTTATGAAAAATGAAAATTCGTCTGGTATTTGACTTCATTATGGGATACAATTTCATAAGGGTTAAAGTGAGTTTTCAGTCAAAGCTGATAAATCACATCGTCCATTGATATCCTGGAAAAATCCTTCATCGAGCTCTACTATATCATTGTAGACAACGTCGCAATTGAGATGTACAGCGGGAGTGTATCGGAACTGAAATGTTTCGAGAGAGTATTGAGGAACTAATGCACGATACTTGTTAACGAGATTCTCATTCAAAGATATCGGGCAGGCGATATTTTTAGCCAGGTCATGAATATATACTCCTGTATTTTTTGGATTGATCATTTGTGATGTTAGATGATTGTTTCCATCGAGACGTGTCAACATCGGGGGTATGAAATATGGTTTGAATTCACATTTGTTGAGATGTTCGTCAAATTGTTCAATGCGATTTTTGTGGTAATATTGAGATAAATTTTCCCAATATAGGCAATCAAGATCTTGAGAATTTAACATGTAAATAATTTCACCCCATATAGGAATTTTTTTGGTTCTAAATGGCAGTATGCTACAAAATGCAAAACGAGATCTCTTAATATTGGGTACAACAGTATTGACTAAATTATGGAATTCGTAGCACACGAATATAGGTGTTACGTCCCAGATTTCAGGTGATTTATCAGTGGGTGGATAATTGGGGCCTTCTGTAAGAGCATTGTAGAAAAATACCAGCGACAATAAGTATCTTGTTGTAGTGACAAAAGGATAACTAGGAATTCTTAAAAACTCCAAATCACTCAAATACTTATCTCTTCAACTTTGAAAGCATAACCAATTAAAGGTTTGTACGATAAAGTTTTGGATGGTATGTGTTTTGCTAAACAATAAAGAAGATTGTGAATCTGAAACTTTAACGATTACATTCAGTAATTGACCGTTATTGTTGAGCAGGTAGTCATGCTCAAAAGTAACTGTGATGTAACGTGAATCGTATGAGTAACGTTCAACCATGCATTTCCAGTTTCGCAAGCCAACCTTATCGCTGAGATTCTGTTCGCCAGACAAGGCATCAATTTTGCAACGATCTTAATTTCGCGTCTAGATAATCAAGTCTGATTAGTACGATATCTATGAAATCATATGTAGCCTCGAAATACATTGCTATTGTGAATAAAGGTCCGCCATTAGCAAAGGAATTGAATCAGTGCGGGGATCACATTCGCAGGTAATTTCCTCAAATGAGTTCCATTGTGTCGGATCATTGGCGTTTGTAGCCTTTGAATTGAACGGACAACCGGAAAATATTTTGCAATCGGCATACACATTTGCAGAAAATAAAATTTTTGGATATTGACAACCACAAATCCACAAGTACCTAGCTTTATCGTCTGAGGTAAGCATCCATTGTCCGCCGTTTTTGGCCGTGCAAGTTCATCGGCCTCTATTTTCCAAATGCATGCAATACCCCTTTCTGGGCTCTTTGTTGCGGGGAATTAGTTTAATAAGACTGGTTTTGGGATCTATGAAATTGATGTCGGTATTGAAATGATGGCACATGGCTCTATGGTCGTTACATTTTAAGCAAGCAGTAAGTGATTTAGAATCGCATTCGATCAAATGATCAATCATACATTCATCAATTTTATTTTCTAATTTCAATGTATCGAAAACCAGTAGTTTTGAAATTTGAGCAATGTCGTTTGAACTTTCTCAATACTGAAGGTAAAACACTTTCAAGTTGCAAGTACGAACAAATTATTGCTAAAATAAAAATTACAATCACCAAAAAGTGTAATTTTTTACTTAAAATAAATAGAAGCAGTTGATCTAAAATATTACTGAAAAAATACACCTTATTCATTGCATATGTACTTTCAATCACAACCCCCCCCCCCCCCCCCCCGAAAAATACTACACACTTTCAAAACAATAATTTTGTTTCAAAAATGGAAAAAACATGACTCTGAATATTTGGTATAAGGACTATTCGATAAGTTGTGTACAAGGACCAGAGGGGAACAGGTTTGCTTAGTTCCATGAAACATTACTAGAGTTTTCCACAATAGGAATACCCCACTCCCTCCCCACTCTTATTTTCAACAAACCAATCATGTCACGGCAAGGATGAGAGTGTAATGTGGAAACATCACTCCTCCACTCCAGAGCTGAAAAACAAAAAGGCGAGTTATTTATTAAACACATCGTATTAAATATAAATATTTTACAAGGTTTATATGTATACTATAAGGTATATTATTATACATATTCCTTTTCTACTCTAGGAGGCGAAGGCTGATGTACCTCTGTCCAACTTTGCCATCGAATGAAGTCTTTTTTTCCAGATTTCATTGCCATATAGGCAAATTGAAAGGTGGAGAAGGGAGGGGAAATGAAATGCTGCAATATGATTGGTTGTTGATGGAAGGAGGGGGGAGAAGAAATGCCAATCATGGAACGCTCTGAAAAAATCACACGAAACTAATCACACTTATTCATTAGTTTCTATCAAACTAATTAATATTCAAAGTTTGTCTAATAACTGTAAAGTGATTATTAATGTTATTTATGATGATGTAATATCACACTTTACATCGACTTGGAACCAATATTGTGTGATGTCATGCCTATCCTACTCATCTGAAGGATTGGACTCATGACCTCATCACTCATATACAGTGGTTTTTTTGTGTAAAAAGATTTTTTTTAGTTTTTAATTATTTTTTGTACTTTTTAAAATTCTTATATATATAAAAGAGGGTTACTTCCTTTATTTGAGTCATAAGCTTTGTGATGGTATGACAACAACAATCTGGAAACATTCTCCTACTGGATTTAGCATCAACCAAAAAAAAATAGTGCTCAATCGACAAACACATTAGTGTTTCGATATTGAACTATTTAATTTACTTAAAAAAACGACATTTACTTGTTATGTTTTCGACGGAATACTATTTGCCCTTCCGATAACATTATATTTTGGCTGTTGGATGTTAACTTTTTTGATAGCAATACCCATTAGTCACGAGAGATTTTTTCGTTATTGCCTGATCTGGCAACTTGATTCTTATTGCTGATATATTGATATTTATGTTTTTTGTGCTTTGGGTTAGATGCATTAGTTTCGTATAGTATTTATTGTTATTGTAAATCTATATTATTGAGATGAAGTGTTTTACAAAAACAAATTATGTAAAATTGTGTATTTACATTGTATAATTTTGTAAATTAAAATGCATACAATTTACACAGTTGTTTTTTGTTTAGTTTTTTATTTGTAATTTTTTAATTCATATATAAAGAGGAACATTTCCTTTATTTGAGTCATAATCTTTGCAGTGTTAGGTACAAAATGCGAGAGCAGCAACAACGAAAATCAGGAAATATTCTCGAATGGATTTCCAAATGCCCTTGAAAGGATAATCACGAAACTGAGTTTTCAATCCAAAAGACCATCACCCTCGCAAAATTTAATCAGTTTGTGGAAAATACCGAACCTACACTGATTAAAACTTTGTACAAATTGTCGTCATCGTCACCGAGCCACGATGAAGAATCTTGCCTGTGAAATCATTTTTAAATCCCCTAATTGGCGGAAATCCAAATCCGAAGTTAAAGGAGTCTGGAATCATTACCCATCAACTCACAATTTACTTTGAGTGGCAAGTCGAATCAAAGTTTTATCGGGGCGAGATCGTGCCTATAGGTTTGAGCGAAGCAGTGTAAATTGCGATTTGAAGCTAGCCACTTTTGAAGAAACATTGCGAATAATTCGTTGCGTGTATTCCAATAGTGAGACGGGGAACCTAATTACTTTTGAACGTGTTTTGACGAACTTCTCTACTCAACATGTATCGAATCACTGTCGAAAACGAAATGTGTGATTCGATCGAAACATTCATACACCATCTTCCCAAAATGTTATTCGACGGATTGATTTACGACTATTGTGGTGAATATAAGAGAGTAACCGATTTTATCAATGGAATCTGGCCCGAAATTTCGAAAACACTAAATTATTTCTCGAGGACAAGAATGCAAACAAAGTATCGATCGGTGTGCAATCTGACATTCCTCTATCAATTAGAATTTAATGGCCCTATGATAAGGCGATAGTATGGCGTTGATGTGAAAATCGTAAACGGAATTTATTCCGAGGGAAAATACTTTACTTCCGCTTCATACATGACGATAAATGCGAAATTTGTAAATGTCAAGATTAACACACATATAAAATAAGAATGGATGCAACGTTGCTTCACTGCGAAATTACTCGTTTACCTGGACAACTTCGACGAGTTATGCTCAGTACGAACCACCTTCAAAATTTTTACTCGATACGTTTATTGACATTTATCGCAAAGAACCTTTACCTCGCCAACGAATACGTTGATGTACGTTACTATGATAATAATGTGGCTGAAATTTCACTGAGAACCATTAATGCATCTACTTTATTGAACAGTATGAGTATATTTTTTATTAAACAGTTTGGTCACGATTTCAAGTACAAAGAAAAACCCTATTACGTTGATTATTTGAATGAAAGTTTTATTTTTTCACCCGAACAAATAAAAATAATTTCAAACACGTTTCACTTGCCAATCTCTCGTACTTTTCAATACTTGAATTTGTGTAAAGTTTATATATTTCCTTTTCCCGTCATTTTTACGATGCATGAATTGAACGGTAATGATAATCAATTAATGATAGATTACGAAGGTGAAGATGACAATAATACTACAATAATCCCGTACATAATGATATATAAGAAGATGAATAATAAAAACGAAATATATATGTGGACAGGTATTGGGGTTCTGGTCTTTGTGATGTGAAAATTTAAAGAAAAACTGAAAACTTCCATGACTACACATTTTGGTACTAGTGGCGCGTCGTTAAAAACAACTACGCCTGCGGGAATCGCTAAGATAACATACAGTTAAATCGGCGGAAACTAAATGTAAAATAAGAATTCGGTATGGGGTTCTTGTCGTTTTGGAGTGCTGCTGACTACAATAAACATATGTGGTTTTATTTCGATATTTGTATTTGAATATGTAATCAAAATATTGGATATGAATTGTATATACACGTGAATTGTGAAAACAAAAATTAAATACGAAAACTAAGAAAATTGAAGAAAAAAAAAAAGTGTAATCATCTTTCTGGTGTATTGTTAGCTGTGACGATATTCGCATACATATTTTTTGTAAACCACTTGCATACGATAAAAGAAGACTTGGACCACCTTAGGAGAGCAATAAATAACATTTACCAACATCTCTACCATGCAAAACCACGCTCAAAATAGTCTAATATACATGTTATTTGGATTTTTACAAGAACAGTGTGTTGATTGATAATGTGTAAATACGGATGTTGGAAAAACAACCAAACTAGAATAAATTTACTAATGTTTCCTTTCACCAGATCGAGATTTACGGTCTAAAACAATAACTATTTTATATACATATATATAATTTAAAAAAAGTGTGTTATACAAGAATAATTTCTTTGTAAATCAATAATGTTTTCTTTAAATTATTTGTTAAACCCGAAATGTAATAATAGTAAACAGCTAATATGTACATCGGTAGTAATACTAATCTTCAACATACTATTGTTTGTAGCAAGTATTAAAACTTGTGTGGAACCAATCACCGGGTTGTTGATTATTTTAAGTTGTATCTTGGCAGTCTATCTTACCTTCGTCGCCGTCAAACTTCCCAAAGCTCTCACTTGCGAGTTATAACAATAATAAGTATAACCACATAACAATGTTCAAGGCTCTCGTTAAACTCTCCGGTAATGTCAACAAGGCGGGTGAACGTGCAATGATTCGACATTAGCTAGTCCCGAATACACCAAAAGATTCAGTTTTCAAAAATATTTTTAACAATCAATCCTTGTATGGCTTGAAAATGATTGTAAATGGTAAAAAAAAAAAATCATTACGAATTGGCAACACCACGATTGGTGAATTTGTGAGCAAGGTCAAAAATGGCCAATTTGACGCTGCTTTCGGTCAAATCAATTCGAGCATCCGTCTCAACGACAAAATGCGTAAAATTTCATCGTACGAAATTAAAAATTTACCGGGTTATGTGCTGCATAAAATTCATCTCGGATCCAAAAAACTAAACTCGTTGACTATAGCATTTAATAAAGCCACTAATTCTAACGATGTTGTAAACCTAATCATGACCGAGCCCAAGCTCACGAATGTAAAAAGAATTTTCTCTCAGAGAACAAAACTTATCGGTTACATCTTTCTTTCTACCTCAGTGTTTCGGGTCTAGCGGCCTACATCGATAGGTACAGGAAGGCGATAAGCGGATACATTCGCTACGAAAACGACAATGACTTTACACACTTTGAGTTTTCCAATCATCTAAGTTGTCGGACATTTTCCAACCATAGTTACTTGGATTTATGCGACGATAAAGTTTTATGCAACGAGGTAGAAAACGCCCGGTGTTTGGAGGTGGATGGTGACGTTGCATGCGTTCAGTGTGATAGTGCTCAAAACGATCAACGTGGAATATCGTTGTGTCGATGCCTTGCGGACAGATGCGATCGCCGATATACTGGGCAAAGACGTGGATAATGTAGTGGCTTTTGGCGGTTATGTATTCGACTATACGAAAAACATATTTCGTTATTTGTATTACGGATTAATTTTTAGCAGTGGGGTAATTATATTTAGTTTTGCCGCCTACCTAATAATGGTTAAAGGTTAAAGAAAGATAAGAGGGAATGACGAGTGCGGACAATGGGAATCCAATACTCAAGCTGTTTGAGGTGTACGAAATCTTGTCACAGAGACCGAATTTAACCGATCGGCATTTCAAATTACCTGCAAATATTTTGGCAACTTATCGTATGATTGATCGCCCATTAAATTCTCTTACCGACCTTTTATTATTTTGCAAATCACATTCCATGCGATTTGAAAAACAAAAAAAAATTATTTACAAATGATGCACAATATAAATCTCGAGCGGATGCGGCTGTCGTGAACAAAAAAATTAATAATTCCACATTAAACAAACAGTTGGATCTTATCTCGCAAGCGTATTGAAGGTACCGTAATTTTGCGCTAAATTTTGTGCACTCCATCTGTTATTCCGAATTGAACTCTGAGTTGGATTCTCTACTCGGAGGAATCGATGATTTCAACGAGCGGTTTGCATGCATAATGCCAAATGGCAAACCGATACTTTCGCTCTTCACCAAGATGTATCGCGGGATATTAAATCCCATTCATGTAAATTTATTGACCAATCTCGAATTGAACACGCCAGACTTCAACACGTTGTTGATTTCTCACACTCAATTCTTGTTGACTAGTTTGCATATTCCCGTATTTTTGTCCGTGACTTCGTCCCTCAGGTGTTTCATCAACATTTCCTCGAATAAAAAAAAAAATCGTGCAGTTTATCGCCAAAGTAATCGTTACTAATCTTGTTGAATCTCTGAAGGTAAACTCTCATCAATTTCAATTTTAATTTTGTCTAGCAATCCACATTATTGACGTAATTGACGTATGTATGAGATGTGTCGAATATCTGCTTATATCGCATAAAGTTGTCTGTCGCAATGCACAATTCATTAAGTCGCGATTTGTCATCCACACAAGTTTTCGGAAGTTCAGCGCATTTCGATTTTATCCTTTTCAAGTACTGTTCTTCGAAATTTATCGAAAAGATTTGGCACATTTTTTAATTAATAAGAACTAATTTTAAAGAGTATGTCTAATATACTCAAGTTTAGCTATTATAATCCGTAGTCTATAGATTGCATTTGTTACGAGTATCAAGATGTTGCACGTAGAAAAACCCTAGAGTATTTTATTCGAAAGCAGCAGAGTTTCGATGAGACCCGATGGGACCAATTCCTCGACAATGACAAGAAGGAATTGTTCCTCTATTTGAAAAATGTTGACTAGACGTCCGATAGATCCAATATGGTCTTGAAAAAAGTCAACAAGTTGTACACTTTTAATTTAAAATCAAAGTTACTCTCATTTTACAAACAGCTCGAAATTTACGAAAGTGTTCAAAGACCAATTTCTTTGGCACTACGATTGAACGATGTTTGGTGTTCTTTGTGAATGGAAATTGTGGAAACTTTAAAACACTTTATTATTTTTTCCATATTCTTTCGTGAACGAGGAAAAGGATATTCTTTTCACCTTGTTGCGCTGGAAATTTTTTTTTTTATATTTTTTAAATTACAAAAAAACACATGATTATATAAAGAGACGAGAGCTCCTATTTGTCTCGCATAGATTGTTTTCCTTACGTAAGAGAATAATAATGTTGGGGCATATAGAACTGGGAGATTTGTAAGATTTGGTATATCTAGAGAAAAAACTTAAGTATTCGGTGCGCAATGGTCCACGCAAAACCTTTATCACTGCTTCGACAAGTGTTTCAAACACTTTTCCAAAATTTCAGTCAAAGGAAATGGCCTCTTACATCCTGAATTCACCCAAGTTTTCCATCGAGCCATACGCCGATTTCCGAACCTATGACGATCCGATAGCCGAGATCGAGGGAAAATGGAAAGAAATCAGTCGACAAATTATTGATTTGGGAGTTCAGTTACATACAAATATCGAAAATTACTACAAATCGAATGAACAAAAACTACCCGATGCGATAGACTATACGTTCACACACATTTTTAGATTTCGACAGCGATGTTAGACAAGCCAATGGCTGGAAACCTTATGCATCGGAGCTCAGAGTACGAGATGTTGATTTCACTCTTTGTGGAATCATTGACATGCTTTTCAAGTCCAAGCAGGGTGAATTGGTGGTGATCGATCGGAAACATTCGCCAAAGAATTTTGAAGAGCCTCGTGGCGATTATGGACTGGGACCTCTATGATATGTATTAGCATCACAAGTAAACAAGTACTCGTTGCAGCAAAACATTTATCATTGTATACTCAACAAGGAATAAAATTTGTACTCGACCACGTGAGCATGGAAAATCACCGAAATATATATACAGCAAATGCACACAAACCTGTTAAATTACAAGTTATTGCCGGTAGTTGATTTTGACGAAAATGTGCTTGAGTAATGTTTAATTTACACAATCGATAATCAACAAAAATTGTTTGTGTTTTACTTCTTGTCATACTGAAATTTGTTGTATTCTTCATCATTTATTGTTCTTGTATTAGCAATTGATTTGTAAAATGATCCAAGTTTGGCCTGAAGAAATTTCGATCGTTTGTCAGGATGCTCTTCCGGCACAGTTCATAGGTGGTTTCGAGACGCAAAGTCAACACCGTCGATTTGTTTGCATTTTCGAGTACTTTTAGCACTGCTTCATACGAAATGTGTTTACTCGTGTAATTTTCCATTGGTATCTGTACGAGTAGAGATTGATTGACAATCGCGAACGAGAATGGCTCGTCTTTAAAGTTTCCCAATCTCGCCATATCACGTTTGGCCATGACGTTTCGAAAAGTGAGGCATTGCGGTAGAGAAATATTATCAATCACCCGACGCTGGTATTCTTCATCCCAGTCCTTAAGATGGTGATTATTTAACAACCGCAAGATACCAATTAATGCACCGCAACTTTCTTCCTCAGACGGCAAGTTGATAAACTAAAAGGCATGGGTTCGGTCGAGGATTGGAGCTCTTATTGATTTTTTTTAATTGATTGCAGCTATAATTAAAACATTTTTCATTTGAACACCTCCTTCGAGATCTGTTTGTAGGGTAATTACCACACTTCGCAAATGGTGTGGAATCACCAAGTTTTGCGAAACTATCTGGTCGATTTCGTCCAGAAATATTACAAATAGCTAGTTTTGGTTCTCGATGGTCAAATTGGCAAATTTGTGTTCGGTATCACCGATGGTGGGCGAAGATATCTGCCAGTTGTTGAGTTGGTATAGTTTGGCTTTCCATTTGGACGCAATTTTGTGGGTGAGTGTAGTCTTAACTGTACCCGGAGGATCGAAAAACATTATAAATTTGAATTGTGGGTTAAACACTTGCGTATAGATTAAAATTTTGAGTTCTGCTTTCAACTTGTCGCGACCAAATACATACTTGAAAGAAAATTAGGGTTCGATTCGCCATGGGGTCCAGCTCGGGTGTAATCTCCGAATTTGAATCTTCTCTAAATAAATCACTCGCATTCTTGGGATTCCAAAAGTAATCCAGAAATAAATTTTCAAAGTGGGCATTTAAATGTTCGAAATTATTTTTCGATAGCAGAGCCCAATTGAAAATTGCCCATTTTTGTACAAAGTACACTCACGATTTGTAAATAGTGTATTGATTTTCAGCCAGCATAGATTCCCACTCTGTTAAAATTTTTGAAAATTCTTCACCTTAACCAAAGAGCGTAGTCTCTAAATAATTTAAAAGTTTGTCACCTTTGTGCGAAGTGATTTGTGTTTTTTCTAGCGAAGATGACAAAAATTCGCACAGTTCAACATTTGAGATAATTTCTCCTCGTTTGTGTGTTCGCCAAATGCGATTTTCGGTGCACATGTAAACTGAATCAGACCGGCACTCTACAATGGCGCAAACGTTTTCATTCATTGTTTTTTTTTTTATCTGGGTTTTCCGCATTACTTATAAGATCCATTTTTTTTATCGTCATGCAGCACCAACAGCAAAGAACCTTGTTTCCATCGTTGCAACTTCAACCACTCAAACCACAATGCACCAACTCTGACATTCTCGTAATGAACTAGCAATCTTCTTCTCAGTCACTAAACTCTTTTTTCGCCTCTCCACAACAACATCCACCTATTCATTTACAAAGACTTAATGTAAATGCCATGAATGAAATGTCCATTCTTCGCATCGGCATGCGAATAGATCCAGATGATGGCCACAAAGAACTGGCGCAAAAACTAAAAAATTCGTGGAAATTTTTACGGGAATCCATACGACCATCAGACAAACGAAAAAGGCGGTCGGTGATTCTTCTTGTGCGCTAAATACCTCGGTGACTATAACACGAGTGGCTATACATTTCGCCGAGCTCGGCAGACTAGAATCGGAAATGGTTAATGATGGAGCGGTCAGTCATCAGTCCGTGGAAATTATAAAATCCATCTTCGGTTCGAAATATGAAGACGTGCCAGAAAATATAACACGGTTCGGTCGAATCCTCGAACAACACAGTCTCCTAACCGCATACACACTCGTTCAAATGTGGCTGAACGGATCCATCGAAGCACAGCCTGTACTCAACACCCATTCGTTCATCAAACACATTAAATTAGTTCCACCTTTACAATCTCCATTCGATGCATTTGTGGAAGCAGCTTTGGAAAAATGCAACAACAGAAAAAAAATCGACAACGGACTTTGTTGTATAATATCAGACAATTTGGAAAAGAACAAAACATATGTCGTCAATTTTGTAAAAGATGATAGTTGTAAATAAATTTTTTGTCCGGGTACCGTCTCATCGCCTCGAGCCAACTGGGAACAAATTTAAAAGACTTTGAAAATGAAGGTACGATTTAAAAACTTGTAGTGTAATTCTCGCAACAATAAAGTCAATTAAATAGCCATCTTCCACCTTCTCGGCCAAATTTGCAACATCTTTATACTTTCGCATAGATTTTTTGGTATAAAATTTCTTGTATTTTATTAACCCCTCGTATAAAATCGAACAAAATTTCTTCTTGGCAACGATGATTTCCCTAAAATTAATCAAGAAAACACCTGCGAAAAATGTCGCCAAATACAACTTTGATTCTACAGTCTGTTTCCTATATTCTAATTTTAGCGTAGGTTTAATGGAGATTATACTTTCTTAGAAAGGAACTTTACCGAAATCAGATTCTTTTTTTTTTTTCCGTGAATCAACATTCTTACACTTCGACGCACTATTTTGCCGTTTTTAAGAAACATTTTTTTTACTTTCTATGGCCGGTTGTAGTTGTTTATTCCTATCGTATTGTGTGGATAAAATCAATTTGTTCATATCCGGCACACTTTTAAACCTTAACTGCAGTGATGGGTATTCGGGAAAATGACAGTGAACGGGAAGGACATCGAGGGTGGGATTTTCACAACCGCCTGTGTCTACATTGAAAACTTTATCGACATAGGGATAATTCAGGCGACATCTATCGCATTTGTAATACAAATATTTTAATTTTTGATCACATTCTTTAAAGTATTAGGCTTCTCTATTTTCCCAAAAATAGGCATTTATCTTATACGGATCCCCAATATAACAATTTTCGTTTTGCAAACATTCGGGTTGTAGAGAGTTTATTCGGCTTTTAGAAAGCCCATGCTCACATTTAACGATTTCTGGTAATCCGTAATTACAAACAATGTAGGCATCGTTCACGTAAGGCAATTTGATTTTGTTCAATTTGTCGACACAAATGTTGCCAACATCCCGTTTCATCCTAATCGCATCATTGTTCGTACGGCATGCGGTGCCATCAAAAATCTTATTCTTTGGGCATACTTCAAAATTCCATTTACGACTGTGCACGCATCTCATATACAAATCCTCGAATTTTTTGTTTGCGGATTCGGAACCATCGATGTTCATAATGTTGCAATACTGTTCGTAGGTTATATAATTGACTTGGTTTAGATTACTACACTCCTGTGTATAAACTGCAGGTCTTTGGAAATGCTCAATTTCGGGGAGATCGACGCAAAGTTTAGGGGATTTAAATCACCACGTAGCTGTATTTTATAATCCGTCCCGACTTTGACGAGTTTCGGTAAAAGTGTTTGCGTGTGACTATATATGAACCATTTTTGTTTCTCGAAATTCCATACCTGTTTGTGAGGAGTTTTGTCCGTTTCGCCAATAAAATTCACCTCGATTTTTTAGCTCTCTGCATTATCTGTACCCGTCGCAAAAACTTTGTACTCTCAATACGTATTCGTTTTACACAAAGAGACAAATTTAATTTTTTCATTTTTGTCTGCGTTCAACCTAAACAAACCTTTGCCCGATTTAACGGGATCGGAATTTGGAGTTTTCGCATGTAGTAAAAACCAATACACCAACAATATTACAAGTGATAATACAGCTTGAACAATGATTCTAATCGAGTAGGAATCCATCAATGCATTTCTTTCTCTCTTACAAATACTTTCTCTTGGGGGGAAAAAAATGCAATCAATGGATTACTTTCAAAGACAATGTATTTGAAATATACCAGCCAATATCGGCTGCTTCAACACAAATAAAATCGTCAAAATAACCACCCATACAATAAGGTAGAAACACTCGAAGGTATTTCTAAAAGTATTTACCAAAATTCTATTTTGTAATTCAGACTCGATGGCTTCCAATTCCGATGGTAGTTGGACCATTTTGCCAAATTCTTCCACGTAAATGAACCACGACTATTCTATGGAAAGGAACAGCTCGACTAGTTTTGATTAATTAAATTTATATTTGATATACATATCAAACCTTCTCAAAATAATCAATTTCCATACAATTTCATTCATGCTTTTATCCGGCATGTATAAAACTCGGCCATCGGATGTGCAAGTTTGAATCAAAGGCGTTGAACCATTTAACACATAATTAAAATGCTTGATATTGAACGAAGATTTTTTTTACCGAGCATCTTATTATTTTTCTAATTATAGGGAAAAATCATCAAATAATTGAACCACATCCACTCTATAAGATAATCTCCGTAAAACCAGTCGTTTCACGTAAACCGAGCGCCGCTTGCACCACGAGTTCTGTGAAACGTTCGACGATCATCAGTTGACGATCATGGGGGATGTGAAAATGACATTCGAGGTATGGTACGCTGATGCCAAAAAAAAATTTCCTGAAGACAATTGTCACGCGCTGGTTATATCCCAACTGCTTGTACCTGCATTCCAAAAACCGAACAATTTCCGCGCACATGAAATTCATTTCGAGAAATGGAGATGAAGAAACACAATCGTCGTTGATAAACATGCTCGCTTGGCCGAAATTCACTACCGCCTTGGCAAACATCAGGTAACACAAGGGTCCCGATACACACGGACGAGCATTTCTAAAGGTGCTGACATTGTTCAGCAATCCGAGCTAAATGTGGGCAAAAATTTTATCGGTATTATCCGATGACAACAGTTTTGATATTTGCCGATAGATCGATAATATTCTGGACATTATCTTTTGTGCGAATAATCTTCCTATTTCCTATATTGTTTTTTCCCGTTAAATGTAAGATACATGTTAAACTCTGCGATAGAACACAGAAGCGATGGTGAAGATTCCGATGTGGTTGGAGATTCCAGATACGGCAGTATGAGAAAAAGATTTCGCAATCAGAGAATCGCCAGCGGAGACGAAGTTGATCGCGAATTGGCCGATAAAAGATCAAAAAGAAAAAGAAAATTTACAAAGAAAAGGCGAGCGCAAAGCATCGCAGTAATCGATTTAGACGGCATTTTAATAGACGAACGTAAAAACTAATTTCACGGACCCAATCATTTCATAGAGACTTTGGAAAAATACTTTAAAGTGGTGCTATGGATGGCGGGTAACGAGGTGCACGCGAAAATGTTTATCGAACAGTTTCCACAAGCCAATAAATTTGCAAAAGTTTAGTACGGGTTGGCATAGAAAAACGTAATCTGTATATATAGTTCGCCAACAACTTCTGATAATGACGGGACCGTACGTTTTATTAGATGATGCAGTGCATAATTTGAATACAGGTGGTTACGACATACCGGTCGACGTTAAAAAATACTATTACGCACCAAACATGAAAAATGAAAAAAAAATTAAATTTATCAATTACAACTCATTACTGAATGATTTATACTATCTGGTAGATGCTTGGCACAAATCAATCAGTTAACTGGCTCGCCAATCAGTGTCGCATTTTTTTCATAATCGTGCAACAGATTAATTAAAAACGCTTCTTGAAGAGTTGTCAGATGTAATGGCAGTATCCAAGTATGCAATAACTTTATAATCAACTCCATGTATTCGTCAATGTTTCTATTCGAGTTGCATCTATACATCCATTTCTTCTTGTAGTGAGAATAAACAAATGATATGAACTCGAGAGTGTCCATTCTGTTTTGCTCCCTGGGTGAGAATAGACTTTATATATACATGGTTTCACACCCAATATTTATTTTATTTTATGTGTTTGCATTTGGTAACTCTAACATTTTTTTTCTTCATATCAAGAGAAAGATCAATGAAAACAACAGACTACGACAAATAAGGACAAATAAAAACGAATGTGTAATGAAAAATAGAGGCAACACGTGGCCAAAAATTACGATGTAGTTTCCCAATAATAACAGACTATTAATTCGCAGTTGCTGGTAAAAATATTAAAAATTTTATCTTGTTCAAACAAATTTTTAAAGTAATGATATGTGCAAAACTTGCAAAATTCCTTCACTTCCACTAAAACACAATATGCATCGGAAGAATCGACAAAAATTTGGGCAACTTCGTGAGTACCGGGATGCCATTCGCGGTTATTTACGCTGATGAACCAATGTCGTAGAAAATTTACTGGGTGGTGTTTCCACAACAGAAATTCTGTATTCTGGTGGTCGCTATCGTAAAATCAAGATTTGATGGTGTTAACCTTTTGCTTGGTCGTCCAAAGCATTACTAACAGTAACATAGGAATATTTTTCACATATATCTTTCATGTCGGAAAAAACGATGAAAGGTCTAATGTTATTTTTTTCTCAATGAGTCTTTTTTCAAATTAGTTATGCAAGACGTCCACTGAGGCATTGTAAAAACAAAATCACGACCACGGCGGGTATATATACGATGACGTCGGCCAAGACAAATCACTCACTTTCGAGCTAGCACTTGATACACTCGCAAGTATCAGCATACAACATGTTTTGCAATCTGCAAGGCTTCCATGATAACAACTGCGAATACGTGCTCAAGGACTTGGCAGTCACCAACATTGATTGTTTCACCGAAAGGCAGCTCTTCAAATCTCCGTATCCGGGGAAAGCATTGGATGCTGTAAGTAAGAAGACAAATTATTGGCTGATGGAAAATATTCACCATTTGGCATGGCAAGATGACGAAATTCCCTCTGATGAAATTGAAAGGGAAGTATTTCAATTGATAAGGAGCTATTACAACAGATATGTAATATTTATTGTGGGTTCACATCAAATAGAATGGCTAAAGAAGTTGTGCAAATTCGATCACTATCTCGAAATTGTGGATCTGCAAAAAACTTACAAATGCCCATAATCTAAGACTCTGCTAGCTATATAAGGGAATGCAGGCCATTATGATTGTTGGAGACCTATTCGTGGATTTGTGTGTGCAGATAGAAATTCGAAATTATTGCGTTTGTGGTTCCGCAATAATTTAGTGGTGAAATGGGTAGATTTCCAACAACAAAATAATTGAAATAGTGTGTATCAAAGACTTTATATTCAGTGTTTGGTGCGGGTTCACAACAGAAGAGATAGTTCGACTGAATTGCTGCAGGTCAAATCTCCGCATCTGTGGGCCAACTGAAGAAAAGTTTCCATGGATTGGAGTGGCAAGATGAAGAAATTCCCGGCAACGAAATTGAAGACTGACAAAAAAAATGTCACGTTGTTTAACTGTATTATATAATTATGTCACAAATATTTTTTGTAAATAAAATATTTTAATATTTTGTTTGGAAATAATTATTTTTTCATTTACTCGAGATGTAGTAATTGGTTACATAAATTTCCCACGCCTATCAAAACAAAACCATATATTACTCTTATATTTGTCAAATTATCAGAGTAGGCCAACATCAATCCCAAAACTGTAAAGATAACACTTAGGCCTATCAAATAAGCTCTTTTGGTTTGCCTTATCTTATCCTTATACTGCATAATTGTCGTATAATGGCAATTGTATACTAGTTAGAATTCTACTACGGTTTTTAATTAAAAAAATATAAAAGTTTAATTTTGAAAGGGTACCAATTATAGGCAATTGAAAGGGTACCAGCTAAAAGGCAATTATTTGTAATTGTCTTTTTGTATATACATATAAGTGGTTGGGCTTTTCATAAAACTATTACAACTGCAACATCATTAGACAGGAGATCTCATCAGTTGTCGAATTAAAAGAAAATTTTGATTGTAGGATTTAACAGGTATTGTGAAAACAGCTCAAAAAATTCAACTTTAAAAAAACTAATCATGGGGAATAATACAAGCAGTTTGGAAAAGAGGTGGATTCGATAGTCTAACGAATATTAACTCCCGAAATATAACGTCCAGAATACAGAACTTCATAGTAAAAATCGATTGAATTGAGAAAAATGGCAAAACAATTAGATATCAGAGGATATTCCTGTAAAATAAAACAAGAACTTATATACAGGATTGACAAAGTTTAAGCTAACCATCTGGATGTAAAAACCATAACTTATAAAAAAAAAACGAAATTAAAGCATTAAATAAAAAAAATTAAAGGCTATTGGAAAATAATAAAAAATCAATAATAATATTATAATATAAAAGAGAATACTTTGGTAGAACAAATAGTTAATTATAAATTTATAAAAGTTAACAAATTCCAAAAAATTTAGAAAACATGAAAGTTTAAGAATTGAAACAAATTGCTAAAGAAATCAGAATGAAAGGTTATGCATACATGAATAAAAATAAAAGCATTAAAAATAATTCGATACGACTCGTACTATGTGAAAGGGACAAATTGAAGAAAATTAAAGAATTTTATTTTGATACAAATAATTTTGAGAATATCTGTACTCTAAAATCGTTGTCAAACACTAACTGATATAAAAATACCGTGTTTTTATACAGAATGAAAAGTGATTTCATAAAACCATTTCAACCGAAATGTCGTTGATTAGAATGGCTCTTCAGTTGTCAAGAAATAAAAATGTTGACATTTGGATATTCATGTTCGTCAATAATAATGGTAATGAGAAATTATGGGTCAAAGCGAAAGATATAGCTTCATTTCTCGGATATAAAAAACCACATAGTGCAATTTTAAATTTGGTCAAACCAAAATGGAAAATAATATGAGCAAATTTGAAGGGATTGGCGCTCACCCGTGAACCCCCCTCTAATTGGCAACAATATACGATGTTCTTCAATAAAAAAAGGATTGAATTTATTGATTAAAAAAGTCGATAATTCGACTTGAAACTGAATCTTGTTTCGAGAACAAAGGAACAGGATTACATCAGTGTAACTGTTAATTGAATCAAACATCTGAACTACAAGTTACAATGTACAATCAATAATTACTTAATAGATTTGTACTCTTTGGATTACAAAATTGCAATCTAATGCGACGAATATAATCGCAAATACAGAAACATTGAATATGAAATTGAACGACAAAACACACAAAGAAAAAAACTAAGTTGCGCATTCAGCCGATTCGATCCGAATGCTAAGAATTTCAATGTGCATGATGTTATACACGCTATTGTTCAATTGATAGAACAAAGGGATTTCAATTTATACAATGTTATCAACAGTATCATTCGAATAATTGAACAAAAAACAAATCATTAGAAAAATAAACCTTAGACATAATTGTATAAACAATATGTTTTGTAAACAATTTGTCTATGTATAAGCAACAACCGTTGCACCTAGAATGTCATTGGATAGGAGAAAATATTACCTTTCGAATTTCAAAAACTTTGATGGTTGGATTTTTACACTAATAGACCCTTTGTGGGTGAGGGCCCTTATACAAAACGGACCCCTTTTTTAATTCAATTTTTGGTCCGGAAAATTGGTACAATACCAAAAATCAATTTTGGTGTGCATGAAAGTCCTCCCTTTTAAAATTAAATTTTTTAATATTTATCAACCAATTGTATCTGGCTCCCCTTGACCCCCACCCCCATTTCCCGATCAATTAACACCTTCACTATGAACCAACATCACAGGTTACTATGAAGGAAGATTGTGGGTGAAGGTCCTTAAACAGAATGGATCCCCCCTTTTTTAATTTATTTTTTATATTTATAATTAATTAAAATTATTATTTTTGTTTATATATAAGCAACTGAACATCATTTCATTCGCAATGTGGTTGGTCAAACTGTCTTTTTCGTTGTCAAACTTCCAAACTTTCTAATGTTGGATTTTCTTGCTGATCGACCATAATGGTATTGAACTACTTTGGTTCAAAGGGAAAAGTTATAGCACAATTTCTTGGATATAAAAACTCGTTTAAAATAATTGTAGACTGTGTAAAATTAAACAGATGAGAACATGGTCGAATTCGAAAGGTATTTTTGACATCTGCTCAACTAACAACTTCACTCCAAAAAAGGACTCTTTCCAAAATTCAATTTGGGTGTGCACGAAAAATTCCTCCCATTAACATTCAATTTTTATATTTATTGTTAATAAAAATTAAAACTTTTTATAGAATAACAATAACCACAAAAAATATTAGATATTATTTTTTATCTGTATATAAACAACTGACATTTCACTCACAATGTCATTGGTCGAGCGGTTTTTTTCCATTATCAAATTTCGAGAATTTCAACTCTTGGATTTTCGTGCTAATCGACCATAATGGACTCGAACAATTTTAGTCCAAAGGGAAAGATACTGCATTTTTCGCCAAGTACGATAACCCTCGTTAAGCAATTTTAAGATTTATCTAACCTAAATGGAAAAAAAACCGTGGGTAAAATTAAAGGGTACATCTCAATATACCATTGCCATCCCATTCAACTGGCAACCACATAGCACCTTCATATCTGAACCTGGTGTATATGCTCTGGTAACACATTTAAAACTATCAGAAGATGAACGATTCACTGAGTGGGTCTATGAAGATGTGCTACCTTTCTCGAGAAATAATGGTCAGTACAAAATAGATAAGACTAAAAAAGATGAAGTGTTAAAAATAGTAAACCACAGCTTACTCGAGGTGATAAAATCATTTATATTAACATATGAAGAATTTATACTTGTCAGACAAGATTCTGGAAAAAGGTAGACGAGATGCCATGGTACTTTTTTCATCGCATCGCCGACATTGCCCAAGATTTTATCGTCAAAATCAAATCTGATAGTTTGTTACGCTCATTGTGCTAGATGAAACAAACCAAGAAATGTCCTTCACATGATGCCAACATCGATCGCTCGCCAAATCTCTGAAATGGCTCAACAACAAAAATCCAAATGCCAGGGAACTGTATAGGAATGGGTACATCCTGAACAGCGTGAACATTTTGAATAGCATGAAATACTGACTGAAGGAATCAAAAATACCATATTCTACCTGCAATAACATTGTGTGCATTTTGGATGCCTCTGAGCATGTTGTATCATTTGTACTTAACATAATCACATCACCGAAAGTCTTGAATAAAGTCTAATTTGTGTAAAATAAAAAAAAAACATTTAAAAAATTATAATTATAAAAAAAAAAAAATTTTTTACTTTTAACTCAGTGTCGTTAGTCTAACAGTTTGTTTCCATTGTCAAACTTCCACAATTTTAACTGTTGAATTTTCATACTGGTCGACCGTAATGGAATCGAACAATTTTGATTCAAGGGGAAAGTTATAGCATAATTTATTGAATGTAAAAACTCGTGTAAAGTAATTTTAGACTGTGTAAAAAATGATTGGATGAAAATGTAGTTGAATTTTGAAGGGAGTGGCTGGATTATTCCCTTTCCAAATTTAATTTAGAGTCCCCAAAATTGATATAATGCAAAAATTCTATTTTTCTATTAATTATTAATAAGTTTATCTGACTCCCATCTGACCCGCAAACAAAATTCATACAAAACAATCATAATAGAGTTCTTTATGTATAGTTCAATTCAAATCACCATTAAAATTAGGTGCTTATTGATAGTTTTCCCGCCACCTTTAAATTCATTCCAGACGCCCGAGGGCTCCACGATCGACATTCCTCCTCCCCCTTCCTACTTTCAACAACCAATCACATTGAAGTATTTCACATACTCTTCTTTCAATTTGACATATATGGTAGTGAAATCTGGAATATATATATATATAGAGGTATGTTACATGTATAATAAGGTATATTTATTATGTTATATAATTATACTTACTCCGTATTCCTTTCCTGCTCTGGGAGGAGTGATGTTGCCACGTTCAGCTCTCACCTTCGACTTACATATTTTTTCCAGATTTCGCAGCCATATAAGCCAAACTGAAAGGAGGGGAAGAAAGGGGAACATAAATACTGCAACATGATTGGTTGTTAAAAGTAGGAGTGGGGGAGAGCAGTAATGTCGATTACAACACACACATGTGGGTTATCTCGAAACAACAAATGTGAAAAAAAAAAAAATTTGTAATTTATTTATGTGTATTTTTTTGTAATTTGTATGTAAATATTTTTTTAAAATAATATATAGATCTATCTGTGTTTTTAATACACTATCTACAAAGGTGATTGTCAATCAAATGGAAACATTTTTCTCCTTCGAGCACAAATTATTTTAATGCACATTTTAAGAGTGCCATGCACAAACCTAGCATTGTGACCCAAATAACCAAACACAGTCTTTGAACAATAGCTTAATTTTTTATGCTATCAAACAGAGATATGTTTTATTCTTAGCTTCATTATTTGCTTCTTCAAATTCTTCTACAATCTTTTCGATCGTCTTTTTATGTTCTTCTATTTTCGACAATATATCAGAACCAAAACTGTCGACAAACCAAGAGGAAACATAATCTGCAAATGAATCTGTTACATTTATTGTCGGCGAAGTTATTTTCCTAATAGCATCTTCAATTTTACCGATAATTACATTACCTCTAGTTCAATTTCGAGTAACAATACTGGCAGCTCCTTCAGTTGCAACATATTTAGTTGTATCACCGGCTCTTGATTTCATGCTAGAATTTTAAACATTTTCATGTTCAACAGAATTGTCCGAATTTGTATCCGCGTCTCACCGTAATAAATCATCATTATAGTCACTTCCCTCTATCAATGTATTAAAAAGTGTTGAATTTTTTCTGATTTAAACTAGAAAAATCATAATGTTCTGTATTACTGGATTTGGATAGTAGAGTTGATGAAAAGACTCTGTTGGTTACCACACACAGAAATAATACAAGGTAGTTTTTTTTTTTTTTTTTTCAAATGTTCTTACATACACATATTCATTATTTAATTTCCATGGCGCAATGTTCGGCTTGGATTCCACTGAAAATGGGAGTGTTTAACATTGTTGACAAACCCAATGTGTTTGTTGTCTGGAACTCTCAATTAGTTATACTCGCATCTGCCATGAATTTAATTCCACTTTCGCTGATGACATTCACCAGAGGCCCCGAAATTTTGGAATATATGTGACATAAATCAGTTTTTTTTTTTTTTTTTTTTTTAATTTCATAGGAAATGTATGTTTTCAACTATCTGATAAAGGTGACAATGCAAAACATCTGTCCATGTAAATCTTTTGGAAGGGGAATAATCTTGTTGTAATTTTGAACAAAGAACAAAGCTAGGTAATTGTACAAGTATAAATCTTTGTGTAAATACAAGAGTTTTGTGTTGCTCCTGTATACCAACTGAGCCTGTGGTCATTTGGCCTAGACCGATTTCGGATCAGGCCACATGGATGGGATTTACAACTATTTGTGTAGGATCCAGTACAATATCGACTCGAGAAAATTCCGTACGTAAAAATGAAGATAAAAAAAATAATTGGTTGCTGAATAGAGAACTGAAGTTGAATATTTAAAAAAATGTCCATTAATGCAGTTTCCAAAATGACAGCATACACATCCTTAACACTGCCATGTTTATAAATATGCATTACGTGGCACGGTCTCAACCGCTTTACAGTCATATTTTCCGAAGCATCGACAGATATCTCGATGGCCTCATCTTTTTTTCGCATCTTGGACATATTTTCGAGTAATGCATAATAGCAGTCATGGTGTACAAAAATCACTGCCAACACCAAACGCGACAAAGGACGTTTCGAGTCCAACGTGTAGGCATGATATATTGTTGATTGAGAAATTTGTCAAACACGTCATTGTGTATACACACTCAGTACTTGAAACACATGTACGAAGCAGTTGCTTTTATGTTCATTGCATAGCATGTGAAAACCTAATTGTTGGTCGTCCAGTCAAACTGTTCAATTCCATTCGTAGTTTCAAGAATTATCATGTTTGAATGTTTAATGTCGAGCGCTCCCTGTTGCCTTGGCTCCAAGTAATTGGCGACGATTATGTTTAGAGATGAACTCTGGTCAATGTCAAGTTGATCATCAGAACCCAGTTTTCATCCACGTTTGCAAACTTGTCGGCGATTTCGTCCAAATCTCACGGGTTTGCAGTGGATGCATCAAGAATCAAACGCATCCATCAATTGTAGCTTCGCACGATCGGACCTATTTCGCCTGCAAACTCTGCCGTATTTTCTCTCAAGTTTTCGACATCGCATTGATTTTCATACACGGTCGTCAACAGCATGAGAAATTGTTCCGTCAAGATCGGATCCAATACCTAGGACATTAACACTTTAGGGAAACTGATTCATCAAGTCGTAAAATTCCATATAAAATTCACATGTCGGGTAATGTACGAACCTTTCTTTGCCAGTAAATATGCCATTTCAAAATTTACATTACGCTCATATCCTTTTCGAAAATTGTGGACAAAGAAAAGCTTGGTGGAAGAAATCAGAATATCACCAATCGTAACTTGATCACCAATTAATTTTAATAATATGTATGGTTCCAACTCGTGCTCATTTAGCAGACTGTTTATTATCAAATTTAATCGTCTTTTCAGGCAACTCTGAACATTAATACTTTCTTTCCTGCGAAATTCATTCGCCTACATTGTATGCTCTTCACTCACAGAACACTGATTTGAGACTGAGAAAAAAACTATAACTTAGTTTTTTGTAGAGGTTTCTTCTTTTTTGTTTTTTAACATATATATATATAATTAATGTGAATGAATCTCCTCCAACTCATTAGGAGATCGTCGTCAACCATGTCGGAAAGAAAAGATTTTCTCGAAAACTCTTTCACTGCAACGTTTATCATGTGGCTGATTGCTTCGATATTGATAGTAATCAGCAATGGATTTTTACGCAAAGAATATCTCAACAGAATTTTCGTCATCATAGCAGGACTAACAATTAATTTGGGTTCGATCATTGATTGTTTGGCGAAGACAGTTACTGTCTCCAATATATTTGATTGGATTATGCATCGGCTGTTTGGAATTACTAATTTTACAACTCTATGAACATTTAATATTTGGAAATGAAATGATGTCTGCACTTATCACGACTGTCTTTAGTTTGACTTGCAGTAGCTTGATGTTTATCACTTTGTGAGTTATCCCAGACAAATACAATAAGTTTTTCTCGAAGGCACTTCATATGTGGGGAAGTATTTACTCGATCGTTTGATTTTCTCTAGTTTCTGGTGGAATATCCCCCATACAAAACAAGACCGAGAATAGCCTACTCCAATGGATGTATACCATCGACTTGGAAAACGAACTAATGTGCTACGTACAAACGCTGATGAAAAGTAAAGTGTTTCTAGACCGCTCTCCATACTCGCAGTTTGTGTATGGGTTGTTATTAGATTACAACGGCCAACACACCGACCGGCATACGTTCAAACAAAATGTGTTGCCCGTCTTACAACTTTGTGCCGAACGTTTACTTCACATACACGAAAGGTTCCTGCAAAAATGTTCCATTTTTGGTTGCAAAGTCGAAAAGAAATGGTGTCTCACAGCAGACATTCCATTTACAAAGGAATTGATCAAGAGAAGAAACATTGAAATCCACAACAGGTTCAATTTGGATAATTACATTACTAATCAAAATTTCTTCTTTGCTTGGTTTGCTTCCCTGTTTGATCAAGAAGTTGTGTTTGTGAAAAAATATGTATCAAATGAATTGACAAAAATAAATGTATAAATAAAAACAATGTTATAAATAATATATATATAATTTATTTATGATATGAATATTTCACTTACAGCAATGATTTTTTTATGACATATTGCACCTTTGGAATGTGTAAATAGACATTCGATACATGAAATCGAATGATCACAATGCAGAAAAACATGCTTAAATTCTCTTTGATAACAAATCTCGCATAACAGTATATTTTGTTGTTCATCTTCATTATCGCCACTGCTGCTGCTTACACATTTCTCCAAATCGTTGTTTGCAGATTTTGCCATCTCCTCGTTCTCTTTTTGCTTAAGCAGTTGTATTCTTTCCACCCAAATTTTATCGATGAAACCCTTTCATTTTGCGAAAAGGAAAAATTTACATTCTGGATACCAAAAACCATGTTTAATCCAAGGATCATATTCATCTTCCCAATGTGTAAAGTTTTTACCGCAATGAAAACAAGTCACTCGATCACCGAAACACGTGTAAAAGAACCCCGCATTACTTAGCTGTTTCGGGTCTTGAACTAGAGATGTAGGCCATTGTTTTGTTTTAAACGTTTTTATTCGTGCTTCATGCGTATGGTATTTAGGATAGGCATGATGTTCTTTGTTGTTTTGCAAAAGTTGAGATATGGCATCAACATCAGCATCATCGTCTAAGATATCGATTTTACAAATATTTTTACTGTCCTCGAAATTTGCAGTCATAATAGGATATATGTTATCCTTTATCAAGTTAACATACAGACATTCGATCATCGAGTAATTATAAACGTGTTCTATCCAAGGTCATCTTCTTCCTACCAGTGATAATATTTGCAACCGCAATAAAAGCAAATAACCTCATCGTTGTCCCCCATGTAAAAGAAACCAGCTTTACTAAGTTGTTTCGGTCGTTGTTTCATCGCCTTGGGTCAAAACTCGTTTCGTTGCCAACCGCGATTCAAACAAGTTTTATTCTGGATACCTCGAACCTACATATTCCACGACACCCGTCTCTTCGAAACACGCCGTTTGCAATCCCATAAACGCAGATTGCAAGGCATTGGAGGACCGTTGCCCATGTTTGTGAAAAGCATATACTCGAAATTAACCATAATTATTTTCCTCCTCTCTCTATTCCGCCCACCTTTTTTCGGTGAGTATCATTATATATGTATATATATATATATATTATATATATATGAAAACAATTCACAAAGTATGCACAAAGTATTGCATGAATGATTCGGTGAATCGTTGCCTGGGAAATAACAAATTCTTTGATTTATTTAAAATTCGTTTTTCATTTAAATACAAACCATCATCTCTCAAAGTTAAATCATTCCATTCGATGGTCGAGATAAACGAATTTTGACCGAATCGGGGAACCATGTGCGCATTTATACCCATTTGGTACATTTCCTTATCGATTTCGGCCATGGTTTCGTTCAAGGAAAGTTTCGAGGAATTGATTGCGTCTTTAAATTTGAGCATACCATCGAGCGAAACCAATTTATCCACGAATCCCAGGTAGTGATGAATGTTTCCTTTGGCGCCGCTCAAAACGATGCTAATTAAATTTCCGTCCAATAACCTCGGTGATTTTAACGAGTAGAGAAATGGGAATGATTCGTCGTGAAAATCATTAATGATGCCATTTGCCAACTCGTAAACTCTCTGGTTCACCTCGCAAAATAAATTGTATGTTTTCCTCGAGCCGTACTTGAAATAAACAGACACGAAAATTTTCCAAAATATCCGCCGTTGGTTCGACCAAGTCGTAAACGTGGGGTATGTCGACAATCAGTTTGTCCACTGCTTAGCTATTTGTCTCGTCATCGAAACATTTCAGTATGTAAATGCTGTAAAACAATTCATATAATTGGTTAAACTCGTGTGTTTTGGATGTGCTTCGTTTATGGATGTACAGAATATGAGCTTCGGTAAATTTCAACCTCAGTTAATTAAAAGGAACGTAAATACTGTAAATGGGAGACATGTTGACTATCGCTTCCTTGATGGCGACCACATTCGAAACCACGTACAATAATTCTGCATCTCCATCGATGTCTGCATTCTGATTCTTCAGGATCAACGGCGAGACAAACAGTAAATCTGCCGTCGCAAAAGCCACTCTATCGATGACTACGATCGAGGTGGGATGTATCACTGGATCTCATTTGAGTAAAATGACTGTAACCGAACCCAGATTGACGAACATCTCCATTTGTCCATCCACAATGTTGGTCAAGTCAAAGCGGACGATTCGAGACACATTAAGGTCGATGCTTAGCGATGTCATCCACAAGTGAGGAATAATGATTTCGTTTGGTAGTAGATCGGCTCGTAAAACGATTTTATTGTGCAAATATTTTATTCGCGGTGACAGTAAATTCCAGCACATGTGGCTCCTGCTACCTTGCAACATTGTCTTTATCGACCCATTACAAAATGAAATGTCAAAAAACTTTTTATTCTCGACAAATGTTTGCTTGTGCAGCGAAAAATTTGCTCGTCCAAGGCGTAAATAGCTTGTTCGTCAACCGTACACGACTCACCGACCTCGCACGATTCTAACAAGATTAAAAATGTATATATTTTCTTCCAGTTGCCATAAATTTGACTGTACTGCCACGTCTTTATCCCATCTATTAAATTGTGGTGCCATTTTCCAGAGGATTCTGTAAACGATGCTATCAGGGAATCGAACTAATCCAGAATGAAATGTAAATTTTGTTTCTTATGTATTGGTGATTCCCAATCATCTTGAACAGGATGACCAATTTGGCCATTTCGTCAGTTTCCAGAATGTTTTTAAACTTGGAAATTGATTCCTTCAAGTGCATTTTCAAGTTGGTAATAACAAAACAGCATAGATCATCGTAATTACTTTTTCATTGTTCCATGGCCCTGCGATTCGACCGACGGTAAATGTATAGATATTTTGTTTGTACGATGCAAATACCAATAGTGTGTTGCACCTCGACTAAAGCACGATTTTTTAATTGTTCATAAATCACCAAATGTTGATGATACATCTTATTTGTTTTGTGCTAACAATTGGCCAGTTTTTTTTTTTTTTTTGCTCGTCCCAGAGTAATGCCCGACACTCATCTGAAAAACTAAGACTTATATACTGATTTTATTTTTTTATCGTTTATTCTTATTTTTATTGTGTGTGTATTTCGCCCGATAAAAAAGGCTTATATATTTTATTTTGTTGGTTTTTCCTTTTTTTCTTTTCATCCATAAAGTGATACACTCAAGGCTCGAAAAAAAATTTCAAACAAATAGTGCAGCAAGTAAAAAAAAATACATTAGGCAAAGTTGAGGGTAATGAAGCAAAAATGTTGGCGTAATCTTGAGGAAAACTTGAAATTTGCCTCAACTTTGCCTCATTATCCTGTAATCTTTCATTTTATTACGGCATAATCTTGAGGCACAGTTGAGGCATGCTCAAGATTGCTGCAAGAACCACATGAGGCTATGTTGAGGTTGCCTCATATTTGCCTTCTCATTCCCTCTGATTAGACTCATTAACTCACATAGTTTTGTGAATCGACCCGTAGTGCGAATTGATGGTGTTGAATAAAAGCATCCTGTATCGGCATCGTTACAGTCTTCGTATTCCAGGGCATCGACCGTGAATGTAACATCCGAGGCGATAACCAGTCCTTTTATAAGTGACCTTGATGGATTTGCATCGAAAATCAGCTGGATGTTTACAGTTGAATTATGTTTCCATGGCAGCACATCTCCAGTTTAAGAAATGGTTCCGAAAAGTCTACCAAGTGGGTAATTTTCCCACGTAATTTGTTTTTAAATGAGCAATAATCGCATACAATGTATTTGATGTTTATTGTGTTGCCGCAGGTAAATAAAGTCGTGTGAAAATCCAAGTTGGCAACCACCCAATGCCCTTTATCAATTTTTTTCAACGTCTGCAACACTAAAACATCCATCGGCGAAAAACCATGGTGATCATTTTCAATGATATTTATTGAATACATAAGAGGAATTTAAAAATATATAATGTTTCAAGATTTGATGGAATTTATACACAGTTTTCCTTTTGGACGATGTGTAAAATGGACCGAGATGGGAGATTTTCGATATTTGCTCATTTTACCCTACAACACAATGATGGCGAATTACAATGGGAAACTAGCAATTCTACTCCCGAAAGGAAAATCCAATAAAACCAACATGACTCGAGTAGTGGAAATTGACGATAAATGCGAGGAACACAGGTTTGAGAAAAAAACTATAAACCTTAAACCCTCGACACTGTTAAAAATACTAAATACTAACAGATGCGAAATTGATTACTTATTTGATGATATAACACCCACGCATTATTCGGCATTGCAAATCATCCAGACAACTTGAACTGGGTAAAGAAAGAATCTGAGTTTGGGTATTTATAGTCAAGTTATTTAGACTTGCAGTACGAAAAAATACATTTTTTTTTATAATGCCTTGTTTTTTTTATATGTAGAGAAAACATTTGAGTGCTCTACAATTGTCATTCTTCACAAAGTGACTTGGTTGTTATGGCAATGATGATAACGATGATTATGGCAGCAAAATCAGAGATGGTTATGATGGGAATGTTGGTACTATCAACAATGATAACGATGGCCTTGATGGAGACGGCGACGAAGATTGGAATTTGACATTTGTTACAAAATTATTTTGCATTAAAAATAAACAAATCAACATGTACATTAAATTAAAAAAATATTGAAGAAAAATATATCTTTTATTGTTTAGTTCCATGAAATTTTGTCATTGTGTCGTCATCGACATATACACTATTCCCCCTCCCCCCTTGCCACTCATAATTTCAACACACTCTGGTAAAGTCTCGCAGAACTAAACAAGGGTAACACAAAAATAATTCATCCACTCTTTAAACAATACTATGATAGTCTACCTGAAAACATTGTTCATCAACTGATAAAAATGTATTCCTTTACAATAATTGTATGATAAGAATGTTGATCAATTCAAATCCATTGATTTTTTTAAGACTCGCGAAAGAGGACGCAAATGATGCATCAGGTCCCATTTAAAGTATATGAATTTCATGAAAAATAGCAGTACTTTGGCAGATTTTCAAGAAGTAGTTTCATATTTTATTTTCAGGTAATAACCAAAAACTCGAGCATACTCCACCGCTGTTTGCAACACGGTGAGCGAACTGAAACGTCTAGATCCCTTGTACCAAAAACCCTTTAAAATGTCCATGATCACTTCGGCTTATCGGCGAGCAGCAAAACTGAACTGCTACGATGCACAGATCTTGTATTTAAGTGATGGAAGTCCCATCACCGTCGAAGGAAAAAAGAATAACAACCTAAAAATTGACAAAAGTCCAAAAGTCTTGCCTTGGAATAACGCACAGAAAATACACACAAATATGTGGAAAATGAACTTACCGAGTTTCTAAATATCTCGAACACTCCTTACTCATCGGAAGCGGAACTGTTGGTTTTAATTGATTTCCTGTACAAGATAGGTAGACGAAAAAACGAAATGTTTTCCCTGACGATGAGTCAAGTTAACGAAGTGATTGAAAGTGAAAGAACTGAAATTTAAACAAAAACAAAAACAATAATGTGTATTCCTTCTCAGTTTACACATCCGCTGAATACGTTTGTGAATCATCCATCACGTTCTATTAACAAAAACTTGAATAGACTCTTTGTCACCCGATACGAAAAACTCCGTTTGATTTACATTGCCTTGTACAAAAAAATAACAGGAGTGAGGCCCGATCAGGGTGTGTTGTTTCATGCTTGGCGAAATAATTTTTCGGTCCATGCAAGTGCGGTCGATCCGAGATTAGTTCAAAATGCACTTGGGCACTGTAAAAATGTCCACATTGAATTACGTAAATAAACAAATACTGAACGATACCGATCATCAGCAAATTTGACTCAACCAACTCGCGTATAATTTTAAAAAATAATTTTTTTTTTCTTATTGTCAACTCGATGGTATATAACTGCAGGAACGCATCGAACCTCATCAATAAATCTTTGTCGTCGAGAATAACATAATTTCGACGAGGTGTGATAAATATGGAGCATGTGCCCACCAACCTGCCTTCTGTTAATGTTTTATTTGTGGTTACAATGCTCAGTGTCTCGACGTATATGATTTGCCTTCGCAAACATCAGAGATGGAGAGATCGTCTTAGCCGAATTCCTCGAGGAAGATCGGCGGACGGCGAGAGGGTGAAGTTGGTGATGCTGCAGCTGCTGCCATCAATGTTCCTGTTTCTGTTATAGATTAAGAAGTTCACTCGATTTGTATCGTTGACTTTCAAGGTTTTGAAATTCTTCAAACATTTTACGTAAAGGAGTTGGCTATTCTCGACATTAAAACAAATCGCATACAACACTATGTTTTTGGACCTCCGTGTAAGCTAACTTGTTTCAGTGAGGAGACCAAATCAACCATCCGAAATTCGATTTCACATGTGCATGGAATATGCTGGTATGAAGGGGGGGGGGGGGGGTACCTTACAAGTGTGCGTTGAGTATAGTGCAAGAAATGCTGAGGAATTACAAACACGTTTCAAGTGTGAAAAAATACAAGATTTTGCCCAGTCAATTTCTACCCCCATTCCTATTCATCAACTCGATCCACGACCTCGAAAACCATATAACAAATTTTCTAGAGTAGGTGAAGAATGCAGTGGACTCGATACTTTCCTCGCGATGTATCACCCACTATGGACTTTGTGTGATGGAAAAGGTGTGTATTTTTTATTTTTAAAGAAAAATACGTTTGTGAAGTGTGGTTTTTGTATGTAATTTTGTATGTTTTTTGTATATAAGTTCTAATTATGACCCTCAATAAAGAAAAAATAAACAAATACTTCGATGCTATTTTGGATTTTCAAAACAAATCCTATCTTAAACGATGATTCCTACTCCACTAAAATATATGATAAACTTTTGCGTCATCCACAAAGTGGAGAAATATTCAATAGTTGTCCAAAATCGACAAAAAAAATTGTATATTCGGCGTAAAAATCAACATGAAATGTACGTGATTTTATAAGAGGTAATCGACAGTCGTTTATAGATTTGTACTTTTTCTCTTGTGTAAAATTATAGACAAAGTGGTTCTCGACGATCGGGATAAAGGCCAGTTCATAATATACCGGTTTATTTTGGCAGGGACTCAATTTCTAGATAATTTTCCAAGGACAGAAACCTTGTTACGATGAACACTGATGAACCTTCGTCGTGAAGGAGATTTCAACTTAATTGACGACATTTCGAATAATTTGCCCATTTATGTGTTTATCGTTTATCACTTTACGAAATCAATCTCGAAGTGTTTATACAGGTATAAAGAATATTGACGAAACTTTTGATGATGCAGAAAAATTGCGATTATTGGAATTGATTATTTCGAAGTTTCAAAAAAAATACTGCTACGATCGGAGAGTCGAAGGTGACAAATTTGAGGCAATTTTCACGCGTAAAACGACCATGTGTTGGATCTGCTCGATGCGAACACGGCCGCGATAGAAACAAATGATGGCAATAATGGTAAAGATGATGGTGATTACGATGGTGAAAATTAATGCAAGTTACATAACATAGATAATGATTGGGAGAATTTTAACAAAGCCGCAGTATCGACCATTGTTTACCGCAAAGATCATGTCGATAGAACGAGCCACTCGAAATTAGCGAATTTAATGAAACCGAAACCGAAGTCATTATTTCTGACGAACCAGTTATAAGACCGACTGATTAAAATTTCCGCGAAATCGGATCAGAAATTGAACTTGTAAATACTGCTGAGGAATCCACAATGGTGCCGGTGGAACTGATTTCCTACATAACAGAGCCCGAAACCACATTCTTGGAAATTGAAAAGCCAACAACCACACCCGACGAAATATATTTCAGTGAAAGCAAATCGGAAACCGAAATCGAACACGAGGAAATAGTAGCACGGCACTCACTTGAATAAAGTACTTTAGACGAGCCTGTGTTGGAAGAATTGAGCTAAAAGGAAACCAATCTCAAAGAACCTAATGAATCGACAGGGGTGGAAACGGATTCGGGCTAAATAAAAACTTAAATCGAGCATTTTGGAAAATGCAAAAATAATAATAGTCGAAAAATACATAGGGATAAATCTCCACTATATTCAGTCTTTGATGGAAAACTGCTTATTTGAGTGTAAAAAAAAAGGCTTAAATGAAAAAATGTATTTTAATTATTTGTGTTTGCATTTCCTTTACCGTGGCTACGCTTTGCATACAAGCAAGGCATTAGACGATTCCCGAAAACTATGACGATCGAATCGAGGTTAAAAAATTTACAAATAATGGCATGTTTCACAAGACGGTCGATTTTCTATCACTACCATTTCGTTATATGGATTCGTTAGATTGCCAAGTTTTATGTGATCTATCAAAGTTGAATTTTGATTGCGATGAAAACAAATGCACTCCACGAATAAAAGCAACACCTGCCGCAATAAAAATAACCCAACAATCATCCACAACCTCTTCCCATCGCGCAAGCATTGTTCCGTGTGATTCTGAACATGGAATAGTTAGTGTTGAAAAGCTCCGATCCTTTGGAAATTCAATGGGCATGTATCTCGACTTACCCATTCATGTGGAACAATGACGGGACTCAGACTCCGTACGCCTGCAAGGATGGAATCGTCACGAGCTATTTGACAACGTCCAGTTTTAAATTAAACTATTGTAAATGCAGGGCCGATATGATAATGGGGTGTTTTCGAATTTCAACCACACACCGAGAGATGTTTCTCATCAACCCACATTAATTTTCTGACAAATTTTCATGAAATTCAGAATATCAACAATAATAATTCATAAGATGTGTGTATTTATTATTATTATTATTATTATAGCTAACTGCGGCCGTCATAGTTTTAATTTATTTTTCCACAGAGATGCAATACTTTATACCGGACATTTACAAGAGAAGCGAAAATGAATTTCCTATTATATTTCGAATACTATTTCCACGACATATTTGTATCTCAATAAACAATCTATTTTGTAAAGCACACAATTAATTTTCCAAGTGTTAAATCTGCAATTTGAAATCGAGATCTTTTGTACGCGAATAGAAACGATTCGAATGTCGGGATTATTCAATTCTCCAGCCGCGACCACAGAGATGGAGACCCGTTCGATGGCGAAGGTCCAATATGCACACACGCATCCCTACCTCCCTACAAAAGCATATGTTTTGACAAAAATAACAAATGGTCCAATCTTTTTTACCAACAGGTACTCATTCACGAATTAGGTCATGTGCTGGGTTTATACGACAATAAAAGAAAAGGTAGCGTGATGTACGATCCGACAAAACATAATAAATTTACGAGGTTTGATGTGCACATTATTTCAATATATCCGTTTTTTTTTTTTAAAAATGAAGATAAAAAAAATATATAGATTCTTTTTATTTGTTCAGAGTACAAAAAAAAAGAAGGGGGTGGGGCATTATATATGCAACTTCATTTCAAACGGAGATCAAAACTCGAGAACTTACTATAAAAAGTGCATATGTAAAGTCACTGTGTGCTCTTACCCATTTTTTTAAGTTCTCGTTGGTAAGTTATTGAATTTGAAAAATCATCATTTCTTGTACAACAACTGCAAAATTGTTTATCTTTTGGATAGAAAAAATAATATATGGTTCAAAGCAAAATCCGTTGCCGGGTTATTGGGATACGAAAATATCAGGAAAGCTATTAAGAATAATGTGAAAGATAAATATGGAAGAACTTTCAATGAACTGGCAACAAATGCAACTTATGTTGTAATTGTCAACGAGCAGCCTCACGCCACCTTCATCAACGAACCGGGTATTGTATTTACAGATTGATTATGTATTCCAAAATGCCCTTTGCGGAAAATTTTCAAGATTTTATTTACGAACACATTCTCCCGTGCATTCGCGAGGGTAAACAGCGCATATTTCAGAATTACATAGAGTATTTTACAAAACAACTCGGAGAAATAACCAACGACGTGGAAGTTATGAAGAGAGAATTATTGACTCTATCTGCAAAGGGCTGTCGTCGCCAATACCTCTAAAGAAAGTAGAGAAAAAATTAGCAAATGTTTGATACCAAATTTCTTGGTGTTGACATTTAATGAAGACAATTTTGATTTTTCGTATTATGTAATTTATGTACAAAAAATAAATTTAAAGAGCCAACTCAACTTGCTTCGAAGGAAACTGCAAAGAATTGCTGCATTTAGAGTATAATTCACCATCTCAAAACATGTACGGCCGTGTCACGAATGCATTGAGTGCACACATATTTTTCAAGAATTACTTTATGATTTAAAATATTGAATTTACAGAAAACAAAATGTTGATTCAAATTGGTAATATGGAAAAATGAAGTGTGTGTGTGTGTGTTTTTTTTTTTAAATTATTTATTTCGTAAACGTTCGATAATATTACCCAAAATTCAAACTCCGAACGCATGCCTGTATTTATCATGGACGTTTTATAAAAATTTGCCCTGTTTTGTGTACACATTACACTAAAATTTAGTTCTTGTAAATAACGCTCGGAGCTTAGCGAATTCAAAATGTTTTCTTGAATCTCTTCAAAAACTCTGTCATTTTTTTTTTTTTTTTTTTTTCGAGATATAGGTTGAGTTTCGAAAAGTTTAATTACTTGCCATATACACCTGGTCTATTTTGAACTTCGAGAAATAAATTATCAGCGAAAATCCTAAACTCCTTTTTTTCTGAATAACCGAGTTGGGTGATTAAAGTATCGGGAAATAAGTCGTGATTAAATGCCATCGTGTCCATCTTACCATTTGGCATAATTGACAAACCCTCCAAACCCCGATAAATACTCGAGCCTAGAGTAGATATGGACCCGGCGGTGGACGAAGATGAAGTCGACATCTTATCCAAAAAAAATATAGCTGAGAATGCGATTTTCCTCATGTCTGTCGCCGATTTTGGTAACGCTTTGGTTGTCGGGTGCCGCCATCACCTGATCACCACCACCATTAATTTAAGATATCGTTATTTCGGAGATGTAGGCATCTCATCGCTGTGGTAACTGCCAACGTCACTGAGCAAAATTCGACGTCGTAATCGTCTTCGTTTTGGCATTTCTCTCGGAGTTTTTTTTATTGATTTAACCGTACAATTATGTTTGATTGGTTGGCGGAAATGATTTTCAGAGTTGTCGTCGATGGTTTTGGAACGGCGTGGTATTTGACGATCGATAAAAAGGTAATCCCACCCTCTCTTCTTTATCGAAACCTTCAGACGGTAACCAATTACCCTCATCCCTTCTGGTTTTGTCATCAGCCAAGCAACTATCATCGTCATCGCCGTGATTCGACTCTTCGTCAATGCGAGTTTGTGGAACAGACTCGAATACGTTTGTTGTCGAGACACGATGATGATGAGGGGATTGCGGACGAGGTGCGGGAGTATAGGGAAAGGTTATCTTAGGTCCCAGTGTATGTGTTCGATTGGAATCTAGCGATTGCGGGCATCTGGGTAATGATCAGGGTGGAGTTGGGGGTCTGGAATGTGATTGTGATGCATTATAGAATTTTTTTTTTTAATTTGTGAAAATGTGACATATGCAAAAAGTATTTTACCATCATTTTGATCAATATTCCATAGGATTAAATACTAACATAACCCCCTCGTCATCGTTTTCAAGTTTTAAACGAGTCGATAAACTCAGATCAACATAAAACAAATTGGCCAATTTGCGAATCACCATATTGAATATAACTGTACTAAAAGTGGGTAAATCCATAAATATTTGTGGAGATAATTTATGTGGGTCATTGTGACGAATTTTTAAATTAAAATTATTATATTCCTACCAAAACTGTCCAATTTCAAAATTATTGTAATCTGAAATTTTTTTCTCATGGCAAAAATTTGTAATTTATAACTGAGATGAATAATCACATATTTTTTTATAGGGGCTATAACGTATAATGAAAAAAAATAGTCATTTCAGTTAACTATTTATTTTATAAATATATATTTTACAAATACATTTATGCATGTATGACACAAAAAAAATTTGTTTTCGTATATATATATATATATATATATATATATATATATATATTATTTACTATATATACTATATAGTATTTATATATATATATAATACAAATTGATTTATTTTCACAATACAATTATTCCTTTTTTACACGAGTTGTTATACCGAGAATTTAATTTTCTGACAAGATAGTTCAAAATAAAATCTACATTTTCAAAAGAACATCTTTTTTTATGTGCACTGGGATTATGAAAACCACAGGTGCCACATTCGATAGGTAATTTCCGCATAGCTATTACGAGTTTCTCGGCAGGCACTCCCAACTGCATCAGAAAGTGAATTTTTTGAGCACCCCTCACGACGATGTGTCGGATCCAACTTTCGGTGACGATTTTGCGTATTGTTTCAATGTCCATCATCTGATGATGTTCGTTACGTGGAAGATTCCAAGGTATGCCGTGTATTTTCCGGTAGAGGTACAAATTTTGCCCAAAATCACCCAACATACTTGCGTTGTGTGATAATGGAACTGGTCTTTGAACATGAGCCATGTAAATTCCCTTTTTTGTAGCACATCCAAATTCAAGGGGAAAGTTTTCACCAGTATAAACGCCCAATTGAATGGCAATGTCCATTGTTTTATCCCATTCCAAATCAACTTCATCCAAGATGATATTTTGACGTAGTTTAATTGTGGAATTTCATTCAAAGTTGTTGCTTGATTCAATTCTTCGAGAAATTCTGGTGATAGCAAATCTTCTATGGTCGCTTCTTCCCAGAAGCTTATCTCGTCATAGTCCTCGGCCCACTCTTGGGGTGATTGCGTTTGTTCAATGTCCATTTTGATACAAAATGAGTTTTTGTGTTTTCATGATATATACAGACTTGTTTACGCAGAGAAAAAAATATATCACAATATTCCATTGCCCTTTCCACATAAACCGAACTATAGGTAAGGCACAGGCCTAAGACTTTTCTTTTTAGAATTGCATTGGCAAATTTTTCCAAGTCCATTTGAACCTCTCATGTGGAAAGTGATTATTTTCTTCCTGGGCACACTCATTTTTGTCGTAAATATCTAGCCTGCTCTTCATTTCCTACAATTATAAATTTAATCTAAGCTTCTTTCAAAATTGAACGAACAGTTTTGAGTTTGATGTTTTTTTTCTTTAATTTCCCAGGGTATTCCATGCTCTTTCATTTCCAAATTGCGATTTTGTTTGAGATCGTTAGACATACTCTTTACCAAGTGTATGTATGGAACGGGTCTAGATATATACAAAATATTTGACCCTCGTGTAGCATATCCAAACTCCAATTTATATTTTTTCCCATGACGCCTGCCAAATTTAAAATCAACAACTAATCAACTTCTGGCATTTTTCTACTCAGGGTAGTTTTTTTTGTCCTCTTCACTAGAGTCCCTTGAAGATTCTGAACACCCATCACTGCTGTTGGTACTACTTTGTCTTTTCCTTTTTAAACTAAATTTTCGCACTTCGTTTATATCAAAGTCTTGTTCTTCTCTTATATCAAACTTTTTCTATTCTTTTATATAAGACTGTTTTGTTTCCTGTACATCTTCATCAGTCGAATGTACCTCTCTTTCTACATCGTCAGTGTCACTATCAGTATTCCATGTTGAACACCGTACTTGTTGTTGATAATATCTCCGGTCGTCTCTCGAAGAGCATTGTATGGGTTCAGCTTCAAGTTTACCATTCAAAGGCTGTAGTTGATGCTCTTTATGTTCAGCTCCACGTGCATTAAACATCTTGTTGAAATACTACCTCGTCGCTGGAAATAGTCAAGGTAGTTATGACTTGGAAACTTCTCGCAGTCACTGCAACTGCACGAATGACTGCTCTGTGATTTCCGACGCCTATATATACGAGAGTGCGAAAAAATAGCAAGATTTTATAAGACAAAAAAAACACAAATGATATCGTGTATGGAATTACTCATTTATTTTTTTCGCTATTTCTAAAACCTGAGTTTGCCAAAGAGCTCGTGGCATCGCCAAAAAACAATTTTGGTTTTTCCAGCACTATACACATGTAACGCTGCGTTCTTATTTCATCACATTGAAGATTCCGATGGAAGGTTTTTATTCGCAATTCAATGTTTATTATATTCGTTGCATAATAAACAGAAAAAAATAATACCGATGGAAATTTTAAACATAATTAAAGATTAATATGCTCGCCAACGAAACGACGTCCGAAAAAATATCCATATGGTGTTGGATATTTTCAACAAGCGGTCAGCCTTCGATGTGACCGTACCCAAATATGGCGAAACCTTAATGACTCCCGAAATGCATAGGGGGTGGAGAGGTTCGAAATCGGCTTTGATGTGGATATGGTTGCATTTAATGTTGGCCGGCGAAAATAATCGCAATATAAATGATAATTACGCCAATCTTTATCAGAGTTTACTCGAAAAATTTGATTTTTTTATCCTGTGTTCCATGTGTTTCGATGCATACAGAAACAAAAATCAATGTTTAAAATACTCGCGGAAAATAACTTCCGCTAGATTATATAATGGTATTAATTCATTCGAGCATCGAAGATGAGAAAAATATTTCACAGATATATAACAACCCTGCGGTGATAGTTTTGCTAACACTCGAGTAGCCGCAGTTGAAATTATGCATATTGGGCCAAGAGGAAAAACAAACACTTATTTCGATAAAGAAAACCACTTGGCAGTGGGTAATTGAAATAAACAACGACAAAGGCGGCTAGGGGGATGATATCAGTGTTGAATTTGGTAAACATAAGCAACATTCGAGACACGAGAAACTGAACGAGTTTATCAAAATCTACAAAAGTGTTTTTTTTTTCAAACAGTTAATCATGTATATTTACATTTTATTCGTGAAAATTTCGTTTAAGGAAACATGCCTGGATTTTTTGCAATGATGGACAAAATCAACCTCGTATAAATACGTAAAAAAATTTTTACATATTTCAATCAGAAACGATCGGATATGATTACAAGGATTAGTGTACGAAAAACGACTAGGGCTATTTTATTTTTGGCAGGATAATGAGAAAAGAAAGTTTTCGAAAAAAGAAAATCGATATGAATAGCTGATGAGATTAATACTTGAAATGTGTAAACGAAACGATGATAATTGGCGACAAATGACCCAAGATAATAGAGAACGTTTATCATTGCTCGGATTGTATTATTTTGGAAAAGGTTAGATTCTCAGCTGCTTAAAATGTGGGAATGTAATATGCATATATGATGTGAATTGTAATGACGAATGTATTTGCAATAATTAAAAAGCCCCCTTTATTCATGGCACATTGTTGTTTCATTTCCTCCCTCAACTTTTGAAAAAAAAAAAAAAAAAAAAAAAAAAAAAAAAAAAAAAAAAAAAAAAAACAGCTTAACATTGTATGTAAACAAAAAATAAATTGTTTTTCTTCCAGTCAAACACAAGTCGATGTTGTCGGACGAGACCAACAAATACTTGCGGAATAATCTCGACCGTTTGTATTCTGCATTTCTAGCAAGCGAATATGTCCCAAATTTGTTCCTTTATACCGCTTCGATCAACATCTTTGTCCCATTTTTGTTTGTAAGTATTCTGGTATACATCTTATTTCTCTAAAAGGATTATTGACTCTAGTAAAATGGACGACGAGCGGGAACTTATTGGGAAAATTATCAAACGCATTGAGGAAATTGGCCGAGTAACTGTTGATGCGAATCTGGATTGCATAATAATGCAGTTCGTCGGCCGGTATGACACCAAATATGATCGAAACAAAATCATCTGTATTGTCGGATCCACTGTACTCGTTAAAATCACCCTGCAGAAAATTTCACCCTTTGGTTACGAAATTTTTTTTAAGTGTATGTTTGCTCATTTGTCGGCAAAAAAACAACGCGGAGCAGAGTACGATTGTGGGCTGGTCGCGCATAAAAAAGTTTGACTTGCCAACACATAATCTTGGACTCTGACTTCGACAAGGGACACAATTTCGACTCGTACGAAGAGAACCTCGTTTGGCACGATCGTGTGAATGAGTTTGTCAAGAATGTTACTGCAGCCATGTTCCCATTTTACATTAAGGGGTTTTGTCTGGTGACACATTAGCCCGAAAAGGCAAGCTTTCGCCTAATTCTACCTATAGTGATGGATTTTGTTAGTGCACATGTATTTTTTTGCCATCTTTCTCACATCTACTCGCAATCGAACGAGGGATTGGTATTCAATTTTGTGTTGGACAATCCGGAACAGTGTTCCTTGCCCACCGTCCGAGATCATGTTCCTTAATGGCTGAGCATGTATGATCATTCCTAAAAGTTAAGCCCCATTAATATATGGACACTAAAGGATGAGCTCGTGTATTTTGTTCCCTTTTACGATCCCTTCAAGGAGGGTGAAGCCATCATAGTTTCCATAACTTGCAGTTCATCGCAAGAAGTTTTTTCTTTAATGCTCGATCGGATCAACGAATACGTCAGACGACATACGTTCATCGATCAGGCCATCAGGCAAATGCAAAATGACGAGGAATCGATTGCAGCAAATGACCGTCAGGTGCAAATGGGAAACGATGTTAGTGGTTATTGCGAGGAAGATTGGGTAAAGTCATTTATCAGATCGACTGGTTTGGATTTGAATATCTCTCTGCATATTTCGTAATGTGTGTTGATGGAGAAATTACTCATAAATTTGAACGTCTAAGTGGATGTGATGATGAGAGTGTAATTACTGAGATGTACTAATTGTACAGAGTTAGCACAATGGAGACAAATTGTCAGTTTGAGACCAACCAGTTGGAGAACACTTTGTTTAACATGGAAAATCCAGACATTTCATCCAACGTCATCTTTTCCGAGTACGCATTGGGAAGTACCAAACATCAGGTTCCTTTTTACGATCGTAAATTTTACCCCTTTAGTAAAAATCAATTGTGTGTGATTGATCATTTCGAGGAGGCGATACGACAACCCGACATTGACTTTGATCATTACAATGAAGATGCCATGCATGCACTCATAAATGGTTCATTGGCTGAAGATTCGAACTTTGTGTGGCCTTCACTTTCTACGCGTGTTATTGCAAATCAAATAATATCGAAATTAAATATGAAAATATTGTTGAAGTAAATGAATGGGGAAGAAGTGGATTTTGGGTAAGCAACAACTGCGATGGCGAGATCAGCATAAACATAAATATTCCAAAAATGGTTCGAAAGGAAGTATAGACGAAGAATATGGTGATGAATGTGAATACGACTGAGATGAAGACTATCCTCCACGAAAATAGTTATGTGGACCTGGATCATTGGATGTCTTTGTTTTATCGGAGTGGTGAATCGCGGTTATGTGACGAGCATGTTGTCATTGCTCGTTCGCTATGTCGACAGTAAAAATTTTATAAAGTTGATCGGATGTGTGTTCCAGTTTTTCAACCCGAACCGGTATGCAAAGTTCATCTTGAGCAGTTGGTGCACCCACGAAAATGTAATCAATCACTTGTATGCGGGATTCTACAAGACCGACGTTCTTTACTTTTTGCTTTCGTCTTTATGTGAAGGTCATCTCGACTGGACAAACCTGTTCAACGTGTATAAATATGTCATCTTTGGCGAACCCAATGGTCGAGACGGTGGTGGTGATAATGGGGATTCGTCCTCGAATAAAAAAAATATTTTTTTTTGAGTGACAGCTTGTAAGGCGACAAATTTTTCTTTTCGGAGATTTTATTGATGAGGCGATGTGGTAACATGGTATTGTTTGGAAATTGAAAGTTTTCGATCGTTTGCGAAAGTAAGTTGTCCTTTAGTCTCGAAATACAAGAGTACGAAGCGGTTCTCGACCATCTAGGTTACCAAGTCTTTCGCGATGGGTATGTGTTTAACATATTATTAAATGTATTTGAAACAGCTTCGCCTTTCCTGACATGTCTGGTGGCTATCAAGCACTATTACAACATTCCAAAACCGATAATCACCGTGGTCCATTTCCCTCACATACAAGACCTGTGTTTTGACATGTAACTTAAATTTCCACATTTATTATCGCGGTTGTAATACAAGTTCATGGTGATGTTACTCGGCCCGATATTTTCAAACATAGTGGCTAAGCAGTATGCATTAATCGAAGGTGATTTCAAACCCCTTGACTACATCGATAAATATTTTGTGGTTATGTTCAATGATTTTACACGAAACTACAAATAGCCCTCAACATTCGTAGAAAACTTAGTTTATTACCGACAGCAAATTGGCGATTGCCTTCAAGATGTTTGTGTACTTACTGTATATTTTAACACAGAAATATGCGTTGAACCTAAAACGAGATACTCCATTTACCCATTCCATTTTCGGACAACACATGCTGAAACAACTCGGTTTGGACAACCTCATTTTCGACTCGAAAAACATTCTTCAGTTTTGTGATTTGTTAAAGAATGGCATAAGAAACAAACGTGGGTTGGTGGTAGAGAAGGAGACTCGGACAATGAACATGATCATGGTACGGATATTGAAGATGACGATGAAAGAACGACCAAACCGTTCAACACTTCGCAATCTATGAATTTTTTTTATGCAATGATCGAGAAATTTTTGCGCATAAAGCGAAAACAACTCATTGCGGAGGATAATGCCACACAAACTGAAAAAAATTGTAGCTACAGCTTCCTTGCTGATAGACGCTGCGTTGTCACAGTCAGATCGTCCTGAGTCCAGTTTTCGAATATCGCCATTGTCAAATTCAATGTTCGCAATGGGTGATGGAAACAAGCCGCTCAATGAGGATAGTTTTGGATTTGTGGTGCAAAACTTGAAATTTCGAGATAAAGGGCAAGTCGAATCGTTTATCGAGCTGACCGAGTTCGAGGGATGGATTCATATGCAATGTGTTTGTTATATTTTCGTGGTAGTTGGGAATGGGGTTTCACAATTCCTATGCAGATGGACCTTTTTTTCGATATTTACTTGAAAATCGCTTCGAAATTTACGATGATATGAAACAACTTTTTATCGAATACGTTAGATAATCCATGTGCATGAATCACGTAAAGTACATTGCTAATTTACTGTGATCATTTTGTGAAAATTCGAGAGTTCACATTCCCGTTTACATTGAGCCAAAGATTAGGTGGCGCCATATCAAAGAACTTTACGATTGGTACGAACACTTGAACATCTACCCAAGAGATAACCAAACCACAACCAAAGAGGACTCGTTACTCACAGAGTACTTGGATCACCTTTATATTGGATTTGCATCCATGATTTTGTATGGCTAATTCAACATGGATTTGATAATCACTCTAATGAAGTGTATGGCAATTTCCGAGGTAATCAGTTGCGGAATTCCCTGGTACTTTACAGTAAGACTGGTGCGGGAATAAACATACTTTACGGTATTCTTTTGAAGCTACATAACACTGGTATCCCGAGCCATCTCGCATTGAATTCGGCCATGATCCCACACAACGATCACGATCCTCTATCAGTTGCATTGAGTCACAACATGTGTGTTTGCATCGACGAGTTGGACTCGTTCAATGCCAACTGCTTTAGAGTGTTTTGTAACATGGGATGTATGCCGACGAGGTTCATATACTCAAACAAGTCGGTCGAATTACCAGTAACTGCTAAACCTATAATTACCAGACAGAAAATGCTTTTGGACCTTTCAAACATGAAATATTTGTATTATTGAAGTCCAAGCATACTGATGTCCAGACACATGGGTTATTTTAAAGTGTAAAAATACTATAAGAATACAAATATTTCATATTTGAAAAGTCCCCTATGCAGACCTCATTAATTATAAAAGTTCAAACTTACTAATGTCCTAACATATGGGTAATTTTGAAGCATTAGGTCCCATGTGGTCAACTTTAATGTTGTCCATGTGGGAGTTTAGATTAAATTAATTTACTTTTATAAAATTAACTTTACAATAAACTTAAAAACAAGATTTTTCTACCTGCTACTTACCGACAATAGGATGCGGCGCCTCTAACCCAAAATATCTGATGGTTGCCTTACTCTCTTGAGGAGAGAGAGGCTTTCCTCCCAGCACTGGAGCCTGGTGTGACGATATACAATTTCAATAAATAAACAAACTTATATTTAGAGGAAATAAATAATTTGTAGTTTATTTAATATATATAATGTTTTATAAACGAACTATTAACAATATAATTGGTTGGAATAACAAAAACACTACTTAACTAATCAAATTCATGTAAATATATTTTATATTATTTGAAAAATAAATTTGTATTAATATTATTTTATTATTTATTTTAAATATCTTTGGCGCTATCTCTTGGGGAATATACGATGCTACTTATATTAATAATGTTGCAAAGAAACATTTTACTACTTGTCAATGTTGCCAACATAGAAGTGATTTTACTGCAGTTGTCATAAAATTGCTCCCTGCACAACTTTTTTTTTACTTTATTATTATAATTCTGTTAAAAAATGTGCCTGGCCTAAATAATTAGATTTGTAAAACTAGAAATATAATTAATCTTGGAAAAACAAAAAAAAATGTGAATAGAAATACCTACAAACTTTTAAAAATAACAAAGAATCTTAACTCCAGAAACTTACCAGTCAAACAACACACTCATATTAATGTCGAAATTGCGAAGTTAAGGATTAAAAATCCGAAAATTTATTGTATAATATATATAAACATAGTGGTCACATAATTCGAACAAATATTGATACATAACTAATTTAAAATGTATTTACACTAAGAAAGAAAATTTCATTCTGCCCTGAATAATAATAACGGCCTTATAGTGGAAGGTTAGTAAGTCCCTTCAATGTCTGACTAACAGGGGTATATTACCCTTTATATTATAATAAATTTATAGAGTAAATGATATATATAGCATAATTTGTACATTAACTATAAAAAATATGGGATGTTTTTGTAAACAACAAGAACTACATTAAACGAATTCTCGTAAAGATTTATAAATAAATTAAATATTTTTAATACTTTGTACTTAAACACCCAGCACTATATCTCGGCAAACAATTAGTTGTCATAATAATAACATCTTTTTCTATTTTCTACATTAAGAAGCATTTTCCAATAAGCGAAATTGTTTTAACTAGAGTAGAATGAACTAATTTACTCTTCATAATATCATATGTTTTATTAAAAAAAGTAATATTTTTTAAAGATATTTCAATAATCGCAGAATAACTTTGGTGACAGGTGACAATAATTTAACTAGGCATCTGTGAAGGAAATAATAATTATTATGCAAAATGTCAGGTTGTGCCTGCTTGTTAACATTATTTGTTCTGTTAAAGACTTATATTTACCAATGAGTTTTACACTCATTTCTGGCAATCACACGACATTCAGTTATTTGGTTTTCAGTGTGCCCAAGAGGGGGGGGGGGGGGGTTATTCTAAGTTATTTGTTTTGTTTCTTCTAAACAAAATTATTTGTTATTATTCGAATTTTTGTTTACTGATGAAAGAAGCTATTCTAAGCACATTATAGTGGTTGTTTGACATCACTATTTCACTAAGGAACTCAAAACGAAAACGAAACCCTTTTAGGCCTTCATTGCTAAGCTTTATTATAAAATGTTGACTGATGTGTGAAACTGATTGTTTTTAGAGACTGTGTGCGTTTAGGTATTATACGAACATAAAAATGTATTTCAGAAAATATTTTGAAAGTACCTATTAAACTTTTTGTTTTAATTTGTGAACTATCTAAGCAGCATTGTAAGCTGGCTAATGTGAAGAATTCATTAGATTATTCCAGTTGTTTATAATGAAATAAAAGATCGTAAACACAAATATTTTTTTTTTATGCTTTCAGCAATGTAGTTCGTAAATCGCATAATAGGTTGTGCTAAACTGTAAATAATTCTTGGTTGTTTACAACCAAAATACGTTGTCTTGAAAATAATTCAGTAAAAATTCATATTTTGATATAAATAAAATCCACAAGAAACATGACAGTGTAAAGTTTATTGTTCACCGCTTATTTTATTATATGTTTGCCATAAATAACATAGGAAAATGCTTGTTTGTAAATAGCTTGCAGAAAAAAATACCAAATTGTTTAACTTGAAAAATCTTCAGGTATGTAATAACCAAAGTTGTGTGTGCTCTCTCTCTTATCGGCGTGCATGCAAATTTATTTCAACTCAGTGCAAATGAACTCGACACACATTTATGTGTAATAAAGCATACATTCAACCGAGTTATAAAATAGTATAATATCTTCAGTAAATTTGATACATTTGAGTATGTGAACCTTCCATATGTTCATTTAGGGTTTTATATACCAAAATAAATAAATAAATGCATTAAAAGTTACATCTACATATACAGTACATTATGCTACAATTTACTATAACAATAATATATATAATGTTTTTTACATTGGTATTCCTCCACTATACATGTTTATGAGAATTTCTTTCCCTTCTGTCGAATTGGTACACATCCACTTATTGTCTTGCGTTCGAGACTTTTCCACAGAATAGCGAATATTGGTAATAAGATTGATATGATGCCCATGGTTAAAAAACTTTTCAGTTAAGAGGCAGAAAAAGTATGGCAAAGGAAATACACTTTCATTGTCCATTGAAAATAAATTTTTACCCTTGCCATAGGAATTTCCCAGATCCGAAATATTGTCTCTGCTCTTTGTACAAATTAATTCTTCTTTGATGACCCACTTCTGTTACATCAAAAATGAAAGCTCATCAATTGCCTTCACCGTGGATTTCTGTTGTAGTCGATGTCGGCAAACAAAATAGTTTTTCTGCATAGATGTCTGTTGAGCAAAACAGTAAAACTGCTGCAAAGAACATATTTGATCTTGTTGGTACCATCTGTCTCTCTCCACTGCACGCTTTGTTATGCTGGCTACTGAAACAGTCCACGTATTTATAGCTGGGAGTGTGTTACAAATTTAAAAAATACCACAAGCTGTGTCTTTTTAAAATTATTTTAACATGCTCTTCAACTTGACTGCAACTTTTTTTAACGGTTTTATTTGGTTTTCATCATGTTTGAACAGATTCAAAATGTAAAATTTATAGGAATAAGCGGCCAAAATTTTTTTAAAGGGGTTCACAATCTCGCATCGGTCGAATTTTTCGGCACAAACAAGTCTGTTGTCGGTGGTCAGATTTGATTGCCTGAATCGTAATTTGAATCCCCGAATTCGATTTTGACATGGTTTTCTCACCATATAAAGAAATACTATTAAAATGTAAAATGAAAATGTTATTATGTATGTATTGCATTGTGAATGACGACGGCTAATTTTTAATGTGATTGGCAATTACAATGTTATAAGCTAAAATGTTTCTTTTTTAGTAAAATTTCGTCAATTATCGTGGATACAGTTGGTTAATATGAGAATGACCCCTATGTCTACTTGCCGATTTCATACATGTATAGAACAAGGTGTAATAATCTTTCCATTCCACCCACAGGGTCTCTAATCCACCCAGCTGTAGTTCATGGGTTGAAAAGTAATTTTTACTTACAAGAAGCTATATAGGTATCCATTGATAAAAAAGTATTTAAAAACAATAAAAAAGGAAGACAGGTATAGAGAGGGAAGGTGGGAAAATTAACATAAAAGAAATTTCTTATGACGCCAGGTAAAAAAAAAAAAAAAAAAAAAAAAAAAAAGTGTATTGTTGCTAACGCTACCACAGTTCCCGAGGCACTCATACCTCGAACTTCAAAGAGTCAGCACAGTCTATTGAGTCTGGAAGTATGGATTCAAAATGGTATGCTAGTAAAGACTACATAAAAGAGTTTATTCACATATATGAAAAACACGAAGCTCTTTGAAACAGAGTTAAACAGGTGTATAAATGCGCAAATGCAAGGTATAAGGGATTTCGAGAATTATTTGCATTTACCAACGAGTATGGAAAACATGGTGTAGACAAATACACTATTAGTAAACTGATGAAGTATTTACGGGATTCCTACATAAGGGAGTGGAAGAAGGTAAAATATGCAAAGAAGAATGGTTGTGTTCGTTAAATTCATTCTATCTAAAGAACGGGGAGAGACGCATTCGACCACGATGGGGGTGGAAGATGTGGGGGGTGTGGTTGTGAACAATACAGCCATCAAACATGGAATGATGAATCTCAATGCCTTCTATATTCCCATGCCTGTCAATTATGATGTAGGGAACAACACCGTCCACACATCTTTCAACGGTGGGGTTGGTGACACTGCAATTTCATCAATGGTGAGGTTGGTGACACTGCAGTCGATACATCAGTCAACGACGAGGTGTTGGTGACAACACAATCGACTCGTTCCTCAACAGCGAAGCTATGAAACAATGTAGCCAATGCGTTCAACAGTGAGGTTGGGAAAAATGCAGTCGACACAACCAACACACCCATCAATTCCGCATCTGACACATCTATTAGTGATACAATCAATATGTCCATCAATGGTGAAGTTTTTGACATATCTGTTTTTGTTATGAAATTTAAAAAAAAAACTCAGACAGTTGGAACCTTCACAGAGAAGTTACTCAAAATCAATTATCAGCCATGTAGTAGAAGTGGATTTGTCTACAGGATGGTCAAGTCGAACCAGATGTAGTATTGTACTTTTACAAAATAACCTCATATGTATATTATCTTTATAAAATCTAATAAAACAAATTTAAAAAATAGTGTTCATTTGTTTTTTTTTTTTTTTTTTTTTTTTTACAATTTATTTTCACATAATTTATGAATCACTTGTCGTAAGTGACACGTTCACTAAATTCTTTTTGGAAATCTCCCATTTTCAATATACAAATAAATTTTGTGTTCTGTTAGATCAAATTCCAAACATTCAAACCATTTTTTAAACAATTCATTGACTGTTTATGTGTGTTTTATGGAAGTCTGAGGCATGGCTGCATTAAAAATTGCGTGTATGACTTTTACGTAATTGCGTAGATATTTGCTATATTGAATCTGATACATTTCGGGCTGTGGAACACTGTTTATTTTTTGTCTCAGTGGTAATTTGGAATACTTTTCCAAAGTGAAGTATCGATCTGCCTGGCAGTCTTCAGGATCGTACAGTAGCACCGTTTTCTTACGGACAATGAAGGAAGAACCGAGACCATCAATGTACCTTTGACGTGCTGATGAGTTTTTGAGTCTAACCAACTTTACATTTTTGTACAATTCTGTCTGATCAATAAAATAGAGGTAGTTGTAAATGGCAAACAATACATTTTCGAAATTGAGGAATTTTTCCAATTTATAACAGTTGGTTACTTTGGTCATATTCGCAAAGAAGAAGGTAAGTGCAGCGACATAGTTGTAGATTCGTTTCACTAAACGCGATGCATTGCGCTCATAACTTTTATGAACAATAAAACCAAGTTTCAACACATCTTGGTTTGGATTACTGCAAAACATGCTGTAGTTAAACAGTTTTGTCAAATGTAAGTATTTTTTCTTCACTAGTGCAATAGATGTGATTATCTCAATGCAATCAAGAACGATACCCATTCCATTAATATGTTCATTTCCTCGTTTATGAATTCGGTAAACCTGTTACTGTCCAATTTCAAAATATTTGTAAATTGATACCCATCGGTATTTCTGTCAAAGACCATTTCACAATACACTAACGGAATCTTGGAAATAATTTCACGGAGTTTCGTCTCGTCATACACAATCAGTTTTTTATTTGCTTCTGGATTAGAGTAGGTATCGTAGGCATCTTGACGAATGAAATATACCAACTGCATGAGCTCCTCTTCCGTCAGATTGTTTATGGTTTCTTTGCGATCGCGAATTGTGTGCAGTAGATAAAACACGGGTGTAATTCGACATAAAAGTATGAGAAGTTTGCGTGTAAACAACGTTGTGCCCTATGGCTACGGGAATGCTAACAAACTTAAAGATGGAGTGCAAAAAAGCCAGTAGGTCGAGTTGACCGTAATTTTAAGCGAAAGTTGCTCCGCATCCAACACCGAGTACTCGAGATCCATGTATTGAATCCTCTCTTCAGAGACTTCTTTTTTTTTTCTTTTTTTTTTTTTCATTTCAGACTTTAGGGATTTAATTTGCTTCTTTACAGTTTTCCTACAGTCGAGTAAAGAGACTATAGAGTTTATGGTGAATGGAATTTTGGCATGTGAGAGTAAACGAATCAGAATGGAAGTATCACCAGTCAACAACTATAGTTCTGTGACGGAAAGTATCATCTTCCCGATAGGCTGGCCGCAATAAATTATGTTCATGTATTCTGAATAATTTTGGTTTTCGTCTTCCGTCACGTACAGAGCAATTACATCATTCCTCAGCATTTCATCGAATGCAATGAAGGACATCGGAGCATTTTCGCACTCTAGATTCAATGCTTTGGCGCAACAACAACTGACGGTCGATCTGGAAAGTCGTTTGTTGATGATGTTTGGGTAGAAATTATTGACGTAGTACTGAATAACGTTCCAATAAAGACCGTGGTTTACAAACATCATGGCTCCAGGATATTCTTTTTTCGTGTACTTGAACTTTGGTTTGCTGTAAATCGGTCTAGTGTCCATCGCGGGCGTTCTTTCGGCAAGCTACAAACATTTCAGATCAGGCATAGCAAGTAAAACTGAATCATTGCTCTGGTATCCCAGTAACATACCAAAGGATAACGCATGATACAGGAAAGCATTCGCGATCCGGCGAGAAATGGCACTCATCGAACTGTCTTCCAGACTGCAGTTAAAGAGATTGGCCAATTGGTTGGTGAAAATTGCCACATTAGTTTTTGTCTAAAGTCCGACCACGGCCACGAAATCCCTCTTGTTGCAAATTAAAGCCTGCTCCATGTGGTAAAAAATGATAGTCTGCATTTGTTTCACGTGTAAGTTTATGCCAAACGCTACCACCAATGTACTCGATATGACGCACTTGCATGTTTGTGTTTTGAGTGTTCACTGCATCAAACTTTTCTTTGTTGTAGGGCCCGATGTGAAAGATATTTCTCATACACTCGTGACGAAAGTCATCGTCTGTGATGGTCTCGTGGAGAATATAATAAATTCGCATAAGCACACAGTTCAAATCAATTTTCCTAAACTTTTGGCTCAGATCGTTTTTAGACAGGTTCCCCAATGACAAAATTCCCACTCAACAATGCATTTTTTTTTTCAAGATTGTCAACTTATCGAATATGATTCCGTCGTGGTGAAAACGAATGAGCGGCTCTGTGGCTGATTTTCTAAGGGTCACAAATGTTTTTATTTCGTGTTGCATATTGAGAGCCCGCAAGTGAATCAATAGGAATTTAAAATCGTATTCGATAGTGTTGTGGCCGACGAAATAATGTGGGAAATTTTGGTACCCCGTTAGCATTTTCAGCAAGTATCCCTGACTAAACCAAAAGAGAAAATTCGTAATGAGATCCTCTTTGTGTGAGAAACCTTGGATCCAAATGCATTTCGCTGGCAGTCTTTCGTATTCTTCCGCATTTCCACGTCGAAATCATCGGGCATGCTGCGACATTTTAGGTACCAAATTATACTCACTTCGACATCCAGATACAATAGAGCACAAACACGAGCAGTTTTTCTGGATCTAGACCATCCAGGGGCAAGTCTTCCAAATTATCCACACCGGTCTCGATGTCGAAGCTCACAACAGGAATGTACTTGTACAGATGAGAGAAGTCGTAAGGTGTGTACAGGATCAGATGCTTAGATTCGGTGGCTGAGTACACACAATTTGCACAAAATATATTTTCCACCATAAGATTACTGACTCCATGTTTCGGTCTGCGAAACTTTAGTTTTGTAAGTTGATTCAGTTTGACGGGTGAATTTTGCAATATCCTCTCCGAAGTGACAGTATCGATGTACAACTCCATTTGCAACATAAATGCTCATCAGCCGACTTGATGGTAAAGTAGTTTTTTTTTTTAACGTTATTTTCCACGATAAATTTGTAGACTATGTTCAAAGTTACTCATGGTGAGATATTCAACTTTTACCAAATTATATGGAACGTACGATGTGCTTGCCACATTTTGAGTCAAAATTCCTAGCAGCGAGTTTGAATTAGTTTCCAGAGAGATTGTCGTGTCGACGATTGAATCGATGTACGGTTCATATAACTCAAGCAGCAGTTGGCACATTTTGTATTTCATGTTTTCAGCAACTAGAAAGTATATCGAGAGGAGGTAAGTCAAGATTTCTTGACACCTCTACATTGTTTTGACATTTATGCCCACCACATTAATCTGATTGTTGTAGATGAAACACCTCAATATAAATATTTTGTTTTGTATATTTAAAGATCGTGGAGGGCTAAAGATTTTTATTGTATAAGAAACTTTAGTCATGGCTAAGAAACCAAGATTTACAATGATCAGAGCATTGGAAATATTCAAAAATATCTATGACGACCCAGAACTGCAAACTTTGGACGAATTTGTACGATTTTACACGTATTTTGGCAACTATCTCTTGGAATGCATTTACACTCGCGAAAATGACGATAACAAAGACTCTGATGAAGATTTCGAAGATGAATTTGATACTGATCTTAATAACAATACATACATTCCGTTAAAGTTTAAAGATTTCCGGGCCAAGTTCCAAAATACCACACTCGAAGACTATACGTCAAACAATTGTCATCTTCTCGCACTTTTGAAATTAACTCGAAAGATTAACTAATTTTGCTACAACAACTGCTACTTTCACAATAACACCATAGAGGGCACAGGGACTCTTTATATACCTAGTTGTAAACTAAAAAAAATAAATAATGAATTGTATTTCCTTTGCAGAAAAAAAAAAAAACCAAATTGACGACCAACATCGGCTTTCGCTCACATGCAAGTTCATAAATGCTATTCATGAGTCATCACAGAACTGCTCCCTGATTTATGATTCCAATCAAACTACGATGGAACACACATATAATTCGACGGGAATGATAAGGAACAAGGATGGCACTCCTCTATTCACGAAATTGAAATTACACAATGTGTTTGTATACGAATGTAATCGCAACTGTATTCGAGGATCGGTCAAAGTCTCAATACCGCCTAATGCCCTATCTTTAAACGAATACCATTGCGATTTATCCATTTCGTTGATAGCCTTCTCCAATCGGGATACTACATATACAACCAGTTAAAGAGTACATTAGTTCAAAAAATTTAGCCGATGTATACTTCGTACCTAAATTGGAAAACTTTGATACTCTGTTTTTCAGACCTACTTTTTTCACTCACGCTGTAGAAGAATATGCCGCTAGCTGGAGAAGTGTATTCTTTCACTTGCTCGATATTTATGTGGGAAATATGAAAACTGAGTTTACAACTTCTGTAAAAACCAAAAGTGCTACATCGTGCGGCATGAGACATTTTGTCAAACGACCAGCTTATAATTTGGCATGTTCAATCAAGAGTAACCGTGCACACACTTTACCAAGTGCATGTTACTTTCAATGTGTTCACATTACCATAAAATCAGATACAACAGGGCAAATAATCCCTTCTCCAAATTCACTAATCATGAATGTGATTTGCAATTGCGTTTTACAAGCTCAGATAGAAAAGATTGTAGAGAAGGATACGGCCAAAATTAACGAACATTCTTGTTATTTCGAACCTTATTTGATACGAGCTTTTTACCACGTGTTTGGCCGTTCCAACAAAATGAACACTTTATTTATGTCGTTCCATGGTTTCAATTACTACAGCGCAATTTTCCAAATCCCGAGGACTCGCGCAATCCATATATGTATAACCATATAGTAATTCTTTCTTTCGGTCAATTTTAATGTACATGGTTTCGATAATTTGCCAATCAAAATTATAATGTATTTCTTCCCATTTGAGAATTTTCAAATACGTTTCGCATTTGGTGTTGCAGGGAATGCTAAAACGCTCAACATGCATCATCGCCGGACGTTTACAATATGTAAAGTGTTCAGATCCGTTGCAGTGTTAGTGTTGTACATGATGTTCCGGCTCGTGATTATAGCACGAGTTTATGCAACACCGATAATAATTCGGAACCCCACAAGGTAGTTCCAAAACCCATTCTCGATATTCCTGATTCGCACCGTACATTACAATGTTTCGATCGAAGTGTTTGCTTGGAATGCTAATCAAGTTGTGACCTTCCTCGTAATAACATATTGCAAATGCCATGGTAACCGTATTACTGACGAATAACATAATGTCTGCCATTCAATATATAGGAATAGTTACAAAAATGTTTTTTTTTTGTAACCACTGGTGGTGGGGTGGGGGTAGTTTACATTTTAATTTTAATGTGGGGGGGATAAATTACCTTCCATATAAATTGAATTTTTTTGAGGGGACCGGAAATCCCCCCCCCCCCCGGACTGAATCACCTTCCAAATAAACGGAATTTTTAAAGTGGGAACTTCCAGTCCCCCATGTAAATTGTTTATATCGAAGGGGTACCAAATCACCTTCCAAATATACCGAATTTTTTGGGGGGTACCGAAAATCTCCCCCCCCCCTGTATATTGTTTATTTAAAAAAGGGGGGGATTGAATCACCTTTTGATATAAACAATGTATGTTTTTTAGTACAAATACATGTCTTTTTTTGTTTTTGTTTGTTATGATCGATATCCATATAGCGGTATGTAAACACGAGTTTAGTTGGTCTGTTCCAATTATTTAGTGCAATGCCGTTGAATATTCGCATAATGTCTGCAAATGTATAAGTAGGAATCATAAAAAAAAATTGTAATCGCGGAAGGTGGGAAAAGAACCAGTCTACATTTTATTTTAACCCTTTACTTCATAATGTATCATATATGTGATGCCATAAAACCAAGTCAATTTATAAAAAGGGGAACCGAATCACCTTCTAAATCAAACCTAATTCTTTAAGGGAGGACTTCCGGTACCCCCTAAAAAGTTTGGTCAATTTGGAAGGTGATTCAATTCCCCCTTATACAATGTATGTTTTTTACATCTTACATAATGATAGTTTATCATATTCTACCAGATTTTAATTTTTCAATTACTAAGTCTGTAATCAGAATTCACATACATATTCAATGTTGTATCGCCTCAATTAGTTTTTTAGACAATTGAGCCAATTCGTATAATTCCTGAATAAATGCCAGTTGAAATGATTTGTTTTCCACTTTTGTTTTTAGTTTGACAAGTTCGTGCAAAGTTTATTTGTTTCGCTGGAAGTGATTTAGAAAGGTATCAATTTCCAAATCTCCCCCTCCCCCCCCTAAACTTTATTCAACAACCAGAGTACACCATTTTATTCCCAAAAAAAATTTCTGCTTGTGAATATTGGTATCGAGATTCGAGCACAAATCGCCGCAAAATATCCAAAAGTTTGTCACTCTTAAAAAAACATTAAAACTTATTATGTACGTTTTGTTTTAAGTTGGTCTGTTATGGTACCGAACAACTTACTGTTAGACTTAAAATTCTTTCGAAATTGTTTCCATAAACTTTTTGTTTCCTTTTCATTGTTCTATTAATATCTCCACTATAGAGTCGTGCTCGCGAATTACCATTAAAAAAAAAGTATTGCATAAACGAATAACTAGGTAAATTAACTTTGAGAATATGTTCAACACCGATCTCATTAGATATACCCCCTCTGATGTTTTAATTTTTTTTGCGCTCATCGTTCGAAGACCAAAGGCGAGGATATAACCATAGACGATCGCCAGCTTCTGGCACAGGTCGTTTTTCCCACAGAAAATGAACGGAAGCATTCGTTAATTGAAATCGCCAAAAGGTAGTTTTTCGTTGGCGGCTTCGATTAGGAGCAGTAAATAATTTATGTTTCTATCAAACAGATTTGTGCACAAGCCGTGTACTTGGTCTGCTGTAATTGACTCTTTGACCCGAGATCCGAATAGTTTCCAATAAACACCACTGGAGCATCGATAAAAGAATTTGTGTACGTTTAGAGTGGATGCTTCGCTGTCGTCGTGTCCGAGCAGAGGTGAAATGTAATGCTCAAAGACGGCTTCGAGTTTGAAGACGGTTTTCAAAAACATGAACAATAAATTGCATAAAACATATCATCTAATCCCGGTGTATTTTGTGCTTCGGGACTAGCGGGTAAATAGTTTTGCTTTTTCACCTCTGCGCGTGTATGTTCGGCAAGGGCGAACGCTAGGCAGAAAACCATCACTGGTACAAACAATATATACAATAGCGAACTTACCTGATCAAATTTTATCACCTAGAATCGGAAAATTAATTTGACCAGGGAAACCATGTTTACTTGATTAGGTTTTTCCACGAGCCTGAATACATCTCGAGTAAAGTGTTCGATAATTTTCGGTGATTTATTCGTCAGGTAACTCGCAAAAATTTGGCTTTGTTGGTTGATTATCGCCGAATGTTCGCCCATCCATTTTGGAAGAATTTTAAACATTTCGTAAAAACAAATTTTCGTAGAATCGTTTAGATCTTGAACTATGGATAAAATGGAATCGATTTTGAGTTTCGGGTTGAGTTTCAACAGAGCTTCGTAGTTGATTATACCATCGAGTAGAAACAAGTTGATTTTGACAATTTTTATAAACGTTTTGACATCGTACGTGAAAATGATATTGGCATTTGAAAGTTTATGTTCTCGAATATCCAACAGTTTAATGTATTCGTCGCTCAATTTATCGTATTTTTTACTTGCTATGTTTCAATCGACTGGTTCCTTCAAAGTGTAAAATTTATAAAAATCATTCAAGGCAATAGCGATAGTAGGAGCCATGGTGTCCAATTGCTTAATTTATCTCGCGTAATTAAATTTGTAATATTTTTGTATAAACTCGCAGTTTAGTAAAAAAAGTGTGGCCGAATGGATAGGGATCGTTTATTTGAAGAGTATTTTTAGTTTTTAGAGAGACATTCAAACACACATCTCGTATGGAGACCGTCCCGTCGCCATAGTCGAAAAAATTAAATTGGAAACACGAAGTGACCCCGCCTGAATTATTTTTCTCCCGAATGGCGGGCCATCTCGCATCTAGTGGCAGGGAATTGTTTGCCACGCAATTAATTTCGAGATTGGTGATTGTAGAATTATATGAATTTGTAATGACTACATACCGATCGAATATTCCCCATTCAGCGCAATTGAAGAATCTTTCAACCATCAAGTGATATTTGTTTACTATCGTCGACGACTCGTGATTTATTAGAGTAGTTTTAAAAAATTCTTACGGTAACAACAACACGAAATACTTTTTAAGTTGCCTGTAGAACACTAGTAATAGATCTTTGGAAAATAAATTGTTTTTGGACTTGGCTGTATCTTCTGCCAGCAAGGGTACAAGGGAATCGTCGAAAACATTATAGAAATTTCGTAAACTGAATAAAGGAGCTCCTACAAAAAATACGCATTTGACATATTTGAAAAATTCCGCCTTGTCGTAAATTTCCAATATTATTCGCACCAGTAAACCGCCAAAAGAATGGCCCTCTATGAAAATTTTCAAAGGAAATGAGTATTTCGACAAGTACTTTTCCATCGAAAGTTTTACCGAATATGCAGACTGCAATAAATCTTTACGCCAAATGTATGCGATTCCTTAAATTTTAACTTTGAGAAAATTTCGATATAAATGAGAAATGAAACTCGAATATACAGATTTTCCACACACGGAACATAACACTTTGCAGGGCGTAATGAATCGTCATTTAATAGTCGCTGAAAATCTTTATCCAATATTTTTTTTTAAAGGAAACAACTTGTTTGAAAAAATTGTAGTTTTAAATTTATTGTCTACAACTAGCGAAGATCCGCATAATCCTGGCACTAGAAATATAATTTTACTAGACGTTGTTTTACACAAACACAATCACGAGTAATGAGTTTTTAAAAAAATTATGTATACCAACTGATGAAATAATACATAGATGCTTCCATGTAGTTGCCGTATCGTGATCTGCACAAAATACATAATCCTTTTTTCTGCCATCTAGATCGATGAAAAATACAATAAATGATTAGCACGTAACGTTGCATGAAAGTAATAATGTTGTTCCCACCGCAATGAGAAGAAATAAAGTAAGTTAAAATGTCGGAACTCAGAGCGGAGGTGGGCGTTGCGATGATGTGATATCACGTGTAAGGACGATGGAATGGGGAAATTTGAGAAGGGTAATTGGGAAAAGGGGACAAGCATGCCGATTGGGTGAGGGATACGGTTTTTTTTAGGGAAAGAGGGATGGTTGTCACACTCCAAATATGATAATGAAATAAACCAAGTGGGCTGATTGGGTGAGGGAATAGTTTAAAAAATAAAATAAAATAAAATAAAAAAAAAACAGTGGGAAGAGAGGGAAGAAGGTGACTCTCCAACTATGGTGATGTAATAAACCAAGTGAGCGACATTGATGGAAGGAGAAGTAGGAGAAGGAACCTAGTGATTCAGACAGTTACGAGTCTTCCTCACTGTTACATAAGATCACCACAGAACCACTTAGGCAATTGTTCCGTATTGCGTATCGTAATGGGAAAATCATACAAACATTCAGTGTGTACTATAAAGTATCCATCCCAATTGTTTACTTTGCAGTATAGTGTCATTTCGCGTATCCGGTCAAGTTCTGTTTAGTGTATCGCTTGCCAAAGCAATTTTTCCTCAAATTTTCTCTTTCGAATCGCAAGATGGTGTTCGCGGGATGTAAAATCACAATGTTGAATGCGAGGCAAGTTATTCATTCCTCACCAGACATACACATTTCTCATCGAGTACGACATTCTCAAATCGACGATGCGGTGCGAAAAATGTGGGGAAGGTGAAGCAAAATAGGTAGAATCAGGGCCTTGTTTTACTGGTGCCAACGGCGAATAGAAGACAGTACTAAATGCAACTTTAAAGTGTCTGCAAGACAGGGCAGTTTAGTGGGAGATTCAAACATGTCTCCGGGCAAGGTAGTCGAGTTGTGTTTACTCTGGTGCCTGAAAAATACCCTCGACAGCAGACTGTAGTGAACAAATTTCTGTGCTTGGAAAAGACTATCGTCACCTGGTCGAGTTTCTGCCGCCAAATGTGCATAGACTGGGTATTGATGTAGAGGAAACATATCGGCGGGCCGGGCAAAGTGGTCGAGATCGACGAGTCGAAATTGGGCAAACGCAAAGGATGTTAAGTTCACGGCCAGTGGGTTTTCGGAGAAGTGCAGCGGGATAATCCGACGAAATTCTTCCTGGTGGCGGTGGATAAGAGGAACGTGGCGACCCTGACCAAAATCATTCGCGAGTGGATCGCCCCGGGAACAACGATAATTTCAAACTGCTGGCGTGGTTACAGCAACTTGGACATTCACGATTACCGTCACATGCAGGTGAATCACAAGAGAAAATTTGTGTGCAGCGAAAAGAGTGGAATGGTAAACACTCGAAACACGCTAAAGATGAAGAGGGGTGAGACGTTGAGGGTGCACACTCGAAACATCGAGCGAAGTTGGTGTTCTGTGCGATACTACATTCCCTGCTTTGGATGACGGAAAAAATCTTGTGTCGGCTACCTGGCCGAGTACATCTGGAAAAAGAATCATCGGTACGGAGAACGACTGCACGGTTTGCTGATTAACGCCGCCAACATGCACTATCGTAATTGGCGCAGAGGAGATGGCGGCGAAGGCTATCCTAATTTCGACAGGTATCTGTTTATTATGGTTGTTTTAATTTGCAGACACGAGCGATATTGAGTTTCTGTTGCCATTACAGTATAAAATTAAAGGGTGATTGACTTGCTGTTTGTTTCAGTTTAAATTAATGTTTGATTGACTTACTGTTTGATTCAAGTTTAAACTAAGTTTTAATTCAGTTGCTGTTCGATTCAAGTTTAAATTGTAGTTTAATTGAGTAGCTGCTTGAAATTGAGTAGCTGTTTGATTCAAATTAAAATTAATGTTTAATTGAGTTCCTGTTTGATGTAATTTACAGGTGCGAATGAGACAGTGTAGATGTTTGTCTCAGTTAAAAAAAATAGTGTTTGATTAACGTGTTGTTTGTGTAAACATTCATTTACGATCTGAAAAAAAAGCCTAAAATAGTCGAGTAGGATGTACTTGCATCTGTTACATCTGCAAAACTTGGATTTGCCAGTTTCAATTACTGAGGTAAATTGATTTTTTTTTAAATTACATTCATTCGCGATCCTGAAAAGGCATAGCGCGGTCGTGTCTGTTATGACCGGTTAGGCCGGCGGCAGATGCAACTGCATACGCTGTTGCTTTTGCGGACTTTGTACCTGCCAGTTTCGAGTGTTGAGGTAATTTATAAAAAAAAGTGATTGCATATATATAAAACATTAAAATCTATGAGGTTAAATTTATAAAAAGTTGAGTTTTTTAATGTATATTGTTTTACCGTATCCTATACATGATGGCGTACATTTGAATCTTTATATAATATGTGGTTCAAATTGTAAAAAAAAAATTTATAGTTATTAAATATTGCCTTTAAAATAAATTTAAAAATTTTGCATCGCGAGTTGTGTTTATTTAAACAGGGACGAGAAAAGGGCGAAAAATAATAATTCTTTGGATATGCGATAGGATACCTTTAGCAATAGTTGCTTTTGGCACCTGTATACACCACAGGAAACAAATAGAGTCTTTTACGCTATATTCCGTTTTCTGTTTGAATACGCTATAAGAAATAATTGGGTGTAAGTAGAAATTACCCCCCCCCCCCCCTAAACACGGCTGGATACGCAATTTCATCATTTTCAGTCTTGCACGTTTTGTCACCTGGATATGCAACGGGAAACTTTTGGTAAAAAACCAACTTTTTCAAGGTGTGCTGGATACACAGGAGGAAACTCTGTATTTTATTTGAGCTTTTTCCGGGTCGTGGTTGGATACGTAATTGGCGTTTTTTGTCGACTTTTTTTATCATTGGTTATGTAATATAATGGTTTTTGAGCGATTAAGATACGCAATAGGCAACGATCACCTAATTTTTTTGGAAAAATTTATAAAATTGAAACTTTTCCTCCTACATTGGTGTTTTTTTAATGTTAGCCCATTAAAGGTTGAAATCAAAGTTAAAATCTTATCAGTTTGAATAAAGAATCAAAATAGTAACTTTAGTAAATTTGGCCTATTATTTAACATGTCGGCCTATAAGATTAGCATATATAAATTTGACGTGTAATCTCTGATCATTGTGGATAGAGAAACCATCTATAGGCCTATACTATATTCCCGAAATTGATAGTAAAGGGTTAACTTCCGCTTTCACGCACACACAGATCCAGCATAACTATCACCAAACAGCCACGCCACGCTATTTCACACGCAGCGGTTAACGAAACACACCGTAACAGTATATTTGTTACTGCTGCTGAAACACAGATTTATGACAACATCGTAACTTGCTTAGGTAGGTTTAAAAAACACAACGTCTACAAACGTGATGAGGTAAATTGAAGTATTTTTCTGAGTAAGTATAATGTACGCTTCGTTTGGTAAAACAGCAACATGCCATGTCATGGCTCGCCACATCTGAGAACTTCACTTTGTTTCTGCCCCACCATCATATTCTCAATATATTAAAATAAGTATTCAAAAATTGAAATCTCTTTTCAGTTGTAAATTACAAGTTCAAAAATCATTATTTTGCTGTAATAAGTACGAAATATATTAAAATTGAAAACTTGTACAATTTTGCAGCGTACTAGCGGAGTCAAAGTTCCCGAGTGTGAAAGAGAGAGAGAGAGAGAGAGAGTGAGTGACAAAATTCTAACAGCAGACAGTTGCTTCGAAATTGTTCTCGCTCGATAAAAAACTACCATACCATTACGGCCTACTCACAATATTTTCCGCTGTAATATTAAACTGTAAAAATGAGGTGTTGCCATCGGGGCTACCTAAATATTTTAATATTTCAATAGGTACCGTTAAATTTACAAATTGTATACTAAACTAGATTAAAATAGTATTTGAACTGTGAACTATTTCTTACCGGCCGTTGCCAACACGTCGTTGCTCTCGTTGTTAATTCATTTTTTAAAAAGAAATTATTATTACATGTTATAAACGATATTAAGGAAAAGGTTCACTTATTCAATAATACAGTACTTTAATGTTAAACACAGAGTTATATATTTGTGGAATACAGGTTATCTCGAAAAAAATAGGTTGACACACACATATATAGTTAGAGAAACACTGAAAACTAGAATTTTCCTTGAATTCTATATATTCAATAAGCCTTTTGGCAAAACAATTTACTATTTTAATATTTGTTCAATATCAGCACTTTGGTGCTTATTAATAGTTGTGTTATAAATGAAATATGGCAAGATCTATTAATTGCAAGGTTTATGGGAAAAAAGGTAACAGAAAAGAATCAAATTCTCTTGAAACTGCTCATGAATTTACTGGTTATAAGATCTAACCGAAATTTAAACATCATGTTTATTTAAGATTTTCAAATTTGCACAGCCGCAAGACAGCACGCCATACAACTGGGAACAGTCTTTTGAAGAACAACAAAGAGTAAATAGGTGTGATCGCATGGGATACGAAGAGGACTGGCATGGTGACAAACAGTAATGCATGATATGTGGTTTGGAGATTCACCAGCGGTGCCAATCTAACATGGAGCAGGCGACAGCGCAAGGAGCACACTTCACATGTCGGGACTATACGGGGATAACGCAAGATAACAACAGCACGTCACACGTCAACAGCATGTACGTGGCTCCGATTGAAACTTCGTCATCGGACAGGAAGCCTACAGCAATGCCTACCTTGCCAACCATGCCGTTTCCCAGGGCACCACAAACACCCTATCCATCTCCAATGTCTGCATGCTACCAGTCACCCATGTATCACCCAAGTTACCCAGCAATTTTACCGCAAATTTCAATCCCTTTTCCCACGGCAATCCCAGTAGCAACAACACAACCAACTACGGCAAACTACACCAGTACAACACAGAATGCAAGTTACCCACTACTGGGACTCGTACACTGGCCGACGCTGACCCATTTTCGGACGCTGCTCGCATTCTCGAGCCAGTTGAATGGGGACCCAGTTGCCTTCATTAACGACTGCACGACCAGATTTCAGAGGTATGGGGTGTTCTATGAGTAGTGGCCAGACTCTGTGGGGAAGCAGTTGGAGGGAGATGCCAAGCAATGGTGATGATCCATTAACCACTAGGGTATCACGTGGACGGAGTTCTGCCACGCCTTTAAAATGTTGTTTTTTGATGGAACATTCACCTCCATCCAAGCATAAAGCAAGCTCACATATCAGGAGCAACAGCCTGGAGACAAACTAAGCACCTTCATCAATCGAAAGGCTTACCTCGTTCACCGCTTTCTACCGGAACTTCCAGACCAAGAGGTACTAGAGGTGATCGCAGAAACTGCTATCGCAGAATATCGTGCTCTATTAGTGTCACTTCTGAACAGTGGGTTGGAAGAATTCATGAGAGCAGCGATAATTCTTGAATGCAGCCCTTGTCAGCAACAGGGCGAAACTGCATCTACACGATGGCACCACGGACGCAGAGAGGACAACAGAAACGAGGAGTGAAACGAGCCGGCAAACAGGGAGCAAAGGAAACAGTACAAAGAAGGACCGAGTCGATCCAATGTCATCCAATGGCAAGAGTATGGTGCTCACGGATCGGTCAACAACAGCAGTGCGAGAAGAGGAAATGCGAATTTCGTGAAGTGGGACAAGACACAGCCACCTAGGATACCGTGCAGGTATACCAGGGAGGAGAGGTACTACTGGCATTCTAAGTGCCCGAGCAACCCTCACCTTCACGCGCAGAACCACCACTAGCAAGATCAGCAGAGAAACGGACGGTAGGGGTAAAGAGGCCTGCTGCTTCTTCCACCTCTAGCGAGCACTAATATAAGCACAAAGTTGACACCAGATCAGTCGCTGGTAAACGAGGTTAGTTTCAGCAGCACCAAATTCATCCAATATTCTTGTGTTCATTAATAATGTACCATGTCGTGCCTTGATCGACACAGTGGCCTCACACAACTTTTATCAGCCGAAGTTCTTGGACGCACGGGATATATCACCTACAGGACACATTATCCGGCTAGCAACCGGTCACGAGAGTGATTCCGTTAAAGGCCAAGCGACAGTAACCGTTAGGGTTCGTGACTTGGAAACAATCACAATTGCAATAATATCCGCAGAGATCACAGAGGATGCGGTACTCTGTGTACCCTATCTAACCGAGTAGTATACTATTGTAGAGCCGGCAAAATGTAGGATGCATTTTGGGTTTAAGGAGAGAAGGACCGTTTATATTATAGATAGCAGGGCTAGAGAAAACATGCCACAAGTAAAGCTGACGGAGTTTGAGCACGATATCCCGGTTGAACATCAAGCCACGTTTCAACGCATACATGATGAAAGGAGAACAGTCTTTGCTAAACACAATGCACTGCACCGCACAACCGTTGCAGAACACGAGATTCCGCTCACACAAGAAGGGCATATTTATTATAGTCCCCATAGCTACCTTCCACACCAGGTCAAAGATTTCCGAGAGCAAATTTCCAAGATGTAATCTGGTGGAGTAATAGAACCAACCAGAAGCTGATTTAACTCAGCCATTATAATGCGCCGAAAAAGGATGGGACGTGGCGCTTCTACATAGATTTTCGTCCCACCAATTAGGTGACACGTAGCGTGCTTCCACCTTGCATAAGTGAAAAGGATGCACTTATCACATTGAGCAACACCAAGATCATGTCGTCGCTAGACTTGTGCAATGGGTACTGGCAAATCCCTGTCCACCAGGAAGACCAAGAGAAATCCGCTTTCACGGCCCCGAACGGCACCTGTTACCAGTTTTGTGCAATGCCCTTTAGAATAAAGTGTGTCCCAGCGACCTTTCACTCGATGATGGTCAGAGGGCTTGACGGCTTAGTAAGCGATCTCACACTCGCCTACCTCGATGATGTGGTAATCTGGTCAGAACCTGGGAAGAGCATGTCAACCACTTATTATTACTCGAATGGCTCTAAATTAATGTTTTGATGTGCGCAATCAACAAGTGCCGATTGGGCAAGGAAAACCTGGAATTCTTAGGACATGTAGTAAGCGAGACAAGAAAGCGAGAAAAAGACCGAACAACTAGTGTTGATTTGAAAACTACATGGCCCTGCGCACATGCAAGCTGTTGTGCAAACTCTTTGGGCTTATTAACTGGCTACGTGAGCACATCCAAGGCTTTGCCATAATAACTTCATCGCTAACGGACCTTTTATCGCCACAGAAGAGATACATGATGGGTAACGAGGCGGAGAAGTCATTCCATAAAATCAAAGCGAAATTTAGGGAATACCCTGTCTTAGCAAAGTATGACACAGCGCACCACATGTTTTTACAAACAGACGCGAGCCAAGAGGGATTGAGCACAGTTTTATATCAGTGCACAGAAAACACACGAAAGCAAGTTGTTGATTTTGCTAGCTCAAAATTAGGCCATACAGAGAGACGATACAAGGTAAACGAATGCGAGTGCTTGGCCGTAATCTGGACGGTCAAAAATTACTGTGCCTATTTGGAATACCGTTGATTCACATTATGCACTGACAACAGGTGTCTCGTGTGGTTACACACGATGCGAGAGGTTCGCAGTAAACTCACCTGGTGAGCGTTACTCCTGTAAGTTTACAATTTTCTCGTAGAGTACGTCCCCGAGCTAGAAAATGAATTTGCAGATATGCTACCACGGTCTCCAAATACGGAAATAGTTATGCAAGACGACGCAGAATGGGAGAACATTTTGCCGCCTGACACATGAGATCCGTTTCATGAGGCCAGTGTGAACAAAGTGACCAAATTAGTAGAAGTCTTAATAGCTGACCTGTGTCAAGAGGTAACAACTACGCAAGCAGAGTGCACATTTGTACAAACGATAAAAGCAGCATGCACGAGCGAGAATGAAGAGGGATTGCGAGTTGTAAATGACAGTGCATAAATATGCTCACCGCAGGAAAGAACAACATAGCGGCTGTATGTACCACAGAGTATGAGGGAGAAAGTGTTAAACATTGCGCACGGGAGTTCAGTTGCAGAGCACCCCGGCGCCGAGCAGACGGTGCGGAATGAAGGTGTACATTTTTTCTGGTCTGGTTTAAAATTCGACATGCGGAAATGGGTACAGCAGTGCACCATGTGCAACGCATTTGAATCCAGATGGACTAATGGAATGGAACAACAGCGGGTGAGACAGCCGAGAAAGACATTCGAAACACATTAACGAGTGCACGGGTCAGTCAAATAGCGAAAGTATTGCGGGAGGAGTTCTTTTAACCGGCGAATATTCCCGCGAGAGCTGCTAACAGACAATGGGACGCAGTTCACCTGTAAAAGATGGAGGGAGTTGTGTACAGTGTGATTGGTACGGCACCTGAAATCTGCAGTTTACCACGCCTGCGCAAACCCCATGGAGCGGCGCAACCAGGCATTGATGGCGCAACTCCGGCTCTGTCTGGACGAGCAGCACATTACCTGGGTCTACCTACTGCCCGCCGCACTGTTCACATTCCGGAAAAGGACCAATGCAGCAATGTGTAAATCGCCAGCAGAAGTATCACTTGGTAAAAACATTTCCTTACCTAGCGAGAAACAGTGCCTGCCAGTTAAGAATAGTAGCAAGATAGAAATCAGCGACGCCAAGGATGAGAGGCTATAAAGACGTCACCAGGAACAGCGGCACCAACAAGCGGAATAAGCATGTAAGTGGGTACTGGAAACTACGCGACCCACACCTGAAATCAGGCCCGACCAGCTGGTCTATGCATGAACGCATCTGCAATCCGCAGCACGATGTAATTTTTCCCAGGCATTGCGCCAAAATGGAGCAGGCCAAACAAAATCATTAGAAGTCTGGAGCCCACGATGTATGTGGTATATATGGGACAAAAAGTGGTTCGGATGCACAGGGATGACCTAAGCATCACGCGAGACGATGAAGTGAGAGAGAATGTGCCGAACCCTTTGATGACCCACGATAGCACAAGCCAGAACCACCAGCAGCAAGCATAGAGAGAGAAGGAAGGTGGTCCAGCACCTCCACCCAAGGAGCCTCCACCTGGGACTGCACAAATTTCGGCACCGAACACGACAGTGTTCCACAGAGTATCGGAAAATGTCAGTTCCAACATCGCGGAGGCTATAGTTCTGGGGGAAGATAGCGTACCGACACCTGAACCTGCAGGTCATGTTCAGAATGAAAGCAGGGAGCAGGAGCAAGTTGAAATGCAAGGAAACTGCAAGGACACCCAGGTGACACACAAAGGGCGTCAGCCCCAACGAGCACCCTGGAGATGGCACTTTGCTCAGGAGGGCTGACAGATAATGTGGCAGGCCCGACGCATTGGCATCTGAGGGGGCACGCCTGACAGTCGTCACTGCAGAGTCTGATGGCACGGCACCAGGGAGCACCACAGTCAGGACTACAGAGATGGAAACACCCGCAGCATCTCAGGCAAGAGCTCAAGAAATGGGGATTACCACGCCCGCCATACCAGGTCTTCGAGAGGCAAGTTAACCGGCGTCAGCCGAGAGGCTGCAAGACAGGCATGGCTGACCCATGGCACCGCGCAAGAAGAGCGGGTACCCATGGGGATCGTTCATCCGGATCACTACCGGAAGCCACACACCTGCAAAAGGAAGGACAAAGCAAGTGGAGACAGCGAGGGAGATAGGGAGGGGAGTGAATTGGCCAGTTCACTACCCCCTTGCCGATCAGGATGGCAACGTCATCAGTCGAGGGAGTGTGAGCATGCGGGGACGCCTCGGTGTACCGCAGGCGGCAGATCAGCAAATGGCAGCGCCAGGATTAGCAGCTGCAGCTACGTAGAGCACTCTACGTCTCGCGTCATTGCCGCAGGGAGCAGAAGAAGTGCTCCTGCTGTGACAGACATGGGAACTGCTGCAAACAGCCTCACAAGAGGTGGGCATTTGACGCCGACTGAGCTCTTCAGACCGTTTGCCCACCATAGAAGCCAGTGAAACACAGCCGACATCGGACTCTACTGGCGCATCCACGTGCACCAGTGTAGTTCGGCGGCATGTTCTAACTGAAGTCGAACACACCACATCAGTGCATGGAGTTGAACGGCTGTGACGCGTGTGAAGCAAGGAAGCAGATTCGTGTGGGCGAGCGGACTCGGCCATGCGGTCGAGTGCACTCGCGTACACGGATCTGAAGAAACAGTACATGTGTGCTGTCCAGGGTGGACATGCCAATAAACGCAAGAAGAATGCCATGCAAGTAACGTGCACTTAAGCAACACTTTAAGAAACTCTCCATTAAGACCTATAAGTCTTAATAGTCGAGTTCCATTGTTTTTGTTATTTTCCACTCACATGTTTATCACGTTCAAGTCATCCACCAGAGTCTATGTTATGGTATATGTTTATGTTTTGCAAACACGTTTGTATTGATGAAAGTTTTAAACATGTTAGGTGAGAGCAAGTGTAAATGCAATGTTTAGCAAGTGTAACAAAGTAGTAAGTGCGACACTGTAATAACAAGTTGTTTCCAGTAGAGAGACGGTAATAAACCCATTGGAAAGTACATGTGGCTATGCGTTTTTCATTCAGGTCGCCTTCTGGTGACCTTAGAGGAGCGGGCCTCCACCTTCCCGCCAAAGTGTTTTATCAAGCAAGTGTCTTTCAAGTGTTTATGTATGCATTTAGGGTTTTGTCTACATTTACTTAAATTATGGTGTGTGGATCGCCCAGAATCCACTACGCAGTACGTATGTTTTGATTATAAACACTGAGGAACTTCAACGCCTTTGGTGGTCGGGACACGACCCAGAGAAATAGTCAGCTCTGCCACATTACGGCATTGTCGCTGAACAATAATTGGCGCCTGGGTATTGTATAATCCTCACCAAAATTTGTTCCAGCAATTTATTTGACCCCCCCCCCCCCCCCTTCCTCCAACCCCGAAAACATCAGTAACCCCTTTCACGGCAGCCTGACTACCATCACGTGTCATGTCAAATTGCTTTAAGCGCAGGGTTACAAAGTTGTAAGCAATTAGAGGATGCCAACCCCTATTAAAATTATGAAAGGGTGTATATTCTGCGTAATGCCGTTTTGTGTTGTAATCTGCTCTGTAAATTTTGCCTGTATGCCAATTTTCGTTGCTTAATCACAAGTGGTTTCCAATTTATTGTTGCATAACGCATTTCCAATCGCAACATTTCAGGGCCTCTACCACTCTAGCAACCACTTTAGGTCCAATATCGTGTATACGTTTCCATACTTATTTGTCCTTAGGATTACACTCATCCAATATCGTGTATACGTTTCCATACTTATTTGTCCTTAGGATTACACTCATGCTGGTTTAGCATATATTAATGATTAGTCCTGTATATAAATAACAATGACTCTATATTTTGCAGTGAAGTCGAGGTAAGTGACTATCACATCAAATGCATTAATACAGAACTGTTTATCTCTAATCTAAGTTTCCTACTAACGAATATTGTGCCGCTAGTAACAATGCAACGAGAAATGCTTTCCGTCAGCAAAAAGAATGCAAGAAAAATTACACAGGCCACTTTTCTTTTTTTTTTTTTTTTTTTTTTTTTTTTTTTTTGTGGTTTTGGTTTTATTCTGAGCCTGTTAATATTTTTATTTGACAAAGTAAATGGAATAAACTACAACGATGTACATTTGTCTTAAAATATATGTGACATATTTGCTAACATATGTATATATGCTAATATATGTAACATATGCAGCTATGCTGCATAATGCATACAGGCTTCAATTTTTTTGCTTGTTAGTGAGTGACTTCACAGCAATTAAAAAATATATTTATAAATAAATTTGGCAATGAAAATCACAAATTCATGCTGAATGCCTGATCTGTTAAGGCCACCCTATCTCTCTCTATCTCTCTATCTATCTCTCTCTATCTCTATATATATCTATCTCTATCTATATATCTATCTCTATCTATATCTATCTATCTCTATCTATCTATATATCTATCTCTATCTATATCTATCTATCTCTATCTCTATCTATCTATCTCTATCTATATATCTATCTCTATCTATATATCTCTCTATATCTATCTCTAAAACACTGTGCTTTGAAACAATAATGATAAATGTATGTGCTGCTCTCTTCATCGCTCCAAGAATCGAAGCAGCTGCCTGCATGTTGTCACAACAGCGTAAATCCACCATCATATCATATAATACTAGAACTGACTCGATAAATCTTATGTTCAATACCACACACGAAGGAAATTTAAAATATCTGCATAAACAATTTTTTTTGGCATTGAATAACTAAGAACTATGCCTGCATAAGTCTAAAAAAAGAATAGTTTTTCTCTCCATCTTTATTTATGAGTAGTATTGGCATTGTTACGTTAGAATGATAACAAATATGCCACACAAAATAAGCTAATATCGACTACTAGCAGTAGAATTTCGTAATCGCGATTGACTTAGATATCAGCTGCATTTTCGCTGAAGTCAATTTTTCAGTTTTTGATTACACTCTCATGGTGATATTCCAAATTCTGGGAATCCAAGCACACTGAACCACCCAGGCAACTGTTTAACTTTCCAGTTAACAGCCTCGCAGGACCCAATCTCTTCCTCTTCAAATTATGGTACAATTAGGTATTGTGTTTCTCGTTCATTATTTTGATTCCATGTTTTGAAAGAAAATTAACTACTTTAACATTGAATGTAGATGTAAAATTTAAGGTGGGGATAAATGCCTCTATTGTCCCTCCCCAGTGTTCAAGGGGAGGGACTGTGTCCCCCTGTCCCCCCTTCTTCTACGACACTGCCCAGGTGATACCAATGAAGATCTAGCTGATCTGGCAGAGCAGATTCTTAATCCAAAGTCATGAAGCACGACGAGCACCACGGCATATTCATGAACATGCTCATTGACTCCTTAGAATACACGCATTCAACTTGTGTAGGGCGCCATGACTTCTCAGGGCTAGTCACATGCCACCTGATTTACTTTGTAAAATGATGCAATACTTGAATGAACACACAGAGACACTGCATAAAAACACTTATGAAATTGGCAGCTATGAAGAGCCCGTGCCCTGAAATGCACGTAGGCCACCGCAATAAAATATGCAGAAATCCTTCAACCTAATTTCATTAGTTGCAATACTACATGCTCCTCTAGGAAACCACTTACAAGTGTATCGGGCTTTAGCCTGCCGACAAAGGCAAAACTGAAACAGATGAAAAGCGTACACAATGACTTATTTCCGAATTAAGCTCTCACAGATGATGCAAACAATGGGAGAGGTGAGGGGTGGTGTCCCGGAAGGCTAAACGAAACGAGATTCCATAATTAAACTATTGCAGTGACATAAGATGATTGAAAAAGTGTGGGCCACCCGGGTGTGAGCAGCGCGTCACACGGCGGCACGACCTACCCCTCCGGACACGGTACTATTACTTACTTTCACCGGCGATGTGCTAGCCAGAGGAAGCGGACTGATGCCTCCCTTGGCCCTAGTTGCTGACCTCAATACTTACTTGCTAAACAAATACTTGCAAAAATAACTACCAAACTAACACACACAAGACACGACCCTGGTCCTGGTAAACACTTTGCATGAGGTAAATGAGGTGTGGATGAAACATGCATATAATGTACACAATGTGAAATAACAACATTATCAAATGGGCTGGTATTTTGTAGTGTACAGTGTCTATGGCAACCATTATGGCACACGTGAAGATGCCACGCGTTTGCATGTGTCGCTAGTCGTTCTGAAACAACTTTCAATAAAACACTTGGAAGTTCTACTTTCGCATTACTCCGCCGTTTGCTGCACAAGAACACCTCGGCACTCGGCTGGCTTGGCGACTCTGTTCGGAGCCCCCTTTGATTCACTACACCCGCCTTGCACTTGCTTCTTGGTTCAGGCGCAGTATATGTACATGGTGCGCCTGCGCACTGTAGAGTGTAGCTCCATGCTGCACTGTAGAACTGCTGTCGGCGGGCAAATGGGCTAGAGGAGGGACGTGGTTGACGTCAGTAGATATGTTGGGAATGTTTGCAGTTTCACACTCCTTGGAATGAAGTTATGATTGAAAGTTTTGCACTTATTTTTTAATGGATATTCTGGGCAGTGTTTATGCCCCTTTGCTACGTCCTTGAGATAAGGGCGTCGTCAAGTTTCCTTGCGCACTCTGCTCTTACTAAGCAGTGTTGCTGTTTTTTGTCCTAGAACACATGACTTGGTTTTCCAAAGTTAAGAAACAATTAAGAAACAAGATAAATCGTTCTAGTGGTTGTGGAAATATTTTCTCTCAATTTCCTTGTTGGTATTAATCATAATTATGTCAACAGAGTGGATCCAGCAGTTGAGTAAGCCAGCGCTCGTGCAGATGCTTTGTGAAGCTGGAGAGGAGGTTGCTGAAGGCGATGACATAGATGATCTCAGGAAAAAGGCACATGCACTCGTGAGGTGCCAGGAGCTAGCATCGCGGGAGTTGGTGTGGGTGAGATACATTCTCGTGTAAAATCTTTGAGATATTTACCTCCAGAGATCTCATCTCGTATTCCACAATTAGTAAATACTAATTTAGCCTCGGTTGTAAATTTCTTTGTTGCTTTGAATTCTATATTGGCTCTGAACTTTTGCTCTAGACAAGTATTATAAGCCACTGTTGCCCTTAGGTTACCAGAGGAATTACAGCCCATCTTTTTTAGGCTAGGGAGGAGAATTGGGGAGCCATACAGTTAACTAAGATTTGTATAAACCAAAGGGCTAGTGAGGTGTCTGTTGCCAACTTAAGGCTCAAGCTGTTAGAAAACAAACAATCCCCAAATCAGACCATACGGGATTTTGTACAAGAGGTGGTAGGATTAGTGGGTGTTGCGGGATATCCATGTTTAGAGGACTACTTTACCCCAATCATATTTCATAGTTTACTTCCTAAGAATAGCAGTTTTTTTGCTTTTGCCACTAAGCCTTCATATATGCTAGAGCTATAGTTTCTTGTCATTAATGTAGATCGCACCCTAAGAGATTATTCGTTACAAAAATACAGGGAATTATTAAAGAGCTACAGGGAAGGAAGGAGAGAAAAAAGGACCATCCAAACTTAGCATAATTAGTGGAAAAGGTAATAATTACGCTAAAGATTGTTTCCATAAAAATTCTGTATTCTCAGTGACCCCAACTAATAATCCTAATAAGGAAGGAGTTAAGACCCATTCCTGGTGTTCTCAAACAGGAAGTATGAGGGAGAATGTAGGGAAAGAGGATCATTCAAAGAAGATATGTTTTTGTAAGCAAAAAGGGCATATAAGGACAAAATGTTCCATGAAGGAAAAGTTCATAGAAGATCATTCGGTCAACAGTTTAGAGTATGAGAGGAAATATGGGTTGTATGTGTCAGTGGTAATTGCTGCCCTGGTTGTGGTAGCTGCCCTCCTGGATTCAGGTTCTTCGTGCTCATTAATCAGTCATGCTTTTCGTAATTTCCTGTTGCAGAATTTACCTAAACGCCTTATCAAGGTGAATAAAAGTATAGAATTGGGGTTTTCCATAACTAATAGGGGTGTCATTAGTTCCCATGGTCTGGCCATTTCAAAATTAAGGTTGACAACTTTACATGGAAATTTCAGTTTCGAATTTTATCAGGTTTGAGTCATGATTTATTGCTTGGTGTGGATTTCCTGGGAAAACCTAAGCCAGCATCAATGTAGCAAAGAGAGAGAGTTGCTTTTCTCATTTTGTGTCACACAGCCTGTAAGCATTCCCACAGCATGTGGGAAAGGCCAGGTACTTCTAGATTTTTGACCCAAATTCTGACTTTTTTAAGTGTGACTTGCAACCAGAGTCCCGAGGTGTCTAAACTTTTGTCACACTGTGGGGTCAATTCGAATGGAAAAGACTGCCCATGGGTGTAAACTGTGGACCACAGGCTATGTCATGATTTCTCTTTCTGGTCCTGGGTAAATATCAGTATAAGTTCGTGTTCACCTACATTGATGATGTCTGTGCACAGTTAAACCATTAATAAACATTTAGAACACCTGAAACTCATTTTACTTGCTTTGCATGAATTGGGCCTTACAGTAAATCCAGATAAATGTACGTGGGCTAAAACCTATGTTCGATACCTAGTGTTTATTATTTCCGATGGACAACTATTGACGGACCCATAAAAGATAAGCCCAGTAGTGAACTTTCCAGTGCCAAAGAACTTACAAGGTATCTGGCAATTCCTGGGAATGATGGGGTTTTACTCCAAATTCATCCCAAAGTTCGCAAACATTGCCGAGCCTTTAAATGTTTTGAAACGAAAGGGGGTAGAGTTATTTTGGAGTGAGGAACAAAATATGCTTTTTGCGTGCTCAAGGAAAAATAGCCACCCTCCTGTATTGCAACAACCCCATTTCGATAAAACTTTTGTGCTGCAGGTGGATGCTAGCTCAAAAGTACTTGGTGCTGTTTTGTGTCAAAGAACACGTGATGAACCGGTGGCTGTTGCATTTGCCAGCTGACTCCTGACACCACCTGAGCAAAGATTCTCAGCACATGAGAAAGAAGTGTTGGCTGCTCTGTTTGGGATGGAAAAGTTTACCTATTATCTTGAGAGTGGATAATTTGAGATATTCACACACAATCAAGCACTAAGCTGGTTTTTAACAACTAATAAACCAGCTGGGAGGTTGGCGAGGTGGTTAGTTCGCCTCACACGTTTTCGGTTTACTACTCAACACATGAAAGGTACAGATAATGGAGTGGCTGATACCCTCTCATGCATGTTTGATGCAGAAGAGTTTTATGTAGATACTATTAACATGTACATATTGTGCTACTAGGGTATGTTGTCAACACCATATATCAAATTGTTGTGTTGTTATGGTGTCGAGAGTGCAGGGTGTGTGATGCGTAAATGGTGGAAGTATCTATGCATTTGAGAGGGATGCAAATAAAACTATTTAGATATGTTGCACAGATTATGGGCCCAGGGAGCGGTATAATTGTTTACAATGTATATGGTTGGGAGTTGCGGCCGGTAAAGTTATATTACCGAATGGAGTTGAATCACGAATTGTAAAGATTCTGCAAAATGGTGACTAGTGCAGAACAATAACCTCATATAACAAACACAAAATTTAAGAACTGGAAGTTCTGTGTTTTGTTGTTACTTGATGAAAAAAGATGTGCATTGGATTGTAGATGGTGATAAGCAGTTAGAAGACTTGACTGAGAAAGAACTCGAGGCTGCAAAAACAGTGGACAAGAAGGCAAGAAATATTACTATAAATTGTGACAGATCATCACATAGATTATATGAGGAATACAAGAACATCGAGGGAAATGCTAGTTGCTTTGAGTAATGTTTTCGAACGAAGAAGTGATATTTCAAAGCTGTTGGTTCGGAAGAAGGTGTTAACATTGAAGCGCACAACATCCATGCAGGAACATTTCAATACATTTTATAACTTGATATCTGATTTGGAAGAAATGGGATCCAAACTTGACCAGGATGATAAAGTTCCTGTCATCTGTTGTTAACTCTACCTAATCGCTGTGACAATGTGATAACTTTACTTGAAACCATGGATGCAGAACTAAAATTAGACTTTGTAAAGTTAAGACTTCTTGATGCAGAGTTGAAATTGAATCGTCTACAAACAGATGTTGGGAACGAGGAGACTTTGTTTGTTGCCTCATACAGGCCAGTGAGAAAATGCTTCGGATGTGATGGTTCCGGTAATCTAATTTCTGATCACCCCAAACCACAATATAAACACTCAGGCAGGGAGGGATCGCGTGATCGGGGTAGTAGAAATTAAAGAGGTAAAAACCAAAGAAGCAATCATGGTGGTGTATTCATATCAAATTACTGTTGTTCTGAAGAAAGCAAGGTTACATTCGTAGCAAACATGGGTGATGAAGCAGTGTTGATCAGTGAGGAAGAAAGTGTGCAGGGCATTCAGTTTGTTCTAGATTCAAGATGTACTGACCACCTTGTTATACCAGAACTAAAATAAAGTTTGACATATATTGAGGCTCTAGAAGAACCTATCATGATAAAGGTTGCTAATGGTGTGGAACTGACAGAAGAACAAAATGGGACAGTAAGACTCTATGAAGGTACCAGTCTCCCGAAGATAAAGCTAGAGGCACTTATTGTTCCAAATCTCAAACTCAATCTGTTATTTGTGAAAAAGATTGTCAGTTCAGTAAAACTGGTGATTTTCAGTGCTAACAGAGCAGAGATTGCCGATGACGGGCCTCTAGATAGTGTGCGGCACATCAGGAAAGTTTTATGTTGCAGTTTTTTCGGTGGGTATGGACGAGGAATGTTTTTCAGCAGACATAGATGACCCGTGGCATAAAAAACCAGGTCATCTGAACAGGAAGAGTTTGAGGTTAATGCAACTGCCTACCTCAAGTATGGTTTGTGATTCGTGCTGGCAAGGGAAAGCGAGCAGGTAGCCTTTCTCAAGGAATACTTCACCTAGGTCTTCCAGAATAGGAGAACTTCTTCACACAGATGGTGGGGGCCCTCTCTCTACCCCCACTAACAATGGTGAAAAATATTATCAGACAATAACTGATGATCACTCACATTTCTGTGTGGTATATCTGCTTAAATTCAAAGCTGAAACTGCAGAAACTGTAATGATCTACATCAGGAGCCTAGAATCTCAATTTGGGACACATTTTACGAGTAGGGTGCGATGTGACAATGCAGGGGAATTTTCTTCAGCAAACTTTAAGGCTTTCTGTACCAAAAAGGGTGTTACCTTGGAGTATACAGCACCACACTCACCACAAATGAATGGTGTCAGTGAGAGACTGAATAGAATGCTTCTATATAACGCGAGGACCATGTTTATAGATACAAATCTACCTAAACACCTATGGACAGAGGGAATACGTATATCGGCATATCAACTGAAGAGCTCCCCTACAGCAGCGCTGGGGTGGAGGAAAATTCCTACAGAACTGGACTTTGGCAAAACATCTCTCAAAATTGAAGATATTCGGAGCTAAAGCATGGGTAGTTATACTTCCTCAGAAAGACAAGCTAGATACCAGAGCCTCACAAACAAGGACGGTGGGATATGCACCGAATAGGTACAGGTACATCCAACACTGAGGAGTGTGACGAAGAGCTTCGTGGATTTGACCAATTGTCATGACCAAAGAGCAAATTGAAGAAACCAAAACATTAGGATATAATTGAATTGTATTAAGCCTAATGCCTGGCGAGTGAGTGTGACCCACAGACTTACCAAGAAGCAATCAGTGAAAGTGAAGAATGGAGAGATGCCATCAAGAAAGAACTGGACACACACAAGAAGTTCCAAACCTGGGCTGCAGTGGATTCACCAGACGACGTGAAACCAGTAGATACAAGATGGGTATTCCAAAGCATATCAGATGGTACCAAGAAGGTTATGTTAGTGGCAAATGGTTTTCAAAGAGAAACTAATGACCTGGTATATGCATCTATGGCCAAAATGCCTACAATTAGACTTGCATTGTCGTATTTGATTCAAAAAGATTGGAGTATAAGACAAATGGATGTGCTCACTGCTTTTCTGAATGAAGTACTAGAGGATGAATCTGATCCCCCATGCATGCGGGCTGATCAGGGACGTGGAGCCGTGTGGGCCACCAAGTCTCTACTGGTTGTGCTTTCACTCCGGGTTAAGTGGCAAACCCCAAGCTAATGTCACTTCAGCAGTAGTGCTCAAAGTGAGAGATAACCTAAGCTTGTAGTCCCTCCCTGTGCGAAGGTGTTTCTGGTGGTTGGGGCGTCGCTGTTTTTCCCCCACCAGCACTGACTTAGTGCTTGGGGACTGAGAAGAAACAGATAGCCATCTAATGTGGATGTAAATAATCTCTGGGTTCCTGTTGGTCCTGCACGTGACCAGGTTTTATGCCACCGTACCCACCGAAAATAGTGAAACCTGAAGGAGATTGAGGGGGGATAAGAGAATTTTGAAACTGCAACATGCAGTGTATGGACTTCGAGAGACTCCACACTGCTGGAACCAGAGGTTTAACCAATTTGCAGTAGGAAACAATTTCAGGAGATCCAGCTTTGATGCTTGTCTTTATATTGGACACTGTGTGTGGTTGATGTTATGGGTGGATGACGTCCTGCTGTTGAGGCAGAAATTTAAGGTGGAGAAACTGGTGGAACTTCTGAAAGGGGAATTTAATTCCAAAGACATAAGGTACATACAATGCTTTGTTGGAACATAAATAAAGCTGGTCGACAACATAATTGAACTGAGTCAGTGCCAGCTCATTAAAGAAATGTTAAAGAGGTTTAACTTACAGGAGTGTAAATCATGTCTTACCCCAATGGAAAATAGGATTCAAGTAAATGATGCTGATGTTGTGATTAATGTCCCATACAGAGAACTGGTAGGCAGTTAGACCTATCTCTCCCAAATAAGTAGGTCAGACATCACATTCGCAACATCCTACTTGAGCCTTTTTCTGAATTGTCCAACGTGCGCCTTGTGGAATTCAGTCAAAATAGTGCTCTGTTACGTGAAGGGCACTATTGACAAAAATCTAGTGTGTGAAAAACACCCAGAAGAGTGTGCTCGAAACGTTGTGTACACAGATGCTGACTGGGGAGGCGACAAGACCGACCACAACAGTGTGAGTGGAATGGCATCGTTCAACTGTGGCAACTTGGTATCTTGGAGTTCAAAGAAGCAGCAGGCTGTGGCTCTGAGCTCAGTGGAGGTGGAGTACACATCCTAGAGTCTGGCAGCATCGGAACCCCTCTACCTGAAAGGCCCTTTGTCTGATTTTGTGGGGTATGAGCTCAAAGTGAAGTGCTGTTTGCTTGTAGATAATCAAGGAACTATTCATATGAAGAGAAACTATGAGAACACTAGACAACACACTGATATAAAATTTCATTTTCTAAAGGATGTCTTTGCAAATAATCTTATGAGTGTTGATTATGTGGAGTCAGATAAAAATATTGCAGATGTGTTTACCAAACTCTCGAGGTCTACTAAATTTTGTGATGTTAGGGACATGCTCTGTGTAGTTTGAGTTCTTTGCTGCAGGGAACTGTGTCTGTTATGCAATTTCAAGTCTAGCTACACTGCGTATAGTTAGGGGTTATCTTGTATGTTTTGTCAATTGATCTGGTATATGCTACATTAAGTTAATAGTAAAATTGTATTGTATAAGCTTGAAATTGAGAGGGGGTGTGAAGATGTCAATATTTTGCTACTAGGTTAGGTTTTCAGCACAGTATATCAGGTTGCTGTGTTGTTATGGTCTCGAGTGTGCAGGGTGCGTGATGCGTAAATAGTGGGAGTATGTGTGTACTGGAGAGGTATGAAAATAAAAGTATTAAAATATGTTTCACAGGTACCCCTAATTTGGTACCTGTCAGAGAAGCTGAATTTTTCTCTTCAAGGGATACCCAAACCAGTCTCGAATAAACCGAAGAGGTAATTGTTCTTGCTGATAGTAAAACTACAGATGTTTCTGTACAAACTGAGAAAATAGTTAATTTTATAGGTAGTAAAATTAGTGATCTTTATGTAAATGCCGAAAAAGTATTATGGTGTCCTTAAAGGATAAAACAGTTACTGCTTTAGTAAGAGAAGTCGGTCAGCAAACTCGAGCACTCCAAGATTTTCCACACGCCTATTTAAAGCTCCAACATTATCAGAAAATTCAGGAAATAGACCCTGAGTGTACTAGCATCAAGGCTGATGTTGATGGAGGGAAAGGGGGACAATATGAAATTCGTAAAGATGTCATTGAGTTTGTGGATCCTAAATACCAAAAATAAAATTTTTTTGTACCCAAGGCTTTGTGTGGGTCCATTTTTAAATATTTTCTTGGGACAAGACAAAACCGTTTCACGCATCCGGGAGATGTTTTTTTTTTTTGGCCAAGACTTGTTAAGGAAGTTGAACATCTAGTCAAGGAGTGTGAGGATTTCCAAAGGGCCAAACACCGTAATGCAGTTTCCTTGGGAAAGGTTATACTTAGATGTTTTTGGTCCCTTGCCCCGGACTAACTCTGGTTTTACTTCAATTTTAGTGGCAGTTGGTAGTTTCAGCAGATGTCCCCCCCTCCCCCTCCGTTCCATGAGATATGCCTAACTTTGCAAAGTACTCGGACTTTTTCCCATATTTTGGGCCCCTGTTCATGTAGTAACCGATAATGCTACCTATTTCATTTCGGTTGAAATGAAGAATTTAGCATTCCCTTGGAGAATAAAAATGATTCAGACTACTCCTTACTACCCAAAAGCGAATGTATTAGAGCGCTACAATAGAAATCTGTAGCTGCATTAAGGGCTATACAAGTAGGTTCCCATAAGGAATGGGTTTTAATAATGTTACCAAAAAGGTGCCTGCTGATATTTTCTTTGGTAGGATTCTGTTTCACCCCTTGGTAAATGCCTACGGACTAAATGAGTTTTGCTGGGAGGCAGTTGATCAAAGGAATTTGGAGGAGGTTTGGGATGTGGCTACTCAAACCCTCAAAAAGTATCATACCAAACTTTCTTCTAGGACCACATATAATATGAAGTCTGTTCAGTTGCGACCTGGGAATAAGGTCTACTTGGAGAAGCATTACCTCAGTAATAAGACTGCACAGTTCAGCTCCAAATGTACCCAAATTTTTCAGTTCCGTTTGGGATAAAACATTTTATCTCCCCCTTACAGTGCTAATTGAGGGTGTGAATAATCCTGGTAGTTATAATAAGGCTCACGTGAGCCAATTAAAACTGAGTACCTACTTCTCAATAATGTTTTGATCTACAAGTGTCACTGGAATGAAGTGTCTCTTGATAGTGTATAGGCTTAAGAGGGTTGTTTTGTGTAATGTATTGATTCTTTCAACCTATCATCTTGAAAGATTGTAGTATTTTGGTTACTTTGTGTTGTTTTCAAGGACTGTTCATGTTGAAGACCCCAGGGTGTCAGTCTCACACATGCTCATTATCATCAGGGCATTCATCTACATTTAGTTTTAATATGTACTCATGCTTCCAATCATATCAGTGTGGCTCATGCTCATATAGCTATTAAGATGTAGTTTTAAAATATGTCCAGATATGGAATAATGTGTTTAGGTGTAGGTACATCTTCAGTATTTATTCATAGAATTATAATAATGTAATACGAAATGTACGAATTTCCATGTATATGATACTTCATAGGGGACCCTAGGTATGACTTGGAAATATTTTTTAGAATCCCCAAAAATTTAGGAGTGTATAGGGATAGTATTGACGCGTGGTGGTACTTCTTTCTGTGAGAGGGATGGGGGATTGAGGTGGTCCTCTCAATATTCTTTGGTGGTCGGATTTTCTCACTTTCCGTTGCCGTATGCTAGGCAGCGTTTTGGCTGCCCTCACGGAATTGACTAAGCAGAGGGGATTTCAACCCTAAGGTTACTTGTAGGGTCAGGCTGTCCCCCCGGGCAGTCTTGTCCACCTGACCATGAGAGTTGTCACTGGCCGAGATGCCAGCTGTCTCAATGAGCTGAATTCTCAGTCGAAGGTACGAAAACGAGTGGGTGTAAGGATGGCGATCTGGCTGTAATTTTACTGGGTTAATCCACCGTGGACTCGTCTGCTGTTTGGCAGGTGCAAATTAGCAGGGATCTTGGTGACAGAAGTACTAGAAGAACGTTTGATGGGGATGCGAACCGGTATGAATTTTCCCGAAGTCAATTTCATGGTACATTAATTAGGAAGTGTCTCGATTTCTGAGTTTCGAACCCGAATGTCTTTACCCGACAACTTAACAATGATGGTCCATTCAGAGGGTAGGTGTACATGTGGCTTGGCATGTCTAACACTCAATATATCGGGGCGTGATTTTGTGTTACCTGACGTAGTTGCCTCAAACTTGGCTAAAACTTCTGGGGGACACCACCCTAACAAATAATTTAGCGGGGTCTCGCATTCTGGAGGCATAATAACGCTATAGTCCAGGATTTTGTAGGCGGGTTCTGGTGGGATTAACATACTAGGATTTGAGTCCTGTACTAATTAGTTTCAACGACCCTGGGTAATAGCGGCACGCCTTTAATGTCTCCACTGACAGCTTCCTAATCTGCCATGTCGCCTGTGCATTGAGAAAGAATAAGAGAGGAGCTTTGCAAAGGACTGGTTACGAAGTTTCGTAGGCGACAGTTCAGGGCGGAGAGAAATTTTAATCACACCCGTGGACCTGCTGCTGGCTAGTCAGTCCCTGCAACTAGATCTACGGTCCTTGATGGCGGTGGGTGCACCAAAGTCTTAGTAAGTGGGCCTTTATTAGGTCATTTCTCCATAAGATATTCAGCTCACTGCACTACCAGACAAGAAACGAATAATTTAAGTGACCAAGTTAAAATGCAACACACTAAAATGTAGGTAGAAATGACTAGAGGTATCTAACTAACAATTATGGTTGCCGACAAAACTGGTTTAAAATAAATCGTAATATTATTACTATGTAAAAGAAGAATGGCGGAGAGTACCAGCTAACGAGATACAAGCGAAAAGATAAATGCCTTCACTCCTGACAATAAACTACATAGGGACAAATTATTATTAATATTCAACAGGCAAATGTGAGCCTGGGAGAAAATTTATAAAGCAATTAATTAATTATAAAAATAATCAAAGGCTTAGCCAAATATAAATGTACGCTATTGACAGTGTGAGTTTAGTGAGTTTAGTATCCAGGGAAAAGTATCATGCTACGACCTGCTACTACTAGAGTTAAGGAAGTTGACTGGGGTCAGGGCATAGGATAGAGGTAGAGGAGATTACCATGGACGAGGAGTGCTATCCCTGGTGGGGTCAGTTGAAGGAAGCCTTATCAAAGCTGGAGCTGGAATGGTGGTGGCTGGCTGGAGGTAGAGGTTCCAGCCCTGCCTCGGGCTGCTGAATTGAGGAGATTGAGCCCTGAGTGGGCTGCAAATGAGTGGAGAGTGGAGAGCTGGCGAACCTATGCGGCCGGCGAGCCCAGCATCTCTCCTGGACCACAGGGCTGTGCTTCTATTTATACTGAAATCGCCCTGTGTCAGTGATTATCCGGGGGTCGAGGGTAGCATAGCCTTTCCACACAGGGGTTGGTTTATCTGCTGCAGGAGCACCGCTCAATTTCTTATCGCCCCTGGTGGAGGCGATGAAATTTTCATGGGCTCCGGACTGAGGCAGGCGAGTCGTGACGTCAAAAGGTCACAGGGCTGCTGCTTTATTGAGGATTGTTTGGAACTTATAGGCCGGCAGGGTAGCATAGTAGAATTTAAAATAAAATCTTTGTTTGGAAGGCGACTGCACACTCATTCTTACTCGTTCGTGGAAAAATGTAATTTCAGATATGGAGTTCAATCATTGCTGATGATTAACCATTGCAGGAATTCTTTTTAATTTATTATTTTCAAGCCTCGGTAGGCTAATGAATGAATTCGCCCCGCTCTTGGCGCGCCCATATGAGGTGGAGTCGGCCTTAGAGTGTGCCTCTCAGTGACGCAGTATCTGGCATGCGTCAATCGGCCAACCTCCGAAGCGACGAAGCTTCATCTGTAGAAATCAGAATGGCCCAGATGGTGGAGGCAGATGCCGCGACTGTATAACCTCTGGTTGCTCCTGTGGGCTATTGCCTATCCTGCGTGTGCTGCTTGAGCGGGAGGTGAGCATGGCCTTAACTGGGTCACAAGACATCTGGTTTCTTTCGGCGACGGGTTAACAGCCTCTTCCCTTTTCCTCTCCTTCGGTTGCATGCCAGCGGGGTGCCTGCGTGGCGCTTTCTATTTCATGGCACAGCTGGAGTCATCTTGTTTCGTTGCTTACCAAAGAGGAGGAATAGCTTTGGAAGGGAACAGGAACTAGTTGTGTGGTGCCTTTCTAAGTCGAGGGCAGATTAAAAAAAGAAATACATTTAAAAAATCGTTTGTGTTTGGTTGCTTACAAAAGTTGTTAAAAAAAATGGAATCTTTTAAGATTTTCACATAATAAATATGACGGGTCTGTCCTCGAGAACACAAAAATTCAAAGGGGAGTTCTGCCTGAAAGGGTGTAACCATGCACAACCATACACATGTTTCACAGTCCGTTACTCCGGGTTTCTTTCCTACATGAAAAGAATTGGAGCATATAAGAAACACTTATGGCACTTCCAAAAAAATATTATATGCATAGGACATAACTTGATTTATAATATTTTTGAATTTAACAGAGTAAAAAAAAAAATCTTTTAGCTGGCAAGATATTTTGTAGAAACAAATTTTCATTTATAATCACACAATTTTAAATTTTGTAAAACCCTTTTTACTTTAAATTTACATAATATTCTGACGTTTTCACTGAGTTTTCATTGACACATTGACTCTGGAATATTCTTAACCTATGTTGCACAACACTTCAGGATACTGGTATGGATTACAGTTTTTTACAGCTGGGTTTACAATAAGATAATTCTTACACAGGTTACACAATTCATACTTAACACTTTCCCTTTGTATAATGGGAAGTTTTGCATCGAGTTTTCATTCTCGTTTGCAATTATTGATAACTTCTGTTCTAGGCAGGGACAGTATAGATGGTAGGCTCGTGCCTCCGTTCACGTAATACATGGAAGCTCAATCGCACTGAGCGTACAGGGATTTACGGCAACCCACTGTTATAACGTTAATATGTTCTTCACAATTGAACGTGCATGGTGAGATGAGCGTCTCATACAATACATGCACTTAGTATAGAGTTTCCTTATAAACTACACTCAAAAATAGCAAAACAAAACAATTGTGATACTAGAACATTTTCATCGAATTTTACATTAAGGTTATGGGCTCGGTTTTCTTAATATCTAGTTTACATTTATGTGTATTTCATCGACCATTCTAACTTTACTATGTACAGAAAAGTTTTAACGTGCGTTCCCCCTGCATTCACGGGCAACTCATTCGGTTTTGTGACCATCTAAGGTTCACTTTACATATTTCTAGCGTACTTTATTCAACAGCCTCTCTGGATGGAGGGGACGAGAACATCGTCTCGTGAATTCGGGGAGTGGGGTTATATATTTCGCTCTAGTAGATACACTTAGGTGAGCCTGTGTGTTGCCTGTGTACACCCACTAGATGAGTTTACGCTCTCAACATATTCTCATTCTTACTTTCTAGGGTTTTCTGTATTTTAAAAGAATTACAAGCTAATTACAATACAAGGTACATGCAAATTTCGGTGTCACTACACTTTTCCTACCTGCACTTCACAGGAGATCTTGTTACATTATTCAGGGGTTTTCACTTATTCTCTTGAGAAGGAACATTTTGCATTGCATAACAAGAAAATAAATAATATTGCCTGGGTTTACGTGAGGTGTGCGTCCTCTACATGAACATTACACATTACTCGGGCGTTTCTTACACTTCAAGTGCAATGCTTTAAATTCTACACAGGAGTTTAAAAGATTGGGAATTTCCTGAGTGATGGTTACAGCATGATCTCAGTGAGTTTTGGCCTCAAGCCCTTATTTCAAAATAACAGGGGTTCGTTAAGCGAAGTCGCCCAGACACAATGCGAGGAATGGCAGGGGTTGTTTCAAGGTTATGTTTACAGGCCTGCTGATTGGCTTCGGTTACACACTCACACTTCTTAACAGGGCTCACGGAACTTATTGACTCTACGTTAAATGTGCCGTACAAGGTATCAAAAGAAAAAAATTATAGATTTTACGTTATTTAGCAAATGTTAACTTTACGTGAGCACATGCAGGATTTTCAGGGAATTTGCAGGCATAAACTTTCCAGCCCGCTTAAGGGGTCTGAAGTTATGTTAAGACTTTTATCTCCACAAAACGAACTATTGATTTTGCAAACTAGGGACCAATTTTAATTTTGATTAGAAGAAAATGATTATTTTTTATTATTGCTACTTTATGTGTGCCCATTAGTAGGACGTTAATTACGTTAATTGGGTCACTTAACTTTTCTGTCTGGCCTCTGTTCCTCTCAAGAGTGCATTTAGAATTCTCAACCTGGCAAAAAGCTACATGTAACAAGACGAGTTCAGACATTTCTCTTGAGGAACTGACGTAACAAGGAATAATTATCTTGAGGTTGACGTAGGATTTTTCTTGTCGCACTTCCTACTTATCAGGGTAGGATTCTGGAATAAATATACGGCACCTTGCCGACCCTACTAATCCGGTTGATTGCTGTCACATGCATAATCACCTTAAGGTTCTGGCAACCTAAAGCTACCACTGCCCTACTAAAGTTATATATGGGGAATATACGTGGACAGGTGCGCTAGTCTGTTAACTGGCTACTGCAAGGTACTCACGCAGTACTCGATGATGCTGGCGGTGGAGAGCACTGACGTCTGATGCGTTTGCATTGCGAAGGTCGTCTTCTTTTTCGTGGCTCTGCATCAGGGCGGCAGGAAAGCAAAATTATTGAGCATCCATCATGATGTCTCTCTGTAGCGTCCAAGCACGTGGCACATGCACCTGGCACGAAGGGGGGCCACTCGTGACGTGGGTCCGGTGACAGACACAGCATGGGGGCCAGCATCCTGGGTCCTGCTCCGACTGTTGGCACATCTTCTTGGTTCGTAATCTCTTCGCGAGTGTTACGGGTTTTACCTCGTGACCTCGGCTTCATAGCATCTGGCAGTCACAGCATGGGTGAGTGGAATTCGTACTGCACTCCTGGTAGAGGCTTCCGGTGGTGGAGTTATGTTCCTGTTGGGCGTAGTGCACGTGGGGACCAGTAACTCGTACTCACTGTACTCATGGATGCCACGGTTTCACTCACACTAGTGGAAAATACTCTTTCACAGGGCTCTCTCAATTCACACTCAGGCCTGCCTGCTCGTGTTGACGTCCTGGAGGGTCTGGTCCGCAGGTGATGAGGCCTCGGTTAACTGTTCACTCTCGACTTGTCCACTTGAGCCGTTCTTGCCTGATAAAAGGGGTAAGGATGGGGAGGATAGCAGAGGATGCGTCCTAGTGTGCATATCCTGGGTGTGCTCCACCGACTCGGGGAGGAGTGGCCAGGACCGATCCTGGTGGGAGTGGAACTGCTGCCTCCTCCAGGTCGTCGTCTGGTGGGGGCACTTACTTTGCCTTAGAAAGGAATGTCGGGAGACTAGCATAATGCATGCGGCTGTTGTCTCATTTGCATCCTGGCTATCATCTGCCAGGGGAGGGGCAAGAAGAAGAACGAGGGGGCTACATGGCCTTACCATAGGGCTCATAGAGGAAGTAGGAGGGTAACCGCTTTGCATCATCATTCGATCAGCATGGGTAGGAGACCTAACGTGATCGGCGGGATCATGCCATGAGGGTGTGGAGTAGACACGTGGTGGTGTCTGGGGAGCATGAAACTGGGAGCTTACATTCGGGTCGCATGTATAATGGAGTCTTGCTGGGGGCTCCACCCCTGGGTAGCAGTTATTTACTTTCACCCAGTAATGTAATTTCTCCCAGAGGATTGATGTTTTGGTCCAATGTGCCGGGGGCGAGGGGTTTATATTACCTCGTTATTTGTCCCTAAGTTGTCTGATTCGTTGGAACTGTGTGGGAGTTTTCACACAGGTTGTGTAGGAAGGTGGCACAGAGTCGATTCGTAGGTGTAGTAAATGAACTGAGGTAGTGGAAGGGGTAACCTGAATAAGCTCTCCTTCCCAATCGACTACCATACCTGGTGACCATCTAGCATGGTACGCAGATGCCCGCAGTCGAGTACACATTTGTGTTCCTGCAATGGGCCGTCCTAATACCGGAATCTGTTGGTGAGGGGCCACTAAGAAGGGGACTCTATAGTTACGTTCATGTACCCGTAGGTCAAGGGTAATTTCCCCCAACTAGCCTAGGCGGGCGTTGTTATGGGCCATTGTGGCCATTAGGTTTGTAGGGGTCATCCAGACCCTTTGGCACTGGATGAGTGAAGCTCCATTAATAAAGTTGCTGTCGGCGACGGTGTCCAATATCGCTGTGACACCTGGATCGCCCAGTTGGATTCTCAAGTAGGGTTCGCCTGTGCAGGGATGGGGCGTGTTTATTGCGTGTGATTGGGCCGTGGTTTCCTTAGGCCGGGCCGGCATTTGAGGGGGGTGGGGATGTGGTAATGCGCTCGGCGCCCTGGTGTCTGGCTTCTCTTTTCCCCTCTCCTGCTGAACAGGGCAAGCTCCAGAGGAGTGCTGTCATTGACAGCTCCAGCAAGAGGAGGGGGAGATGAAAGTAGGTGGAGGTGGGGTGCAGCCTTTAGGCGCCCATAGGAGAAGAGGGATTCTCCTTTCCAGAGCTAGCGAGGTCTCACATTTTCTACGGTAACGCTCAGGCCGTGGCACTGATGATCCTGGGTTCCTCGATTCATGTGGACAGGGATGAACTTAAATGGGGCGTAGAATGAGAGGCTTCCCATTGTAGTTTCCCCCTGCATTATAGTTCCTACGAAAGGAGCCACGTGGATGTTGCCTCGGGCAATTTATGTTATAATGCTGCCTCGGCCAGTACCAGCAACGTCATAGGGTGGTGATGGAGGCCGACAGGGTAGTTTCTCGCCCGCCCTGCAGGTGGTCTGGGAGAAGGGGCCAGGGCATTGACTTTGGCGCATATTAGCTGGTCCCTTCCCTGGATGGGTTGTTCATTAACTTCCATTTCTCTTGCTTGCTCCACGAGCTTTTCTACAGTTTGAGGGCAGGAAGTCACAAATAAATTACGTTATGGCAGGGAGAAGGGTGCGAGTGATACACCATATTCTTTGTCCTTCTGTTTGTTACGAGTAAATACGTTTATGGAAGCATTCATTCCATCGAATAAAAAATTCTACTTCATCCCTGAGCTTTTGTACGTGGGAAAGCAGGTCGGTGTTTAATGGATTAGGAGTTCGTCTCTTGCAAACTGGGAAACCAGCTGGGCCTTGAAATGGGACCAACTCTCTATGAACTCGCCATATTTGTCCCACCACTGATGGGCGGGTCCCATTAAGTTGCGGTGGGTCCTGCTGACCCATTGTTTGGTCGGAATCCCGTATTCCCTTAGTTCTTGTTCGTAATCCGCGAGAAACTTCTCAGGATTTGCATACAATTTCCCATTAAATTCGGGGAGAGTCAGCTCGCAGGGTAGCCCAGGAACAGGTGGGCTTAACTGGTGAGCTGGGTTGACTGGTTTATACCTGTGTTTACGCCTACAAACCTCACAATGGTAGACCTGTCTGGGGTTCTTAACCAGCTCGTCTACCATACAATACACAGGTTGTGAAATGTGCAAGTGCACATTGTGCAATGGACAGTATTTTTCCCTTGTCCCTGACATTCGGGCCATTTACATGCCTGGTTACTTGCTTGTCTGCAAGATTCACATCTGTATTCAAGCCCATCCGTGTACCAGCGTATGTCATGCCATCCGATACAAACATAATGGTACTCGCTAAGACAATAACTGCAGATTATCATATTCAGGCCAAAGCCTGTACAAGCTGGAAAGGAGCTAGGCTTATTGTTTACCCCTCTCCGCAGGTTGCACTTAATGCATACTGTGTCTCAGGCAGACTCTCCGCAGAGTCTGATATACTGGAATACTATAGTTTTGGGCGCCACATCGTGTTTACTGCGATTCCCCGAAGTCGTAAACAGAAGAGTAGAGAGAAAAACATATCTCCTCTGCAAGAAGCGGCGGAACTGATATGCGCTTTACGCATGGGAAAACCAGGGGGGGGGGGGGTAGTGTGGCTGGTTAAGTTCAGCTCCCAGTTAAAATGTATGAAGCTTATGGTCCCCTGTTCGGGTACCAATTTGACGTGTAGTCAAACACGACCGACGTGGGTGACTAAGGAAAAAAAAGGGGGGGTGGGGTCACTGGCGAGGTCCCAGCACTCAAGTCTGAACTTCCTAGAGCTGTTTGGCCTCACGTTGGGCGCCAATTTGACACGTGGTGGTACTTATTGTCTTGAGAGGGATGGAGGATTGAGGTGGTCCTCTCACTATTCTCTGGTGGTCGGGATTTTTAGGTTTCTGTTGACCTTGCGGTATGCGAGGCAATTGGTTAGCGTTTTGGCTGCCCTCGCGGGACTAAGTGGAGGGGAGTTCAACCCCAAGGTTATTCGTAGGTTCAAGCTGTCCCTCCCAGGCAGTCTTCTCCACCTGACCACGAGAGTTGTCACTGGCCGAGACGCCAGCTGTCTCGATGAGATGAATACTCGGTCGGAGATACGAAAATGAGTGGGTGTTATGATGGCGATCTCGCTGGGGCTTACTGGGTTAATACACCACAGCCTCGTAGGCTGTCGATAGGGTGCGAAATTGGCAGGGGTCTTGGTAACAGTAGTAATAGAAGAAGGTTTGATGGGGAAGTGATCTTGTATGAATTTTCCCGAAGCGAATTTCATGGTACAGTAAATGGGGAGTGTAACAGTTTCCGGGTATCGAACCCGAATGGCTTTACCTGATGGCAATTTAACAATGCTGATCCAATCAGAGGTAGGTGTACATGTGGCTCGGCAGGTTTGACACTCAATATGTAGGGGCGTGATTTTGTGTCACCTGACGTAGTTGCCTCAAGCTTGGCGGTATTTTCTGGGGGACATCACCCTAATCACTATTTTAGTGGGGTGTAACAATCCGGAAAAATTATCACGCTATAGTCCAGGGTTTCGTAGGAGGATTCTGGTGGGGTTAATGTACAGGGATTTCAGTCCTGTACTAATTGGTTTAAACGAGCCTGGGTAATAGCGGCACGCCTTTCATATCTTCTCTGGTGGCTTCCTAATCTGCAGTGTTGTCTGCGCATTGAGAAAGAATAAGAGAGAATCTTTACAAAGGACTGGTTACGAGGTTTCATAGGCGACAGTTCAGGATGGGACGAAATTTCAATCACACCAATGGACCTGCTGCTAGCTAGTAAACCCCTGCAACTACACCTACGGTCCTTGATGGTGGCGGTTGCACCAAAGTCTTAGTGAATGGGCCTTTATCAAGCCACTTCTCCATATGATATTCAGCTCACTGCATTACCAGAAAAGACGCGAATTATTAAGAGACCAAGTTAAAATACAAAACACTAAAATGTAGGCAGAAATGATGAGAGGTATCTAACTAACAATTAAGGTAGGCGACAACACTAGTTTAAATAAATCGTAATATTTATAACGGTGTAAAAGAAGAATGGCGGAATGTCCTAGCTAATGAGATACATGCTAAAAGAATTCACTGCTGACAATAAACTTCATAGGAACAAGTTAATAATAATATTCAACAGGCGATGGCGAGCCTGGGAAATAATTTATAAAACATTTAATTAATTATAAAAATAATCAAAGTCTTAGCGAAATACAAATGTATGCTATTGACGTGAGTTTATCATGGCACTATACAGAGGGCTGGTAATATGCTACGACCTACTACTACTGGAGTCAAGGGAAGTTGACTGGGGTCAGGGCATAGGGTAGAGGTAGAGCAGATTACAGTGGACGAGGAGTGCTATCCCTGGTGCGTTCAGCTGATGGAAGCGTTGTTCAAGCTGGAGCTGGAATGCTGGCGGCTGGTTGGTGATAGAGGTTCCAGCCCTGCCTCGGGCTGCTGAGTTGAGATTGAGCTCTGGGCGCGCTACAGAGGAGAGGAGAGAGTCTTCCGCAGACTGTAGGAGAGCTCGCGAATCTACGCGGCCGGCATTCCTGGCTTCTCTCCTGGACCACAGGGCTGTGCTTCTATTTATACTAAAATCGCCCAGTATCAGCGATTCTCTGGGGGCGAGGCCTTTCCACATAGGGGCTGGTTTATCCACTGCAGGAGCGCCACACAATTTATTATTGGCCCTGGTGGAGGTGATGACATTTTCATGCAGCCCAGTCGCCCCGCACTTGGCATGCACATATGAGGCGGAGTCGGACGTTGAGTATGCCTCTCAGTGACACACTATCTGGCATGCGTTAGTACCTACTCTGCAATCTGGCATCGTTTTATTTGATTATTTCCGGTTGGATCTGGTGATCTTGGCTGCGAGTACCGGCTTAAAATGTCCTCCTAGAGAAGATCTGGGCCTCCACCAAGCCTGCCCAGTTTGGTGAATGTTCGAGCCTCTCTTAGGGCTGGTCTTCTGGACTCTTCCTTTCGGGAAGGGGGGGGGGGGGATTGAGACAGAAGTCTCAATATACTGCATCACTCTCTGTGTGAACATGACTTTCATCGCTACAAAAATTTGCGCAAAAGTTCTTCAAAAAAGTGTTTACCAAGAAACAAGACAAAAAGACTTTTTACCTGTAATACATAATAATACTGACCTAAAATCAATGTCCATCGTCGACTCTGCGTTGAAAGTTTTCCCTATTTCGACAAGAAAACAAGATGGGATGACTGTCACGCATGTTTGTCCGTTCTGCACTGGGCGAGGAAAGCTGGTGGTTTGCCTTGCTGGCACAATTTAGCGCCACCAGCATCAATGATAGCTGGGGAGTACAGCACATTCTCATTGTGACGCCATTTGCTACTGTTGACAGTTGTAACCAAAACTGTAAATAAGTGTGGAAACTTCCACAGATTTTGATTGGATAATGAACTGTTTCCACCCCTATAGGGGTTATTGCTAATTTCATAGTATATATATATAGACTCCACGCTGGTTCAGTCTGCAGACAAGGACAGTCTGGGATCTGCAGCTGAGATAAGTAGAAAACAAAATTGTAATGTTGTTATTAACTAAAGTTATGGCCCATCCGGCCAGAAATAAACATACTTTATGTAGGAGTATGAGTTTTAAAATATGGCACATTTTTAAAGGAAATTTTTAAGTTTGCCTACTTTGGAATTTAAATGTTTAATCTTTCTTCGACGAAAATAAGTGTGGAGAAAATAAACAAAAGTTAAATGTACTTGAAAAGGAAATAACGTTTAAACCATTTTTGCACATAGTAGAGTGCACATTAAAAATTAAATTGATAGTTTCATTTTCATGAAACGTGGAGTAATGCAACTCTTTTAAGGTGGGTTTCTGTCATGGTCCATGCCGGATCATTTTAAGATCCATGTTGTCCAAGTGAAACTTTGATAAAATTCGAGACTAAATTCTGAGTAGAAATAATGACTTATGTTGCCCACATGTTCGAACGTCAGGCATTTTGTGAAAAGAATAATACATATTGGTCTTTTGAGGCTAAAATATAACTTTAATGTTTCCCTTTGTGTTGGTATGTCTGGCATTCCATATTGTTACTTTAATATCACTTAAGTGTAATGATACAAATAATAATTAATGGTATTTTGAGCCTGAATAATAATTCTGATGTTGCCAATGAGTTGAGGCATCATCTATTTTAGACTCTGTTATTTAATATTGTCCATTTGTGACACAATAACAAGTATTTGTTCAACTGGATCCTTTTAGTAGTAATATTATTCAATAATGTGGAGTTTGATATCCCAGTACATAATAAATTGTGTATTATGTTTTTGAATCCAATTGCTATATAAAGAATATTTTTGCCCCAAGTCGTGTGTTCTTTCTACTTTCAGAATAGGTAGATATGTTGGGTATGTTTGCAGTTTCACACTCCTTGGAATGAAGTTATAATTGGAAGTTTTGCACTTTTTTTTTAATGGATATTCTGGGCAGTGTTTATGCCCCTTTGCCACATCCTTGAGATAAGGGCCTTGAAAATGTTTTACCAATGGGGTAAGGGTTGTACACGTAATCTCTTTGAAGTGAATCTTATATGTAATGTAGTTGTAAGAAACATTTCTGAATAAAGTTTTGACACATGTCAGGTTGACTAGGGTTAAGACACGGTCGTCGTGGCTTTAGTTGCGCTTAGGTCAGAGGCGCACCTAGGGTTTTCATTATGGATCGCTTCTGGCTGGATACGGTGATGCAGCACGTAGTCTTATGCAGGGGAACAAAGTTCTCTATATTTCCGGTGACTAGCCCCACATGCTTATCTACCCTTACACTGGCCATGTGTTTAGTTACTGTTGGCAGCTGGTGGTGGCTAGCTGCAGACTGGAGATGCTGGTGTAGACAGGCGAGGTTGTTGTGAGGACACCGTGTTGGACAACACGATACTTGCTGTTCCACCTGGCCGCTTCCTAACTCCAAAAGGTTGTGTTGGAGATCCCAAGACGTCCCTCTGTCATGTTCACCACACCACTCAGGACACTGTGGTAATCACAGTGGTTACAACTAGTGGGAGAGACAATAGTATAAACACACACTAGAGAGGTAGGTCTCTCTGATAACCTGAGTAAGGTGGCATGGTCCCATTCCGCCTTTCGTTCTGCAGTCGGGGTAGCTAAACCAGCCCACTCCTTGTCAGCAAGGTGAGCAATCCTTTACTCCTCCCTCCTTGAGCCGTGCCTCACTTTATACGGCATAGAGTAAGAATGGCTGCTGAGAACTGTGGGTCAAGCACCATGAACATGAAGAAAACAACCCCAGAATAGGTTCTGCCCAGTAGCGGCTCGGTAGCATGAGTCCAGTGCCTCAGCAGGTCCTCCACATTAGCAGGCAGAACAGAAGCGTTGAAGCCATATATATATATATATATATGTAGGTTTATAGATGTTAGGTCGTTGAAACCAGTGTTAGGTTTTTTCTCCGACGAAAAAGTTTTTTTATTTTATTCCACATTGTGTTATGAATGCGAATCGTGAAGTAGTAATTGAGCTGGTAGTGTTGCTGAGTGGGAGTTTTTAACGTGTCCTGAAGCGTTTAGGATTGTATGCATTTCAGTTGACGAATCTAATACGATAGTTCGTGAAAGAGGAGATTTGCAGGATTATAACGAACACATGTAATGCAGGAAATCATATAGTTTTAATGTTGAGTATGTCCACGGACTTATGAATAACACAGTAACTGGTAATGTTGATTATGACATAGATTTGGAAGATATAACACCGCACACATGGGTTAGAGTTGAATATTGCAGAAATTATCTGGATTCAGCTCCACTTCTTTGCTGTATTTTGCAAAAGCACTGAAGTGTTATGCTAAGGTGCTTATTATTTTTTCAGAGGCAAGAAGGGAAAGTAGTTGAGATTACAGTTTTGAGAATCTATGTAGTTTTAACTAGTAGTACTGAGGCATTGAAGGGTTTAGAATATTCATATAAATTTATACAGAAATTTTTTCAAAAGCACACATTTTGACTTGTCTTAAATAGAGTCATTTCGTACTAAGTTGAATGCATTAACTACAGGTTCAGGACTGGAAATAGCTTTCAAGGGGAAACCAAAGCGCTCTTTACCGACTCCCGCATATAAATTATACGAGTATGAAAATTTTTCTGGATGGGTAGTGTTAGGAATTGAAATTCGAATAGTGAAGAGGTTCATACCTCGAGATTGTATTTATCCAGAATTCGAAATAGAAAGGCTTGACCTAGTTGCGAACACAGAGCGAACACGTTTGCAAGACGCGAACGTAAAACGCGAGCAAGCTGCTACTAGTTCTTCACGTTCGGAACATATTACCAATCCTAAGAGAGAAAATTTGAACACGATTCATGAAACTAAACCTACAAGTAGTAGTACTCGTTACGACACTCCGAAGTAACGGACTCACGATCGTAAGACTTGGATTCCTCTTCGAAATTGAATGAATAAATTTTAATAAGTTGCAGTAGCCCTTTTCTGGTTGACATGCAGGACGAAAGACGTCAACTAGCCCACGTGATACCAGCACAAGCTCAAGTACCAGCTCAAGTTAAAGATTTGGCGGTTATTTCATTAATAGAAAACTGGACTGGCGAAAAAGGTTCGTTACCGGTACACAACTTTCTAGAAAGTATAGAAAGCATTGAAAGCGCAACAAGCCTAGGAAATATTTCAGATAAGGACAAAGTAAAATTAGCAAAAATGAAATTGAAAGGTTTAGCATCGTGTTTTGTTGCGACATGTCATAGATTAAGAGGGGACATAACATTTAAAATGTTGAAAGATGAGTTGAACGAAAGATTCAAGGAAAATAAGCTGTTGAAATTTCATTATTACATGCTGCAAAATGTTAGACAGAAACATAATGAGGATATGCAGACATTTGCAGATAGGTGTTGTAAATTATGTGAGAAACAGTTCAGCATTTAGATGAACCTGAGAAACAGGAAATTTTGAATCAGGAATCTGAAAAGAGGTTATTAGCAGATTTCACTGACGGGTAACAAGGTAACATAGGTCAGCAGTAGAGATATAAGATACCACAAACCATGGATGAAGCTGAACACGTGGCTATAGCGTTAGAGGTTACAGAGGCGCATCAGGATCGCAAAACAAAATTTGGTGATCCTCAGAGGAGGAGAAAGGTGTATAACATAGGCTCCCAGTAAACAAGTGTGGCACAGGGTAGCGTAAGAAGTGGCGAAAATACTTCCATTAACAGAGGTTTTGGAAGAAGTTATAACTCATGTTACCGTGGTTCAATTGATAGCAGTAACAATACAAAGAGTTTATCGGAAGCAGGTGTTTCTCCCAAGAACATGAGTTACAGACAAGAACAAGGTAATAACTGTAATATTAGATGTTTTAATTGCGGACGTTTTGGGCACATGAACGACCGTCAGGGTACCTGCGTAGTTGAAAAGAAGGCACTTATGAGGGTGAGTGACCAGTGTGTTATCCCCTTTGTTTCGGGTCAAAGGGATGCATCCCAGTGTTTCGTTCCTCATCGTGATCACGTCAAAGGGGGCATGAGGACATGGTGTCCTAGTCACGCGGAAGATGCAGGAGCGACATGTGAAGTAGGTGGTCATGTCAAGAGGACTACTGACAGGGTAGGTCAATTTGAGGGTTCAAGAAAACCTCACAGTGTGTTAGTAAAAGCAGTAAGGGCAGTGACAAAAAAATCGTGAACATTACTAACAAGCCGCTTGTCGTGCCAAAGGGTGCGGTAATAGGATTTGCCACACTTGTCAGTGACGTTGCTGGAGTACTATGCGTAAATAGCGTACCCCGAATATCCGAGATAAGTTGCATAAGTCTTGGGTCGGGAACAAAGTGATTTAGTGTTGCCACAAGTAGAACCACGGGAGAAAATCTTCGCAGATGTCCCTAGAAACAAAGATAAAAAGTGTTCGCTTCCAGGCTCCGAAGCAGTAATCCCCTCGAGTTGTGTTAGCCATAAAGTGAGTGAATTAATTAGCGAGGTCACAGAACAGGACAAATTTTGTCGCTGTGTCCCCAAAATCTTCCGAGATAGTGTTTGCCGAGCAGAGGCAGTTCCGATTCCAAATGAAAACCCCGAGTCCTGTAGTAAAATTAATAATTGTCGTAGAAGTTTGAATTGTTGTAGTAATTATCGTAATAAAAAGTTTAAGTGTCGAGATGATTTGAGATGTCAGAGTAATGTGAAACGTAGAAAAACCTTGAAGTTAACTTTGATAATACGTGTGTAAATGAAAAATTGGTACCGATGTTAGATAGTTCACGTAAAATGAGAATAAATGAGCCGAACTATGTACAGACTCAAGGTAGTCAGAGTTGTGAAACTCGCATGGAAAATAATAGTGAATCAATGAAGCAGAAGGGTAAAAAGTTATCAGAACTACCAAAAGATGAATTTATAGAGGTAGAGAAAATTGTCAGAGATAAACTGAAACATTTGAGTAAGAGTGATTTTAATATAATGTTCCCAGTTATAATGAAGTTTGCATATATATTTCAAGTGGAAATTAGTTCAAATTTCGGGTGCACAAATTTATTGAAACATAAGATTATATATATATAGGAGAGGCCAGGCCAATAAAGCTGAATCCATATAGAGTACTGTATGCATTGAAACCAGTAATTGCAAAGCAAATACATGACATGCTTGATAAAAAATATTATTTCAGAGAGTAAATCACCTTGGCAGTTTCCTGTAGTAATGGTGAAACAGAAAAATAAAGACGGTTATTTAAGATGAGATTTTGTATAGATTTCCGTCAGTTAAATAAAGTTACGAAGCAGGGTCCTTATCCAACTCCGAACGTCACGGAGATGTTAGATTCCTTGCACGGGTCAAAATGTTTTTCAAAGTTGAACTTAGCGAGTGGCTACTTCCAAATTGAGTTAGATGAAAGTGATAGGGAGAAAACGAGTTTTGCTACATTCATGGGGAAATATGAATTTAATAGGCTCCCATTTGGACTGTGTAATGCCCCAGCTACATTTGAGAGGTTAATGAAGAATTATGTTCTAACAGGTTTGTTAGGTGATCAGTGTTTAGTATACCTTGATGACATTAAAATATTTAGTAGTACTGTGATAGAACATGCCGAGCGCATGAGTAAAGTATTGGAAAGACTAGAGGAAGCTAATTTTCGAATCCAGCCTAGTAAGTGTTCATTTGTACAAGATAGTGTAGAATATTTAGGGCATGTTGTAAGTTCAAAAGGCGTAGAACCAAATCAGAAAAATCTACAAGCAATTAAAGAACTCCCCAGACCTAATAATGCGACAGAAGTTCGCTCAGTAGTAGGTTTATTTCAGTATTATAGCAAATTTGGACCGAATTTCGCAGACATTGCAAGTCCATTGACGAAATTAACTAAGAAAGATGAACCATTCATTTGGGGAACATGAGGAAGCTTTTAAAATGTTAAGAGAAAAATTAATTTCGTATCAGATTCTTGTATATCCAGATTTTTCACAACCATTTATTGTGAGTACAGATGCTAGTAATTATGCCATAGGCACTGTCCAGTCTCAGATGAGGACAATTAAACTCAGCGAAAGAAATTACAGTACAACAGAAAAAAAATTGTGCCCTTTAGTTTTTGCCACAAAACAGTTCAGAGCATATTTGTACGGACGTAGATTAACGATTATTACTGACCATGCTGCATTGTGATGGTTACTGAATTTGAAAGACCCTAGTTTGAGACTCACTTGATGGGCACTTCGTTAAGCAGAGTTTGATTTTGAAGTAGTCCATAAACCAGGCAAGAAACACGCAACTGCAGATTGTTTGCTGCGAATGGTAAATGCGATAAATTCAGAAATAATAAAGAAAAAACAGAGGGAAGACGAAACATGTCTAAGTATAATTAATAAGGCAGATAAGGGAAATTTCTTTATTGATAGGGAAGGCATCCTATACAAAAGAGACGAAGATAAAATTTTAGTAGTTGTTCCAAAGTTGCTCGTGACCAGAGTAATTAGTCATCACCATGTCACTCCATTTTCTGCTCACCAAGGCGTGAAGCGAACTCAAAACCCCCTCAAATCTTTGTACTGGTGGCCAACATTGAATAAAGATGTAGATGAATATGTTGTGAGGTACGATGATTTTCTTAGGAGAAAAAGTATGAAAATGACAAAAGCACCGTTAGGTTCTTTACCGCAAGTAAATTCCCTAGATATTTTAGGTCCTTTACCGATGAGTGAGAAAGGGAATAAATATGTGTAGACATTTATTGATTATTTCACAAGGTACTGTGAAGCGATACCAATTCCCGATCAAACTGCAGAGACAGTAGCAAAGTATTTTATACAGCAGATCATTTCAAGGCATGGTTGTCCTCAAAGCCTGCTGACAGATCAAGTGAGAAATTTTGTGTTTATGTTGATGTGCAAAGTGTTAAAAATTAAGAAGTTACAGACGACCCCCTTTCAGACCACAATGTAATGGACATGTTGAGAGACTTCATCGAACCCTAGCGAACATGATATCTCATTACGTAGATGAATACGGTAGTAATTGGGAAGAATATTTGCCATATGCAGTGCACGCATATAGGACGGTCCTACATTCAGTGACGGGTTATAGCCCACATTATTTGCTGTATGGGAAAGAAGTCAGGCTACCCCCTTTAGGTGAATTGAGTAGTCAGCCTAATGTGTTAGAGGGAGTTATGACAGCCAAGGAACACGTAGAAATTTTGAGTCATAAGTTAAAAGCAGCACATGAAGTAGTTAGCAAAAGGAAAAAAGCAGCTTTTGAGAAACCAAAAGAGTATTATGACAAGAAGTCAAAATCACCAGATAGTGAGGTAGGTGATTACGTGTATCTACACGAGCTAAGTGTTAAGGAAGGCAGTAAGTTTCATAAGTTTTGGTCTGGACCTCATAAAATTTTGAGAAAACTGAGCTCAGTCACATTTGGAATATTATTAGACAAAAGAATAGTTATTGCGCACAGTGATAGATTAAAGTTGTCTAAAAATTCTATAGAGCCAAGGAGCTCGTGTCTAGGCCGAGACTCAACATGTACGAAAAAAGCCCCGCGGATTATTGATGAAGTAGAAACAGTTGAGAAATTTTGTGACAGTGAAGTGATAAAGAATTAAGTGAGGAAAATATTGAAGAAAATATAGGCTCAAAGTCACGCCCAATTTTAGCAGATAAAGGTGAAATAGAGGAAATATGTGTTGAATGCGCTAGGGACGACAGCACCCTCGACGGTAGTGAGTGTTATGATAATGTAGAAACTGACGATGTTTGGGAACTGTCGCGTTATCTAAAAGGGAAAATTCGTGAGAAAGTAGGTGAAACTAGTGTCAGGTATAAATTGTGTTCAAATGTAAGAAAACCCTCAATTGAAGAGGAGGAAGCAAAAATAAGTGATGCGTAGCCCCAGAGTATAATGTAACCTAGAATTTTATGATAATTACGAGTTCAATGCGAAAAACAAAATAAGAGGTATATTGGTTTGCATTGCAGATCACACCATAGGCGCAGGCGTGATTCTGGTCCAAGAAATTGACGTCGTATTAACAGGAGACAGATGGGCAATAGTACTAGACATACCTATAAGAAAATTGGAGAGTATTAATCAGAAATTTAGGAATCAACTGAACATAATTAAACGGGATGAAGTTTTCTGGACACCAAAAGATTGAAACACCACGTTCAGAGCTAGATGTTCTTGGTCGACTAATTGCAGGATTAGTGGAGGAAGTAAACAAATTAACTTTAATATTACCCAGAAAATCGTCTCGCGAAAAGAGAGGTTTGATAGATGCAGGTGGTAGTATTCTGAAATTTTTATTTGGTACACTTACGAATTATGATTATGTTCGTATTCACCAAGTCACTAGTGAGTTGGGGACGAGACAAGAAAAATTGATTCATATAGTAGAGAAACAATTAATTTTCGTGAAAGGGATGAATGCCAGAGTAGAGAAAAACTCGAAGAACATAGGCATTTTAGCAAAAGAGTAAGCGAAAGTAATAAAAACTTTGAACCAAATGACCGCTTGGAGTACTTTAACAGCCTCAATGATTGAAATAGATCATAGATTAATGATTAGCAATTTAGGGGAAGAACTTAAATACAGTAGTTTGCTGAGAAAATTAGAATTAACTCTTTAGTCTAATAAACAAGAGGTAACAAAAATAAAAGTGGTATTGGATATCATAGCGACAGGTAGGTTACCCACTTCATTATTGACTCCAGGAAATTTGTCAAAAACTATTTGAGAAATTGCTCTTAAATTACCCGTGGACAAGACTTTGACAGCAGGAACTGATTTAGATCAGGTTTACAATTATTATGAAGTAACGATGGTACATGCACTTGCTACAATTTATATTATACAGTTGATAATTGAGTTTCCTTTGAGATCCGCGAATAGGTATTTCACAATTTATAGAGCTCACCCTTTTCCCGTGTTTGAGAGAAATTTAGAGATATACATTCAGATAGTGCCAGCTGCACCTTATATCGCGCTGCCAGAGAACAGGCAGTTTTATGCGTTAATGACTGAAGCAGACATGAGTCAATGTAAAGGCGGGAACAATATAGTTTGTCCAGCTAAAGTCCCAACGTTTTCCATAAAGGTTCCGAATTTTCTAGTGAATGTAATAATGTCACAACCTGGTTATGATTATAAAATGTGTAAAAGATTTATTTAGTACCGGGAAAGATAAAAGTTACAAAAATGTGTCCTTATGAAAAGAGTGAAGCAGGCGTGGTGGAAGAGTGGATCTCGGCGCAGGAAGTCATGTCCCAGGTAACCAGTTGTCTGCTAATTAATGAGAAAATTCAGTTGTTACCACACAGTAACAAGGTAACACACATAAAATACAAAGTGAATGACGTCAAGTTCTCTCCAGTTCAGTCCTTATTAACAAATAGTGAACAAGTGTTCGTTGCATCCATGAAAACGGACTTCAATATTAGTCTGTCAGAGCTAAATACAGAAGAATATGTAGAGTTGAATCATCTCATGTCGGACATTCATTATTTAAAACAGAAAGGTTCTGAGTAGTCAACACATTGAATGCCACAGTCACTACTTGGTGGGGTTTGTTATGATGGGATGTCTGTTACTCGTAATCTGGTTCCTGAGACGGCGTCTGTGTGAGACACTAACCAGGTGTTCACGTGCCTGCCTCCCACCGGAAGGTAGCTGAGACCACAGAGCCTGCCCAACTTCCTGAGGATCAAGCAGATGCCATGGAGATGTGCGCTGTTTCGAGCACAGTTCCAGCCCCGCAGCCGACATTGGAATGACAGCCACTGCTTGCTTTAAGAATTCTATGATACGTCAAAGTGATTACGTTGATGCCCAAAGGCAAAAATTAAAGTAGAGTCAGGAAAAGCAAAGTATAGTGCACAGAATATTGAAAATTTAATGCTACAGCAAGTAATATTATGCTAGGAATCCGATATTCCAGAGAGCAACAAATAAAGTGTCCCAATGTGTTTATTCAATTGTTTGATTGTAATGCAATGATTGATTGATTGATGTTTGTAGATAATTTAACTCAAATATAAAAACTTTTTTACTGTAGGCTTAATGAATGAAAACGAGACACATTTTAAATTTAATCAATGAACACAAGATACGTTGTGTTTGAACATATATATTCAACAAAATAATATTTCTTCATTCAATTACTCCATAAACATTACAAATAAATGATCAAACTATTTAATAGTCTTGGTATGCAAGAGCTGTACCAAATATTGGTAATAAGTGTTTATATATATATATATATATATATATATATATATATATATATATATATATATATATATATATATATATATATATATATATATATATATATATATATATATATATATATATATATATATATATATATATATATATATATATTTTGTGTACCAGGTTTGTTTCAGCTGCACTTTGGAAAATTATAAAGAACTTTAATAATGAGGAAGGTGACATGGTACTCCCCATTTTGAGTTCAATTAAATTTAAAGTTATTTGATGGAAGAGTGATTATATAATTCCTTTTATTAACTTTAATGATTCAGTTGACCGTGAGTATGAAAGCAATTTCATAAAGCTTCAAGAAAGACGACTCCTGTGTCAACATCACAGCTACACGATGGCTGTTAGTTGGTCGACCGGAAACCTGAATTTCTGTTGCTGGCGAGCCCACGTCCTGTTGTTTCTGATAGAGCAGCTACACACAAACTCTATACTTCAACCAGCTTCACTTTGATGACCAACTCACACATAGATTCCAGCCACATATCTTTCTAAAGTTTTGATCAGCCCAAAAAATCTTTTCTAAAAAAGGGAGTGATGTACTGCAAGCATTCCAGTTCAGAGAGAGAACATTTCAGTGAAGTATTTTCGCAACTTATCAGGTTCTGTGGTGTCTGCAACAAGAAACTGTATCTGCTCTAATACTGCCTGTGCTGATTTCAGCACCGCATGACTACGATTACTAACCACGTTTGACGGGAAATACGTCCTGTTTTTCACTATATGTTCGTCCCATGACTCCTGGAATCACGAGCTATTTTCCCGTCACATGATTTCAATACCACACTTTGGGGCCGTGTGTAAAGTTCCAGTTCATTGGTTGACGCCCTAACCTTGTCTCTCGTTGGTTGGCGACTCTTCTCGCCATGACTTCTCATTGAAGAAAGACTGCTCATGCCCCACTTCTTGGTGGAGGGAGACTTCTCTCCATTACACTCACTTTGCTTTATTATACCATGCACGGCCTGAGGAGGGGAGACTTCAGCAGAGGAAACCAGAGACTGCACATCACTGCCTCGGACAACTTGCCTGAGCTGCGCCGAGACTCCACTCTCTTTCACCACCGTTATATCATGTTATTGCATCCATTGCTGTTATTATTTTATTTTATATTAACAATTCCCATGTCGTCTTCCGCCACATCGCAAAGTAAGTAAATGCATAATTATAAGTGTAACGGTTTCAGTGTATGATTTATTTAAAAGTGTTAAAATGACTTAGATTATTTCTTATTGAGTGTGTACGTTCAGCCCTAGACTGCTCGGGCACCACAATAAATATATATATATAAACATGGCACTCGTCCATACAAGGTAATTTTTTCTTTCAAAGTACTAATTACTTAAAATAGAATCATCGAAGTCCTATTTATTCCCCAGATTGCATTATTAGAAGGCAAATCCAACTGGGAGAATTGGAAAGCAAAGTGAGAATGGTATTAAAGATTATACGTAAGCCATCAACATAACAGATGGGAAGTACATTTGTCCAGAACTCCCCACTAACGAAAAGGATGAAAAAGCTTTTAAGACTATTCAAAACAGTTAAATAGATATGTTTAATATTACTGAAAATCAGTCTTTATTATGTCAAAGAAGGACTATGCCAAATCTTTTATACTTTTTCTGAAGATAGGATTTTTATTTATATAATATATTTTTTGAAGCTAGATGGTTACCAGAGGACGATGCAGTATTGCAAAGTTATCAAACTGTTGAAACCAATTACAGTGTGAAATTAACAAACAGCTCGAAGGAAGCGAAGATATCTTGTTAATTTGTACAATTTTGAAGTCATTACCAGATAATTTCAAATTCTTCACGCCTGGTTAGAGGTTGATATATGAAGAAAACAAGAACATAGAAAATATAACACAAGAAATTTTCATAGCAAAATGGTCAACAGATACCAATAAAGAAAAATTCAAACCAATGTTAAAAATTGTAGATTTTGGATTGCTGATGGTCACCCACCTAAGTCAACTAAGGCTAAATTTGTTCAAAATAATTCAAGTGAAGGTGCCACTCTTTTTTTTAACAGTTACCTCGAAAGTCTTTGCATCAGAGACTAATAATAAGGCTTGGTTCACGGACAATTGCGCGACACATCATATATGCAATAGGAGGGACTGGTTTAGGAATTGTGAGCAATTTAAAGACAAGCATGCTATAGTTACTGCAGATGGTTCTCATATCAAGGCACACGGCAGAGGATCTATTTTGATTGAAGCCGGTTTGAATGGTAATTACAGTATAAGAAATTTGAACTCGCAGATATCGTGCTTGTTCCTAATGTATCTAAGAATCTTTTTTCCCTATTAGCTGCGCAGAATCGTAAACTACATAGTAAATTTGAATCTACTGCTGTTAATTACAGATTATTTGAAGGCCATGAAACCCTTGTTTCAGGAAAACGTAAAGTATATGGTGGCCTCTACAAGTTAGCCATTAGGGTGTAATACCTGCAACAAACTGTACACCAGAAAATAATGTCATCTGTTCTTACAGATGAAAAAAATTTATTGCAACTCTATCACCAAAGAATGGGTCATCAAAACAAAAGCCATGTAAAATAAATATGTACTTAAAAGAGAACTCAATTTAGATTTACCCCTCGATGGAGAGTTCTGTGATGGTTGCATTAAAGGAAAAGCCCACACACTCAAGTTTGGATGACAGAAAAGAGCAGAGAAAATGTGTGAGGTTATACATACTGATCTGTGTGTCCCATTCATTGCCTCGAAAAGGGGTTTTAAGTATTTTGTGGTTTTCAAGGATGATTTCTCAAAATTTTGAACAATATATTTTATTAAAAATAAGGGCGAAGTCTTTGGCAAGTTAAAGGAGTTTTTTGACAGACGCAGGAGTTCTAGGTCATAAAGTTATGTGCATTCATGATGATAATGGTGGGGAATTTAATAATGAAAGTTTACAAAGTTTCCTGTAAACCAAAGGGATTGAAATCAGATACACAATGCCTTATACCCTGTAACAAAATGGCTGTGCGAGGAGGGAAAACCACACGATAGTAGAAACTGCAAGAACCCTTATGCACTCTGGAGAAGAATCTCTTACCAAGGAGCTCTGGGCATAAGTGATAAATTCAGCAGCCTATATATATTACATCAAACTCGTCCATCATCAGTAAAAGATGACACAGTCGGGTGAGAGACGAGGCGAACAATGACACAAATACATACTGGAAATTTAGGCGCCAGCGGTGCTTCCCAATCACAGCACTATTGAGACTTAGGGTTCTCGGGGATGATATGGGTACTGTGTGTCCTTTACACCCGTGTGTACTTACAAACACGTAGGCAATACTAAATTTTTACTAAACATATTTATCACTTGAAAAACACATGTAGCTAGGACACTGTCACTACAAATGAAAGGTAAGTTCACTGTGAGACAAGTTTTTATTGATACTGTGCATACAAATAAACATTCCATTAAATTAATGATACACTCACTTGGTCATGTCTAGCTAACTCCAATTGGGTGCTTCCCAGCCCGCAATTAATCTAGCGCATGCCTAGACGGACGATCTCACCGCGGTATATGAAAGACACAATCTTCATAAAGGAAGAGAGTCGACAGCTGCTAGGGTGGACTGAAGATTTTTCCCTGAAGATAAGACACGGTGATTTACAAAATTAAATGCTGATGATACATTAACATGTGTGATTACTCGGCATCACCAATGCAAACTCGTTAGGGCTCGCCCTCCAGCACATGGGTAGTGTGGTGATGGTCTATACACAGAGCCGGCTAGGACGGGAATAATTGCACCGTACACTAATAATAAAATTACATAAACCCTCACAGATACACGAAATAAGATGGGATACGAGATGAGTATTCACAATAAACACACACATGTATGAAAACAAGTTTAGATGGCGCGAATGACTCTGGATGAAGTTCGTAGCGGACCTCGTGGGGCAGATGGAATTGCAATATTTCTTCGTGGCAATGGCAAATTAAATTCAGACAAATATTATTCATGTTGAGATAATTATTCTCTTTGCAATTGAAGTGGTTACAGGCTTTTAGCATGCCTGATGGTGGAAAAAGCAAACAAAGTGACCGCATGGCCAAACACAAATGCATCTATTTACGTGAAAATTACACGCACCCTGACAAAATTTAACATAGAACACTGAATAAAAACATTGCACACACGATATTACATAAATTAGCTTTCAAAACGCAATTATGGCGTATACAAAGACTTGGCGTTGGTCAGCCATGTGGTTATGCGTGATGTTACCATAAAATATTCAAACATGGAAAATACCCTCAAATACATACATAAAAACAAAGCCCTTGAATTTGCATGTAGCAATAATGCAGAAGTTACAATGAAACACTATAAACATATGCAGATGGCACCTGATTTAAGTTGCGCAGGTCGCGTGACCTCTCCGACATCTTTCTCTTCCTTCTCCTCGAATAAGTTAAATATGCTCACAAGGGTGCAAGAAATTAATTAAGCAGAAGCATAATGTTGGGGAAAATGTCTGGCAAAAACATACGTAAGCAAAGGTTAACAGTAAACTAAATTGGCTATGGAAACCTAAATCAGTGAACAAAAGTTGTAGTGTGTACGTGACAGTGTTTTACCTCGCCAGCTCTCCTCAACAGACTGTCCAGAGGTAAGCGTCGCACGGATCTACCATGGCCGCCTACGCGGTTCACATAAGCAGAAGTGCTATGCACGACAAGTAAAATATATGTAATTATTGAAAATAAAATGGCACAAATAAAATAAAATATTGTTTTACATTTTTATAAATTTTTTATGAATTTTTCATTTTAATTTAGTCTCTCTTTATGATGGCATTCATGCCAGAATATCTGTGTTGTTAATCAAAGTGCCGCGGCACTTTTAATTTTATAACCAAACAATTTAAAATTAGCAACAAACACTTCAACACATTTTAAGACATATTAAACCCTGCAAATACAATATAAAACATGTTACACTGGAAAAAATAATATTTATGTGAAAGTTAAAAATTATTGGCCCCTTTGCGAACGTGCGGTGTAGCCCCTTTGCGAACGTGCGGTGTACGTGACACGTGCGTGGTGAGTGCCATCATGAGCTCTAGCGCCGCTGGTTGTTAGCCGGTGTCAAAGAAAATTCTCCTTGTGAACTCTGGATAAGTAGAAAATCAGGAATAAGGAATCTACGAGTAATCGGATCAAAATGTTAGGTCCATATACCCAAAGAAAAAAAAATTGATAAAAAGGCTCAACCAGCAGTGCTTTTTGGATATGAAGGGGACAATGGGTACAGAGTGTTTTCAAATAATAAATTCATAAGATGAAGAGAGATAATTTTTCGAGAATCACTTAAAGCACCAATCGTTGAAAGATCACCATATCAGCCTATCAATGGAAAATGAACGAGTATGTATTATGAAAGAGGAACAGGAGAAGATCAGAAAGAACAAAGAGAAAATCAAGAAGTAATAGATGTAAAATATTAAGGAGAAATTCCAGAAATTAAAGAAAGAGAAGAAGAGGTGATGGATGATGATAGCTTAGACTCTAAAGTAGAGCATGAAGACACAAAATGGAAAAGGAGGCATAAATCTGAGGAACCAAGATAAAATAAACAAACCTAAACTTATGATGTGTTATGTCACCTTGGTTGAGGGGAATGAATTTGTTCATATGGATATTCATGAGGCTATAGTGTGTGAGGATGCGGAACAATGGCGCAGAGCCATGGAAGAAGAGATGACTTCCCTCCCTTAAGGGAAATAAAACATAGACACTCTGTGATGTGCCTTATAATAAAAGAGCCATCGCTTACAAATGGTATTTACTAAGAAGTATAAACCTGATGGAAGTTTTGACTGATGTAAAGCGAGGTTAGTTGTGAAAGGTTTTGCACAGAAGAAAGGTGAAGATTTTGACGAAACTCCTATCCCAGTTGCTAGACAAACTACAGTTAGGACAGTGATTAGTAGTGCTGCAAATGAAACTATGGGTCTCTATCAGTTTGATGTATCAACTACATTTTTAAATGGGCAACTAAAGGAAGAGATCTATATTCACCAACCAGAAGGTTTCAATGACAATTACAAATAGGTGTGCAGATTGCATAGAAGCCTGTATGGCCTCACACAGGCTCCACATTGTTGGAACGATAAAATAACGACTTTCCTGCTTGATCTGGGATTTAAATTTAGCACTGCAGACCCCTGTCTATTTACCAAGGATGTAAATGGCAGAAAAATATTGTTAGCAATGTATGTTGATGACAGGTTAATTGCTGCATCAGAAGAAAAAGATGTGTTTGAGCTCACAGAAAAATTAAACACGAATTCAAAATCAAAACTAAACCAGCTGATTATTTCCTCTGGTTGGAAATTAAAAGGAGTAAGGAAGGTATTAAGGCACGTCAAACTTCCTACATTAAAAGACTTCTCAAGACATTTCAAATGAATGACTGTAGGGCTGTAAGTACACCTATTTTGAAGGACGAGAATATGGAGTCAGTGAAGGAAAATGTAAGTGTTAAAAGATAAGGGATTTTCCTTACAGGGAAGCTGTGGGATCCCTTATGTACTTGATAATTTGTACAAGACCGGACATTTCTTATGCAATCAATATTGCTTCCGGGACACTTGAGAATTCTTCAGAGAGTGACATTATCAGAGTCAAGCGAATATTTTGTTATTTAAATGGGACTTCAAAACTTGGAATTTTCTACAAGAAATACTGCAGAAAAGGAATGCTTGAATGTTACTCCGATGTAGATCTTGGTGGTAATAAGAAGACAGGTAAATCTACTATTTGCATTGTATGTTTATACTCTGGAGGTGCCATCACCTGGTTTTGAAAAGACAGTTCTATTTCTATTACAAAGGCAGAAATTATTGCTGCCAGTAAGGGGACATGAGAGATGATATGGCTGAAAAGACTTCTTCAAGAAATGATTGATTAAAAGGAAGGTACATTGTTTGTCAATAATGCTGCTATAAAATTAGCAGAAAATCCTGTGTAGCATAAACGCACGAAACACATTTCAATTCTTCATTTCTTTGATAGAGAAAAGGTGCAAGAAGGAGAAATTAAGATCAAAAGAGTTGATACCCAGAATCAATCGGCAGATGGTTTCACCAAGCCCTTACTAAGTCCAACACTGAAAAAACTGTATCAAGATTTGAAACTTTCTTAATTTAAAAGTTTTTACAATTAATTGATGAAAGAAGGTTTTGAAATACAACAATTATTATAAAAATATCTATATCTCTTTGTCAATTGTATTATTGACATGAGTTATTTTATTTTATAAACAAACTTGGTATCAGTGGCGTCTCGTCGTTAGGGCAAGTAAAACAAGCAGTGCTTGCCCAGACAGTTTCCTGACAATGTTATATTTCAAATAAATACTGAATTCTACGATATATTTACTTTAAGGTAACTTTTCACTCATACGGTACACATTCTACTCGGGAAACAATACTGTACATTATAAAAAAACAACTCCTTCGTTGGCCAGCAAAACCAAGATGTTTGGAAGCACTGTAAGTAATGCTTTCAGCAGGTAGGCAGTCACACAGGTTTCCCAGCCGACAGAGGGACGGAAGGGTAGGAAGACCGCCCGGGGAGGGGTGGGTTTTATGGCAGCGTCAACTTGTGTTAGAAGCTACGATGGTAGTGCTTTTTTCACTGAACTGAAGCGGACATAGCCAAAGCTGGCCTAGCCGCAGGCAGTTGGCATGGTGTAGTTTACAGTAACTAGATCGATGCGTGGGCAAGTTCGTGAGCATAACACAAATCGTATTGTTTTTATTTTATTTAATTTTGGTGCTGAGAATGATATACATATTCGTGTGTGATGTATACCCTACATAAAAATGATAAAATTACCTAGTGAGACTGAGAACCATGTAGATAGAATGAGTGCAACAGAAACATGTGGATGTAAATGTGGTGTGTGTGTGTGTGTGTGTGTGTGTGGATTACGAGTGAAGCCTTTTCCCAGCAGTGCTTTCTTGTCACATTTTTTAGGAAAAATGTGACATCACAAAAGAGGGTAGGCCGACACCTGAACTTACGATCATAACACGCAAGAAAGGTAATTTTGTACATCATTTCCAAAAAAAAAAGGTTTATCAGAAGCAGTTGTGGTTAGCTGGATGTAACAGCCTAAACAAAATTGTTTTTCTGGCCATATTTATTGTTTTCAAAGCATGTTAACACATGGACTGCAACTGGGTATTGTGACCTTAAAAATTTGTGCAAGGCTGTTCAAAAACACGAGGGTTCTGAAGTTCACATAAATTTGTTTTTGTCTCTTAAAGAATTTGGTAAAAACAGAGTTGACTGCTTTCCATCTTTACACAAATGAATAGTAATTTTTCCTGTCTACACTTCTGTACAAACAAAATTGCTCCGTATGTAAATACCTCACTGTCGACGGGTATTAAAATAATATTGATTTTGAGTGGACAAGGTTCTGGGTTTGATGAAGGTATCTTCGTAATATTTTACACTCGGGCAAATTTTATGTTAAAAAATATTAATATTTTTACAAGCAGCGTATTTAATATTTAGGTACAAAAAAATGTTTGAATGGCACCATTTTGCACCTTGAAATCCAAATTTTCCTGGGAAAGGGCCTCCGGACCTCCCTTTCTCATTGGGAAGATCAACACCATTACTGCCCCCTGCACACAGTAGCTTGCCCATGAAATTATAGCATGCATCACCACTGCTTGGTATGTTTTATTCTCAACATTATAAGATGTACTCCACGTTGTTCTGTGTTAAGAATAAAGATTATCTTCTTAATTAGTGTCAATCTTACAATTTTGATTTCTCCTTATACCCTAGTCCTTGTAGCCTGCTAATGGTGTTGGTGAGGATGTTTTTTTTTTTTTTTTTTTTTTTTACATACATTCAAGTATATATCTGCATGTCGTGTATATGTACTTTACATCTGAACAGGTTTTTTTGCATAACATTTAAAACAATTTTTGTGTAAAAGTTTCATTTTTATTTGAGAAAATAATACAAAACCTTAGAAACTGTATTAATTTATTTATTTATGGCAAAATCCACTGCAATTTGGCACTGTTCTATAATGCAAATCCTGAGATATATAAACATACCTGCATATAGGACAAAATGTAACATTCACATGCATGTTGTGATTGGCCAGGCAAATGTATGTTCCAGTGTAAATAGTTTTGATTACCATACACTCGATGCACCTTCACGTATAGACTGGTGTTGCATGATAGTATGAATGCACAAATAAATTTAGATTTTGTCCCTCTTGAAGGATATATATTTCCTTTCTGATAAAGGCTGGCCATCACTTTCAGTGGGGATGATGGTTACTGGCATGTCTAAACTTACCTTTATCTCACTTTCTGCTTGTGAAAATGACCCTACTAAATCTTGAAACTAGGAGATTTTAGCAGCAGCACTGGTCTTAAGAATGCCCTTAAACTAGTTGATTTGGCACAATTACTCATAGCTTCTGTGTGTTTTTTCACCGCAATGTGGCTAGAGATTGCCCTTTTACTCATGTTACTACGGGATAAAGGTAAGATGTTCTGCAAACGACACAATATGCAGAAGTCATAATTTGCTCAACGCAACCACACAGAGAAATTGCTGTCCAGCAACCACCATTCATTGAACACAGTTTTCTTACTTTTTGAACAAGACATTATTTTCAAAAGATGTTCACTTCTAAGAAGCTAATAATGTGGACTATCCAAACCATATTCTTCCAGCGGGTTTAGACAGCATGTGTTGTTAAATCTCTCATATTAACAGAAATAAGAAAATCTTGAACACGTGTTGCCAAAACATTGAGCTGTATAAAGAGCCTTACTGAGTGAAAAAGAAATGTTATCAATGTACGCAAGCATAAATCACAATCACGTGACCATTTGAAATTAGGACTATTATTTTATTTCACAAAAGTTTTTATAATATGCACAAGCATATAACACCGCAAATGCCAGCTATAAAACTGTTCAATATGTGTATCGTCCACTATTCTAAGTAGCATTCACTTAACTAGTTGATACGAAAATGCAGCACTGTTAAAGTCAAATATACGCACTTCACATAATAATAAAAACTGTTTTGCTTATTAATACTTAATGCAAACAGATTAGACAAAGAATGTGCCTAACAAAACTAGAATTGACTGATTGATGATTCAACAGGTGTATCAATATATTGCTGCAAAGTGATTTTGCGATATTTTTTTTATTACAATCCCCTTAATTTTTCTGGTAAGCACTTAATTTTTTGTTATGATCCATTAAGTTATTTTGGTTAGGATTTTGTTCAGATCAATCCTAGGCATGGTTCAGTTGGTTTTTGTCATTTTGGGGTTAGGTATGTCCCTCTCTTTATTTGTTTGGATGCGAGTCCTCCCTTGTGGTGTTTTGGTAATGATTTATTACTTTTATTTTAATTTGGGTTTTTGTTAAAATTCTGGAAAGTCGTTCAGCTTCTGTTTTTGTGTTAGGGTCTAGGGTCTTTTGCCCTTAACATAGTAGTCATGGTTTGTTTGGATTTTAACTTATAGTGCCTGTTTAAAATTGTAATAGTTAATTATTTTAATTTTCGATACAGGGGCCTTAATTTGTTTTTATTGGAAGTCATTTACAATTCTTTTTATTCTTTTCACTTTTTGTGAAAGGTTCAAGTCTTATAATTTAATCTTGTGCAGAATGGATTTTAATTATTTTAAAAAGGATGCAATATAAGATGGTTACATCATTCACTTTATCTTCCCGGGAATCCTCCTTAGATTTGCAGTAGATAAATCTAGTGCTACTGCAGGAACTGTTTGCGAATCGTGTCAAGCTGAAGTCAGCCTCAGCAATCTTTGTATCGGCTACAGCTGTGTTCCACTTCTTATTTCTGCCACTACATCGGTAACGTGCCGTAATAATTTATTATGAACTGTTTTTGTAGTTCACATGTGCCGCAAGTTCCTGGAGCCATCCCTGATGGGGATGTTTTTGAGTCAACAGCTGTGCAATTGTGGCCCCGCAAGGGAAAGACAGTAGGATTCATGCTGTGGGCAGCAAACAAAGTGTAGGTAGCTCAGGGGACACGGGAAGTGGTCTTCGTACTAAGCATGTGTTTGCGGGTGACCGCACGTGTGCACGGAGAGCTGCGATTGGCTGTAGGCCGGGTGACTTGAGTGATGACACCAGGCGCGCTATGTTGTTGAAAGCTAGCTGTGGAGGTGTGAAGTTTTACATTGTCTTAGTAGAGACGGCACATAGTCTATGTCTAAGGGAGTAGAGGACACACATGCAGAGGAGACTCTGCAAGAAAGTCGGAGGGCCGTACGACAGTTTGCATGGCGCAGTCGTAGCTGAAGGCAGAAGAAGAAGTTGCAGGAAGGCTGGATTAGCATGGTGGGCTATACATAATGAAAGTCATTAAAAAGATAAGTGATATTTCTTTTGTAGTTGTAGTTTTATTTTAGGAGCTCCAGTAGGCGGCATCAAGTTAAAGTTAAGTTTTTAGGACTGCATGTTTTAAGGTAACTTCCGTGAGGAGGACCTAGTGTGTTTTTTGAGTATGTGATCCCTTTTGTTGATGCAGACGGAAGTTTATCTCTGCTGAGTTGGTAGGTCAGGGTCTTTAGTATCAATAATGAGAATGAAACAGTGCCGAGACTTTTTAAACTTGAGAAAACGTCTTCCTCCCATTGATAAATTTGTGCTCCAGTGGTCATGAATGATAATGGCAAAGTAAGTAAGATGGGTTGAAGTCCATTAATGATTCTGTCTTGTGAGATTACTTGATTGGTGTAAAAGACCAAGGTTATGTATAAATCAGAAGTTTTTTAGTTGTTTGATGATTTATATGTACAAGAGGTGTGAAAAAGTAATTATAACCAACACAACATAATAATGAATTTTTGATGGTTGTTGAAGGAAACAGATTTTTCCCCCCGAATTATTTCGTATCTCATACAAGTAAGATTCTAATAACGTATTTGTTTATTTATTCAATATTTGTTTATTTATTCAATTCATTTTAATGTTAAGAATATGTAAGAAAGGACGATTATTTACTTGTTGATCCAAAATTTGTAAATGTAACTAGTTTGCTTATAAAAGAGATAAAATTTGTGTTACATATCCTTTTTGTACAAAATTCCAAGCCAAAGTTTTGATAAAAAAAACTATTTCTGACCTTTTTTTAAATTTTTATTGCCACTTCAAAAATTTTATTTTTATGGTTTTACATAAAATTTTATTTATTGGATTGATTAAGAATTTAAAGGTTTTCCGTAAATTTCTTTTATTTCTAAACGATAGATTACACCCCCCACCCCTTTTTATGAATTTGGTTTAATAAATATTTCTTGAGACTATTTGTTATTGATTTTGTGATTTTTATTTATAAATTTATTTACTTAAATTATTTAATTTTTCATAAACTTGATACATGACGTCTTGTTCATCAATACAAAACGACTGCTACTCATCAGCACAACTGCATTATTTGACAATTTGTCTACGAGTCACACCGCCACCGCATGAAAGATTGTTTTACCTACCGGGCTGAGACAAACATCCCAATAATAATTTATTATTTTGCCCGATAAGCCACCGAGACCATGCAAGAGGTCCAGGATGAGTACAGCAGTGTGCCTCGAGATGCCGCCACATGCAAGATGCCTATATCCCACCACTCTCCACTACGCCGCACGCACAGAGGATTTATGCACTGGACTTGCACCTGCGGTTCCTCCTCTCCAGATGCCCAATACCAGTGGAAGGGATGCCCGAGGAGTATATAAGGAGATACATCCCAGCCTCTGGAATTGTCCGTTCTGCTACAGTTCTCGATCATTTCTCCTGAGCCCTCATCGCTCACCTCGTGGGGCTGAAGATCCTTTCCAGCACCTAACCGAAGGAATAACCAGCTGTGTCGACAGTTACAAAACGTTTGGTCCCTTATGGACAACCTAAGAGTAGAGCATGCCCCGAGATTTTAACACGCGGCAACTAACTGCCATCCCTGTATTACGATAGGGTGTTTTCCTTCCACACAGCCCGTGGGGAATTAGGGGATAGCTCCTCTGCCATCTGTGTATTTCCTTTGGAATAATAATAAACACCAATACTACCAGTTCTCTTAACTTTCATTAAGAGCTCCTTCCCTGTGTCATATCGGAGCTGGAGGAATCTGCGGGAGATTGGGTTTTTGCTTTTCTAAACGCGCACACACAACACACAGCACATCCTTGGAAGGCTACCCATTCTCTGCCCCGGCAGTGAACGACACTAGGATAATGTCTCCTGGAAGTTGACTTGGCGGCTCAAAGTCGCACCCCTACCTTACAGCTCACTTTGTGGTGCAGAGGAAGGGATCTTCTTGGAGTCCTGGGAGACCAGTGACCAACGGTCCCTCACCTCATCATTACCGGAAGGCCACCCATTCCTTGCACCAAGTCGCAGGAACGGTAGAGCCACGACACTAGGTACGCTCCAGGTGGGATAGACTTGCCGGCCAGGGTGCTCAACTCTCACCGCTGACTGGTGGTGCCGAGAGGGTTGCATTCTGGTGCAGGGAAGTCTACCCCCGTAGGACAAAACAGTGTGGTTCCCGCAACCATCACCACGCAGCTCACGCCGTCTCTACCCCGTAGAGCCGTCGAGAGTAAGGCAGTGTTGGCGGCAGAAATTTGCACCTACACGTGGACACTGACACGTCAACTGCCAACCTCCTACAGCTAAAATTTTTGTGCCTAGAGGGTGGAGTTGAGAGACGAGCCAAGAGGTGAGAGCTATTACTAAAAATCCCCAGGGACTACGTATCCTTCCCAGCGGGTTCGGGTTGCTTAGTCCACGTGAGCAAGCTGCGCTACTGAGACGCCTCACTGTAACAGCACCCATCGTCACGCCCGTGGATTTTTTCCAGCCACCCACAAGGGTCGCGGAAGGATAGCACCCTATAGAGCAGACGGCATTATCTGGCATACAACCTACCAGCATGCCAGAACTGCAGCCGGCTACCATACCAGAGCCTATCACCCCCCTAGTTGAGTGCAACTCTGGTGAGGGAATCGAATGTGTGCAGGCACGCACCCAACCACCTCGCAGTTCTATTCTAGTACAGCTTAAGCCTGCACCCTGCCATATAAAAGTTGTAGAGCCAGACTTTGTACAGAGTCATAGACCCACTACGCCCGTATTGTACACCAGGTGAGCCTCCGTGCCCAGATCAGAATAAGCCACCTTGAGACGCGACTCGCCTAGCGTCGAGTAAGTCACTCAGGGCAGGGACAGTCACACAACCAGGACTGTCATGCATCAAACTTGTCAGTGTCCTGTCTAAAAAGATCACGTACTAACTTTTGCATAGATTGTTGAGTGTTACTGCTCTACCTACTTAATTATAAGTGTAATGTTTTAGTTAGAAAGTTTTTTGGACTTCATGGCCACCCCTGTTTCAAGAACCTTGTGGTGGTTGCCACCATATTTTTGTGAAGATAGGTCGGAGATGTAGGATCGAGATGTTTTATTTTGTACAGTGTTTTTATAGGAGATTTTTTGCCGCTAAAGATGAGCTGTGGTTTACTTGTTTTTGTGGAGTTGAGAGCGAGTGGTTCAACATTTAAGATGTTTGCCACTTGATAGTGCGTTTAGGGGTTTCGTCAGCATGTGTCTCATCTTGCTCCCTCCACCTTAATGCAGCATTAGTCTCTCTTATTCCTGAGTCGTCCACCGCGTCCACATTTGGTGTTAGGCACCGGATAGTAGTAATTTCGGCCTAGTTCAAAATTTATTTTTAGTGTTTTGAACGTTTTCTAGATTCCCTTTTTTTTATAGCCTATACTAGCCTGCAGTAGGCAGGTTTCACTGACATAAATGTTGTAACTGTTTGTTAATTAGCTATAAAAATATTAGTTTTTTCTTCTCATGTAATTTTTTTGTGTGTCCATTTTCAGTTTTGCATTTAACTTTACCGCAGATGCCCTACTGGAAGCCAATTACACATAGTTTATTAGTGTACTTGAAATGATTTGTAGACATCGAAATCAAGTAGTCTTTAAATGGGTTGCAGACAGTTAGTAAGTCAGGTTTTGAGTTAGTTATTTTGCAACCAAGCAGTAGTCCTTGGGAGGGTTAGCAATTAATTTGAGAAATAAAACCTTCAACAGTTTTGCTGAAGCTGTTTCAGGTTTCTGTATGCAGTCCAGTTGATACTTGGTAGAGTCGGTGTGGTGGTTGGACGAGCTGATCAGCACCACAGCCCACATCTGAAAGACGTGGAGCGGCCGTGACCCACTCGTGACAGATGATAAGGTGAATGTAATTTTTCTTGGATTGTTTAATGTAAATTTTTTTTCTTAGGCACCATCAAGCTAATGCTCATACATGGAGGCTGGAGGAATTTAAAACAGACACAGGGAAAAAAAAGAGGTAGGAGAACAAGTATAATCTTTTTTTTCATCTGTTATTTTACTTGAGTTGGGTTGAAGCCCTAGAGGAATATTTTTTTTTGTTTAAATTATTGAAGCCTTTAAAAGTTGTGTAAATTTGTGAATAAAAAAAAAACCTTTAATTGTAAACTCACGAGTAAACAGAGTAAACCTATATTATTTTTAAAGGTTTGGAATTATGATATCCTACTCCAATGTGTTTAGTTGTAATTTGCTTTTTTTTTTTTATAGGGACTCTTCCACCCCTCCCCAAAAATGTTGTGGGAGTTCGTAACATTTTTCTTGTAACTTCTGTCTTTTTTGTTTGGGAATGTCATGTGTTTTGTTCTGCTTTTTTTTTTTTTTGGAAGAAATTTAGTAATGTGGAAAGGGACAGCAGGTTTTCCAGATCGGACCAACCAGAGGTGGGTTGACCTGAAGGGGATTGTGGGCCGTGGAACCCCATACCCAGCCATGGTAGGAAGGAGTTCTGTTCAGAGAGCAAGAACAGACAGTGATGGTGGCCTGCCAAAGGAATGGTGGACATTCCACATAGCCTGCCACAACACGACAGGGTGTGCTGGAGATGACGTGACCTGTGACGATTCTATTTTCGCTGTTTTTTTTTGTAGTCACTTTTTCGCCATGGTTGGCAATGCTTGTCATTATAGGTAGAGCGATGTTTGGTAATTTTAGCATTTGTATTTTACCGTTTTTCTTATTGAACATTATAGGCTGGCCTATATCTATATTTATTTATAAGTGTTTATCTACACATAATTTTAAATAATTTCTATTGGCATTATTGTTTTGGATAAATAGGTATTAATATTTTATATTGAGTATTTATATCTATGACTAATTGCAAAAGTCGCCTAAAGAGTGCGCCTTACGCACGATGCTGACGTGTAGGCCACGTGGTGCGGGGGCGTGGCGTGGCGCGGCGCACTAAGCAGACGGTGATCAGCTGTTCAGTGAAGCGGTAGCTAGGGGCAAGGCATGACAGTCAGTGTGCGTGCACTATAGTACACGAATAATCACCGGTACAAATGGAACAGTCTGCCCATGAGCGCGTAATGGGTATCTGGCGAGTGAACCGTATATTGTCTGGAATGTGTGAAAATTATTTTCAGTTACGAATGATTTGCACCAGAGTATGAACACGGTTGAAGACGTATACATTCTGCAAGCCTTGGTTAGGATGAAAGATAGCTTGTCTGTTAATGAAATGGTGTTAGCTGTTTCACATCACTTTTATTGCTGTAAAGTCAACGTGCCTGTTGAGCAATGTATATTGCAATTTTCCTTGCCAAGCAAAAGTACTGCATATTTAAATTGTGCCACCACCCGAGTGACTAACTTTGTAACTGCAGTGGTAAACATTATGTAATTCGCTACAGACGTGTGCCTGAAGAAGGAACGTAATTTTTCTGAATACGAGGAAACAACTTTATTCGCATGGGTGGTCAGCTAATGTGGTAATGACACCGTGATTATACATCACCTTGAATGCAGAGCGCCGCTGCTGTGTTCCGGGGGTCCTATTCAATGGCATCACTGCACCTTACAGTTGGAGGCATGTCACAGTAATTGGTATCACTGGTAAACGGAGTTTCCTGCTGGGGGGCTCGCTGCTGAATGCATGTTGTTTTGCGTGCCAAAATTCTGCAGGTGTGAGGAGAATTCTTTATTTTTGCGCCCGAAGGTTTTCGTGGATGATTGTGTTGGTGAACATTAATGGTTTCAATACAAACCTCAAAGCCAGTGTGAAGCCTGCTCTGAGGGTGATTTTGAGATGTACGTTTTGTAGTAAAATCCGGAGTCATCAAATTAATGTGTTCTATAATAATATTCATTAAAGTTGGTGTAACGAATTAAATTAGAAGCCCGGAATTTTTTGTGGTAAATAATTTGTGGTGTTGTTATGGCCAAACATTTTTTAGTACGTTTTAATTGCATATGTGTGCCACAAAGATAAAAATTTTTGCGTGAACCAAATTACATACAGTTTCATAAATCAATCATAATGAAACATAATTTTGGCAATATGACCAAAGATTTTACAGCATATTTTAATTGCATATGTGTGCCATAATGATGAAAGTCTTATGTAATCAAAGGTATATACAGTTTCATAAATAAATGGTAACGAAACTTAATACTGGCAAACTCAGTGACAGTAGTGTTGGACACCAAATACTGTCTTTGCTTGCTAATTGAGAGACTATGCTGCAATAAGTATTTTATTAACATAATTAAGTATTAAAGTTAAGTATGGTTTGCTTTGAAGATGATGCACAAAAGTTGCCTAAGACGAGATTGCTTTTTGCTCTGCGGGCTGGTGTAGGGAAGTGTGACGTAATTTGAAGAGTGTGGTATATTAGTCTCTCCTGCATCCTGATGGGGTAGAGGGTATCTCAAATCAGCGCCACTCTGCTGGCTTTTGTTGTATTCAGTTTCATGTGGTCGATGGTAAATCATGACGCTGTGGGTATACAAAGTTGATAAGTCCACTCTTCTGATAAATTTAAGAGCCGCTAACATCATGGCTGAGGAGACAGTGTGTGTTGAACAACTACATAAGAAAATATCATGGTAAGTACGTGCTACAGAAATGGCAGTCTAACGGGTCAAGAAGAATAACATCTTGGTAGCGCGGTCACGAGATCAATTGCTATTTCTTCCCTGGACGTGGAACAACTACTTCGGGATTACGATGCTATTAGCATCTTAAATGTTTGCTTGCAAGTAGACAAAGTGCACAGAAGAAAAATTTTCCCAAATGACAAGATTCTTACAGTCTATAATAAATAAGAGTTTTGGTGTTGTAGCGGAAATTATTGCCGTAGAAACAGAAATACTATAGATGTGGTCATGAAGGGTATATTGCTGCTTTTTGTAAAAAAAAACCCTGGTCCCCTGAACCAAAAGGCAATTACACCATTTCCTAGGTTTGTGTAATTGGCTTCGCGGGTTTCTACCTAATACAGCTCAACTGATGGCCCCCCTTCTTAAGGATTGGAGGTGGTGCTAGACTCCCGAGATGCAGAGAGCCTTCACCTCCCTCCTGTAAGAAAGTTTTCTCAAAGTTAGATGGCTACACAGACCGCCTGTGAAGTTGTGTTTATTTAATGATTCAGCTAAGTAATTTTGTATAGATGGCAGAGAAACATCTAGTAAGGATTGCAATAGAACAAGATGTATTCAAGAGTTGCAAATAAGAATTACGAACAGTAAGTCAGTGTGTATTGTAAATAACGTATTTTGAAATGGTTATAAGAATGTTTTAAATGTACGTGGATTAAAGAAAACCACCATTTAAACTCATTTTACAGTGTACAAATAACACGTCTATCGTATGGAAAACGAACTTTGCCAAAAAGATTTACATCCCGAATGTGTTTAATATTCAAATTAGTGTACAAACTACATATTTATCAAGGTTATTTTTCCAGTGAGGTTAAAACTTGAAAGGTTATATAATAATTTGAATGTTTCTTTCATACAAACTAATTTTCGACTTGTCCACTAAAACAATATGTAATTAAAGATGATACAGTATTGTAAGAAGAGGTGCAGGAAAATTGCTGTCTCATGAAATACATTAAACTAAAGTCTCTCCCAACCCCATCAAATCCACTGGCAATAAAATTAATGGAGACCCAGTAGTATGACTTAGCCATAACAAAAACAAGGTAGGTTGGAATGATAACCTGCAACGATTATAGCATTTGTTTAAACTCATTGTTTTATTTATAGACAGAGCAGCTGTGGCGCAAAAATACATTGCGTCTGTGATACGTTTCTAAAACTGTTGAAATTTATGTTCGCTATTCTGAATGCAAATACTATATCTTTTTTCTACGTGCCATTTGTGTTTACAACTGGTATTTCATATTTATTTTACGTGTTTTATGTGTACACAATCTGCGAAAACAACCAATGCAAAACAACAAACAGAATAATAAATTGATCTTTATTCTGGTACCAGAAGAATCGCTATTGCTTTTTATCTGGCGATAAACAATTCCCCCATTTCCTCTATCTGACTTTAACCAGAAAAAAAATTTAATGCTTGTTTATTTAAATAAAAATTGTTATGCTCTCTTAATTCGAAAATTCACATGCCAGATGTTTTTTTTTTATCATATGAATATTTATAATTTAACACTTGACAGGCCTACCGCTAAGGTATATAAATTTCCACTTTGTTTCAATCATCTGTAATACTATCATGCATGACTTTTCTCTGATTTTAAAATTTATCACACATTTGGTTGAGAACAATGAAAATTCAATAATACAATCAAATTTTTGTACTCAGAGTATTGAGGGTATTGAGCTGAAAACTGTATCAAGTATCGAAAACATGATATCGTCCCACCTCTATATATAAAAACACCTGCCAATTTTTAAATTATAAATTCGTATTTTAAATATAAGATTATATTTTATCGATTTCTCACATACTTCATTGCTTGGTCTAGAAGATATAACAAGCACCAGAAATCCCCTGAATTGGCTTGTTTCCGCAGAAATGAGGTTTGCTACTGCATATTCTAAGACATGGCTTTTTTTGAGGGGAAAATGGGACATTTTTTGGGGAAAAATAAAATTTTAAGGCATTTTTGGGCTAAAACATACAATTTTGAGTGAAAATGTGTGATTTTGGGAGAAAAAAATATGAAAAATTTCAGGTCAAGGTCAGCACCTTGTACCTTCTGCCCTTCTCCTAGCAGGAACCAAACCTAACTACTAAAGGGGAAGAACACAACACATTTACACATAGGGACAACACTGCAGATTATTTTGTTTTGGTGTTTTTTCCTACAACTAGTGATGCACACTTCCTTAAAATTGAACACAAAATTTTTGTTTGTTTTAGTTATGTAATGTGCACATGTATTCATCTGCTAAAAAAACTGCTCAGTAGCATTCATATTCTGCAAACTAGAAGTTGTTTCACTTCCTTAAAATTCTGTAAAACCAATTATAGAAATTTAAAAGAATGTGTAAACATGCTAGGACAACTGCATGTTTATCAGTGAAATTAAACAGAACAGTGTAAAAGAACTTCACATAATAACTAATTTCAACAAATATATATATAATTAATTTTATTATTCATCCACATTTTTTTTCCTTGAAAAACAATTTCAAAACATTAACAGGTTCACACAACACTTGAATGTTACTTGTACCCATTTGAAGGCAAACAATGACAGTCTTCATTTACATTCTGATGAGCATGTGGTATGTGTTATAACTTACATACTCTAGTGAATTGACTACCGTGGTACCTGCTTCATGCAAATTCTGTACATTCTTAGGAAAAAAATTACTTGAAAAAAATTTATGTGTTCCATTCCTTCTGGCATGTACTGAAGATTTGATTTGTCTTTGTGAGCTACATTGTAGCCTTTGCCATAACCTGCAACAGAATACAATATGCTAGAAGTAAAACAGTAATGTAAAAAATACTATATTTTTATAAAAGGACATGAATTCAAATACTTTGCAGTGTAGTACTTTACGACATGCACACACGCACAAAGAAGGATAACACTTTTTTCATGTGGTTGTGCGATCGTGTTGAAAATGTGTTATCCTTCTTTATGTGTGTGTACCTGTCGACTAGTACTAAACGGTGAGTACTTGAATTCTTCTAACCTTAGAAACAATTTTTGGGTAACAAAATACAGTATTTATCAGCAAGGCACAATTATTATGAACTTATCTTAAAATTGTTCTCATCAAAATGAGCTGAACAAAGATGCACAATGCTAAATACTCTCGTTCTACACAGATAATAAGTTTTAAGTTTTTAAAAATAAAATCTATCTTCTTTATGAACGTAAACATAGCAAAATTTTAGAAAGTGGAGAGGAAGAGGAGAGACTAGTAATCTGAGCATTTTTTGCACACACACTACACACTGAAATAAAAAAAAATAAAAAATTTAAACAAAAAATTAACATTGAATTTGATGTGCGATGCATTTTCAACATTATTATCAACTGAGTTTGTTTGGCAGATCAACCCACTTGACATCAAGAACTTGTACTGTTTGCCAATGATAAAACACGCATGCTCCACCCCCAAAGAATTGTACTGTTCACCGGCCAAGCCACCGATACTATGCAACAAGGTCACCTAGTACTATAGCGCACTTTAGGACAGCACTACTGGTATGAATCGCCAAGACATGCAGCAGGTGGAGCCAACCAGTGACATCACACTCAGAGAGGATCTAAAGCTGCCACGCCCCTCCTCCTAATCAAGAGCGAGCCAGGAAGAGTATATAGAGTATAAACACTGGAGTACATCCCTTGGAATGCGAGTCTGTCCTGTTCCTTCACCGCACTCCTGGTGCTGAAGGTACCATTGGGTGTGCCTGATCTTCACCGCGCTTCTGGTGCTGAAGTCCAGGTTTTGAGAACCCCTCATCATCTTGAAGATCATTACCAGTTTAAGTTGTCGAACCGTTAGACGTTACTGTCCCTTCACGACATGCAGCATAGATTTAGTGTTAAGTTGAGTTACTTTCATATCAACTTTTTCCTACCTACCCCATTAGTCTAGAAACAGGTAGCCTTCACCTGTCTAATGTAGTAAGCTTCTGTTCAGCTTTCGTTGATAGGAGGTAGTGCAAGACAAACGTGTTTATTTCCATACCGAAATAAAGAAGTTTTATTCTGCCTAAGGATATCTTTCCCGTAGCAATAGAATCCTACCTTATAGTCATCAGTCCTGTCGAAGGTCAGCATGTAACCAGGAATTTATTCTAACCATCAAACTCACCAGTAGCCACACACACCCATACTAGATGGTGATCCTTTCTATGCACCCAGATGTATAGAACGGTATAGCCCCGATACTAGGTACTCATCCCCTTGGGGTTAGACTGTCAGTTTGGGGTTTGCTCTTTCTACTGTGCTTCTGGTCCCCGAAGGATTATTTCCTTGGGTCTGAGCGGACTAACTCTTCAGAAGAACTCACCCACATTTAGGGACTTCCAGCCAGAGAGAAACCTGATGCTCAGCATCCACCGAACTCCTGGTACTGGGTGCTGAGATAGGAGGCGAGCTTGGCTTGGCGATTGTGGTACATGGAAGTACACCTAAATAGGACCACAACGTTACCTGCCCCCCTCCACAAGTCTGCTTTCAGTAATTATTGCCTCATGCCTTTTTCCCATAAAATTATTATCCGTAAGAGGACTAAAAAGGCAGGTACTATCTCTAATTACCAGCAGGAGATAAGCCACCTCCCAGCCAAACTCGCACACCTCAGTCCCAGGGAGAAAATTCAAGCCATCCGCCACCTAGAGAGACCGGCATCACCAAAACCCACACCAGATCTTTTCACACCACCCATAAAACTCGAGGGAGTAAATCACCCCATATTCATAGTATACACGAATGGTGAAAACACTTTGTATGGAATAGCTAACCCATGGTTTCGGGGAATACTGATAACCGATACGACCATCAGCACCCATGATCATCTGCACACCAAGCTCCAGCGCCAGCCCTAGCGCTCCTCCACCTGAACCACCACAAGTCCAGTAGCCATTGCTGGTCGCTAAATCACCCAGGTATCACTGTGAGAGTGCTCCCGCCTAAACGAAAGATTGTACTAACTGTCCCATCTTCCATGCCATGCCGGAAAGACACACGGCAGTCCTGTATACTGGTCAGGTTCCAGTTCCGTGCAGCAACTAGAGATCCAATCTCTCCCCAGGTCTGGGTGTGTCCGCCCTCACACCCACCAAAACACTTTGTTTATGAAGTACCTCATTTGCACATAGAATGTCACAAGTCAAAAGGGATTTTCTGGCAACCGAGCAGGGCCTATCGCCTTAAGTATGGAAGCTATTTAAGCAGGACCAGGCCAGCACAACCTTGAGCCAAAAGAACTAGCCGGGAGCCGAATCACCTACCGCCCAGACTTTGAGTTTTAAAACACCCGGTGGTGTACAAGAAACCTAGCAATTATGTCAGACACAGACACTGACCAGCATGAGCAAGCAAAAGAAAACATGGCAGACACCATACCCGACCAACGTCACAAACCTAACTGTTCCAGCATGGGGTCAAGCCGCAGACAATGTGCCCACTGTCAGAAAAGCTTTCATTGCATCTGCCTAGGCTGGGCAAACGAAATGAGATACACAGATGGACTGAAATACAGGTGCAAAGGGTGCCGCACCAGAATAACTGCTTTCTGTAGCTGGATAACAAGCCTCAGATGCAATACTCGCATAGTTTGTTGTATATTATGTGCGGAACCGTACCACCACAGCAGCATTGGTGGCCAGACGAGAGGGGTAATCTCACTCGGCATGGTCTACCTCTCTGAACTATGTCTGTATGCCAATGAATACCGACTGCACAGCGCAAGGCCCGCCACCCATGCTAGCACAGCACGGTGCACAGAAGAACCCCAAATACCTGAATTTGCGGGACGCTCGCATGAAGACCCGCTAGTATTCATAGCAGAATGCAAGAATGAATTTAGAGAAGATGACATCCTGCCTTAACAATGAGTAAGCCAAGCACAGGCAAAACTCAAGGGAAAAGACCTTAACTAGTGTAACAAGTACGGTGAGTTTATCACTGAATGGGGACAGCCGAGTAGCCGACTTGCAATCCAATTCACTGGAGAAGAGGTACTAGCAAACATAACAATGGATTTCTGCAGCCGTACGCAAACCCCGGATGAGGAGGCAGAGATATTCGTTCGCCGCAAGGTGCAAATGATTCAGCGAATCTTCCCAGACAAAAGCAAAGAAAGCTGCATGCGACACGTGACAGGCATGTTGCTAACCAAGCTCCGGAACCTGCTACTGATACCGAAGTCACTGACAATAGACTATTTAGAAGAAAGAGCAAGAGAAACCAAGCGCAACTTCAAAGTGCAAGCAATCCTGGGCCGACCAAAAATCAGCAAACCCATAGTCAGAAAAAACATTCGAACAAAGAGTGAAATAACCCTCCCCCTCTTCAAACACAGTGAAAAGCTTCTGAAATGCTGCTACTGCCCACAATTCCATTTTAACAAAGACTACCTGCAACGGCCTACAAAACGGGTACAATCAAGGATAAGAGGTGCAACCCGAACACCAGATGCCACACGGCAGGTAATTGACAAGAAAACACCCTGCAGGTGGAAAACGCAGCGGCCAGCGGGTGAGACGAGCCAACCCCACCAGACAGCAAGGGCCCATCATCCAGCTCCTAGACGAAGAAGCGGAACTGCCAGAAGCTCCTCACACTGAAATCAGCATCAATGGGAGAAAAGTTCTCGCCCTTCTCGACTGTCGCCGCGGGTAACTTTGTGCGTGGTGACCTCCTAACCGCCGAACAAAGGGCACCACTCCACCCACAAACGCACACCGTAAGGATGGCGAAACGAGACTGCACCCAAAAAGTCGATGGCTGGACCACTCTCACCGTCAAGTTATATAAACTCTAAACCAGCAGAATTCGTCATGTTTCCAGACATCCAAGAAGCTGTAATGCTTGGGCACCCCTAGCACCGCCAGCAATAGCATATTGGATCAAGGCTAATGCAAGATATACCTGGGAGACAAACAGTATGACCAACAACTGGGGATACTGTCCAGATGCCATCCTTCCGCCAACCCTAAAGACAGAAGAAATCAACCATCAATCCCCAAAGAACAGTTCTAAGAATTCATGAAAGTCCTCAATGAACATGCCGATGCTTTTGGACATGAAGCGACCCTTAGTCAGACCAGAAGAATTCAGTACAAGATATGGCTGAACACTGACATGCCCATCTACAACAGACCCTACAGGATGTCAGCCAGACATCAACAAATAATGGAGCAAATAGAGGAGATGACACAACAAGCGGTTGTGGAGTCTTCAGATTCCTCATACAACTCACAGGTAGTTTTGATCCCTAAGAAGAATAGCAAACTGCAGTTTTGTGTAAACTACAAAGCTCTGAAAGATGCTAAACATTCTACTGCTCCCCTAGCCATTAACCTAGTGTACACGTTGTGTGATATCGGGAAGCAAAGATCTTTAGTACTCTTGAAATGTAGTCGTGGCACTCTTTAGTACCCTCAACATGCAGTTTGGGTACTAGCAGATCGCAGTACACCCTGATAGCAGAAAATACACAGCCTTCACCACCCCAGAGGGGAAGAGCCTCCAGTTTTGAGTCATACATTTCGGCACCTACAACATTTCAGCAGCTCATGTTCGCAGAGGTACCAACAGGATACATAGGCCAGTTCTGTTTTGCCTACCTTGAAGACATCATCAAATACTCAAAATCATGGGAGGAACACCTTGGGTACATTTATAGGGTCTTAGAACTACATGAAAGCAAAACTCTCAAAGAGCCACTTTCAGAAGTCACTAATTGATTACCTGGGCCATGTCGTCACCCCCGAAAGAAACTACCTATAAGAACATCTAATAAGTACTATTCAGGAAGCAGAAGAGCCAGCCAACCAAGAAGCAACTCCGCCGCTTCCTTGGTCTATGCAACCGGCTCAGAGATTTTGTGCCTAACATAATCAACCACATAGCCCCCTGATAGAGAAGGAAACACGTGGCGATAGGGACCAGAACACTGCGTCACCTTTCAAGCCTTGAAAGCGAGCTTTCAGGACATCAAGCAACTCCCCCAACCTCAAGGGGAGGGTTCGCTGATCCTGCCAACAGACGCTTGTCAGAACAGCCTAGGAACCATTCTCTACCAAGAGGGGCCCCGAAGGCCAACCCGGGGTGATAGTGTCTGCCAGCACCAGGCTTAATGACACTGAGCAATACTATCACACAAACGAACAAGAGTGCCTAGCCATTAACTGGGTGGTTTGCAAATATCGGTACTATCTGAAAGGCAACCATTTCATCCTACATAGTAAAGCCCTCCAATGGCTATGTGAGTCCCATTAACGCCAAAGCCAAGCTCTGACTGTGGGACATGTTCCTGACCAAATTCAACTTTGAAGTACAGCACTGCCCAGGCAAGTCTAATGATTTCCCAATTGCCCTATCCTGCCGACCCGATCTAGAGGAAGACACCAAAGCAGACGAAGAATGGGAATGGATAACTCCGCCCCAGCTCCCGGACTGCAGCCCCGAGGAGCATATCAAGCTGCTCCAACTACATCTCAGCTGAAGCCAAATAGTTCTGCACCAGCAGCAAGACCCGGGCATCCAGAACCTCCTTCAAAAGCAACCCCAGTAGTTTGAATTGAGGGACGAAATCGTATGATCCCAAAGCGGTCAATCTGTGACGAAGTGGAGAATTTGGATACCCCAAGAACCTACGGGCGGACATTGGTAGACACTACAATGACCACCCTGAGGCGGGTCACCCTGGAACTCGAGAAACCCTAACCAGCATCGGAGTACGATACATATGGGATGGAATGATCAGAGATGTCCGGCAGTATATGCACAGCTGCAAGACCTCTGCAGTAGCAAGGCATACCACACACGCCCTGTACATACATCACAGCCGATCTGCTGGGGCCATACCCCTGCAGTACCAAGAAGGATTGCTACATGCTAGTAGTGACCATTCAATTTTCAACACAGGTGGAAGCACTCCCTTTACTAAGTCAGGAAACCCACATCATTGGGAAATTCGAACCTGAAATCTTTCCACGCTGGGGCTACACACAATCTATTCTCATGGACAATGGAACTCAGTTTTCCAGCTGGAAATGGCTGACAGCCTGCAATAAATGGGGGGTCGAAACGTGAACGACACCTTCGTACCACCCGCAAGCCAACCCCACTGAGCGGCGGAACCAGAAGCTGAAGATGAGCCTTCACCTCAATGTGGGAGAAGACCACAAACTTTGAGATAAACACATCAGGAAGATTCTCTTTGCTTAAGAAGATGCACCAATGAGGCGATACACTTGCCCCAGCCAATTCCTCCTGGGCCACACTCTCCGCCACTCAGGAGAATTGCGGTGGACAGCCCACCCACGGAAATGCCTCACCCCCAAGACATTCGTCTAGCTGCCTCTTTGCTGTACTCTTACGCAGCCACCCCTTGAGCAAAGCCAGTGGACAGTTGAGTGCGGGTTTGGCTGAGAAATGGAAGGGCCCATATAAATTAGTAGGACGCTAGGACGTGTACTGGGCAAAAGACCACCAGGTATGTATTCGCAAGGTCACCCAAGGACAAATACGGCCCTTCCCAAGAAACACCCTCGACCCAGAGGTCAACATCACAGAATCAGCGAACTCAATCACCAGACGACGTGCAACAGCTAGCACAAATTGCCGCTCCAGAAACCCAAACGCCGCCTCCCAGAGAGTCTGCGGCTGAATCCTGCACCAGCCAGGGAGGCTGCTTTTCCATCCCAGCTTGGATGGAGTTACCCAAACCAAAAGCAGCAGGATCTGTCCGGATGCTGCCTTCCACTCCCACGGAGTTCACCAGAAAGGCCACCATCTGACTAGGAAGGTGGACATCCAGTACAAGCGAGCTCTCTTGGCAAAGCCCTTTGGACCGCAAACCACATCATAAACTGCCACCACCAAGCCCAATCACTGAGAAGAGTAATAAACCCAGCGCTATCAAGACCACGGGACAACATGATCCATCCTCTTGATTGACCACCCCAGTAACCCCAGTCCTGTAGGGCCAAACCAATGAGGGGACTGCAGCACTGGACGAGCTCGCAAACCATCACTGTGAAGCCGCTTTCTGAGAGAGAGGCATCACCTAGAAATGCAGGCCTCGACAAGACCATTCTGGAGGCCTTAGTTCAGCCGGTACTATCGGTCGTGATCTACTTGGACAGCGTAGCAACCCATCCGGTCTTGGGCCACCCAGTGCCAAGGCCGCAGTCGACAAAGTCCTGTCGTCGCTCAACGCTGAGACTGACTCACAGACCCTGCTTCTTGGATGAGAGGAGAAGCTGCTCATCCGTGCAGTTGAGACAGAGGTCCTGAGCCGAACTCTGACTGCGGTGCCATCAACTGGAGAGATAGACAACAATGTCCAGCCCCTGCCCCAGACGGTCCATGAGGTCCCGTTGTTGCCTGACACTGAGGCCGACTCCCAGGCCATGCTTCTTGGACGAGAGGAGCTGTTCATCGGCAATATTGAGACTGAGGTGCCTAGCGGGCCTCTGACTCAGGCACCACCTGCTGAGGGGTTAACTAGCCCAGCTGACTACCCCTGATGGCCAATGAGGTCCTGGTGTTGCTTGACACCGAAGCTGAATCTCAGGGAAACTTCCAGAATGAGAGGCTGTCCACCGCCATCACGTCGTCGAGACTGAGGCTACTCACGAGCCCCCAACTCCGACTCCAGCAGCCAAGGAGGTGCTCGCATCTGCAAAACCTCCAACTCCGACTCCAGCAGCCAAGGAGGTGCTCGCATCTGCAAAACCTCCACCTCCAACGGCTACCTAGACAGCAGTTAATCAAGACAAGACTGCCACTGATTATCCCCCGGTGTCTGCCTACGACTGCTGCCGGGGACAAACTTCCAATGCTGGCCAAACCACCACGGGCCTGCCAGGCCGGCTCAGTACCAGGACAGTACCGAGAGTCACCCTGAAGAAGAAGCCGCCACAAGGGAGTGAGTGAGTGAAGTGCTCCATAAAGACAGCTATTTAATTTTGAAAGTTTGTCACCATCAAACGTGTACTTGTCAATTGTATATAATAATAATAATAAACAGGCAGTTACATAACAGTAAAATATTCTGGATGCTCACCATAGAGCTAGAAAGTAATATAAACTGACTTCAACGGCCGTTAATAACTGTAACAAACTCTGTGAAATTACTCAACTAATCAGTGGAGTTCAATAGCCGATTGCCATTTCATAAATAGTTTAAGTGAACACTTTTGGACACTCCTCAGAGCCAGTGCAACATAGTTTTGTTAATGAATAAGACTTCCAGTGATAAACAAGTAATGTGAAGCCAACCAAACTCTTGTAAAAAGAAATGGTCATAAAATGTACAAATTATTTTTCTAAGAAAAATTTAAAGTCTTTCATTACTAAACCATTTTGCATTACATATATATAGAATCCCTCAAGAAAATCTTAAGAAATGTTCCAATTAATTTAAGGTTTTATTTATTGTTGTAAATACTTTAAAGCTTTTGATAAAACATATTGTTGTAAATAATCTAATATCTTTTCTTAATTAACCATTCATATTTTGCATTGTGTAGACTCCCTCAAGAAATCACTAACAAACCAGATATTCTTAAGCAAACCAAATGAAACTTTGTGATAAAATTATCAGAATATTGATGTAAAATATTCAGTGCCTTGCTTGTCTTTGAGGGTCTCTTAATATCTATCTTTCTTTGATGAAGTGGTTTTTGCACAATTTTGTTGTATAGCTAAATTTATTTGCCAATGCACTCGTTTGCAAAGCTTAGCCAGTCGACTGAGATGATGGAAGGTCTTAGTTCGACTCCCCTTCGCTACAAGTCACACGTAACTTTTTTTTACCCTGCCGTGCGACACATAGGACCACCACAGGTAGATATAATTTTATTTTCACCTTCTGTGGCCACAGAAAGATAGATAGCTAAAACACGTTCCTTTATGAGTGAGACTTTTGACATTTATTTCACCAATGGTCAAATTTATTAAATGTGCCATCCCCATGTTTTGCCTTCTTTCCAAAGGTTTAAAATTTGAGAACCCCATATTGTAGGTACCCACAGCCATCAGCTGTTAAATGTAGGGCGGCACAGTTACGAAATGAAGGCCGCATAACACCACCACCTGATTCTCCATGCGACAGACCGCATACAAAAGAAAAGATGCCATTCTGCTCGTCACCCGGCCGCCAGCAGCCCAGCTTTGAGAGAGATAGCCCACCTACCATGAGTCAAAGAGAGACAGCGCAAATGGTTGTAATGGGTTAAATTCCCACAACCCCTCTAACCAATTAACGTGCAGTCGGACAGCTAATTATTTCACTTATTTCCATTGTAACGTATCACTCATGGTACATGAATTACGCACTTTCCCGAATATACCCCCTCAGCTCTTGGTACAGCCTAGGGAGGTATCTGGCCTGGAGACTCACACACATTCAGCACACGCTGAATCAGTCACCAACCAACTCTCAGGACTTCAAAGAGTCCACAGAAATAAACACCCTGTGGCGCCTAACATCAGCTAGCATCACATTTAGACTCTGGACAGAGCCTACATGATGCTGCCAAGGCTTCAATGCCCGGACTTAACGCTTTCGACACAATCGAGAGGTGTGATGTGGATTTGTGCCTTTGCATGGGTATCCACTGATCCACTGCACAATTACCCACAATGTTTCCATTACACCTAAACAGGACAAGAAGACATCCCTAGATACACAGACAGGTTAGAATACCACTGTGCATCATACAAAGACTGTCAATCTGCTAGATGTAGCTGGCTTGAGTGCAATGGGCAGGGTACGTTTACTGTCAGATGCATTACATGAGCATCTGAATTTCATCTTGCATGTATAGGCTGGCCTGATGAAAGGATCACTCTTCCCGGTCAGGTATACCATTGCGATGTCTGTCAACGTAACATGACTCGTAAACCATCAAATCCCAGGACAAGACATAGAATAGCCATGTCGGTCACCCCCACTGAGTTCCAATCGCGAGAATTCAGTGGGCAGCCACACGAGGATCACGTCACATTTCTACAGGAATGTGAACAGGAACTTCAGGAGCATAACATACCCCGTAAGTAATGGGTTCCCAAAGCTAACCACCAGCCACTTGGTAAGATCAAAGAATGGTGGACCAAGTATGGGGAGTTCATCATGAAATGGGAGCAGCTGCGTAATCGCCCAACTTCACACTTTACTGGAGAAGAAGTGATTGCAGAGCTCATTTCAGACTTCAATACCAGGGTCCAGCATTTGGAGGAAGTATCAAGAGATCTACACCACCACAAGGCGCAGCTGTACCGGCGAATTAATCCCATAGAGAGAGGAGGGATGCATACAAAACATAGTGCGCACCCTTCTCTCCTCTCTCCGGAACCTCTTACTATCCCAGAAACCACAGACCGTAAATGAACTTGTCGAAAGAATGCGGAAGATGGAGAAAAATAACAAAGTACAGGCGCACCTAGACAGTCCGGCACGCATCTCGAAGGTGGCCATCTCTGCCCCTCTCCCCAAGCGGCAAGCTTTCAGCAGCCCACCCATTCCTCACACTGCCTCTCTTCCCCTTTTCTGGGACTACCTGGGGAGGCATTCCTGCAGGAATTGGACCACCTTGCAAAGCCAAGAAGGGAAGTAAACCACACGCGGGCACCAGACGTGCTACCGCTGTCCAGCAACATCAAGGGGCCAGCCCGGATAAACAATACCAAGGTTAGACTCCATGCACTCCATCACGAGCACTCTAACATGGATGAGCCTTGTTTACCCATCCAGATAAACAATAAAATTGCAGTGGTTGTGCTGACCACAGAAAAAGGGGTCACAAAAGAGACGTTACAGCCAATAAAAAAAACTCAGTGCGTAAGTACCAAACAGACTTCTGTGCTTACATCATCTTGTTCTGGGTGTCTCTCTACGTAGCAGAAAATCAGACACTCTTCCAGCGAATCTATGCTGGCCCGCCAGAACTAATTTACTGCTACATATAATACAAAAAAGGAGGAAAACTGTGTAAAGCCAAACCCTCTTATAAATGTGTGAGGGACTCCGTTTCTAAACGTAAGTATCGAACCCCAAGTGCACGCATCTGTGTGGTGATCAAACACTCCAACCCTATGTGTTGAAACCAAGAAGCAGACAACAGCAGAAGCACGAATGATAAGTGACATTCAATATGCCAATGCCACCTTCCATTCCTGACATCAACTAGGCCCATGCCTAATTATTAATCATCTGTTTGAATGGCATAATTAGCTCTTAGAAAAAGAAAACTGTTGTATTCATGTTATCTATAAGGAATTGGTAAAATAACTGAAGTCATGTTAACACATAAAAATAGTAGCATTAAGTATAGGCTGTTTATGGTAAAGTGAGAATTTTTGAGGCCTTACTTTTTTCCTTTTAACCATTTATCATCTTTTAAACACCTTTTTTAAAATAAATATTGCCATTTGAGTAATAAACACAGTGTGTATATCCACCACAATCGGAAGTTAACATCTAAAGTTAAAATAAAATATATTTATTGACTATCATTCCAAATAAGAGGTCTTTCAAAAGTGCTCACTTTACTGTGAACAGCCTATAGTAAAGTATTGCTATTCAAAAACAATAGCAAACATAGGAATTTTAATCACTGTGTAAATAAGATGTGTATTGTTAGCATTCCAAATATGAGATTAGGTTAGATAATGCCCAACATGCGTTTCTGAAAACCATGTGTATTGCCCTTTGTACTGAACCTACAAAAGTAAATTCGAGGGTATGGAAAAGAAACGTATGACATACTTGTTGCGGACTGCAAAATTTTTTTTTTTTTATAAAGTGAGTTGTAACGAGGCCGCAGAAAAAAGCTAAAAGTAAAATTCAGCGTAACTGACAGTGGACACCTCCTGTGCACATATTGTCCAGAGTATTATTAATGTTATTTTATTAAGAGTATTTAGTGTAAAAGCATTGCAAAGAATTTGATGCACAACGTATTTCACACTTAGAGGAAGTACACTCCATAAACACGACTTTGCCCCATCTGAATACAGCTACATGGGTAAGTCTCCTGACAGTAATGACGGCAGGACACAGGGAACACCCAGAAGTTGAACAAGTCTCAACATGCCTTTAACCCCCTGCTTCTAACTTGGACTGTCCACCAGAAGCTACAGAAAACAGTCAGCCAATGCCCTCCCCGAAGCCAAGTTATTTTACTTCAACGCGCCTGCTAACTGAAGAGCACTCCGTCTGAATTTAGTACCGCAGAGGGAAGCAGGCCAATCACCAACGAGGCACTGCCTACTCGAGCACCCTGAGCTGTGAGATTTTGCACCCGGCATCGAGCGACAGGCACAATAAGCATCAATGGTTCATGCACGTGACATCACTAGCTCCACCTCTTAAGAGGCGGAGCCAAGCCCCCGCACCCTCAGAGCGCCTAAGATTGTAGGTGATCACTATAAAAGGCGAAACGGACCAGGCCTCCAGAGATGCTCGGAGTAGCTCGCGAGAGTCACTCATCCACTCCTAGGGCTGTGAAGGCGGAGTCGACACCCGCGGTGGTAACAGAATCTTGCTACGCCCTCTTTGGCTGTGAAGGCCGCGGGTATCCTAAAAGGGCTGGAAGTCCTGCATCCGTGCCGCAACCACGACTATGCCAATTCTCCAGATGCCATCATCCCCAGAAGGACACCACTTCTGAAGTGCCTCCAGTCGTCTCCACAATGAGCACCTCCTATGACGACCTAACCCGTCCTAACCTCACACCTTCAAGGCAACCCACGGCCACGTAGTCTCCTCAAGACTCTTCCCCTTAAGGTCCTAGTCCGGCCAACTCTAGCAGTTGAATAGAGAACCCCGCGTGCTTACTAGGAGGTCCCTTCTGGACACACTTTTCCCCCCACAAAGTTCAATTAGGATTCCTGGGCTAGAATAATAATTACATTTGATTATTCACCAACATATGTAAACATAAAGTAAATGAAAACAGGTAGCATTTACCTGACTTGCACTATTATTATACTAATTGATTTCTGCAGTTAATAGTATATAAATATTTTTTAGAAGTGACATTCCATGGGAAAATCTGTTACTGTAATTTACTTTCACTTTTTAACCAACACCAATCCAAATTTAATTTGCTTAAATCTTTTAATGTGTGTACATGAAGTAACGCCGGTTACATGCTAACAGCCAAACTGCAAATATAAGTAACACTGAACGGTATTCCAAGTTTGATCAAGGTAATGCTCAGGGTATAGCACTGGCTAATCTTCGGAGGAGCCCTTCACTAAGAACTCAATACACCCTGGTACTGTGGCTGCTCACGTTATCTGCTGTATAACTCTTCGGGTTAGTGAATGGCCAGGAGAGGTTAAGTGGCAAGACACATTGGGTCTAGTCGTATACCCGGACGTACACTATAGGACCACTCACAATACTTGGCTTTATGGCACGTGCACATCGGTTCTTGGCAGTTGACATAATTCAGAGTTAACTGCGGTAGCTAGGCCTCATGCCGAAGAATTATAACAGTGGAACTAAAAACCATCTCAAACGGAATTTGAAACTCCTCGAAGTGAGAGATAAACCATAATTCCACTTCAGAGCCACAGGAGTGATTCACTATTTTCTCTATCAACCCAGACTCCGGGAAGATTACCCTTTGAATATCTTCTTATACTGCATAGTAGCAGCAACCTATTAGGCATAGATACATCAGTACTTTCAGCAGAATATACCGCCATCCCTCTACCTCCCTCCTACATTCCACCTAGCAGCTAGAGCAAGACACCACCGCAGCTAGAGTAGCCGCCCCAGCACCAGCAACAGAGCAGAGGAGAGCTCTGCTGCCAGCGAGACCACAGGTAACATGTCAGCATGATGTGTTGCCCAGTGTGAATATCTTTGTCTCGACACGAAAACCCACATGTTCCAGAAGATATGCTGGTTCCTTGCCCCAGTTGGAATAATCTTCCCAGGCCATGATTTATGTGACGCTTGTGTCCAAATATTTGAAGGCCATCAAAGCCTCTCATACGTATACCATGTACGAGCATACATTCCAGCTCAGATGTTTGTCAAGGTTACTATCTCCACGTCACCCACTCCTAACTAGCCACAAGATACCTCATCTCATAGCCTCCCTATACAACGTTGAATGAACCCACGCTTCGCTAGCCTGGGAATTGAGTGCGACCCCTCAAGTGACTTCGTAGACAATTTATAATTGGTGTACATTCCCTGTGTTATACACACGTTGGCAAACGAGGTTTTATCCCTCATATCACCAATACTGACTGGTACGGTGCTCCGCCAACATTACAGGTACAGGGAGAAGTATTCCCTTGTACCGGGTAGCTTAAAAGTTGGGATTCTTCAATCTCACGTGCTTCAAATATTCTTTGGCGCCCAACATGGGGCGTAAGTAACAAGTAGTTCAGCCTCGGTCACTACAAACAAATCAAGCCAGCCACTCCCTGGGAATCCATTTTGTGGGGCACTAAGGGTTTCACCAGCAACTTAAACGGGGGGGGGGGGGGGGGGGGGTTAAGATTACGATTGGGCACCATGTTGGTTTCAAATATTCTTGGGCACCCACTATCGTGGGACGTTACTGCCAATAGTACAGACTAGGGTAGTTAGCACCAAACCAGCCAAACCCAGAGATACCACCTTTGTGGTGTGCTAGCAGTTACGCTAGCCATACCCTCCTTCCTTTAGCACGTATTTAGCATTAGCTAAATAGGGAGTGTCTTTCCTGAGGACTCCAGAGAGTCCTGATAAACACCCTGTGGCACCTAACCAAGTGGCTATGTCCACACGTCCGGAGAAAGCGCTCACGAGGTTACCGCAGCATTAGCTGCAGGACATAGAACCCAGAAGCAGACAGCAAAGTGTAGCATAGAAACCTGTCCAGGCACTGGGAGGTTCTGCATTAGATAATCACGATGTAGATAGGACTTCCACTATACCTACATTGGGTGGGAAGATGCATTCCAGGTAATAGATGGCCTGGAACATTGATGTAAGCAATGCCAAATCCAATGACCAGTATGCTGCAATTGGCTCGGTGTATAACCTGCGATCAGAAATTCCACCTCCAATGCATTGGTTGGCCAGACGAGTCACTCACGAGGCCAGGTCTCGTATATCACTGTCAGATATGGCAAGATTTGACACATTGCCCTCATAACACAGACTCGTGGTATAACCTCAAGCTGACTTACTATGGCACTGAATTTCAGCCACCGGAATTCAGCGGCCGTCTGCAGGAGGATCCCACAGAGTTTTTGCGAAGATGTGAGCAAGAATTCTGTGATAATAACACCCTGCAGAAACTTTGGGTACAGAGAACCCACCCTCAACTAAAAGGGAAAGCCAAAACTTGGCAGGAGAAATATGGCCAATTATTTGTCAATGACTGGGAACAGCTGAGCCACCAGCTCACATCCCAATTGACCGGAGAGGAAGTGGTTGCTCAGCTGATCGCTGACTTCCACTTCAAAACTCAGGGAGAAGCAGAGGAAGAGGAGATTTTCATTAGGAGAAAGGTGCAAATGTACAAACGTTGTAAGCTCAGCTGGGAAACGCCAACCCTGGGGTGAGCATGGGGCCGCCAACTCGGGACAAGCCCGGACCCTTTAAGTCTAATATTAGATACAGGAACCACTATTCCCCCTGATCTAGAACCACCCTGCATCCTAATCAAAATTAATGGACGTCCGCATTTAGTATTTTTGGATACTGCAGCTACGGGAGACTTTGTACGGAGCAACCTCTTTGACACAGGACCAACATGCTAACCTCAAGCCGCAGACTAGGAATATTAGAATGGCCCAACCGGGACAAATTCTGTAAGTAGAGGGAAGGACAGACCTCAAAGTAAAGGTCCATCACCTATGCCATACGACACCTTTCACGGCAAACCTCAGCTATTGACGAGGAGGTTATCTTAGGCCAGCCCTGGCTGACCCAACAATGCTGCGTGTTAGACCATGACCTGCTCACAGCCCTTCTCGGACAGGGGGCACCCACAATAATTCCTTGGGGTAAGCACCCCTTGGTTGTCATCAACCCTCTCCAGATGCCCTTGTACTGAGATCCATCCATTACAGGAATAAATAGGGGTTAACTTCGGAGCCTTCCAAAAACCCCCAGTTCTTACCTACCCTCTTCTGTGGAAGAAAGGAGTAGGACTGATTACTCCCGCTCCGAAATCTCATGGCAAAGCCCACACGACCGTACCTCTACCATGAAACCTCGAGTTCCGAGTGTTATTACTGAGGTCGACAGCCCAGTCACCTTATCCAGGACAGGGTTTGCACATAGTAGCTCACCTTCTGCCAACCCGCGGATCTCCACAGGTCCCTGTCGGCCTTGTTGAACCACATGCAGTAAATTTGTTGTCTCGATTGTGGAAAAATGTGTGCAAGTAACGGACAGCCAGCCAGAGGAGGAAGTAGACAAGAGCTGCATGCCTTTGCCCGAGGGTCAGTGCCTTCCACACTGTCTTCACAGAGGGCAAAAACAACTGAACAGGATCAAGTCACTGACGCCTCACCATTATCCTCATGTACGGCAGAGGGTCCACCTTCTGGAGAAGCTGGGGCCTTAGAGCTGCCTACGCCAACCACACCACAGCCTCTCTGTTCCACATAAACAGGAGCCGCCCAGATGACTCACCAAGAGGTACCAGACTATGCCTCTCCAGCAGCCAGTGCACCTGCAGCCCGAGATGTCGCCAGCAGAGCTCAAACCTAGGAGGGAGACGAGAGAGCCTCCCGAGAGCGCCCTCATGTGGCCGAGCAAGCCTGGGTACCAGTGCGTAACAGGGCAACAAACAGATCTCAACCCGTACCAAACTCTAGGAGTCATCCCGTGACCTTACCAAAGGGCTTAACAACCACAGAAAAGTCAAAAGCACATCCCCCAGCAGAGGAGTGTCCCAGCCGCAACGTCCACAAATGCATAGCCAGAATCTCCGCTAGGCCAGAGACAGCCGTGATCGAACCCGGCACCTCGAGTGGAGAACCCAGCATACAAACACAACGAATTCTCAGGTTGCCGGGATTCTACCGTGAGACCCCGTGGCAGCCCATAACAGATTACTGGTAGCACGACTGCTACACCCCCCGCCATATAAGCAAGGCCAACAGCAGCAAAAGGGGCAACAGAAGAAGCACCGCAACCATTAAGTTAAAGGGTGAGTGAATATACTAAAAACTGTCTGAATGAAAAACTCCCAGGTTGCATGAAAAATTGGTGCAGCAAAATGAACAAACAGACTGTGCGTCAATTAATCAATAAAATACAGTAAACAACGAAGGAAGAGTAGTGCCTCGAAACACACTCCGACAAACCCAGTCATGAGTAGTAAAAGTAATGAAGCAGTCACGTGTACATATAAAGTTAATGCATACCGCTTTATTGTACTACTAGAAACAATTATGAATCATCTCTTATGACACCAGTATTCCTACTACATCCAAGTGAGAGTCGAACCCCGCCAACTTGTACACGGGTGTTGCGGAAGCGCCACAACCACAGGAAGGTGCTTCCGAAAACATGGATACCAGGGTTGCCCAAGCCAGCAGTACGTCGCCCTCCCCTCCCCCACCCAGATAGCCAACAAGCCGACAGCCACCTCGGGACACAGCAGAGTGCCACAGAATATGCAGAAAGCCAAGAGATGACCAGATGGTTGCTACCCCCACTCCGGCCTCACTCTAGAAAGACATCACACTATACACCCTTCTCCCTCCCCCCGGCTAGTAGTCACACTTGTCCTTCGGACTATATAAGTCAATGCGTGGGAGGGCTAGCGAGTTATTCCTTTCTGATCCACGAGCTCGCTCCACCAATTCTTGTGCTGGAGCCTTCGACAATCTCCAAGTCTTCAGCCGCTTACCAGAGGCTGCAGCTATTGCCGTCACCAGAAGCTCTTCTGCGGAAGCAGTGACCAGATACTTCATTGACGTGAACTACTACCACTTAGCGGAGGCTCTTCATTGACGACAGCCTTCTTCTACCAGAAGCTTCTTCTGATAACATCGTCAACACCTTCACTACTGATTCCTTCCTGAACAGTAACCACCCCTACATGCTGGTAGGGGCAACTATAACTCTTTGCTACAAGAGCAGTGGATCCTTTAATTTAATTTTCTCGTCTAGACATCCCGAAGTTAGTTAATCACGTTCAGTATATTTAGCAGTCGACTTCTTATACGTTTTTGACTACTTTAGAACAAGGTCACCTACACCTGGACAGCATAGGTTACTTCCAGCATACCATCTGCTTGGTTAGGCGATAGCACGTGTCACTGTTTAATTACGTCATTAATAAATACAGCTTTGTTCTTTTAGCCAAGTCTTCTTTATAGAGTCCTTCACAACGCCCGCTGGGAACTGTACACGTTGTGCACTGCCGACCAAGACCGGGTAGTTGAATACGAACTTAGATTCAGACTGGGGATCCAGGAATCCACCAGTCCTAAACATACACCATTCGACGACCACATGTTCTAGACCACAGGGGATAGAACAGCAAAGCCCCAACCACTAGCAACTCGTCCAACCAGGTAGAAACAGAACACTTGGGTTGTATCCCTACTGGAGCACCTAGGTGCTGGCTGGGGTATTTGCTAGTGTGTTACGGCCTGGCCTTGGTTGCGACCCACACCCAGTAGTAACAGGAAGGCGTCCCATACGACTTAATGATTCTGGTCTGCCCATCGGTGGCAGGGGGTCTTCTGGAACACCGAGCTCGTGCTGGCAGCTGCTACTGGCGAATTGTTTCGCGTCCGCAGTGCATGACATATACCATTCAGTGGCTGCCTACACTCTATGCCTTTTAAGGTGAGGCATGGCTCAAGGAGAGAAGAACAAAGGACACCTCACCTCGTTGCCAAACAGCAGTCTGTATTGAACCCGCCTACTTGCAACAGACAGGCGGAATGAAACTGTGCTGATTTAGTCAGACTATTGGGTAAAACGACCTCTCCTGTATTTACATATATTGGTTTTCCTCCGCACAGCAGTAGGCAACAAGACTACAATCCTGTCCTGCATGGTATAGTATACGGGACTGAGGTAAGAATCAGAGTTTCCAACCCCACATTCTGGAGCCCAGAAGCCACAGCCTGGAATCGACAATACCGTGTTGGCTGACACGGTATCACTGACCTGCAGCCCATGGACGACACAGCCTGTTCCAGCCAGCAACCAGTAGCAGCTATAACGATGACTAAAACAAAGCCAAGTAAGTCAGGTAATCTCGACACCTCCCGCCAGTTGAATACCTTGCTACGTGAACCCCTAGTGGGAAATAAGGTATCTATCTGCAAGTAACTAGTCAGTAAGAATATAGACAACTTCATACTGACACGCCAACCAACGTAACCGATCAAAATAATGTGTCGCAAACGCCAAGTCAATCAGTAAATCCCTATCGCCACGTGCTTGGTCTAGCGCATTCAAAAGCCACAACGACCACGCTAGCTATTCTTTAACCTGGCATAAGTCAAGTGATTTTCTGGCGCCCAACATGGGGCGTCAGAATGATTAACTGTTTGCAGCGAAAGCCAAACCAGACAAACCCGACCCAGAGATCTAAGAATCAACAGGGAAAGCGAAGCAGACTTCGGGGAGACAGGTAAACACCCCGTTGCACCATTAAGCCATAACAATTTCAGATATCAAACTCAGCATCGCCGAGGGTGCGAACCCCAACTAGATAATCGAAAGTATACCAGAAAAGAAATGTAGCCATGCCGACTTCTCAGGTACTGGCTCATTTCTCATTGATTGTAACTACTTTGGCAATGCATTTCACCACCCTTGTTTAGTATGGAAGGACGAAGTTCGAAGTAAGGAGGGTCTAGAATACAGGTGTGAAACCTGCCGCAAACAACCGACCACATTCTGCAATGAGGTCACACGACTCGGGTCAGGTATCAACAAAATATGCTGCACGACTTGCAGTGAACCCTATGACCATGCTTGTATAGGTTGGCCAGACGAGAGGGTCACCATACCAGGCATGGTATACCAGTGTGACAAGTGCAAAGAAGCACACATGTCCTATTCCCGCCGGTCGCAAATTTCACACATATTCATACAACCTGGAAAAACTCCGGGACACCCAGCGACCGGAAGAGGGGAAGACATACAGATAACCGACTTTGCGGGTAGACCACACAAGGACCCGGTAGCGTTCATGGAGGAATGCAAAAGGGAGTTTAACGAAAATTAACTCCCCGCAAAGCAGTGGGTAAGCCGAGCCCAACTACACTTAAAGAGCCTTGGGTTAATGTGGTGGGAACGCTACAGTGAATTCCTAACCAAAAGGAAAGACTTCAGCAATCGATTGGCAACAGAGTTAACTGGCGAGGAGGTGTTGGCTAGGTTAACCACGCAGTTTTACAGCCAAACCCAGGTACCCAAAGAAGAGGCCAAAATATTTATTCTTCGCACAGAGAAAATGTTTTAACGAGTATATCCTGGGGTCGATGAGGCAATCTCTGTCCAATCTATTAGCCGATTGTTGCTCCCTAGCTTGAGAAATGTCTTACTCACAGCTAAACCAACAACCATCGATGACTTGGTAGAGCGCGCAAGAGAGGCAGAACAGAACTTTGCGGCACAAGTTGCATTCGCGAAACTTCAAGCGGTAAAAACCCCTGAGTCACGAACTTCGTCTGTCGAGACATCGAAGAATGCTCCTGCTCCCACGCCACACCTTACGTTCATACGAAAGTGCTGGTTCTGCCCTGGCAGTCACTGGAACAAAGACTGCCCCCATAGACTCGCTGGACCAGAGATCCCGTTTAATCACTGCAATTGAACGAAAACCCAGACTCAATCAAATACTATAGAGATACCTACCCTCGCTCTGAAGGCGGTAAACGACGCCACCAGGGTGCAAAGTGGGCCGCCACCACCACTGGACTACAAAGGCCCAGCCTCCAAGGCTTAAACAAGGAAACAAAACTCCCGATAGCTCCGCATATTGAAATATAAATCAATGGGAACAGAGTCCTCACCTTACTAGATTTAGCTGCAACCGGAAACATTATACGCAGTAACCTGTTAACTCCGGAACAATTATCTGCTATGCGACCTCTGTTAAAAACTGTATGAATGGCAGAACATGATGCCACCCTCCAAGTTGACGGCCGAATCTCCCTAACGGTGCACTTACCACGAATTTCTACTCAAACTGAGTTCGTAGCTTCACCTGTACTGTCAGAAGCGGTGATACTTGGCTGTCCATGGCTACGGCAACAACAGTGTATAATAGACCATGGACAGTACCGCGTATACTTGGGTAACAAGAACAAGGTAACAGTGAATTGGTACCACAACCCCGAGACTGTTGTGCCGAAGCTCACAGATCCCGGTTGTAAAAACCACGAACTAGGTGAATCTGAATTTAATGACCTAAAACCAGTACTGGATAAACATGCCAGCGCATTTGGACACGGAGGTTTACTACGCCAGACTCATTCGATTCAACACAAGATCTGGACGACGACCGAGGCTCCAGTATATAATTGTCCATACCGAGTAACAGCACGACACCGCGACCTAATAATGGGGCAGGTAAATGATATGAAGGGCCAGGGAATTGTAGAACTTTTTACTTCCCTATACAACGTTCGTGGTGCTGGTCCTGAAAAAAAAAAAAGACTGTAAGCTCAGGTTTTACGTAAACTACAAAGCTTTAAATGACGTGACCCATCCTATCGCTACCCCAGCCATCGACCTAACTCATACCCTGCGCGACATTGAAGAGGTAAAAATTTTCAGTACCCATGATATGGAGTCCGGGTATTAGCAGATTACTGTGCATCCAGACAGCCAGATGTACACAGCATTTACGATACCCGAAGGAGAAACCCTACAGTTTAGGGTGATGCCGTTTGGGTTGAAAAATGCCCCTGCCATGTTCCAACACCTAATGTATGCAGAGGTATTGAGCGGGTACATCGGAGAGTTTTGCTTCGCATATCTCAATGACGTGATAATATACTCCAACACCCGGGAGGAGCATCTCGGTCACATAGAGAGAGTTCTTGAATGCCTGGAACTCCATGGGATGACATGCAAGCTTTCCAAGAGCTATTTCGGAAAGTCATCCATTGACTACTTAGGCCATGCAGTCTCCCCAGAAAGGAATTTTCCACAAAAAAAGGTCTATGCGAGCAATCAAAGAAGCCAAAGAACCTACTAATAAGAAACAGCTACGATGGTACCAGGGTCTGTGCAACTGGTTACGGGACTTTGTGTCAAATATCGCTCACCACATGGCACCACTTCACTCCCTCCTTGAGAAGGAAACCCATTGGAGATGGGGACCGGAACAACAACAAGCATTCCAAAATCTGAAGAACAGCTTCGGAAGTATTCATGAACTCTACCAACCTCAAGGAGATCAACCTCTGATTTTACAGACTGACGCGTGTAAGAACAGTCTAGGGGCCATACTATACCAGCAAGATACAGATGGTCACCTACATGTGATTGCGTATACTTCAACCCAGTTGAACGAAACCGAGCAGCACTATCACATAAACGAACAGTGTCTGGCAGTTATCTGGGCGGTGCAAAAATATCGCTATTACCTCAAAGGACAATACTTCATCTTGCGCACCGACTCTCCACCTCCAATGGCTGCGAGAATCGTTGAACGCGAAAGCCAAGCTCGGACGGTGAGATATGTTCCCTATGGAGTTTTATTTTGAGGTACAACATTGACCGGACACTACTAATGATCTGCCAGATACCCTGTCCCATTTCCCGATGTTGGAGGAGTATGCGAAGGCTGAAAAGGAAGAAGGGGAGAAGAAGTCCCCTCCCCCTCTGCTTGAATTAAGTCCGGAGGAAAAATCCGCCTCCTCCAAAACAGATAACCTGATACCAAATTATGATAAGCCAGCAGGAGGACCCAGAAATTTGACGCCTTCTACGGGAACAACCACAAAGGTTTGAACTAAGGGATAATGTTGTGTGGATGTGTAGTGGACTACCCACTGCCCAGTGAAAGATATGGATCCTGCCGCAACTACGGACCAATATCTGCCATCACCACCACGACCATCCACAAGCTGGACACCCGGGTACCAGTGTGTTCCTACTGGATATTGGTACCCGCTATAACTGGGATGGAATATGCCGCAATGTCCTGCAGTATGTGAGCAACTGTGTCACATGCTGCGGTGGCAAAGCCTACCTTATTCCTCCACCTACAGCTCGACCCAGAAGGCCCAAGATGGCGCTGACCCACATAGCCGCCAATCTGATGGGACCGTATCACCGGAGTACAAGGGGGAACCAATATTAACTGGTAGTCACAGACCAGTTCTCCAGGTGGGTGGAAGCCTTTCCGCTACCCAGCCAGGAAACCACTCCGATTATCAGAAAAATGGAGGCAAAGGTATTTGCATGCTGGGGATAACCGAAGCCATACTCACTAACAATGGCACACAAATTTACGAGTCGCCAATGGCAGTCTGCATGTCGAGAATGGGGGGTGGAAACATGGACTACCCCACCATACCACCCGCAGGCCAACCCCATGGAGTGGAGGAACCATGAAATAATGAAGTGTACCTCCGACACAATGTGGGTAATGACCACCGACATTGGGACAAGCATGTGCCTACCATCTTGTTTGCCCTTCAATGCCTGACAAATGAAGTAGTAAATACAAGTCCGATTCAGTTACTTCTGGGCCAACCCCTACGCCGACCAGGCGACTGGCATTCAGATAGCAAACCCATGCACACGCCACAACCGGAGGACATTCGACTAGTCATGCTAGCTCACACCACTACTGCCCAGAAGACCCAGGATGCATACATCCAAAGAAAGTACCCCCAGCCCAAGACAGGCGTACATGAGTTCAATCTTTGTGAAGCCATCCTACTCTGAGCTCATCCCCACAGCAATGCTAGCAACCAGTTCAGTGCTGGCCCCGCTGACAAATGGTACAGAATGTACCGTATAGTAGGCAAAAGAGACAATGTCTACAGGCCCGAAAACCTGCAGGGATGGATACAAAAGGCCACCCGAGGCAAAATCCAACCATTTCTGGACGACATGCCCTGGCCGAAAGATGACAACGCCCTAGATCCACCCCACGGCATTTCGAGGACGAGGACGACCCGACGCCAATCATTGCACCTCCCGAAATCAAGCTCAGGCCAGCGAAGAGGCCCAAGGCATGAACCGCAGACCCCGATAGGGAGCCGAGCTATTCCGCACCTTGGAGAGTAGACATAGACCAGCACTGAGGAGCAGCTTCCGTCAGATCACTGCCCTTGAAACCTTGCAGCTACACACAGAAAGTCGCAACCACACATGACAAAGCGACCCCTAGCTGCACCAAAGCATCATGGCGTAGCCCTCAAGACCGGGAACACAGCCAGACATCCCGCCGATCGAGCCGAATCAATGCATGATCGGAACCACCACTGGTGAGAGAAATAGAAAGAACCCGAGCGCCTACCCCTCCACCTAGTAGAACTCCCGAGCTAGCTTCTACGAAGTCAATCTCTTGGCTTTGAGGAAGTACTACCCTCAACCAATGGGCCATCAGGCAGCGAAAATGCCGCGGACCCAACCCGACTGCGGTACTAAAGGAAACACCCAGAAAAGAGTTCAAGGTCGTTCCAGCATCCACAAAGATGATCCCTGTTCCTGACAGCGAGCAATCAGAACTGCAGGGAGCATCGAGCAAAGTCAACGACAACGCTTTGCCCCAACCTACTGCCATGCAGGAAACTCCACCCACCGACACCATTGAGGATGAGAGGCCCATTCTGCCTCCCGCTCGACTGGCAGCTGATGCATCAGGCAGTAAGATCGTCGATGCCTCCAACTACCCAAGCCTTTAATGAGGAGCACCAGCAGTCGAGGTTGAGGGCGGTCATCCGCCGATCCCTTGCGCTGCAACTTCAGGCATCGAAACCGTCGATGCCTCCCACTTTCCTAGCCCTGGTGCAGTTCCTGCAGTCGAGGTTGAGGGCGGTCATCCGCCACGCCCTTACACTGCCTCAACGAAGGACCTGGACATTGCAACCAGTGATGCTCCCAACTACCCAGACCTTAGGCAAGGAGCCCCAGCAATCGAGGTGGAGGGTAGTCGTCCTCCACTCCCTCGCACTGCCACTTCATAGAACATCTTGCCCTACGGGTAGGAACCCATGCAGTCGGGGTGCAGGACCTTCCTGTGTCACTCCCCACATTGACTCAACATCCCTTGTTCCTGTATCCTCTCCATCAGTAGCTGCAGAAGCAAAAGCCTCAACATCACATGCTGAACAATGCCCAATGCCTCCTAGAGCAGACAAAGCTGATTCAACGCCCGGCCAGTACCGAGAATCACCATACGTAGAGGTTCACCAGCCCGTATGTGGCCAAGCCGCACTTAGGCCAAGAGGAAGACCGGCCAAACATAAACATGAAGAATAGTACGTGCAATGCTCAGCAATATGAAAACCAACCAGTAGTTGTAAACCACTACAGAAAATTGTGAAACAGGACTTGTTACAGACCTGTAAGTAGTGACAAACTAGCCGCCCAGTCAAAGACAGTGGGATACAGGCAAATACGCTAACATTAGGCTAGTTTAATATTGTAAGACGACAACAGTTAGCCTACTCAGCTGTCATCAAGCAGGGGAAGGGTAGGAACCAGTGACATAAATGAGATAAAGTTATTTAGACACTCCACTAAGTGCAAGTAAAATAATTGAACTCGTAAGTACAGCAGTTATTATGCTGTAAGATATTTAGACCAGTGAGAACAGACGTTTTACACCCCACCAGCAACAAGGTTCCAGAAGTTAGTGGCCCACAGCCTACACAAACACGTAGTACAGCTTAGAGACACTCTCCACAATGCCGGTGTTATACTACGTTCGTACAGTATCACTTACACATGCTCACCACAGTGCCAATGTATACATGAAGACAAAGACTTTGACGATGTAGATATTAGGATAGACGTACATATAAGATGGACTCCCATATGGGAATCTGATAGCTTAGATGTTTTATATATGACTACATGTTAGGTACACATGTAAATGTCTTTATGTTTTCATAGAGAAAAACTTAAGAAGAATAATTACATTTCTTACAAGATTGCTTCCTGACCTTCAGGGTACTGAGGTTGCTGAACTCTCAACCTGTTACACGTAACTCTTTTGCTTGCTGTGAGACCACAGGCTACCCTAGAAAGTGTGCTAGTTTCTTTCACCAAAGCAAACACCAAGATAGCTAGTAATGCCACCATGCCTTCAGCAAGTAAGGCTTCTACAAACATTTTTTTATTAACCTTTGTATTTGTCGTGTCATTTTTGTGTGTTTTTATTCCAGGTTCTTCTTGTATATATTCTTGTAATTAACCACAGCACTAAGAGTTTTGTCAACGACATGCCTAGGCTGGTGCCTAGGCTGGTGGGATACCCGATACACCATGTCATCCCTGACACTAATCCTCACCACAGGGGGGAACCCATTAGCAGCATGCAGCGAACTGCTTCGCCTGGACGAGGGGCAGAGAGGGAGCCCGCCTGAAGAGAGAGACAGAACTTCGGCTGGCGTGCCACGTATCTCCAGGCAGCCCCAGCACACAGAGTGAGTGGAATTACAGCAGTCAAGCAGTCCAACATTAAGCATCCCACCTACCTATTTCTTCCCAACTCTACTTACAGAGCACTTCCAGATGGGGGGGCTTCCGCCCAACTCTACCGAACTTTCACGATGAGTCTTCATCACAACGGAGGGGAGGCGTATTAACGTGTGCGACTTTATTGTACAACTACAAATTATTACGAGTCATCTCTTATGAACCAGCCAGGTAATTACAGTGCGGAATAGCCACACCCAAGAGGAGTCGAACCTGCACTGTACACAAGGGGAAATGCCAATAGGGACGTTCGCCAACCGTGGTACCAGCGTTGCGACAATCAGCGCACGTCGCACTGCTCACACCAGCGCCCTGTATGAGCAACACGCATCAGCCGATTGGGCACAGCCAAGCGCCACTGAATACATACGAAGCAGAGAGATGACCAGAGGGTTGCTACTCACACTCCGACCTCGCCCTAGAGGGAAATCACACTATACGCCACCCCCCCCCCCCCCTAGCCTCTGCGGCCCCGCCGTCGCTCCTGTCCTTCGGACTATGTAAGTCCGTGCATGGCAGGGCTTGCGAGTTATTCCTTTCTGATCCTAGAGCATGCTCCACCACTTCTTGTGCTGGGGCCTTTGATGTACTCCAAATCCTCAGCAGCTTACCAGAGGCTGCAGCCATTGCAGTCACCAGAAGCTCTTCTGCAGCAGCAATGACCAGAGGCTTCATTGACATTAACTACCACCACTTAGCAGAGGCTCTTCATTGACAATAGCCTTCGTCTACCAGAAGCTGCTTCTGCTAGCATCGTCAACGCCTTCGCTACTGATTCCTTACTGAACAGTAGCCACCCCAACTTGCTGGTAGGGTTAACTATACAGTAGAGTCCCACTATAGTGAGATGTCACGGTACCAGGTTCGACCCTCGCTATAAGTGTGTCCTCGCTGTCACCGAATTAGACCGATTTTGATCCCCAGTAGGATCTACTACTTAATCGCCCTAAAGTTGCTTTTAAATTGTGTTTGAACCACCATAACATAAAAATATCCTGTTATATGATAACTGATTGTATTAAAATGAGCGGAAAATCTGACCGTGCGATGTAAGTATAGCCGCTCAGACTGCAATCAGTTCCTCAGCCTAAGCAGCATTGTCCTGCAATCAGTTGTCCGGCCTATGCAGCATTTCCCGCTATCGCTTACTCGGCCGCCAAAGCACTGCCCTGCAAGCAATACTCGCCTGTCACAGTTCTGCACACATAATTCTCACACCTTTTGTACAGGATTTTAGTGCCAAAAATTAGGGTGCGCGAATTATGCAAGAAATTGCCAAGACACGTGCATGTAAACATTAAAATGGGGTCTACTGTAAGTAATCCCTTGCCAACTGCAGGGAACACGTTTTTTAAAAGTACAGCACTTTATTTATTGATAATAGATATGATGATACATATTCAAAATTAAATCAGTCGTGTGTAGTGGCTGGTAGCAAAAACATTGCAGTGTGCAGGTAGCTGGGCGAGTGCATAGATTCTTGCAGTGCAGTCGGATGCGGCGACTTGCCGCTGTCTGTCGGTCGGTCGCTACACGATTATTCTGGCGGGTGGCCACCGCCCGTCACTGTCGGCCGCCCGCCACTGCCATCGTTACAGGTCTCATTCACATCATAACACTGGCACGGTATTGGAAAAACATGACATGAACGTTAAACTCAGAAACAGTGTATTTTTAGCCTGCATCTATATTGCCATGTTCCTCTGCACCCACAATTATTTTAAATTTAAATGCAGCAGTTTGACTGGTATATTTACCCATTATGCATTTGTACTAAACAAAAATTAATATTAATGTAAACTATTCCTTTCGTATTACAAAAACCACCCGCATAAAAATAAACTCCTTGACTGATTTTGTTTACATGTTTGCAGCCAGCCCGGGCGTGACAGCCAAAAATCGATAACATGACCAGTGACCTTGAAGTGTCAGTGACCTGGTGCTATTGAACAAAGTGCGCGCTGCACGTGCCCATTAGCATAGTTGAGAGAAACATGCTGCATGAAATATGAAAGGAACAATTTTTCCCTTAATTCGGCACAATCAAATTCAGGTGCGCGAATTGTGCCAGCGCGAGAATTATGCCAGTAAATACCGTAGACATAGGAAAATTATACGTTTTCAACTAATAAAACCTGCATGGTGCAAGACTTACTCAAAACCAGCAAAAATTCAAGAAAACTTTACCAAAATGGATTAAAATTACGTTCGTTATAGCACAGCGATAAAATGTAGCAATAGTAGTTGTATCACTATCTTTAATTGGTATGCCACAGTATGGGAAAATTAACAGGCAATAATCTGTTAATATGTGGCTGTATTCGATTCCAGCTATCGCTTCGACTGTTATGTTTAAATTAAATTTGTTTTTATTTAACAATAATATTCGACCCACATACGCCCATACGCCAAGTTGTTTGAAAGCAAACACAGTTGACTACACAATTACCGTGAACGACTACGGAAAAGCAGAACTGGTTCATGAAAACAGGGGCAAAGTAGAAAGGGTGGGATTCTATTTATTGAACAAATGGCTTGGTTTTGTTAAAGAGGGTAGTTAAAAGGCATGGTAGAATAATGACACATGAGAGTGGTACGCGGAGGCGTGGCGACGGAGTGGAGTTACAGCAGACAGAAAATAACAACATGCTTCACACGATCTTGCTGTATGTTTCAACTCATAAAGTTACAATTTTTCATGGGATATTTTTGAGATTTTTTGACAGTTCCTCAAAAAGACCTCATTATACCAGTGTTCTTGCAATCGTCGTGCTCGCTACAGCGGGATTCTACTGTACTCCGTGCTACTACAGCAGTGGACCCATTTATTTAATTGTCTCGTATAGACATCCCGAAGTTAGTTATTCATGTTCAGTATATTTAGCTGTTGACTGCTTATACGTTCTTGACTAGTTTAGAACAAGGTCATCTACACCTGGATAGCGTAGGTTACTTCCAGCATACTGTCTGCTTGGTTAGGAGATAGCATGTGTCACTGTTTAATTACGTCCTTAATAAATACAGCTTTATTCTTTTAGCTGAGAGACTTCTTTGTAGTCCTTCACTATGCCTGCTAGGAAATGTACACGTTGTGCACTGCCAACCATGACCGGGTATTTGAATACGAACTTAGATTCAGACTGGGGATCCAGGAACCCACCAGTTCTATACATACACCATTTGACAGCCACATGTTCTAGACCCCAGGGGATAGAACAGCAGAGCCCCAAACCACTAGCAACTCATCCAATCAGGGAGAGAGAGTACGCTTGGGTTGTATCCCTACCGGAGCACCTAGGTGCTGGCTGGGGTATATGCTCAAGTGTTACAGCCTGGCCTTAGTTGCGACCCAAACCCAGTAGTAGCAGGAATGAAGCCCATACAGCTCAATGCTTCTGGTCTGCCCACCAATCGCAGGGGGCCTTCTGGAGCACTGAGCTCGTGCCAGCAGCTGCTACTGGTAGAACACTAGTATAGGGAATTGTTTCGTGTCCCTGGTGTACAACCTATATCGTTCAGCGGCTGTCTACAATCTATGCTTTTTAATGTGAGGCACGGCTCAAGGAGAGAAGAGTATAGGACACCTCACCTCGCTGCCAAGCAGCAGTCTGTATTGACCTTGCCTACACATGGAATGAGACCACGCTGCTTTAGTCAGACTCTTGGGGAGAAACATACCTCTACCGTATTTACTTATATTGGTTTTCCTCCGTAAACCAGTAAGCAACAAGACTACCATCCTCTCCTGCCTGTCTGGTATACGGGACCGAGGTAAGACTCAGGGTTTCCAACCCCAGGTTCTGGAGCCCAGAAGTTGGAGCCTGGAATTGACGATACCATGTTGGCCAATGTGGTATCACTGACCTGCAGTCTGTGGACGTCGCCGCCTGTTCCAGCCGGCAAACAGCAGCAGCTATACCAACGGCCGAAGCAAAGCTAAGTAAGCCAGGTAATCCCGACACCTCCCGCCAGTTGAATACCTCGACATGTAAAATCCTAGTGGGAAATAAAGTATCTATCCGCAAGTCACTAGTAAGCCAGACTATAGACAACATCGTATCGACATGCCAACAAACATGTCCGATCAAGGTAACGGGCGGCAAACACCAAATCAATCAGTAAATCTCTATCGCTGCATGCTTGGTCTAGCGCAATCAAAGCCACAACAACCATGCTAGCTATTCTTTAACCCAGCATGCATCAGAGTAAAGACTAAACACTGTTACACGACGGATATTAAATAGTGCATGACGGCATAAAAGTGATCGGACACTGAAATTGCCTTGTGATGTCAAAGTGAAAGTGCATTATAATATCTGTAAGTAATGGTAAAAAGTTAGGATACGGGATACTAGACAATGTAAAAATTTTTAATTTTATTTTGAAACATTGCAAGATGTTAGGTATAATTAATATTCTAAGAGGGTTTGTTTTGTAAGATTAGTGATGGTGTAACAAGCGATGCCACAATAATTATTGTGTTAGCTGCTTTGAAGGCACAAGCTACATTTTAAAAAGGACTCTTGTGGAGAAAGAAGGATTAACCGTTGCAAGTCATTTAAGCGTGCAGTAAATGGCTGTAATTTGAATGTATGTAGTAAACTTTTCTTTGTTTTTCTTAGTTGTACTTTGCCCATTGGAAGCAATTTTCTTGGAACCCTGCTAAATATCTACTTGCAGGCCCGCTTCGTATCCTTTTGCCAAATGTAAACAAACATTGCCATGTGACTGCCATGTAGCATCTGTCAAAATCAATGTTTACATGCCATTATGTGTGTACATGTGTTTGTATACTTTCGCTACACCTAAAAATAAACATTGAAATGTGACTTCTACTTTTATACCTGTCAACTGTGTTGTTTGCTGTTTACAGCTTTTCAAAGAATTCTGTCTTAGGTCTATTTCAAAAACCATTTAGTACAAATATTCACAGTTTAGGCCTATAACATTATTTACGCCAGCTTTATGACGTTTTAAAAGTGCCTGAATTAACTATAGTTCTTACGGTTACGTTACATTAACCAATTTGTTTTCCACGACATTGCACATTACATGTAATTCATGTTAATATTTTGCAGCGACTGTGTTAAACACTATTACAACTGCAGGGTAATGCACTGTAGTACTTAACTTTTTGTCATTGATATGTGTTGGCTTATTTCTTCAGGACAGCCTCAGTTCGAATAACGAAGGAATAGCCAGTCCAACGAAAAAGAGACATGAAAATCAAGCACGCAACTTGTGTCGCTCATTTTTGTCATACAAACTTAAAAGATAACGGTGAACATGAACACAAATAAGCCTACCGTAACTTTTATTCCACTCATATTTAAATGTATTAAGTTTATTGAAATTTATTGGGGCTGGGCTTGGTTATTTTGTTGGGATTGGTGGGTAAATCACTTTACATGACTGTGTTTCAAACACCCAGGGCAAAGGTACAACCTTGTGATAAATAAACATACAAGGATGTAAATAAATAACTTAAAACCAGTTCACGTTTACAACGTATAAATAGTTCACATCAAATATTTTAAATGACACACACCCAGATCCAGCGTAACGATCACCAAACAGCCAACACATCGTAACAGTATATTTGTTATTGCCATGGAAACACAGATTTATCACAACCTCGTAACTTGCTTAGGTAGTTTTAAAAAATTCAATGTTTACAAACGTGATGTGGTAATTTGAAGTATTTTTCGGAGTAAATATAATTTACGCTCCGTTTGGTAAAACAGCAACATGCCATGTCTGCCAACTTCACTTTGTTTCTGCCCCGTCATCATATCTAAATATATTAAACTACGTATTCGAACATTAAAATCTCTTTTCAGTTGTAAATTACAAATTCAAAAATCATTATTTTGCTGCAATAAGTATGAAATATGCTACAATTGAAAACATGTACCATTTCCCGTGTACTAGCGAAGTGAAATTTCCAGAGTGTGAAAGAGGCAAAGACAAAGAGAGAGAGTGACGAGCCTCGCTCAGCAGACAGTTGCTTCAAAGTTACTCTCTCTCGATAAAACACCCTACCATTACGGCCTACTCACTATATTTTCCGCTGTTATTTTAAACTGTAAAAATGAGATATGTTACCATCAGGGCTACCTAAATATTTTAATATTTTAATAGGCACCATTTAATTTTAAAATGTTATACTAAAAAACTAGGTTAAAATAATATTTTAACTGTGAACTATTTCTTACTGGCCGTTGCCAACATGTCACTGCTTTTGCTGTTGTTAATACATATTTAAAAAGAAATAAATATTACAAGTTATAGAAGATATTAAGGTAAAGTTTCATTTATTCAATAATACAGTACTCTAAAGTTAACCACAGTGTTATATATTTGTGGAATACAGGTTATTGAAAAAAAACGGTTGACATGTTATTTCAAGAGTGTTTTTTTAATAGGTTAATTTTCATAAGTCGCTTCCAATCGGGAATGGACTATAGTCTTGTTGTTGTAAATAGTAATTTTAAGTTGCGTGCAGTAAGTCACTATGATTGGTATAGGCTTCACCTGAGGGCATAAGTACATTTTTAAGGTAGAACCTAAGTCCTAACACCTCTTCTAGTGTGCTTACATGTATGAGGATTAATCCATAGAATTAGGTTAGCTTTGTGCAACATACTTTGCTAAGGTTATGCACTGATTTTCAGTGCAATTGTACAACAAGACAAGCAGGGTACAACTATTACTACACAATAATTGATACATTATAATATACAGTTTTGGCTTGGTTTTATTTTGCTTTGCACAATATAAAAATTTTAGTTATAACAATATACAAACGGTGACAAATATGCATAATAAAAATTCAAAGAGCGAGTGGCCAGCATAAAAATATTAAAAAATGAAATAACTAGCAATGATGATTTGAAACTCAATAATACTGATAGTCTTTCTTCACTCCAAAAATTTCTGTTACTTAGTTGACTAGCGCCAGGTGTGGTGCGTAAAACATGAAAAGTTTCTAAATATCACATGTTGACAACTGTCTACCAAAAAGAAAAAATTCAAGTCGTACAGTGAACGGCCACTGCCGTTAATTATCATTACATTCACAATAATTCAGCATGTTACCAAGCGTGTATATAACCATGTGCAAATTTACGGTTACTCAAAATGGCCACCGCCATTATTTATCATTACCTTCATAATAATTCAGCATGTTACCAAGCGTGTATTTGACAACTCGCAAATTATGCTTACTCACCAGCCTGTTATCTCCGAGCCAAATTTAAACTCACCATTGAGCTGTTTCATAATTAATTTCAATTAAAGCCTGAAAAAGGTGCACGACCAAAAATCTAATCAGAAAAGAAAATTCAAGTAATACAGAATTACAAATTAACATGACAATAAACAATTGACGAAAGTGCTAGCGCTAATGCAGTATTATTACTCATTTCCTTGAAAATGCAACAGGCCAAACTCGCATTTGAAATTTACACACATGAAACTCAATATAAAAATTACAAGTACGAATGCACAGCGATCAATCAAGGGGGGGGGGGGGGGGGGGGGAGAATGAGGAAGTGCCATTAAAGCGTGTGACTCTAAGATGAACACATTAAAAACTACCATAAAATTCACTAAAATGTGAATATTCTATTCAGGTGGTACCGGGTAAAACGCGCCGGCCGAACAAAGCACCTGCGAATTTTAAAACAAGACTACATATTTAAATTTAAAATGACTTTCTCTACCCAGGCAGGAGTTGTGGACAAACAACACACACAATAAATATGGCTGGGCAAGCCGAATGGGGCATAGATCTGACGACTATACTGCGCATTTGCGACAAATCCAAGTACGCATAGGATCTACAGAAATCATCATAAAATCCAATATTACACTACTGATGTATCAAAGCCTTAAAGTATTAACTACACGATCGCACAACCCACTACGATTACAAACTACAAAACGTGCCAAAATCTAGCCCAATTATATGACGTGCTGTCCACAACTCACCAGTGAAATTCCCAATGTGGTTGTCCTAAAACACTAACGAAACATTCAGAGATTATGAACCAGATTACTCTGAAAAACTAAATCACTGAGCTGGTATTACTTTATAATGACGAAATCACACTCCATCATGCTGTTTAGATGTCAGGCGCAGTTTAGCAGAACATAGTGCAGACGAAAAGTCACTGAGGTAATGCTTGTAGGAGAAGCCCGAGATAGAGTGTCAGAGGGCTAGCAGCTTACAACCCAGCTGACTTCAGAACCCCTCCACCATGAGGAGAAGAAGAGAGGGGAAACGGAAAGAGTAGGGAAACGGACCTGAGCAGCGAGAAGTGAAACCATCGGCGCTGCACGTGGTAAATAGCTGTTTGTACTAGTCCGCTATTCTGCGTAACTCATATTAATCATTTTGTTTTCTTTGTTTCATGATCAACTTCATTATGAGTGCCGCCAATGTTAGCCTGGTCTACACATTGCCACGTGATGCACTCATCGCCTTTATTGAAGATTTGGGAGTGACTGTAAGGTGGCAGTTCAATGCCTTCAGCAGGATTCTGGTGCAACGGCGCTCGCTTCCTCGCAGCTACCTGCCCCGATAAGCTCAGCTTCCACTTCCATATCTACCGATAAACTGTTCACGTTGTCCATACACATCATAAGTCTGCTCACGTCACTTGAACCTGTTGATGTTTTGACTTTTCGCAGTGGCTAAAGTAGCAGCGTTGTGCCTTTGCCAGGATGATTTTCTCTTAAAAGCTCTTGAGGTTAAAGTGAAAGGTTTGATCCTACAGTTAATTCGAGTTATTGTCTCTTCCCGGTGGCATGTTGATGGGGTTTAAAATTGCGTGCTGCATGATTTATTTCCACCCTGCGTAAAGCAGAAATGCAGAACGGATTTTGTGTTTAGAGTTCAGAAACCGCAAGAGTCTGTTTGCAACTTTGTCAAGTCAGTTTATGCCTTTCACGACACCATGTGACTGGGTTTAAGTGAAGGCGATCTAGTACGTATTATTGTGGTTAATTTCTCTCCTTTTGTTAAGTGGCATTGCATGATGGTGTACCTGCCACGCAGTTGCGCCAACTTGCCATAGAATTTCAGGACATGGTCACGAAGACAGAGCAATATAATTTACCTTCTCCCCCTCCTCGCAGGAGGGAACACGGCGGTGAGTTCCCCCGGTCAGCTATTGACCTTGAAAGGCGACGGGCGGCACGAGCCACGCGGTTTAGCTGTTCGTTGTGCAAACTGTTCACATGCGGGGCACGTGGCGGCTAATTGTAAAGAAAGTTTTTTTAGTCTAGCAGAACGAAGTGTTTTTGGTACGGTGAGCCCGGGCATGTCCGTCGCTTTTGTAAACAATCGGGAAACGATCCGTGACTGGACGGGGGCGTGGTCGCACTAGTCAGGCTAGTAGAAAAAAACCACGTGTATTTTCCAAATCAATAGTCACTTGCAGGGGGGGGGGGGGGGGAAGGAAGGAAATTCCCGGCATTTTTGATGCAGGCGCCATTCATTGTGCCATTAGTCAGGCTTTTGTCAAACAACTTTAAAAATTCCAAAATCATTCCCAAAGGATGTATTAGTGTAGTGACTGAGAAAATGTTGCGTGTTGCCAATGGCGACATTGTTTGCGCTCTAGTGTTGTAGTTAACCTTAATTTTAAAATAGGCAGTTTCTCCTGGACACATGCCTTTTGGGTATTCAATTCCCTTTCTAAAGATCTTATCTTGGGTTTAGAATTTTTAGATAAGACTAGGGCTGTTGTGAATTTTTATTAAAAATAATTTGTCTTTTGGTTTCGCCCCTGGCATTCACATCGGTTTGCGCACTGCGGAGGTGCCGGTGTTCGTGTTCCACCATTGCTAAAGGCGACTGTACTCTGACAGAATTTCGAGCTAGTTTGGAGCGGCTGAAGGACGAGTTAAGCGACGTAATATCTTCACGCATAGGTAAAAGTCATGTCCTCCCGTACTAGTTTGCCCTCACCGACGATACAATGCGCGACCGTAATTTTTAGTGCCCCCTCACCTACACTTCAGGTCTTTCGGGAAATCATTGATAGGTTGTTGAAAGTTGGTGTAATAGTACCTCCAACTTCCGACTATTGTTCACCCGGCTTCTTGGCGAGAAAGAAAGATGGTGACAAATATTGTTTCGTTGTAAATCACCTTCTTGTAAATAAAAAAATACATAAGGATCCCTTCCCCTTACTGACAATAGACATTGCAATTCAACATCGTGGTAAAGCCCATATATTCTCAATGTCAGATTTAAATAAGATTCCATCAGTGCCTCCTAGACCCTTCCTGCAGAAAATACACAGCCTTCAGTACACCCTGGAAACAGTACGAGTTCACGAGGATACCCATGGGATAAAATTTTGGAAGTCAGGCCTTATCCCGTGTACTTGATCATGTCTTATCAGAGTTTAAATTTAAGTTTGTTTTTAATTACATTGATAATATTATTGGTATAGTGAGGACCTTGATCCCCATCTGGATCATTTGAGGCAGGTTTTGACAAGAATGTGTGAGGTCGGTCTAACGGTCAACCCCGACAAGGTCACTCTAGGTTCTAATAGGGTAAAATTCTTGGGATATTTGTTATGTGAAGGGCTTTTACTGATTGACCCGGACCGTGTGGTACCAATTATAAATTTCCTCCGCCCTAGAAAATTGAAGGGAGTTCAGAAATTTTTAGGTATCATGGGGTATTATTAGCGGTTCGTATATCACTGCTCTGAAATAGTCGCCCCCCTCAACCATCTCTAGAGAAAGGAAGTGGATTTTGTCTAGGGTCCTGATCAGGAAAGAGCCTTCATGTCATTAAAAAACATCTTGTCTTCTCCACCCACTCTTCATTTTGACTTCAATAAAAGATTTGTGGTGCAGGTTGATGCGTCCTCGCTTGCATTGGGTGCTGTGCTTAGCCAGCAGGTTGAAAATGGTCTCGTACCTGTGGCCTTTGCGAGTCATTCCCTTACTCCTACGGAACATAATTTAGGCATTTACGAAAAAGAGATGCTCGCTTGCATTTTTGGTTTAGAGAAGTTTGCTGCTTATATTGAACATGAGGAATGTGACCTCTATACTGATAATGAGGCCTTGAGCTGGGTTTTGAACCATCCTCAGCAGCTGGGGAAACTAGAGCGATGGGTTCTGAGATTGTCCAGATTTCGTTTCGAAGTGCACCATGTTCATGGTGCCAACAACCAGGCCGCTGATGCTCTTTCCTGCATGTACGATGCGGAAGACTTTGAAGTGGAACAGGAAGACCAGCCCTTGGCTTCCATTATTATAATTCAAGGTTTCCCTGAGTTCTTCACTAAGCTACGTCAGGCACAATCTGATGATGAATTTTGTGTTCAGATCACACAGGATCTTTCAGACGGGCAAGTGCTTCCTTACGTTCAGGATAAGGCGGTTCTTTATTTTAAAGGGAAAAATGGTAAAGCATGTAAGATCATGGTTCCCAAGTCTTTATGCGCTATGGTTATATCTTATTTTCATGACTCCGTTTTCGGAGGGCATTAAGGTATTAGTCACACATTCCAGAAGATTGCGTCTTACTTTGCTTGGCCTAGTCTTCAGAGTCACTTCGCTGCCTGTGCGATAGTGCAAGGCATGCCAGAAGTGCAAGCAGGCCAGGCAGGGCAATGTTGGGCAGAGTGTGGTGCATACTCCTGAGATTACTTGGGACACCACCCATCTAAATAGGTACAGAACTCTCGTGTGCTCAAAGAAGGGGAACGTGTGTGTGCTCATTCTTCTGGATGCCTGTACTAAGATTATTTTGTTGCCTCTTCGCAACATGAAATCATCTACTATAGTCAAGGTTTTAAATGAACAGGTGTGGAAAGTGTTCAGTGCACCAGCAGAAGTTCAAACTGATAATGCCAGATACTTAACCTCAAATATATTTCGGGACATGTGTTTTCGTTGGGTGATTAAACACTTCATGTGCAGCCCATATTATCCCAGTGGTAACCTCATGGAGTGTTTTAACAAAGATCTGAAAGCGTGCTTGACCATCTTTTATAATTGAGACCATACCCATTGGGATGAGGATCTCGACTTGATCAACATTGGGTTTAACAGTGCTTGTGATAGCTCTACAAGGACTACTACATCTTTGCCCTTTTTAGGTCGGCCACTGTCTCACTCTCTCTTGCACCTGTGGAACATCCTTCCCATTCCTTCACCCGTATCTGAGGCTGATCGAGACAGTTTGATGGAGGAAGTACACAAGCGTCTTGCATCTGCCAAAGATTTAGTGAACAACTGGTTGAACCTTTCTCGTTCTCCGGCCTAGTTTTTCATCGGGGATTTGGTGTTGGTAAAGACTTACTATCTGGCAGATCTCAGCAACGATATAACCAGTACGTTTATTCTCAAATACAGAGGCCCCTATAAGCTTTATAAGTTCCTTGGCACCAACATGGTGAAATTGACTTCCCCATCCACTGGCAAATTGTTTAGGAAGGTACATGTGTGTCAATTAAAGAAATTTGTTTCTAGAATATAATAGGTAACATTGCTGCCGGATTTTGTTTATGGTGTTATTGTTATTTGCTTTAGTGACTTTGCGCATTTTTCCTTTGTACCTTTTTCCTTCCTTTATGATTTGAGTTTGTTTTTATTCCCTATGGCTAATCTCTTCAAAATATCTTTTGGTTTTAACCCGCCATCCCTCTGAGTGGCTTGGAGGAGAATGTTCCAGTCAACGGTTGGTTTGGAGTTTGGTTGCTGCCAGAAGATACCGTCCTTTGGATTTCTTGTTCCTACCACATCCTCCGCTCGAGAAGAGACCCTGCTATTGGCGCTGGAACTTGTTGCTGGTTGCCCACCGAATCTTCCATGGGGAAGAAATTTGTTACTATGCTCACATCAAGACTGTTTACTGTTTTCACCTTTTTTCAAGACGGATTGTTACTTACCTATTGTACTGTGAACTGTATTGTATGTTTGAATGGGAAGTCTGTTCCCTCTGTGATTCTTTCAACTTTCTTAAACTCTTCTTGTTCTTCAAGTGCCTCTTCTTCAGACTGTGTTGTGGATGTATTGTGTTTTTTTTTGGTAGTAGTAGTATTGGACACCAGAGCTTACAATCACCAGACAGACCTTTAATTTTGGGCAGTGTGGGACCCTTTAGGGCAGGCAGTTGTGACGGTGCTGCTGCATCGTCGCGGACTAGTACAGCTATTTACCACACGCAGCACCCATGGTTTCACTTCTCGCCGCTCAGGTCCGTTTCCCTTCTCTTTGACTTTCCACTCTCTGCTTCCCCTGTCCCGGTGTGTCACGTGGTAGGTGTTGGAGGAGGTACTGAAATCAGCTGGGTCGTAAGCTGCTAGTCCTCTGACACACTATCTCGGGCTTCTCCTACAAGCACTACCTCAGCGACTTCTCATCTGCACTATGTTCTGCTAGACCGCATCTGACATCTAAACAGTGCAATGGAGTGTGACTTTGTCATTATAAAGTAATACAGGCTCAGTGTTTCAGTTTTTCAGAGTAATCTGGTTCACAATCTCTAAATGTTTCGTTAGTGTTTAAGACAGCCCCGATGGGAATTTCACTGGTGAGTTGTGGACGGCACGTCATATAATTGGGCTAGATTTTGGCACTTTTGTAGTTTGTCATCAAGGCTGGGTGTGCAATCGTGTAGTTTACAGGGTTCCCATAGAAAAGTGACCATAAAATATCCTGACTTTTCCTAACCATAAAATGTACTGACTTATCCTGACCATAAGAAAGAAAATTCCTGACTAAGGAACAAAAATTGTAATACACTTTAAACAAACATTACACATATTTTAGGCATAAACTCACCAAGAATGGTATCTTCACCTGTTTCAGACACATTATCTTCTGCAATTACATAAACATGTTCATTAATCCCTTGTACACAGAAAAAATTGACCAAAAAATGTCAAATAATACTTGATTTGGGTACAAAAATATTGTCTGCTCAGTTACAGAAACATGTTCACTAATTACACCATTACAAAGAGTTTTTGAACAAAAAAAATGTTTATTTGCATTTGGTACGCTTATCTTCTGCACTTTAAGGTTTCCTTAAAGTTTTTTGAAATGAAGAAATTTTCATTTCTATCTTTTCTTCCACTTCTTCAAGTTCCATTCTCTTGAGTGTCTTCTCTTCCTTCAATTTTCCACTCTCATTAGCAATTTTCCTTTTTTCTTCTCGCCATCTTTGCATCACTCTCCTACTGACATTTTTTTTCATGGTAGTCTCTGTACTTACTTTATCTATCCCACCATAATGCTTAATAGCATTATAGACAGTCCTTTGGGAAATGAGTGACCCCCCCATGTAGGTTTTCCACCAACAATGATTTATTTATTGAAAATCCCCCTTCAACACAGGCATCGCCATGAGAAAGGATTAGACGAAGTTTAACCACCTCCCACAGCTATTCATAGTTGGATTTGCCATTCATAATCTGAGAGAAAAACTCATCTAAGCCAACATCTGCATTAGCGTCAAACTTGTCAAAGTCATTCTTTAAATTACTTTTTGCATCAATACATAAATCTCTATACTGCTGTTTGACCTTTTCAGAAACATTGTCAATAATTTGATTTGCTTCATGTAATACTTCTATCAATTTATTCATACGATTGTAACCACATGTTGGTTCATGTATGATAACTTTTGGATCCAAGCTTGTCACACCAAACAGTATACTTCGACTAACACCACTGCGTTTTCTTATCTTTTCAATGACAGACATCAGAACCTTCCTACCATCAAATCTGAACACTTGCATTTCTTTTTCTGACACCTTTGTTTCTTTTAACAGCTGTTTTACTAGAATTCCGTCAACAGAACTAACCTTAGAAAAATTGTCTATATTTTCTAAATCAAAGTTTAGAAGTGCTTTGCCATCTCTTTTGGGCATTTTGTCAGCTCTTACCATGCTTGCCATTAAGCTGCTCAGAATGTCACAAATATGGGTGTACAGGACAGGAGCAAGGAGCTCTGCACTCTGAAAACATCTTACAAAAAGTTCACACTGATTTGAAACAAGTTTGAAAAATGCCAATTTACATTTCATCAGTGGGTCATTCAGGCACTCCTCCACATTTCTAACAGGCTTGGTCTAAGGAAGCTTGCAAGTCAATGTACTTTATGTTGTATAAAAATATTGCTCTTTCAGCACAAGCCATACTTTTCACTCACATCATAGAACAGAATTTTAGAGGGAAACATGAAGCATCAGTCACAGTTTGAAAATATGCAGGTTTTGCGTGTGAATCATGTAAAATGAAGTAAATGTCTAAGGAAAGTTTCAACATCCCATTTCACATCACTGAACCCTTTTTTAACTGCTCCATTCAGAACATGAAGACCATATGTCCCTAAATTTAAAAGTTCCTTACCATGTGGATTTGCCTCCCTCATTTGGTTTGCGAGTTTTCCCAAAAGCTTAAGTTAACATTAGGCCCATCCATTGACACTTGAAGAACATTTCCTCTCTTCATGGGATGCAGACCTTAAAATTTACAGAGCAAGTCATCAGAAGTGGCATGCTCAAGAAAAACTCATTGCATATTAACATCATAGAACCTTACACATATAGTCATTTGACTTTTCTGTACTATTTTGTTGAGTGACATATCAAAGCACACAACATAAGATTGGCAATCCTGAATTGCACCTTTGAGAATTTCTGATAACCTGGGTGGGATTCCATGGTTGATAGCATAGGAAGACTTTGTTTCACCAAAGAAAATTGTTTAGCAAATGTTACTAACAGAAAATATGAATGAGAACAAATTACTAATATCAAAGAATGAACTTTAAAAGCATTTACTATCTACAACTTTCAATGCCCAGGCAATTTCTGCTGTTGTTACATCCTCCTTAATATAATATGGCACAAGTAATTTGTCTACACTTGGAACATGCACAAGACCTTGGTGTGAGGCTTCTGTACTTGCAGCTCTGGAAATTGGTTCACTTGATGTAGTTGCAGTGGGATGAAAAAATCATATAAAAGGCTTTTGTTCATCTAAGCATTTAACCGACTTTTTATGTACCTCTGTTTTAGAATGAGATGCGAGTACCTTTTTTCCCATATTGTCTAGTTCCAACAATTTCTTGCACACTTTACAAAATGCTTGTTCCTTGTGTCCTGGGACTTTACTCGCCCAATTTGAAAATTCAGGGTACAGGGACAAGTCCAGCCACTGCTCTCTGAAATATGTTTTCTTGCTCACCATACTGAAAGAAAACTATTGGCTATATAAAAAAAATAGTGGCAGTGCACACTACACAACACTGACAGTTGCTTCTTGTTCCTATACCCGCGTTCATAATGTCACAGTGAGGTTACGTGCACACATGTAGGCCTAAACAATAACAGCATGTGCAAAATGGTGGCAAGGGAGTGTACATGATCAATAATAAACCGCAGCTTGGGTACAGAGATCACTGCCACATACAACTTCACTATAATTAAAGAGCACGAAACACCAACTTTGTTTTCATAAATTACTTATCACATTGCCCCCACAATGTGTGTGAACAACACCATGCCAAAGAAACAGTCACCATGGAAGACCGTCTTAAAGTAGGCCTACTCATATTTAACTAATGGCATCCGAGCCCCAACTTGAAATCAACATTTTCGGGCCGGGGGTACTATTCACGTGTAAAATTAAACAAATTTCATTTGCCAGTCACTTATTATTTTGTGGCCCGGCCACACTCGTTATAACTTCAGCCAAACAACAGATGCTCGTTGAGTGTTGCCAACACCAATTAAAAAAATCCATCAAATGTTTACAAAAAAATCAACGAAATTCCCACTAGAAAACACTGCACTTGTTACAGGGCTATACTGCGCTCTTTACGAGGCTGCACAGCGCTCATTACGGGGCCGCACAACACGCCATACGGGGCTGGGTAGTGCTTGATGCGGGGCCCAGAAATGCTTGTTCTAGTGCAGGACAGCACTCATTCTCTCTTGCTGGGCTTGGGCTTGGTCACATTTACCCCGAAAATTCAGAGACCGGTAAACATATTATAATTATACATGAATAGTAAACAACATTATTTTCCTAGCTAAAACAATTTTTAAGGTAATATTCCAGACTAATGGCAAAGTACTGTATATATAAAGTACCTGACTTTTACTGACTATTTCTCAAATTCCTGACTTTTACTGACTTATACTGACTGTGGGAACCCTGGTTTATCCTTTGTGGCTTTGATACCTTAGTAGTGTATAATATTGCATTTTATGATGATTTCTGTAGATTACATGCGTACTTGTGTTTGTCGCAAGTGCGTAGTATAGTCGCCAGATCGCTGCCCCATTTGACTTGCCCGGCCGTATTTACTGTATGTGTCGCTTGTACAAAACTCATACCTAGGTAGAAAAAGTAATTTTAAATTTTAATATGTTGTTATAAAATTCAGGTGTTTTGTTCGGCTCGCACGTTTTACCAGGTGCCACCTGAATAGAATAGTCACATTTTAGTAAATTTTATGGTAGTTTTTTAAAGTGTTCATTTCAGATTCGCAACCTTTAATACACTCGTACTAGTAATTTTTATATTGAGCTTCATGTAAGTAAATTTCAAAAGTGAGTTTAGCCTGTTGCATTTTTAAGGAAATGTGTAATAATACTGCACTGGTGTTGGTACTTTTATCAATTGTTTATTGATGTGTTGATTTGTAATTAAGTAAAACTTGAATTTTCTTATCTAATTAGATATTTGATTGTGTGCCTTTTTCAGGCTTTAATTGAAAATAAATTACAAAATAGCCCAATGGCGATTTTAAATTTGGCTCGCAGATAACGGGCTGGTAAGCGTAATTTGCGTGTGGTCAAATACACGCTTGTTAACATGCTGAATAATTATGAAGGTAATGATAATTAACGGCAGTGGCCGTTTTGAGTAAGCGAAATTTGCGTGTGGTCTAACACACGCTTGGTAACATGCTGAATTATTATGAAAGTATTGCTAATTAATGGCAGTGGCCGTTTGCTGTACGACTTGAATTCTTGTTTTGGTAGACATTTGTCAACGTGTCATATTTTGAAACTTTTCATGTCTTATGCACCAAACCTGGCGTGAAGAAAGATTGTTATCAGTATTATTGCTAGTCAGACGTTTTAATGTTTTTATGCTGGCCACTCGCCTTTGGATTTTTACTATGCATATTTGTCACCTTTTGTATATTGTTATAACTGAAATTTATATTAGGCAAAGCAAAATAAAACCAAGCCAAAACTGAACAGTATAGTGTTCTAATTATTGTGTAGTAATAGTTGTACTCTGCTTATCTTGTACAATTGCTCTGACAGTCAAGCTGTTAGGCTAGAAAATCATTGCAGTTGAATTAATGAATGGTTAGGAGATATGGATATGGATCAGGGCCCCGTACCCCATACGTAGGGTCACGTGAAAGTGGTAAATAAAATTATGAAATTTCGTCATTTAAAAAGCTGAAAAGTGGTGCTAAATATCACTTTAAAACATATAAAGCTGTGTTTTATTTCATTAAAAAGAAATGAATCACTTTGAGATGAGATACAAGGAAGTAAACCAATTTGGCCACGATCGATTATGATAATCCATCAAATTGATTAACTCATGGCCAGGAACTCAATGTTATTAGTTTGGCAAGGGACTATTTCTACTGCTAGTTGTGCTGGTGTCAGGATGCAGTCAAACTTATGCTGGCACTTATGGAGAAAACTTCGTTCTTCGGCAATATTCGGTTTTGTACCTTACGTTTTAGCTCTAAATTGGACGTCTCGACAACATACTCGTGCACAAAGAGTGCACTTTCAAAGAGTGTATCTCTGAATTTGGTCCATGTACCTTGGACCTTGAAGCATACTTGTATACTACAGTTATTTGGTAGCATATATCATGTAGTGTGGTGTGTGTACTTTGCTTAGTTTTCATTTCTTTTTAGGATAAAACTTGATACTTTGTAACAGAATTGTGCATAAAGAATGCACTTTAGAAGAGCATATCTCTGAACTCAGGGCTTATCTGAAATTATCGATACAACTTTTTTACTCTTCTGCAGTTCTTCCGCTGAGTATTTCTGGTCATTTTTATCACCGTGGTGTGTGTCATAGTTACTTTGTTTGGGAGAGGTTGGCAATACAGTTTCGAAGCTAACTTCATTTCAGTATGCGAAATATACTGGGAACAATAAAAAATAACTAGCTGACGGTTAAAAACAGAACATTCCCTGCAGGACCGCGCATGCAGTAATATACAGACCTCTAGTCACACTGTTTCTTGCATAGTGCCAGCCATGCGCTTGTTGGGTAAGATAATACAGCAGCTAAGCAGGTACTTCCATGCGATAGTCCACGCACCAACCTTGGCTACATACTGCCAGAGTGGGATTCACATGGTTTCGACAGTGCAGCGCGACACCACGGCAGCCAGTTAAAACAACACATGTAATTCTCCCTTTGCCATATGCAAGTTTTAAGTCACACTATCTGAATCCCTTACTCAAAAATTAACCTCACATTATGCAGATTCGCGCTAGTTGAATTCGTGATATGCGAGTCCGAGGTGTACAGTAAAAAAAATTACAGAACAGCTCAATAAGGGAGGGCTGACAAGCCATTGTACTTTTTGAAGTACTGTATCACAATTGAAATCCAAATAAAATAGCGTAAGTCGCGAAATCCAAAATCGTAATCATTACATCAAAGACAAAATTCAAGTTGTTTGAAACCAAACACAGTTGAAAGCACAATAACCGTCAAGGTAGAAAGGGCGACATTCTATTTAGAGAACAATGTGCTTGGTTTGTGTCCCACCACAAGACTGCTTCACACAATCTTTCCATACTTGTTTCAACTCATAAAATTACAAATTTTCACACAGTATTTTTACGATTTTTTGACGGTTCCTCAAAAAGTCCTCGTTATAAACCAGTTCTTGCAGTTACCGTGCTCCCTACAACAGGATTCTACTGTATTTTTGTTGTTTTTACAAGTTTTTCACGTTTAAGTTCAGAACTAAGTAAACTTCGCTTAAAAATACAATTTTCATGTAATATCGCCTTTGTAGTCTTTTTTGTCGATCGCGAAAATCAGAGGGCCCTACCCATATACATACTTTGAATTATTTTGATGACAGTAATTTAAAAGTTAAGGGCATTGTAAATATTATAATCCATAATTGTCAATTTTGTACAAATTAAGATTAAATTCCAAAAGTATTGTTAACGAGTACATTATGTGAGAATTTTTTAGGTTAAGAATGATTGAGTGTTTCATAAAGTGTTAACACTTATACAATATATTCATGCCATAAGAAAAGAAAGAAAGATTGTGTTGTGTGCTAATATGAGTTATTGAGTGAGAATGTACATGCTCTCATGCGAAACATATAAAAATAAGATCCGAAAAGGTACATTGCACACACTTGCGCATGTACATTATATGTTATTACAGGGTGTACTTAAGTTTTTAAATGATGGTACCTTTATTGTTGATGTACACATACACACACCTACTGATATTCCATTCCTATTATTAATTAACACCCATGTAATCAACATGAGGACGTGTCCAACCTAAGAGTTGTGTAAAGCTTTAATTATTATTAACACATCCCCTTGTTAATGACTCGCACTGTTTGTGGGACGTATTATATGATTGAAAATGCGGAAGGAAAGAAATTATAAAATTAATACACGTTTTCCGTATACACTACAGGCCAAAAGGACTAACAAACTTTTAGTTTGTACTAGGGATGTAACAATTCCACTTTTCCTCGATTCTCAATCTCAATGCTGATACCACTCTCGATTCTCGATTCTAAAACTCGCGATTCCTTTAGTTATAGACACTTACTTTACAGAACTAATTAATTTATAGGAGGGTGTGAAATTTAATTATTTAAACTAGGCCTACACTAGTAGTAGGCCTATTACCAACTTAAATAATGTAACACATGAACAGTGAGAGCATATTCGTATGAAATTCCCAAAAGTTGAAAAGAGGCATATGCGATAATACTGAAAATGTACATATATATCATTATATATTTTGCCCACACAGTTTATTCAAAAATTTTTCCAAACCTCACTTACCATGATAAATGTTCACCAACATAATAAATCATTACAATGTTTGCAAAACTGGCACTTACTGAAAAGCAATCAGAGTTAAACATTTTTAAAGCAGTAATAATTTAAAAGGCTCCAATTTTAAAATACAGGATCATTTTGGTAAATTCACAAACAATTTTTTTGGAACTGCAAAGAAATTTTATATATATAATCAATGTGTGTGTGTGTGCACGTGTGTGACACATATGAACGCACGCGCACACACACACAGTGTGTGTGTGTGTGTGTGTGTGTGTGCGCTAAATTTACACTAAAAAATTTTAATGCAAAGGAATTATAAGCTACATACATAAACTAGAAAAGTAGTATCCACGTAATATCAATATCATCTGCATTTTTTATTTTTTAAAATTTCTTTTCAGACCAGTTCAGGTCTGTTTTTGTATTAATTTCTTGCACACTTTACACTTGCCTTTGCACTTTTATCTTAACATAAAATGCCCAAATGATAAGACATTTTACAGTCTTTTACATCGGCTGCAGCATCTTCCACCATTTATGAATCTAGATATTTTATGAAACAGTCTGTTTAATGTGTCAATTTAGACATCACACATTCATTTCGCGCACATTCCTCAAAGTTAGTAAACAAGTGGCGCCATAGATTACTGCACACATTTGAGTTGTGAGTGTTCACTTCGCACAATTGAAGTGGTTTGTTGTCAAACTCTCTGTAGCTTATCTCGAAGTACATGTTTTACTGCTTGTGTAATCCTTGGAATGTTTGTTTACATTTAGTTTTGTAAGAAAAAATAATTTATTTACGTGTGTTGTTAAGTTTAGAACTATGATTTCCGAGATTTAAAAATTGTATCGAGACAAAATCGAAAAATTTATAATCTCTAGAATTTCTTAATATTCCTGAGACTCGTGCATATCTAGATTTTTACAGTGCTGAAGTAAATTTGTGATATAATATAGGAGAAGAGTTTATTTATTTGGATAAATCCTGTTTCGTAAGATGTCGCACATTTATTGTATTTTGTGTTTTAACTTGTATTTCGATGTTATTTTGTTTTATAGCAATTTACAAAATCGTGCCTCTAGTGATATGTTATGTATTTGTAGGAATCTGGTTTTAATACTTCAATTCTTCGTCTTCCGATTCTCAATTATATGAGTCTTCAAGAATTGTGGGTATAGAGGAATCGTGGAATTGAATTTGACATTCCCAATTTATACCGCAGAGGCAAACTGCAGTTTTGTTGTCCTGTTCCTAAGTGTGAGGGAACACCTTGAACCCACCATTGTTGAGTCAGGACTTTATGTTGATGCATGCCAACATGCTGCACAGTAAGAATACACACTCTATGGACAACTTCGCCCCATCTACAAGCCATGTACGCTCAGGGATGGAATATATATGCGGCAAAACCAGAATATATGTATCGTGTTAATAAAACCCACAAGCCTGGTAGCCCAGTACATCATTGTAAATTACGTGCATAATTACATTCCCCATTGCCCACCCAGATTTATGGATGCAAAAGGCACGCCTGCAATTCAAATAAATATTATTGAGAATTCTACTACTCATCACTAGCTCCAGAAGACGTTCCTACAATCTCGAGAGATGGCAGCACCCCCGTGACCTTGTGACATCGCAGCATACCCGCCTCAGAGACAGGGGTTTTAATTTGTGTTCGCCTCCACGTGGGACAATAAGAAATGTGCAGCGCTCCTGCACCTCCGATAAACATGCCCCCGTTGTGAAAGGCTATGTTACCCCCCGCATCCACGAAGAATTGCTGATAAGTAGAAATTCAGTATAAATACAACCCCAGCAACCAGCACCAGCAGATGAGCTGAGCTCGGCGACCGAAGAGGACGTGAGCCCCTCCCTGAGTCTGCTAAAGAATCTTAGGCCTACCTTGAGTCTGCAAAGACTCTTCTCAACCTTCCTCAGTCTGCAGAAGACTTACCTATCGCTGAGTCTGCAAGGACTCCTATGCTCACCACCTTAGTCCGACAAGGACTCTCCACTGACCTCAGTCCGCAGAAGGCTTTCCTTTCAGTCCGACCAAGGGCTACCTACTTCCTACCTTAAACCCTACTACCTACAACTTCACCTTAAGCCTTTCGTCAGTCTGCAAAGAACTCTCTCTCTCTCTCTCTCTCTCAAGACCTGCACGTGAGACACATACTTCTGCTACAGGTATACCCGCCTTAACCCTGGTAATCCTTACCCCAGTCAACTTCCTTTGACTCCGCGGTAACGAGCCAATGTATTTTAGATTGCATACCTGATTAACTCCCACTTAAATCTTAGCTGCTGTAAAAGCTGTCACTATATTTTTTTATTCCTACCAGCCGCTGTAAAGTTGCGCACTATAGCTTACTTCATTCCAGGCCCGCCTTCGCCTGACCCAGTTAATCACGTTAATTACGTATTTGTCATTTTTCTCCAAGTGTTTAGCCAGGGCAGCTTAATAATTACCAATTGTATTTCTTTTGGGAATAGCCAGTTCTCTCCAAGGAATAATCCCCTCAATAAAGCACCACTTCAAATTTACTTATTTATGTCCAGTTATTTTGAGTTAACGATTCCCTTTCTCCCATACTTTGGTATTTTGTAAACTCATGTAAAATCATTAAATAGATGTACAGTAGTAAAGGAGGTACCCAGAGTAAACAGCGACATAGGGAACGTCACGCCCTAGCACAAACCTCAACTAGTGTGTCACGGCCAAGCTCTACGGCAAATCTCTCTGTTCGTTCTCCTGGAAATTACCACGTCCTTAGCTCTCTGTTCGTTCTCCTGGAAATTACCACGTCCTTAGATCACTTGCTCGGTGCCCAGTGGCCAGGATACCCGAGAGCAGAGTATGAGGAACAGGTCAAATTGCTCGCCCAGGAGAACAAGACTATTCTCCGTGATACCCCTGCTAAGCATCCCCCTAAAACCATGAGTAATGTCAAATTGTAGTCTGGATTATTAACTAGAGTAACACACCCAGAGGGCACAGCACTCCCTAAGTTTTGCTCTATCAAACTTGCATCAGGTATAATCGTTTGGGCTTGACTCCCAGGCCAGCCAGACAACCAACACTGCGCAACACCCCCATCTGCAGAACTCGTCCCAGCATGCCAGCCTACTCGTCCAACTAAAATCTCCCCTACCAGACACCACCCCCCCCCACATCCACGTCAAACTAATCATCACTTCATTCCATCCATCAAGGATCACTGGTATTCCGTACATCGGTGACCCTGATAGTGAGGAGGATCAAGCTCCTTGGACGGGCAGCCACTTCTATCCGCCTCACTCTGGGGTTTGACTCCCCTCCAGCCCACAGCAAACCTGCCCCCAAAGCGGCCTGATGATGTATCTAACCCCCTTATTACTCACCGGCTCAGTAAAACAGGTATTAATAGCAATGGTATGCTGAACTAGGCTTGGTAGGATTGTCAATGTCACTGCACTGCTATCTAAGGTAGTCACACCCAGTAGCCCATCATCAATGTTTGAATTCATATTTTTTTACGTTTTTACAGGTTAAATAATTAGAATATTGTACATAAACATACTCATTTTCCTAATGCTGTGCGATGACCAGAAAAGAAGGTACGCATACCCAGCTGACAAGGACAGAAACCTTACACCAGATAACAAGCTCTCCCTTTCACGTGGTGAGAACTTTCCCTTGAACTACCTCCCCTCCCTCCTGCCGGCCTATCTATGCGGCAAGTGCGAAGTGAAGCACTGCTACAGCTAATGCAGAGACGAGATGCAGACAGAAAATAAGATGAGGGGAAAAGAGAGGAAGCAAGCGAGAGGAGCAGCGCACGCACGAGAGAGAGACAGAGCAGCATGCCTTGCCGACAGACGAAATGTAGATGCACCCTTCAGGAGTGGTGGATGGAGAAGTAAGGTCACTTTCTACTTCACACTCCCAACTCGCTCACCCACGTAACATAGAATAGCTACCATTACAGAACCAAAGCTGTGTATAGTCACATGGACCTGCCCTGGACAAACCCATCCTAGTTTTCAACTTTCTACGGCCAGGTGGGTCTCAGCCGGAAGGGGGGGGGGGATAGACGCATGACGTATTTTGTGCTTAGAGGAAGCACACTCCAGAAACACGACTTCGCCCAACCTGAATATGGCAAGCCACATGAGCAAGTCTCCCAACAGTAATGACGGTAGGACACTGGGAACTCCCAGAAGTTGATCAAGCCTCAACATGACTTTATTTAACCCTGTGCTCCTAGCTTGGATTGCCCACCAGAAGCTACAAGAAACCATTACGTCAATGCCCTCCCCAAAGCTAAGTTATTTTACTTCACCAAGCCCGCTAAATGAAGAGTGCAACGTTTCAATTTGGCAACACAAAGGGAAGCAGGCCAATCACAGAAGAGCGCCCCGAGATCCGAGATTTTCGCACCCGATGCAGAGCGACAGACCCGATAAGCATCCATGGTTCAGGCATATGACATCACAAGCTCCACCCAAGAGGCGGGGGCGGTGATTGTAGTCGGCTACTTACATTACAAAATCAATTAAAAATGCCAAAAAATAATTACTGTTGTAGAGTGTACCCGGGAGTTTGAAAGTAAAGGCTTTTTTATAGACTGAATTCTTGAACACTGCCATACCATATGCACAGTGATTTGATGATTGTGGAGGATATAAAAAATAAAAACAACCACATTGGAAGCAAGTTTGTGTAATTTTCATATTGCCTAGAAAACAAAAAAAAAATATTGTTCTGCCACTTCATTCTAAAAACATTTTTACTATGAGGGATTATTTTTATTTTATCAATAATAAAAGATTTACTAATATTTTGTAGTTATGTTGTGAACCTATTGGAGTAATATTAAATTGAATGGGATTTAATTAATACTATCTACAAATGAATAAAAGCTGTATGTGACTGATGTAAAAATTTTTAAAACTCAAATGCAAGTTTGGGCAGTTTTAAATGTCTCCAAATAGTATAGGATTTTGCGAACAAAAATTACTATGATGTGACAATGTGTGTTACATGACGAGTGTGCTCTTGTAAGATTGTCCTTTCATCCTTATAGTTAAATATTTTTTAATGCTTTTCACTTAAATATGTACTGATTTTGTACCGAAAAACATGTTTGTGGACCAAGAGAGAGCAGCTTATCAAGCATGAAAATATTGTAAGAATAAATAGCTTGTCTGCAATGAAGTTAAAAATATAAAATACAGACACGACACGACACAGAACACCATATCAATAATATACCCAAGTCCTTCATCAGTCTTGTAGGGGCATTGCAGAGATGGAGTGGAACTAAGGGAAGAGCCCCACGGTGTTGTGATACAGACTCCTTAGCTTTCAGCAGGGCATGATACACCTCTGTTGACTTCTTGGCTCTATGCAACAGCAATGCACACGAATGAATGAAAATCTGGTACAAATTCAACATTGCACAGAAACTGTACTAAACCAATTACTTCACCTTGCCAAGTAAATTGCACACTGAGCCAAAAGAACATCACACTCTGGCATCCCCAGAAGTTGACAGCCATGCATGGCAGAAACAGCCACAGTCACTGCCATTGGGTCAGCCAAACCTAGAAAACACATGACCACTTGCAATTCTGTATCAGTGATGCTATAGTAATTAGTCCCAATTAAGAAAACTGCCCATTATAATACTAAAAATATGTCACTGTCCACATTCCTGTTTACTTTAATTTTTTAAAACAATTTCAATAATATGTATACACTACAAGTGACATGGCGTTAACATGTGTCTGTATATACAGGTGAGTTCCCAAAAGAGTTGCAGGTTCACATGCACATGATTTTATTTGTCAGAAAATTTGTTAATTTCACAGGAATCGCCTCAATACAGAAGATATAGAATAATAGAAATTAAGTAGTAAAAGGGAGTTCATGCTTTGGTTGCATACTAGAGGTCAGGTTGCCTTCAGACATTACCAAACTGACAGAAATTATTTTTATTTACATCAGAACATACAATGACAAGTTGACAGCCCACAAGCTGGTAGTGATGTGAGAGCATTATATGCCCACGACAACTTTGCAGGATGATTCAAAAGTTGTTTACCATTGCCTTGCACAGTACATATGTACATGAGCTATACTTGCCAAACACATGAAAAATTCCAAGAGTTAGTGCCAGGAATTAATCTCGAGCCTCTCCCTCCCTGCACACACAAAGAATAGGCTACAATGCTACACTTCATGCCACAGAGGCAGTCACATCAGTACATATGATGGATTAGAAACAAACATTTTATTAAGCTATTGATTTGGCAAGCATTCAACATGTACTGTCCATCTTATATAAGATGGCAAGATTTTGACAGTCAGTGAATGGCAACTTGACGTATACAAAATAAACAAAGTGCAGTTTACAAAATCGTGTATCAGCTGATGCACGAACAAACAAAAGTTGGCTATTCTGAGTGTGCTGCAGACGCACATCAGACAAGTACAAAATACGTGATAACAGAGAGTTCCTAGATTAATTAATACATTTTATTTTACAGTGTCACAAAACAGCGATTGTAGGTGTTACAAACTAATCTTCATGCTAAAGTAGTAATGTACGGGTGTTCAAAATGAAAAACAGTAAAACAATTCATAGCCAAATGAAACATGACTTCAAACCTAAGAGCTTTTTCTGTTGTATTCCAACTGTCCATCCATGCTTTTATGTGCTTGATATTAATTTCAAAAGAGCACAGAAATATTGCATGGTAATATTGATTCAAATAATTTGACAAAGTATATTTCAAATTCGTGTCAGTTAGAGACAGTAATAGGAGAAAAGTCAAGTTTTAAAAAGCAGGATCTAGAGGCGGCGAACCTGCTGCTATCTGTTGGTATCATGAGCAACTCACATGCTTTACCGTGTCGTGCGCACAATCTGTTGGCTCTTTCTCGAACCTAACCAACTATAAAGCTGAAGTGAATGTGTTTCCTGTAAAATAACAAATTTGCGAACAGATACCAATAGTTTTATTTTTCCGCGAGCTTTGCGTGATTTTTAAAGTAACATATATTTAGTGTACAGCGATTTTGATTAGTCCATTCATGCTTCGTTCTGCCTTTTGGAACTGAACCTTTGAAAAATCACCATAGGCGTAACATGTCAACCTATTGTGTTCAATCACTTGTATTCCACAATTATATAAACCTGTGATTAATGTTAAAGTACTGTGTTCTTTAATATATTAATAATCTACTTAATCTTCTATAACTTGTAATATTAATTTTGTATTAATAGGATTTAAGAATAGCAGGAGCAGCGACGTGTTGGCAATGGGTGGTAAGAAATAGTTCACAGATACAATATATTTTAACCTCGTTTTTATGTAAACTATTTGTAAATTAAACGTTGCCAATTGATATATTTGTATTGTTACGTAGCACTGACGGAAACACATTTCATTGCTGCAGTTAAAAATATCAGCGAAAATCACAGTGTGTAGACTCCGCTCTAGCAACACGGTGTCTTTTTCCCGTCCGGAAGACAAGTTCAATAAGCAAAGCGGATCATGTCGCTCTATCTCTATCTCTCTAAATCTATGTCTCTATATCTCTCTCTCTATCTCTATCTCTCTCTCTTGCTCGGGAAGTTCGTACCACCTGTCTAGAAGGAAAGGTCTAAATCTTGATATTTCTAATTTCAGCACATTTCATACTAATTTCAGCAACAATAATGATGTTTGAAATTGTAATATACAACTGAAACAAAATTTTGTTTTAATACCTATTATATGTTATTTAGATACGATAGTACAACGCTTACAAATCCAGCAGGTTAGCAGATATGGTGTGGAAAAGAGAATTTAGAATTTGATCAGCATTCCCCTAGCCTCGTGCTTGTCCCAACATGGCGGACGATTCTACCCAGATTTTACAGTGCCTTACAACTGGCAGTGGTGTGGCGACATGTGTGTGTTTTTTAACGAAGCGTCAAGTTCGTACTAGTGTTTTTGAAAAATTCTAGACAAGTTACAATGTTGTGATAAATATGTGTTTACACGGCAGGGTTAAATGTGTTGTGATCATTGCATGTGAAAGGGCGCAGTGACTGCGTGGTAATCATTACACAGGTTAGGTGTGTGTGGATTTCAAATATGTGCAAAGTTTGTACATTTTAACCATGAACTGATGTTATGAAGAAATGAATTATTTATATTTATCACAATGTTGTACCTTCGCGCTAGGTGTTTTGGATGTTTTACTACAGAATTTATTTGAATGCACTGGAAAAACTCTGTTTCAGTTGTTTTGTTTGATTGGAAACACTTTACACACATTTTTATTGTTATTTTTAATACCAATATTATTGAAGACGGTAGTGTACATAGAACTAGATGGTACAATGTTTTATTTATTAATTGTTGTATGAACTTTACGGAATAATATTCAAGTGTATATAATGTTGTTTTGAATTACCTAAATTAAAATTGTACTTAGCGCTATCTGTTGGCATATTTTCAAACTGTATCTGTCTGCTACGGCTGCTCTTTCGTGAGCAAAAAATTTGACGTGAGATTTAGCTCGTGCGGAAAATTGGGACATTTTCTGATATTTTGAATGGCTTTTCCAGTTTTCAGTTTTGTTTGATCAGAAGGAAAAGCATGAACTTTGTTTTCTCTTTACAAAATTTTAATACTATCTTTAATTCAATAAATGCATTGCATCTTAAGCCTTTGTAAACAGTCTCAATTTACATTCTACAACAGTAAAAACAACCTAATCCATTTTTAAACAATTTAAATATTACCAAGTTTATTACTAGTATATAAAAATAGTTCACAGCACTTTTATCTTCACATAAACTACATTCAACACAAACTTTTATTCTTCTCTGTTCACTTAATAAATCCCTAATAAAATTTATGTTTATGTGCCAAACAGAGCTTAAATACAGAATATTTGAATTTTTATGTAATTTAAAAGACAAATCGCTTTTCAATATAACTTTGACATTTTAAAATAAAGCATTTGTGTTTACTTGATCCTAGATCATTTTCCTGAACTGCCAAAAGACACAGTTCAAGGCGAGGCTCAATATGATCTTAGTTCAGCATGCAGATCGCAATGGTGCAACAGCCAAATGGGCTGAACCAGGATCAAACCGGTATTCGAACCCAGATCATTGCTGAACCTCAATTGTGCAACCGGGCATTAGAGAATTACGTGAGGAAGACCCAGCTGCTAAAGTACCAAGAATCATGGTAGAACTGGAAGGAGGGGAAGTTAGAGCCCTAATGGACTCAGCAGCCACTGCAAACTTTATACAAATCAATATACTAACCTCTGGAAAGCAAGGACCGATCATCCCACAATTCAAACAGGTTACCTGGCAGAGCCCAACAGGACACTTAAATTATAAGAAATCATCATGCTAACCTTCTGGATCGGGAGAAAGATCAAATATTAGGCAACGTTCTACATGTCTCATTATCTAGGGGAAGAAGTGATACCGGATGGAAAAACAAGAATATGTGCTTGAATGCTCAGGAGAAAGGAGCCACCTAGGAATCCAGGAAAGAATAATCACACCTTGGATCTTGGAGAGTAGGAAGTAAGAGTGGGAAGAGGTCCAACACCAACTACCAAAGCACAAGATGGAGGAATTGAGGGAAATACTGAATCAGTATGCCACACCCCACCCAGAAAACCCCTGAAACAAACCCAAAGCATAGAACACGAGATCCTCCTGAAAATAGGCAAGCCAGTATAGGCAAAGCAAGTCCAACCCTATCCCACAAAGGAAGCCATCATAGCTCAGCAGGTTTAGTCAATGTTTAGTGGAAGCGGCCAGTTACCCTTATAACTCGAGGCTAGTATTGGTACCAAAGAAAGATGGGGGCACTGAGATTCCGCGTGGACTACAGGGCCCTTTATGCCATCAGATGCAGCTCCACCCACAGATAACCTCAGCCAATCACTGAAGGACTTAGGAAAGGCCAAGATGATCTCCTCTCTGGACCTATCCAATAGGGTACTGTCAGATATCCATGAAACCAGGATCCCGACACTTTAGGCCTTTACAATCCCAGGTAGAGAAACTCTAGAGTTTTGTGTATTGCCTTTCGGGCTGAAAAATGCTCCTTCCACGTTTCAGAAATTGATATTGACAGAGGTCCTAGTGGATTTTGTGGGAAAATTCTGCTTTGCATACTTGGATGACATCATTGTGTACTCTGGTAATTGGAAAAAGCAAAAAAATTCATCTGAGCCTGGTGTTAGAATGACTCCAGATTCATGGTCAAACTTGTAAACTTCATAAATGCCATTTTGGTAAAGATAAAATCAAATACGTGGACCACATAGCAACCCCTGGAGAAAATGAAGCTACCCTAGAGTCGGCAAGGCCACTTTGGAAGCAGAAGCCCCAAAACCCAGATTTGATGAGATAAATAATAAATTCAAGGAACTACCCCAGATCCATGTCCAGATCATGAGAGAACATTGATCTTAGAGACTGATGCAAGTAGAGTTAGCATGGGAGCAGCACTATACCAAGAGGGCTCCCAGGGAGAAAAACAGATCATTGGATATGCTAGCGCAGCCCTAACAGAAACTAAAAAAAAGATACCCCGTAAGTGAACAAGAGTGCTTTGCTGTGGTATGGGCTACGAAGAGGTATCCCCACTACCTCGAGGACCATCACTTCATAATAAAAACAGACCACCAAGCTCTCATATGGCTTCACAAAACCAAGGAGGAAAGGGTTAAACTGACAATATGGGTCCTACTTATACAAGAGTTTTCGAATGAACACAAAGACTGCCGAGGGACAGAGAATACCTGATGCTCTGTCATGACACCGAAGCAAGGACAAAGGTGTACAAGGAATGAAAGAATGGGATAGGATGATACCTCCCAGACGATCCAAAAAAAAACACATGAGGACAGAAAGATCACACTGCAAGCCCTGGGGAAAAAACAGGATTGAGAAGGGAACGAAGGCTGGGATGAGCTTGTAAGGGCCCAAAGCCAAAAAAAAATAAATACAGAAATGGGTGCAGGAGCATCCAGAGCAATGTCACCAAGATGACTAAGGCATGATATGGACCAAACCCCGGGAAGCAAATCAGCATTGGAAAGTATGGGTACCAACGTCCCTATGTCAAGACAGTTTTATAACATCACCATACACAGTGTTAGCAGGGCACTCGGGAAAGCAACAGACTATCCGGGCAGTCACTGAGAAATTTTGATGGCCAGGAGTGAAAAAGATCTGGGAACCTATGTGACCCAATGTAAGCACATCATGTATAAAAGCCACCCGATTGCACACCCTGCCGACCTATGCAGCCCTGGAGAGAGATTACATGTGACCTTATGGGACGATACTCTTGGTCAAAGAAAAGAAACCAGTTTAAGCAGCCACTCAAAGCAACTGCTTCCATTTGGAAAATGAGATGTATCCACGTTGGGGATATCCAGAGAAAATATTAACTGACAGGATAAGCATGGGAAAAAGCCTGTAAAAGATGGGAGGTGAAACACATGGCAACCCCTGGATATCATCCCCAGGCTAATCCCACTGAAAGATGAAATCAAGAAATCATAAAGGGTATAAGAATACAAATTAGAGAAGACCACAGAACGTGGGATCAGTATCCCAACTATCATGTTCTCCATTCGAAACAGAAGAAATGAGGCCACTGGATTCTCCCCTAGCGAGCTGCTTTTGGGCCAAAACCTACACCGACCAGGAGATTGAAGATAGAACGAACCCAGGAACAAGGACTTGGATAACAATCAAGGACAGTCACCAGCAGAAAGACAGTCTATTGGCCCTTAAGAAAAAAGAGCAATATCAGAAGGAAAATTACCCATCACTTAAGGAAGATACGGTAGAACCACTCCTAATAGGCACAAGTGTATACGTGAGAACCCACCTGCTCAGCAAAACATATGTACACTTCTGCGCAGGATTTGTACATACCCAAGTGGGAGAGACCCTACCCAATAATAGACTAGCAAGGAGAGGCAAGAGAAAGCCATGGAAAATACATAGCAGCCACCTCCGAAAAACGACTGATTCCTCATGTAAAGGAGACTTGGAAATCAAAGAAAATACCTGCCCCTATCTAGAAAAGAAGAAAATACCCCAGCTGATGGAGGAATATAAAGTGGAAGTGTGGACAGACCCAGCAGATCCCAATACAGGGCCATACTTTTAAGAAATGAACCCATGTGGGTAGGACCATGTAGATTATTACAATACCATCAAGGATGGTGGAGGGTAAGGTTAGAACCAGGAGAATGAAATCCATGAAAAGGTAGCAGATACGCCATGCATCCGATGATGCTCCTGAACCAGAAACTGTGAGGATATGGAGGAGAGACCACCATCTACTAGGACCCAACGAAGAGAGGAAAAATGAGGATCGCCTCTATTTCAGGTTTGGACACAGGGAACTGAAGAACACAAATATGTCCCATTTTATTAAAGGGGGTAAATTTGTCTGGACACCAAAAGCCGATCAAGCATTTAAAGATATTAAAATTGCATTTCTGAACTGTAATCTGCTATGTAGGACCCAGAGTTAACCATAGTTGTACGAACAGATGCCAGTCAGGAAGTCATTAGGGCCGTGTTGTATCAGGAGGGAACGCACAGGGAAAAACATATAATCAGTTACCACAGTGCAAAGTTCGGGGACACAGAACGTAAATATCACGTTAACAAACAAGAATGTTTGGCCATTGAACATGCATTGCGGAAGTAACTGCCATACTTGCTATGAAGGCAATTTACACTCAAAACTGACAACCTATGCCTTGTATGGTTAGAGGGCATGCATAATGGGAAATGCAAACTTGCCCGCTGGGTGCTGTTACTGCAGGAACACAATTTCAAGGTAGAACACATGGTGGGGAAAACCAACGAGCTCGTTGACACCTTGTCCAGGAACGTTTTTCTGAATCCAACGGTAACTGACAGTGCAGAGTGGGAAGAAGCGCTACCACCTTGCAGTTCAATACCAAATGCAGAAACACAAACCATTGTTGTACAAAACATTGTTGCCACACCACCCGCCGAACTTGTTTCCTTGAATGTAAGTGACGTGTTAAGAGAGGTACACACTGCACAAGAAAATTCCCCAGATGCTGCACAATGCCGACAACACTATGCCACACATTACACAGAAAACTGGAGGGTAGTGGATAGAGAAATACAAACCAAACCACCTGGTAATTGTGCACTATGGCGGACATATGTACCGAAAGAGAAATGGGAACTTGTATTAAATTATGCACATGACAGTTTGGAGCATAGAAACCCGGGATCCGAGCAAACATGAAGGAACATGCAGAAATTTTTCCACTGGCCTGAGATTCAGGGAGATGTCCAGAAACATGTACAGAGCTGCGTCACATGTAACACACGGAAGCCGCGAAGAGCAGACGGCGACACTCCACAACAGCCAAGGCTGCCAATCGAGCCATTCAAAACAGTAGCAATAGACATCATAGGCCTGTACCTGCGTACGAAAACTGGGAAAACATTTCTTGTTGTTGCCCCGGATTTGTTTACCTGTTGGACCGAGGCATTTCCCATCAGCAATGTTCGTGCAAATACAGTTGCACAAGTAATGCAGAACGAGTTTTTCCCGAGGTGGGGACACCCCGAATATTTGTTGTAAGACAATGGAACACAGTTTGTAGGGCGAAAATGGAGGGAGTACTGTACCAGGTGGGGAACAGAATACCATACCACCCCAGCATACCACCTCGGGGCTAACCCAACCGACAGACGAAACCAGGACGTGAAAATCCAATTATGTGTCCGGTTAGGCGGAGTTCACACTAGGTGGGCCGAATTGATCCCAAAGGTAATGTTTTGCCTATGGAATACAGTGAATGTGGCAACCGGGAAAACACCCGCCGAGATAGTATAAGGTCGCAAACTCCATGCCCCCAGAGCACCCCGCAAAAACCGCAAATACATGAGGAAGCCAGGGCAAACCAGATCAGCTATTGTAATGTGTGGGTACCGGAGAGCAAGAGGCCGCCACCAGAACTTGTACCCGGGATGTACGTGTATGTAAGAGAGAACCCGTTATCGGCCGGGGCGAAAAAGTACTGTGCTGGACTGGCACCTAGATGGACAGGGCCAGTGAGAGTGGTGGAAAAGATGGGAAATTCCACGTATCTAGTGAAGCTGGGACCAAGACGTGTCACAAAACGGGACCATGACGACCTGCATACAGCCCGACCACCGGTAGGGAAGAGAGGCAAGGAGACACACCCAGTACAGCAGCAAGCTCGAAGAATTTTACCAGGGAGTACACAGGGAAATGTCAACACATACACTGAGGAAGACAACAACACTAACACAGGAACATTTAGTCAAAGTAATGAACTGCCATTTAAGGGTTTTGCACCGATAGAACACCCAACACTTAGTAGTGAAGAGGTGGAAACAAGTAGTACCGCAACACCATTTCTGGATTTTTCTGTTAATGCCTGTAATGACACAACAAATCAGAGTGAATTTAAGGGGTTTCCAAGTGTACACTAAGAAAGTGGTAACATAAGTGCACATGTAAATGTCAACACAACCAGTGCCAGTGAGTTGAGTTAAAAGGGGTTTCCCCAAAGAACAAGTGAATCCGGTTGTAACAGAAGTGTAAATGTAAATTTTGAAACCTCATGTGAAGAGGCTTTCAAGTTCCCGCAGGGGAGAGGCTAGTAGGGCAAGAGAGTTTGAAAGGGTTTGAGGAAACTAGTACAGCAGTGAGTGTGATGTCAAGTGTCACAAAATAGCAACACAGCACTCGCAAGAGGCGAGCCGAGTTACCACCACGTACCCACATTGTTGTTCCTGCCTACACCCCCACCCCCTGCAAATGCCAAAGAAAACGACGACTTCCAAGACCATGTTTTCTTTGCCCTCAACCGGCAAACAGCCGGGCAGAGTCAGTCTGAGCAATGTTGCATTGTTTGCAACGTATTGGTCTTTGAGGGAGGGGTCGTTTGATGCTGGCGAACAGCCAGCGGCGCTAGAGCCCATGACTGCGCTCATCAGGCACGTGTCACGTGCCCCGCACGTGCAAAAAGAGGCCAATAATTTTGAACTTTCATATAAATATTATTTTTCAGTGTAAAATGTGTTTAATATTAAAAGTGCCCGCAGCACTGAGATTAAGAACACTGATATTCTGGCATGACCGCCATCATAAGAGACACTGAAATAATATGAAAATTCATAAGAAAATTATACAAATATAAAACAATAATTAATTTAATTTGTACTACTTTATTTTCACTAATAAAATATTTTATTCCATGTGCATAGCACTTACGCTTATGTGAACCCTGTAGGCGGCCATGGTAGGTCCGTGCGATGCTTGTCTCTGTACACTCTGGCGAAGAGAGCTGGCGAGGTAAGACACTGTCACATATGCACTACAACTTTTGTTCACTGATTTAGGTTTTCATAGTCAATTTAGTTTACCGTCAGCCTTTGCTTGCATACATTTTTGCCAGACATTTTTCCCAGCATTATGCTTCCAATTTATTAATTTATTGCACCCTTGCAGCATTTTTAACTTAATTGAGGAGAAGGAGTAGAAAGATGTAGGAGTGGTCACGCGACCCGCGCAACTTGAATCAGGCGCCATCCGCCTAAGTTTATGGCGTTACATTGTAATTTCTGCATTATTGGTACGTGCAATTTTAAGGGCTTTTTTTTTATTTACGTATTTGACGGTATTTTCCATGTCTGAATATTTTAAGGCAACATCACGTATAATTACGTGGCCGACCGACGCCTAGTATTTGCATACGCCGTCATTGCGTTTTGAGAGCTTATTTATGTAACATTGTATGTGCAATATTTTATTAAGAGTTCTCTGTTAAATTTTTGTCAGGTTCCGTGTAACTTCACATAAATTTATGCTTTATTGTACTTGACCACGCGGTCATGTTAATGTTTGTAATTTTTTATTTTACCGCCATCAGGCATGTAACAAGCCTGTAACCACTCTAATCGCACAGAGAATAATTTTCTCAGCAAGAATAATGTGTTGTCTGATTTTAATTTCCCATTTCCACGAAGAAATATTGCAATTTCACATGCACCATGCGGTCCGCTACGAACTTCATCCAATTGCATCCGCATCATCTAAACTTGTTTTCACACATATGTTGTGTTTATTGTGAATACTCATCTCGTGTCCCATCTTAGTTCATGTATCTTTTGAAGGTTTATGTAATTTTGTAATTTGTGTACGGTGAAATTATTCCCGTCCTAGCCAGCTCTGTATATAGGCGGTCACCACACTACCCACATGCTGAAGAGTGAGCTCTAACGAGTTTGCGTTAGTGATGCCAAGTAATCTCACGTGTTAATATGTGTCATCAAGTGTTTCATTTGTAATTCACCATGTCCTGTCTGCAAGGAAAAACCGTCAGTCCACCCTAGTGGCTGTCGGCCCTTTTCTCTTGTGAAGGCTGTGCTTTCACACACCTCTGTGAGATCATCCATCTAGGCATGCACAAGATTAATTGCGGGCTAGGGAGCACTCAAGCGGAATTGGCTAGTAATGACCGAGATTATCATAATTTCATCGGCACGTTGATGTGTATGCATAGTAACAATAAAAAACAACTCTACAGTGAACTTATCTCTTTTATTCAGTAGTGACAGTATCCTAGCCACATATATCTTATCAAGTGTTTACTTAAAGTGATGTTTAGTAAAAGTTTAGTATTGCCTACGTGTTTGTAAGTACGCACGGGTGAGATGGACACACAGAACCCACAGCATCCCTGAGAACCCTGAGTCTCAATAGTGCGGTGATTGGGAAGCACCGCTGGCACCCATATTACCAGTAAGTATTTGTGTCATCGTTCATCTCATGTCTCACCTGACGGCATCAGCTGGTACTATGTTTTCAATCAATATCAGTACAAAATACACAACACTACGATGGACAAATAGCAAATTAGTGCATGATTATGCCAAAAGCACTTTTTCTTTAATACTTTGCAATAACCTTAAACATTGGACCCTTTTTTTTTTTTTTTTTAATTTTAGTATTAAAATATTCTTTTCTTTCTAGCATAGATTTTTACCTTCACACAAATGTTATCTTTATTTTCTTCTGTATTACAATCAGCTCAAGTACTAACAGTGTAAGACTTTGGTTGCATTTATTTATAAAATGTCAAATTTACTACGCATCCCCTAAAATGGGTATTCTCACCATTCCAAAACTGTAGAACATAAATTTTGGTATCATAAATTACCTGGTCCCTTTTGGGAAACAACTACAATAACATTTTACACGCTTTGCCACAGCATTTTAAAAACAAAATGAAAATTGGTTTAATTTTTACTAACTGTCACAGATATAATTCATGGTTCCTGTATGTACTATATGTTTTAGTATTACCTATTTGGATGTTGGTTAAGGTATCATAGTGTGTCTTCTAGTATGGAAGTGTAATACATTTGACTAGCTATGCATATGACGCCTGTCATGTGACCGCAGTTATGTTGGATTAGTAGTGGTAGTGGAGGTGAACAAGGTGGCGCTGTTCTGTAAGCTACGAACAAATAAAGCAAATGTTGATTAACCAAATGATGAGGATTTTTATTTGCAATAATGTGACACGTTATGAGGCCAGACTCGAACTATCGCACAAAAAAGTAGTCACAGAGCGCAGATTACATGGATAATTCCCAAATACAGTAATTAAGGCAGAGCGTACATGCCGCCATGTTCCCATCAGCAAATTCGAACTACCTGGCTATCCCACATCTCACAAAAGGTAATTTCTCCAACTGGTTATGGAGGGTAGAGATTTGCCTGGATAAAGAAGGGGCGAAGTGTCCAGGAAACTTCACTAGATGAGAAGGCCGAGAAATAGGCAGATTTCAAGTCAAAGGACAAAAAAGTCTGATTGATCATCATTCAAGGTATTTCCGATCATCACTTAGAAATAGTAAAAGGAGCCAAGACCGCAAAGGAAATGGTCACATCACTGAGAAACGTGTTTGCCAGAACAAGTCCCATATCCAAACATTTTGTTATGCAGCGGCTGGTGAAACTGAAATTTAATGGTGGCGATATTCAAGATCACTTTGTTCAAGTTGAAAGTTTACTGCAAGAATTTGAAGCTGCAGAAGCGTCGCTGGATGAACCAGACCGAGCTTGTTATTTACTTTTAACAATGAAGGAGTCGTACAACACGGTAATAACAGCACTTGCGACAATGACTACAGACCTAACCTACGAATTTGTTAAAGGAAGACTCCTAGATACTGACTTGTGAATGAAGGAAGGGGGTGCATCGTTTCAAGAAAGTGGGTGTTCGTTCACTTCTCAAAAGGTTAAGAAGAAAGGATGTTATATTTATGGAGATCTTTCTCACTTCAAATATGACTGTCCACTTGCTAAGAAGCAATTTTTCAGAGGTAAATCAAGAAGATATTATAGAGGCAGAGGTAGATGAAAGAGTTTTATAAATGCAAATGTGGCACCAACAGACTAAGCGGGAAATAAGCTGGATGTCTCTGAAATTTGGTTCGTGGCAGAAGTTCGTAAGTGTACAGCAGTAATAAATAAGAAAGGTGATGAAACTGTAGTAAACAAAACGATTGCTCTTTCTCATGAAGAACCCCAGATGTCAGGGACTGTTTGCTTTATTATAGATAGTGGAGCCTCCAACCATTTGGTAACCTCAAATGTAGTATCTATGATGTCTGATGTTAAAACATTAGAAAATCCTGTGTTTATTCATATTGCAAATGAAAAAAATTTAAAATGCAATCAGCAAGGATCTCTTAAATTGCTGTTTGAAAACTGTGATAAATGTATCAGTTCCGATGGTGCCATCTTTATCACATAATTTGCTGTCTGTAAGAAAAATTAGTGAATCAGGAAAGTGTTGTTTTTTCGCAAAATGGTAGTGTTATTCGAACTGAAAAGAGGCTTTGAGTTGAAATGTAAACAAGGAGGCAATTTATATATTCCTGTATTTGATTTGTCTATAGGAACTGAATGTCATAGTGCTGATCAATTGTTATGACATCATAGACTAAGTCATCCTGGAAAATAATGCTTTTGCAAATTGGGTTTGCCATTCACTAATGAAGAGTGTGCGGCATGCAACGAAGGAAAGTTAAAGAGGTTACCTTTTCAAGACTTACCAGTGCCCAGATCAAGTAGGAAAAGTGAGTATCTCCATTCTGACATAGGAGGTACAGTACAAACCCCTACCCTTGAAGGTGGGAAATATTACCAAACCATAATTGATGATTACTCACATTTTGTACTGGTGTATATGTTAAAAAATAAAAGTGAAGCATCACAGAACGTAATTAACTATGTGATACAATTAGAAGCTGATGGAAATGGCTGTTCAAGAATCAGAACAGATTGTGGTGGGGAATACACATCATATCATGTGAAAAATTTTTGTAAACAAAAGGGGATAAAACTGGAGTATACACTGCCTTACACGAAGGAGTCCAATGGTATCAGTGAAAGGTTGAATCAGACGCTGCTAAATAAGGTGAGATGTATGTTTGCAGAAACTCATTTGCCTAAATAACTTTGGGGTGAAGCCATATGTACTACGGCATACCAGGTAAACAGAAGCCCTTGATCTGCTATTAAGGTGAGGTTACCAACTGAAATTTACAGTGGAAAGAATGATTATGTTGAGACTAAAAACTTTTTTATCTCGTGTGTGGATAAAGAAATTGCCTTGCCTGTACCAGCTGATAAATTGGAAGTTCACACCACTGAAGTGAGAATGGTAGGATACGGCCACACTGGATATAGAATATGAATTCCAGAGACTGATGAAATAATTACAGGACATGATGTTAATTTGATGAAACAAGTTTTCTTTTTCCAGCCAACCAAAAGCGAGGATAAATTCACCTGTATTCCAGTCTCAACCTCAGATCAAGAAAAATATGAAGATGAGTAAACAAAAGTAGGAAAGGAGGAGAAATGGAAGAAGGGATTCACGAAGGAAATAATCTTGCTGAAGACAAACAAGTTGTGGAAGAAGTGTAAAACTTCCTTCAAGACTACAGGACTATGAGTTGTACACTTTGTTTGCCTTTAGTGCAGAGGAAAAGCATCACACCTACGAAGAAGCAATGCAAGATGAGGGATGGAGAGAGGCCACAAAAATTAGCTGAAAGCACACAGAAAAATAGCAATTTGGCAAATAGGAGAACTACCTGAAAGAGCAGTTGCCATAGATACCAAATGGGTATTTATAGTAAAAAAGATGATGGAAGGAAAAAGGCTCATTTAGTTGATTGTTGTTTTCAAGAGCCAGTTGAAGCTATGGAATTTGCTTATGCTCCAGTATGCTGAACACCCATGGTACATTTAATGTTATCTTTTGCAATAAACAATGGGTGACCACTGAAGCAGATTTATATTCCAACTGTGTTTTTGAATGGGTATTTGGAGAAAGAAGTTTTTATCAACACCCCTCAAGGAGTTAAGTGTGAAGAGAAGTCTATGAAATTACAAAGAGCTCTTTACAGACTGTGGGATGCCCCAAGTGCTAGAATAAAAGGTTCAATAAAACAATGATGAAATTGAATTTTAAAAGCGTACATTATATGATTACTGTTTCTATTATTCTAAAGATATCTTTCTGGTTCTCTATGTTGATGATGCTCTGATAACAGGTGAACCTAGTAAAGTGGATGAACCAGTGAGTGCGTCGGAGAAGGAATTCAGTGTGAGGGAGATAAAGAACTCGACATTCCTAGGCATGCAGATAAGTAGGTGACAAGGACAAATTCAGGTAACCCAACCTAACTTAATCGGAAAAAACTTCAACTCAGTAAAACATGCAAGAACGTAAGTCAATAGCTACCCCTATAGAGTTGGGTTTCCTAGCCAGCAAAAAAAAGTCCTGTGAATAGTAAAGTTCCTTACAGAAATCTAGTTTGTAAATTGATGTACTTAGCAGAATCAGGATGCCCTGACCTTTCTTTTTCAGTGTCATATCCTGCACGATATTTAGATAAGCCTACAGATGAACTATGAAAGGTAGAAAAATGCATATTAAGGTATCTAAAGGATACTAAAATTAGGACTAACTTTTAAACAGGGATCTCGTGGACTGATTGGTTTTTGTGATGCAAACTGAGGTGATGACAGTATGGATAGAAAAAGTGTTAGTCAGTTTATAGCTTTGTGCAATGCCAATCCAATTGCATGGTTTACCAGAAAGCAATATTGTGCAGTTTTAACTACAATAGACGCAGAATATGTAGCAGGAGCCTCATCAGCACAAGAACTTGTTAATTTATCTGGAATAGTGAGTAAAATGAACTCTGTTTATGCAGAAATGCAGTGTTATACATAATGTGGTGCTTTAGCCACTATAAAAGGCCCAGAAAACTCTAAAAGGTCAAAGCACATAGACATCAGATATAATTTAATTAAAGATCTGTACACGAAAGGTGTGTTAAATGACGACGCATGACAGTCCCGACTAGTTGACTGTTCCTGTTATGGGTGACTTACTCAACACTAGGAGTCGCATCTCAAGGCGGTTATTCAGTTCTGGGCACTGGGGCCTACATGGTGTACAGCATGGCCCTGGTGGGTCGGGGACTTAGTATGAAGTCGGGTTTGGCAAGTTTCACCCGGGGTGGAGCGGGTTTAGGTTGTGGTGCAGTAGGGCGGCGTGGTGGTTTGCTAAGTGGTGGTACTGCACCTTACCCACTACCTGGGTGACACTAGACTCAGAGGTGGTGTGTGCGGGTGCGGTACTAGGTTGCAGTTCTGGTGCGCTAGTGGACATTTCACCAAACAGTTCCTCCTGTACTACAGGGTGATATCCTTCCGTGACTTCGGTAGGTGGTTAAAACAAATCCACTGGCGTGACGGTGGGCGCAGGTACGATGGGACGTCTCAGCAATGCAGCCTGTTCACGTGAATTGAGCAGTCCGAACACACTAGGAAGGTTACATAGCCCCTGTGGATTTTTGGAGATAGCTCTCGCCTTCTTAGCCCGTCTCTCAACTCCACCCCTATAGGTGTAAGGCAATAGACACAAAAATCAGGGCTGCAGGGGCAGGAGGTAGGCAACTGACGTGTACATGTTCAAGTGTGGGTGCAAATTACTGCCGCCAACACCACCTCACTCTTGACTCCTCCACCAGGTAAAGACGGTTCGAGCGACAGGGTGATGGTTGTGGGAACTGTATGGTGTCCCACAGTGGTAGGTTTCCCTGCACCACCCGTGAGCGGTGAGAGTTGAGCACCCTGGCAGGCAAGCCGATCCCACCAGGAGCGTACCTAGTGTCATGGCTCTACCGTTCCTCCCACTTGGTGCAAGGAATAGGTGGCCTCCAATACTGGTGAGGTGAGTGTCCCGTGGTCACTGGTCTCGCCGGAGTCCAAGAAGATCCCCTCCTTGGCACCACAAAGTGAGTGGTGAGGTAGGAGCGACTTTGAGCCGGCAAGTCAACTTCCAAGGGATGGTATCCTAATGTTGGGGGTGGCTCTAACGTTCACTGTCGCGGCAGAGAATGGGTAGTCTTCCAAGGATGTGCTGTTGTGTTGTGCATGTAAGTTCGGTACAATAAAACCTGGTCTCCTGCTGATTCTTTCAGCTCCGACATGACACAAAGAAGGAGCTTGGAGTGAAAGTCAAGAGAACTGGTAAAATAGGTTTTTACTGACCCTAAGGAAACAAACACAGATGGCAGAGGTACTATCTCCTAATTCCGCATGGGCTAGGCGGAATGTGAAACACCCTATCTTAACAGGGTAAGGTGCTGTTGTGCAAAACTAATAGGAGAGGCAGTAACTGGTGCGTTGGCATATGATTAAACCTCGAGGCAAGCTCTACTCTCTGGGTGTCCGTACGGGACCAAACGTGTCTTACTGTGAAACGGTCGATGCTGCTGGCTCTTCGTTAAGTAGCGTAGGAGAGGATCTTCGGCCCCACGAGGTGAGTGGTGAAGTACTAGGAGAGGTTTGAGCCTCAGCACCAATAGCTGGAGCAATGAGAGCTCAGGAGAGGCAATCAAGAACTGAAGCAGAACTGACAATCCCGGGAGATACAGTTCCCAGAGTTCAGCGGACGACCGCACGAGGACCCGGTCCTCTTTCTGAACAAATGCGAGCGGAAGATGAGTGAGCATCTAATACCATCCAAACAGTGGGTAGGCAGGGTACGCCACCAACTGTGCGGAAAAGCATGACAGTGTTGGGAAAAGAACGGGGAGTTCATTCAGGAATGGGCTTAACTCAGGGTCGGACTCTCTGCACATTTTACTGGAGACGAGGTGATGTCAGGATTAATCACCGACTTTCATTCTCGAACCCACACCCCTGAGGAGGAAGTAGAATTATTCATCTGCAAGAAAGAGCGGGTACATAAATTAATTTATCCGGAGTAGAGTGAACAGCAAATGGTAAGAGGCATTGCCCGCACCATCCTCCTTTCTTTCCGCAACCTCCTTCTAACCCCACGGCCTCAGACCGTAGAGGATTTTGCAGAAAGGGTGAAAGAAATAGAACAAAACAACTGCCTACAGTCTAGCAAAAACACATTGGTATGTACCGCCAAGAATATTGGCCCGGCCCCCTTTTCCAGACCGCCTGCAGGGCGCGACCTGAGCTCTTTACTACCCACCACCCCCTTGCTTCGCTGCTGCCATTGCCCAGGCCGCCTCTACAACAAGGATTGTCCAACCCGGCAAGCACTGGAAAGGAGAAACCCCTCCTCCCCTCCAGGCACCAGAAGATCGCGGCCCGCCTCCTCCCATCACCACTCCCCTCTCTTGCAAGGACTGTCAAGGATGGCACTCCTACGGAGCTTGCCCCACCCGGCAGGACAGGAGGTAGGGAAAGACAGACACATCACCGCAACCTGGCCCCCTTCAAAGACCGGTCCGGATTAAAAAAGCCCCGGCAAGGCTACATGTATTGGACAGGGAAAACCCTTCTCTGGATGAACCCCATGTACAAGTCTGTCTAAATAATAAAATTGCAGCGGCAGTGCTGAACACAGCCGTTGCCCGCCATTTTATTAGAGGCGACTTACTAACTCACCGTCAGAAAGCCAGCCAGACTCCTACAAAGCAGATGGTCCAAATGGCCCAGGATAACCTCCACCTTCATCTGTCCGGGGAAATAACACTGACCCTAAGGGTACATGATCAGACCATCCAGGTCTCCTTACTAGTTGCTCCCAAACTTGGAGAGCAAATAATTTTAGGGCGAGCCTGGTTACAGTCACAATAGTGTCTGATTGACTGTAGGCAATGGTGCACCATACTGGGTAGAAACAGGAACATGGTTGTTGATTAGGGTGATAACCTGATTGAGATTACCCCTCCCCCTGCCCCAGTCCATCTATTACGACTCCAGATCGACACCCCCCAGTTGCACAACACTCCCCCAAAGAAATCCTAAAGTAAGGCCCAATGAGCCAGATGCCTTTGGGCCCAACAGCATAAGGGGAACACCTCACACCCTATACAACCTGCCCCGAGATTCGAGCCTCCCAGCTCATGGGGACTCGAACCTCCGTCAGGCATTGTGTCATGAGACTGACCACCGACCCGTGGCTGGGATAACCTAGTGCAGAATTTTCGTAGAGGCATATCCATCCAGACACTGCCCTCGACATCTGCCATGGAGCTCTTCCTGATGTCCGCCATCCTGATGTCAGCCAAGCGTTGGGGGAAGGCAGTCGACTATGAGGTTGTGGATGAAAACCCTCCGGATAAACAAATCCCATTAGCGGCTCCCGCAACCCCTAGTACTGACAAGAAGATGGAAGTAGTGTGTCCGCACAGACCCTCCTCGCTACCCTAAGGTCTACCTTGGTGTGCTCCTCCACAAGAGTGAGATAAGGGGACACAGTCAATTGCAGAGGCAAGGGACCTCAACTTGCCACATAGGTGGCGAATGTGTTGGGCACCTTTAACCAAGGCATCAAATAACCGGCACAATTACGGAGATAAGCGAACCTCCAATAACCACGGTTAAGGTTAGAATGCCACCCACTATTAGAGCTTTATTCCTTGCACTCCCCTGGCTGGAAGCAGTCAAGAACCACCAGAGAGAACATCACCGGATGGCGTAACCATCTCCCCAGCCTTCTCTCCCTTAGGGGAATAAGCACTAACCCAGGAACTCGAGTTTGACGAGGCTATGTACCCCATTGCCCCCAGGTTCCGTTCCATCCACACCACCTCCCTAGTGTGTGGAAATCTCAGAGGATACGGACATGCAGATACGAAACCTGAAACCCATCCTATCCTACCCCCAATCTCTGGCAATGGGAGTACGACAACAGCAAATGAAGTGAGACAACCAACAGCTGAGGGAGCCACAATTGCACCAGTCAACCAGGCGATCCAAGTTAATGGAGAGTAAGCTGTCATGGAGACCTCCAGCAGTCAAAACAGCTGAGGAAAGAGTCAGTAATATTACCTGGATGCTTCCAAGCGTCAGAGTTGTGGAAGAAGCCTCTCCCACAACTGAAGCGGAAGGACACTGCCAGTGTCGTACTAAGGCATCCGGTGAGAGGGCTTGGGGAATTATCAACCAGCAAAATCTGGGTTATATTTGAAAAGGAGGGGGAGAGGTCCTAAACACTGTTGTAGCTCTGGTTTGAGGGTGACAGGATGTCAATAGGTTGATGAAGGAGGAGGGCAGGGTTTCGACCTACACATAACTGAACGGTCACTGACACAGAAAGAGAGAGAAGGGAGAGGAGTGATGTAAGAGCCAGAGATGCGACAATAGACAGTCCAGCCACTTCCCTCAAAATCCCTGGACAATTTAGGGCTACCACTTCTTTTTTTTTGTGTATAGTGCCCACATCCCAGAATTTTTTCCTTTATTTAGGGAAAACAGGGTGCGCTATACATGAGTTAAGAAAGTATTTCTTATTTTTCTTTTTGTTTTAATGTGCTGCATATACAAACCGAAATACTGTAATTTTTGTGCCTAAAGAAAGTAATAACCTGACTTCATTGTCTACAACCGATGCGATGCTAAAGTACTGGCCAGATACCATACCAGATACCGGTACCTAGGGAAAATATGAAGTATCTGCCAACCGATACTTAGTATTGGTATCAGAACAACTCTTAGTTTGTAACTAAACTGAATCCCAGTTTTAAATTATTATTCACCTCCGTCATTTAACAGGGGTACATTTAACACTGATACAAAGTATAACTTTGTATCAGTGAATAGTGTGACTCTTTAAAACCAACCAACTGCTCCTGACTAGACATGAGTGGGGCGAACCATTTTGAGACTACTGGCGCCTGAAAAAGGATATAGTCTGCATAAGATGTGGGAACTCCTGAGAGGTGTCTGGAACACTCGAGCCTACCTAGAGAAATACTCACGACTATTCAGATTTCCTAACCCACTCATTACCTTGGTTCATCTGCACAAGACTGAACCCAGGAGGGCTTCAGCTACGCTGGATAGACCGGGAGTGCACCATCATAATTGTGGGTAATAACTGTAATTGTGGGTAATAAACTATCTATTTTCTTTACTATTTAAGAATAGTTTATAATGCCCCGGAAAGGAAGTGGGCGTAGTATCAACTGTGACGTCTAGCCCAACGGACCCAACAAAGAGAATTGAGCCAACCCCCAGCTATTGGAGAACCCACAGAATATTCGGCCTACTGAGCCTCTTTTTAAACCAATCACGAAACTGCCGCTTATTAGTGAAGATTGTAGTTCATTCTTGGATTCCTTGTTAGAGATTTGTTGGCCATGGTCGGATCAAGAACGCTTGAGTAATTTAGAGCCCCCAGAACCCAAATCTGAATCAAGGGGGCCCCCCCCACCCCAACCATGGCCGTGCCCAGTCTGTAGAACACCCCCTAACGGGTGTCGTATATGTACAGCCACCAGAAAGTTGATCACCATCATTCCCCCATAACTGATACGTACACATTAGGTGACCATCACCTCGTCAGACTTTATCCCAGCACGGAAGCCGACAAGTCAGGCCCCATACAAAACTCAGGTAGATTACAAGAAACTGAGCGGGAACAGCCGGCAGAAATATAGATCACCATCATTTTAAATTATAGCATTCCGATAAAATCCCTTTTTAATTAATTATTTTAATTAGTGTAAGCTGGCATTACGACTCGGCAAAATTTACGGTGAGCACGACCAAACTCCCTGGGAGAGAAGTCTTTGTGTTCAAGCTCACCTTGGGGTTTGATTCCCCTCCCCCACCGCTCAAACCTTCTCCCTGCCAGCCCGCCATTTGATCTCCCAACGTGGGCAGATTCACAACCCTGCCAGGTAAGTAAATATCTAGGTGAGGTTATTGAGAGCGGGAGTGCATCAATGTCAAACATGAGCAAGAACTTATGATGGGTGGTTTTTGCTTGGTTTCTCTGCCAAGTCTGAAACACTGTCAGTTGTTAGCTCTTCGTTGAGAACCGAGTTTACGTTTAGTAAAAATAGTGACCAATATAGGCACTTCTTAGGGGAGGTGGCTGGCTTAGTTCCAATTGCCAAGTCTGGGCTCTTTGCAGTTGTTGGCCCTGTGTTGGGCGCTGAGTTTGACGTTGCTTTCCTAACTGGATATTATCCCTGTATTCTAAAACCCAGGAACCTTACCCTACTTCTCCTTTCTGGTGTGAATATAGGTTGTTTAACCTTATGGAAATACTAATACACAAATAAAATACAGTAAAAGTAGGCTGGGTCTGGCTACTTCCCATGTTATAGGATAGTCACAGCTTAGTTCTCTTGGGTTTAACTATGGTGACGGGAGGAGAAAAAATTCCTAAAGTACATTGACTTTGGTAGGGCTCGTGATACGAAGCCTTGGTTTTCTTTACAGTTAGGGCCGTCAAAGTCCGTGAAACCAGCTTTTCACGAGTAACATTGAAGTGGGGCCTGGAACTCTCCGGTTGGCTATCTATCCAGCCTCGGTAGAGCATAGGACGAGTCTATATATGTGCGGGTACAAAATAGGAACGATTCAGAGCCGCATTAGGATGCTTATGTCCTTGGGGTGTTAAACGCAAATGAGTTATCTTGCCCGAAGGGGTTCGTACCATGTTAAGTCAACTATGGAGTACTGAGGACTGACTTTGAGAGGTGGCAGGTGGGATCTCTGCTGCTACCTCTGTAGGAGGTGTGTTCGAAACCTCTATATTATGCCACTGCCAATCTAGTCCTAACAAATTGTCTCCGTACTGCGCAAAATAGCTTGGCCCATGGGATCTAAACTTAGTGCAAGCCTAATATAGGGTCGACTAAATTAACAGGTTCTTCCTCAATTACGGGAGATTCACAACTGGTATGAGTACTCTCTGCTGGAGCTAATAATAATAATCATCTTACTGAGGCTCTTAGTGCCTTTCTTCTTAGTTTACTCAAAGTGCCTTTAGTGGCATAAAGCATTTAACTGGCGATGAACACAAGATGAAGTGCTGTGAAGCACCTCTGAACTCAGGGCAGTACCAGTGTCTCCTAGTCCAGCCTTTGCAAGCTGGAACTTAGGACGGTAGGTATCATTAGAAATCGGGCAATCCAGAGACGTAACATGCTGGAGGTCAATCTGCTCGAAATCCGCAAATTCTACGCCAGCCTTATTCTATCTGGGAGTCTAGACAAATACACAGGCTCTTTGCAGCTCTTAGGGGTACAGAATTGCTAAGGGATGTTTTTGGGGTCCACTGACGATCTACTCGGGGGCAGAACCCAATATAACCTATTAATATGTGTGTATCTGCCATAAGACTGTTTTACTCAAATACCAGTTTGACCTTTTTGAAGTTAATGCCACTTGAAGTGATTTCAAAATACATTAACTTAAAACCAGGTGAATACGAACAAAGAGTTACACTAAAAATGAACAAGACTTTCAAATTCAGGATATAATATTTAATTTTAATATTACGTGATAGGAAAACTAAATGACGAGTAGCTCTCCTAATAACAATCTAACTATTATTAATGTTTTGATTGTATGACCTCTGATCTTTGCAGACAGAGAAGAAGAGAGGTTTCACCAATTACCCATGAAGATGTTCCACTAGACAGCTGTTGCGCGTCAGTGATGGCCTAGTGGTCAGAACCCTTGAAGAGCACAGCTCTGGTCTTCACAAACTGGGAGTACGGGCTGCCACTTACCCCTTCCCTCGCCCTCAGCCTTACGTAAGCTGGAACAAACTATAGTTAGTTCTGGAAGGGCACTTCCTTATATACAGAAAATCTCAGCATGGTGGCTTTCAGAGGTGTGTGCTGTAGGCTAGATTCCCCCCAGGGATGGTGAAATTGAGTGCTAGGACAGGGTGTCCTTTTTCTTATCGCCTGTAGTGAAGGTGTAGACAGTTTTATTGCCTCGGCACGAGGCTCTGGAGACCGTGACGTTTCACGGACAGGGATGCTGCTCCCTTGTAGCGACTCGTGGAACTTGGTGATTACCGGACAGGCTGTCGACGGCTTGTCAAACAGTACAATTCCAGCATTGGGGATAAGGTCGACTGCATGAAGGCTTTGAGTGAACAGTACAATTTATTTATTAACCATGTGTCTGTAGTCATGATGCTGGATTCTGTAGGCATGTGATCACTCTACTATTTAAAGAATGACTTGCCCAAATACGCGCTACTACTTCGAGATGTGGCAAAGTTGTAGAGTGTACATGCCCAATGCACAGAAAAGCATCATGCGTAGAGACCTGAAAAATTAGCAAATGCAATAAAGCGAAAAATAACACGAATTTTGACATAAAAACTAAAATTTGCGATTTTTGAGAATTTCAGCTGTAATTCACGAATTGTACAAAATCCTGTAGTAATTTCGCGAATTATTATTGTTTTACATCATATACTTACTTCTTAAGACGTATTTTATATGTTTTTGGATATTCCAATATAAATGCATGCATAAGTTGGCCAGTAGATTTCTTCAATTTATCACCTTAAACGAAAAATTGTTTACTTTCCATCACGTGTATTTACAACCATAGATAACATGAGCACAAGTGATGATGCGTCACTTTGAGTGAACATTCTACTCACAGCCCTGCAAAAGTTTGTTCATTAGGAAAACATGCCGTTGTAGTGTTTACATCCACCAAGCACCATGTTATCTATGGAATTCATGCCAACTTCGCTTGTTTACATTGGTATCGTAGCATCGTCGCGTTTTAACCAACAATTATTTATTATTTTAAAAGTGAGCAGTGCGGCTGTGAAAAATGTGTTTATATGCATTTACTTACGTAGAATATATTTGTAAATCAATTTATCATGTATTTTAAACTTGTATTCATTCAGCAAACTGTATTTTCATCATACACATTCTCTGTAAATATATGCGGTAAAAAATGAGACTTTTTGAAGAAACAAAAGTTTTGTCAGCAAGCCTAATGAAAAAATCTGTTGTTGAAAGTTTCAATGGTTAAAAAACGTATAGGCAGATTTCTTTAATTTTTTTTTCTGTTCGTACAAGGCAATTTTATTATTTTTTTAACAGTGCTCTTACAGCTGTGCATAAATTGTTTACATTATTCTTTTCATGAAACAGTATGCCCTTGCCAGTGCATTGCAACCGTTTGTTGTTCCAGGTAACAGGCAGAATACAAAATCTTAAGTAAAATCTTAACCTGTTTTCAATGTTGTCTGTTGATAAACCGTTGTCTGTATTAAAACCGTAACTGTATATTTCTCTGGGAGTTAGGAATTTTTGCACGGAAATAATTGATAAAAAAACACGGCTTATCAATAGGAATAACATTGCCAATTTCAGGTTTTACAAATAAAGTGACTTATCCAAAATTATGTATGTCTTTATAATGAGCACATTAAAAATTTGAGCAATTCTCATGCAGAAACCTGCATTTTTGTAGGAAGAAAATAACAGCTATTTTTGACAAAAATAATACTACTTTTTTATTTTAAACACATATGTTCGAAAAAAAAAACAACACCTGCTTTTTCAGGTGTCTAGTCATGCATCAACACACGGTAGTGAAATTCTATTAGGTTTATGTTTATTTAAAACATAATTTTTACTTCTATTTTATACTGACAACAATACTGCAACTCAGTGGCGTAGTGGCGCCATAGCGTGCTGGAGCATCGCTACAGTGCTTTCCCAAGCAGCCGGAGATCAGCTCCGTCACTGGTTGTGTCATTGCGAGAGCAAAAAAGGATCAGTTATTTATTCAGTACAAAATAATAAAAAATCTTACACGAGTTAGCTTGGTGTTGATGTAAAGGTGGCTGACACGGTTGTTGATAAAGTAAAGGGCTGATGGGATTTAAATGATGCAACACAATATGCTGATTTGCACCAGACACACTGAATACAACTGGCTAGTCATCCACTTGCGCTAGCACCTGGTAAACAAGAGGTGTGTTAGTGTGGTTTGCTGTTCTGCTAGTATAGTGCTATTTCTATTTACTGTTTGTGTAACCAGAAGCACTTTTTGGATGCTGTTCGAGTGGCGGTAGCAGTTGCTATTTGTGCTATGAGCAGCAGCTATTTCTGCTCTTGCTCGCTGAGGTACAACTGAAATATCAAAACGAGCAAGGTGAAAAAAATGACCGGCAAAATAAAATTACCAACGTCGAAGAGTGTCGAGAGTGACAATTTATTGTGAATAGCAATTTGTCTTTTATGCAGATTGATGAAGAGATGATTTTTTGTATACTGCAAGAAGTAGAGGGGAAGATAAAAATAACCAAGACAGATTTATCCTTCAATGAAAGTTATCCAAAGTAGCCAAAATTTTTTATACACGTAAATTACACAAAGACAATAATGATAATCAACCTTTTTTAAGTAAAATTTTGTTTATTTATTTTTGACGTTTTCGGCTGTTCGTCGTTCTGTCGTCCTGCCAAGAGTAACTGCTGTTTTGCTACTTTGTGGCTCGTGAAAAATATCACTTGCCCTCAGATAGTAGAAAAAGCATACCATGGGAACAAACCTAAGGAATTCCCAAATGGCATTGCACATTGTTGGTTCGCATATTCTCCACTAGGTAGCAGTGTAGCACATGTGTTTCAACAGTGTAGTGTATCACGCAGTCAGGTCGGACAGCGGACACTATCAGCATTGCGCTGCTGTCCATCGGATTGATTTAATATTTCCTGAACTCAACCTGAGTTATTCATTTTAATCTATTGTGCTCATTGTGCACAGTTTGTGTATTAATTATGGCGCATAAGCAAAAGACATTGACATTATTCATTTCAAGGAATACGGGCAATACAATTACTACAAGTATGAATGAGGGTGATAAAATTATTAATAACTAGCTGACAGACGTCGTTCTGTCAAAAGCTATTGGACTGTGGCAGTCCTATAAACTTATCTTTTCTGGTCAAGTTCTGGTGTCACCAGAACAGATAAGTTTGTGATAATATACAGTCACAAATGTGTAATTTAAATAAAAAAATAAATATAAACGTATTTCAGAGTGATCACTTTATTTATTGACTATCAAATAATTACCGTGATATCAACAATACATTTGCATAATGTTCACATACTTTTCTACGTATTTTTAATGTCATAATCATAAACAACAACTATTTACAAAATTCAGTTTTCTATTTCGTACACTGCAATACTTTAGTAATATTGCGTTAATGATATTTTCATTGTAATGCTTTATGAAACACAATATTTTTTGTTTGATTACCTGGCGCATAAACAAACAAAGCTGATGGTTTTCCAACACGGGAACAGGCGACATACAATTGGCCATGCGAGAAATGTGGGTTTTCAAGATTAATGCCGCAAACACTCAATGACTGCCCCTGGGATTTATTTATGATCATAGCGAAAGCAAGCCGCAATGGAAACTGCAGTCGTTTAAATTCAAATGATATGTCAGATGGAATCATTGGGATGCGAGGTATCAAAATGTCTTCTCCTTTATACTTTCCCTTTAGAATGGTTGCTTCGATCAGGTTGTTCAGTTATTTTTTCACCGCTAGTCGTGTGCCGTTACAAAGACGTGGTTGGTTGATATTTCGCAACATTATGATCACCGATCCGACCTTTAAATGAAGATTGTGAGGCGGCAATCCTAGCAAATCCAGCGAGTTCAAAAATTCGGGTGGATAGTTGACGACATCATCTTAGTTACTAGTGGAATCAACTGATTTGTACGTCATCAATTCACCAGCAAATTCATTTTGAATTTTGAAATTTAATTCATTTACATCCATGTTTTTGGCAGCCAATATAGCTCGTTCACTCAACCAAATATGATCTCTGTAATTTTGAGCAACGTTTGGAAACACCTTTTGAATGAGTTCGGTTTTTGATTCAGTAAACTGACAAAAATTGTCAGGAAAGATAATGCAGCCAGTCAAAAACACCTTTTTAATGAGTTCGGTTTTTGATTCAGTAAACTGACAAAAATTGTCAGGAAAGATAATGCAGCCAGTCAAAACGTCTGAAGGGAATTTGCCATTACCTATGTCAATGAGTTGTTTTGAAAATATTTCTCCAGATCGATCATTTTGCAACTCGACATGCATATTCTTGCTTAAATTAAATATCTTGACATGTTTCCACAAAACGGAGGCCTTTAAACATGCATTAAGTTCATCAGCTGGCGTTGACCGTGGAATCACTGGCTATGTTTGACGAAAATCTCCTGCTAACAAAATCATCGCACCACCAAATCGGTTTTGATTGTTCCACAGATCTTGCATGGTTCGGTCTAATGCCTCCAAAGACTTTTTATGTGCCATCATGCATTCATCCCATCACTATTAATTTACATTGCTGCAAAACCTTTACCATTGTAGAGTTCTTCGAAATGTTGCAGATCAGAGTTTCGTTGCTTTGCATATTCAACGGCAATTTTAGCGCTGAATGGGCTGTTCGACCGCCTTCCAACAATGTAGCTGCAATACCTGATGAAGCAAGTGCGAGTGCATTTCATTGTGTGAGCAAATTGTTGCTAAAATTAATGAAATCAAAAAAGTTTTTCCTGTACCACCAGGAGCATCCAAGACGTAAATCCCTCCAGTTCCATCATTTACAACTTTCATAAGCGTATCAAATACATACTTTTGTTGTTGGTTCAACAGCGGAAGATTTATTCGAACTGATTCTCTTAAAGCATCGAGATCATACATATTTTCATGTTGCAACTCTTCATTAAAAGTGTCGTACATCGGGTGATTGGGCGCGGCCATGCCTAATTGAGATAATACTTTGTTTGACATCATCAAGCACATATCCTCAATTGATATTAACGCCTCATTGTAAATTTCTTCACTGACTTGTAAATTTGAATTTCCTGTTCTAATGCGCATTTGATGCGTCACACATATCATCTTTGTATTTTATCCATAAATCAATTGGTTTTGATGGGAAGCATGTTGATATAATTATAGAAAACAATGTTCATGTTTGATAAGCTTGTGAAGAAATTACAGCATCATTGAGAGTTTGATCCCAATGAGCATCATTTTCTAACAGTTGCAAACGTTGATAGGCTTCTCTGTAAGAGCCACACAATTCGCCATTAACAGTTCGTAGATGTTGGAATGATGTTGGGCCTCAAACATTGACTAATAAGCAATCACAAATAAAAACACTCATCGTTGCTTGGATGGACTGAATAAATTCGACCTATTGCATCGGTGGAATATACATTTGGGTAACCTGGAACTGGTTTTCCTTGTTTCCGTCGTTGAAATTTCTTTGAGGATTGATTCCAAGTATAATATTTTGGCATTTCGGAGTATAGCAGTGTTCGGGCGAAATCATCATTCTGACACATTAAAAAAAAACTGGTCAAGGTTGTAGATGGTGGTTGAACAATTCGTTGTAATACGTTCTGTGCCGTGAAATATACTCTTTGACAATTTTCTAAGTGTATGGCTAAGTGAACAACAGTGGGGTGTCTTTCATGAATGGGAAAAGAAAAAAATGCATCAAATTGCTTCATTACTGCTAACATAGCGGCCCATTTGGTATTGGGTAACTTCGTCATTGGAATTTTCTGCACCAACTCCAATCACAGCCATGTCACTTCCTTTGGTTACATATTTACAAATGTATTTGATAGATTTCACGGAATGGCAAGATTCAACATTGATGTGCGCCTTGAAAGTCTTTGATAGGATCTGTGAATATGGAACAATCCAACGATTATCAATTTCAATGTCTTGTTGATTCACTTTGACAATTGTTGATCTTCCGTTGTCTGCAGTCGATCGGCGACGATACAATGGATAACGGTCATTTCCGGTAATTGTTTCTGCTACTAATGCCCGTGGATAACACTTCGAACATTTACCATCCACCATACACTGTGAATTTTGATTAAGTGTTCCACAGGGACCATGAATCATGTTTTTAATAACTACCTCATGCAAGCCTGGATCTACTTGTATATCAGGGATTTCAGCTGATATCACTTCATTAACTTCATTTGGTCTTATTTTCTCAACCAACCAAATCAGAATATGTGCATGAGGCAATCCACGTTTCTGCCACTCCACATAATACATCCAGCAGCACGTCTCGCCAAACACGCTATGTTTCACTATGAAATCCATTAAAGATTTCAACTTTTGTTTGAAGACTCTTGCCGTAATGTCATGGCGATCAATGGGTGATTGGCCAGGGAATAACTCAAGTTTGATTTCTGTCCACTGCGGATTGCATGTGAATGTGATAAATAAATCTGCTGTACCATAATGACGAACATACAACATGGCATCTTGAGCATGCATATGTCGAGGACTTCCGATGTATGTTGTTGGAAGAATTGTCATCCGGCCGACATTCTCTGCATTTCCATCAGTATTAATCGCTTCTCGAAAGTGAATATACTCTTCAGAATGGAGTTTGATCTGGTTCAACCTGATGAATATCAATTGCTCTGTTTCAAGTTTGACATACATATCAACAGCATATTGGTGAAATAATCGTCGACATTTCAAGATGTGATTTGTCTTCATTTTCACGAACCATCAGGCGGTATGAATAATAGTTCATTGAACTGACTTTTTTGTTGGTTTTGGCACCTGTAAATAAATCATTGTTTTAATAACAGTGATTGAATTTGCATATAATACATATAGTAGCTGATACAAAATCTCCATTGCTAAACCTAATTTTTAATTACCTGTAAGGGGATTTACCATCTTGATTGAGAAGTGATAACCATCTTCACCTTGCCAAAATATGATGGGATATTGTAGCGCATCATATGAGCGGAGTGTTTCATACACACGCTGTAACTAATCATTCCGGCGATGTAAAACAATATCACGGGCTTCCAAATTTCCTCCAACTATAACAATGGCAACTTCATCAATTGTAGGTGCATTGAAACGTCTTGCATGTTGGCCCACAGGAGTTTTATCAGCTCCGATTACAATTTTGTGATTTTCAGATTGCATGAGATCCAGTGCAGTTTTGAACAATGTAATCAACTGATTGTGTTGAAAGAAAGTTTGTAATTCTTCTATAATAGACCTCTTCACTGAACTATTATGTGCACAACACAGATCAATTGCTTGTGTTGAATTGCCCATGAAATAAATATGCAGGAATTTGTAGTCACCATCTGACACCGGCAACAGTAAACCTGCTCGGTGATATATTTGGCCTTGTATCTGTAAATTAAAAAGACAGGTTTATTACTTTTGTTACAAAAACTATAAAATAAAATAAACAAATTAATACGGGGGGTAAGTCTGTTTGTTATATGTTACCTTGAAAGTTGGCATGAAATTGTCCCGAACTACATTTGTTGCCCCAAATGAAGTCATTTGGAAGCAGTTGTTACATTTTTGGATATTTGTAAGGAAATGTATGGAATCCATTCCTGTTCCTGAAACCAATGAGTACAATGGCTCTGATGGCGGAACCAATGGCACTAATTTCACTTTGCCATTTGCGCAACACAATCCAGCGGCTTCATTTTTGTATTTCAATGCCTTACAATGTGGGCAGAGTTCATAGATCCAATAGCAATGCATTGGTAGGCACTGTAGTCAATTGAAACATCGTAACTGAAAGCAGCTCGTTTCAAACTTGCAGGATTATTAGCTGAATGACGCGCTGCACGGGTTTGTGATATCCGAATCCTTTCAATTTCATTTCGCTCTTCACGTTGCTGTGCAGTCCGATTAGACTGAAAATTAACTTGGTTTCTAGCATTTCGAGTTCTTCGACTCAAATTGCTCTGCCCGTGTCTTATAGGCGGCATGAGTCTTGAACTGAGTATAAATGGAAACACACACAAAATAAACCAATCAACCAAAGATAAATCGAGGAACTTGTTTGTCGATTGAGAAGCGAATATTTAAAAACAACCAAGAAAATAATTGAGAATCTACTGAAAAAACTATCAAAGACAAACTGTTTAAAGTAGAAAGAGAAAGTGTCAAATCTACGGATGCATTCAAGTGGTTTATAGTAATTTTAAGGCTGCGTTCATAATTATAAAGTTACTAATTAAATTTTTAATGTTTTTTCTTTATATTATGGTTTGGTGCTCTTTTGCTTTATTTGAATACAACAAAACAGTAAGACAATGAATCGAAAGTCGATTTTAGGGTGTCTGAGATCGATACACTTGATCGATCCATTGCTCAAATCGATCTTTACGACCCCAAAAAATTGATTCTTCGATTAATCAATCTCAGATCGCCCATCCCTAGAATTGACAGCTAGGTACAGTTTGAATGGGAAAAAGAAAAATGTGGTTTCTAAGTATTTCAGTGCAACTTTTCCAATTTTTCTCGTCATAAGAACTTTCCTCTGACTTCAACGAAAAAAAAAAAAAAAAAAAAAAAAAAAAAATTAGCCAAATTGGTCTAGCCGTTCTCAAGTTTTGCGCTTAGCAACACATTTAGCCATTAATTTTTATTTATATATATAGATTTAACTATGGAGCAAACTGTACCTGTGCCCTCAATAGAATAAAGTGGAAGAGAAAGTACTAATTTAAATAATCAAACAAGAGATACGGCTGCTGAACATAATGAGGGTGGATTATCAGATACAGAACAACCAGAGTCTGTTTTCCCATGGCAGAAAGTGTGGACCGAAGATATGTGGAGATAAAATAAAGATTCTTTCGCGTGGCATGATTGTAAAAATGGTAAGCTTGGTTGCACGATAAGCTCTGAAATGTCGCAGTTATGTGCTTTCAAACAGCAAAGCATTTCTATTACAAAAGAATGCACGTCAGTTAGAGCTGGTTTTAATAGAGCAATGCGCACAGCTCAACTAAAATCTTTGAGAAAGAAAATTAATGAGCACAAGCAATCAGAAAATCTCTGAAAAATCTGAAGATTATGGAATTCAAAGAGTGTGCAATTATATGAATGTTGTTCATCTGCAATGTACCAAATCTATTTTCTTGTCTGCTTATTACTTAGCAAAAAATTACCGTCCCTTTTCAGACCATTTTAATTTGCATGAACTCCAACAACTAAATAGTGTTAATATTGGCGTAGGAATGCATTTAAGATACAGTACTGTTCATATACTTGAACACGTCTCTAACAAAATGAAAAATCATGTAGTTAAGAATATCAAGGATATTCCTGGAAAAATTAACATTTTTATTGATGAGGCCAATAGTTAAGTTGTAAACCAACTCTTATTATGTACAACAGTGCAGCCATGCTATTAATTTTTGAACTTACTTGAGATTCTAGATCAAAAGACTGACACAATCCTTACAACTTTAATAGAATGCTTGAATGAACATTGGTTCACAGAAGATTACCTTTAACAAGAGTTAGTCACATTCACTACTGATGGTACAAGTACAATTCCAGGAAAACAATGTGGAGTAGCGATACAACTGTTGGAGAAATTCCCAGATATTTTTGTGTGGCATTGCATTAACCATAGGCTAGAGTTTTCCACTATACAGTGAAACACCAGTGAATCAAAGACAATTACGAGAATGTGCTGCTGAGCTTGATCAGCAGATTGGTAAAATAGGATGCGTATAGAACATTAGGTGGGTAGTTAGCTTATTCAGGACTGTTTCAGCAGTATGGTATGGTTATAGTGTTTTGTTCCGTAATTTTTCACAAGCAAAAGAGGACATGATGAGAAGTTCAACACATATGCTTTTGTACAATGGATTGTTGAAGCACCATTCATCCAGACAATTAATTTTAGACCTAGCTATCACGTACAGTATGATGCTTTAGCAGAACTAGCCATGCTTTCCGAAACTTTACAGAACAGGGGCACAACAGTTGTATATGCAAATATGCTCATTCGATGAAGCATTAGATTTATTGAATCCCTTAAAGAGAAAGCATGAAAAAGAATGTTTGAGGCTTAAGTAGCTATCAATGAAGAATAGTTTTGTTCTTGTTCATTGACAAATAAAGCAAAGCTTGTTTCCATCAATCATCAATCTGATGTTGAGTTGGCTGGCAGGAACTCAACGTGCACATTTTTCCGTGTAAGTTTTTAGGGTGTGCTGCACATTGGTTCATGAAAAAAAGAATTTTTCTGTTTTTGACTGTAATTTTTCTGTCCAAACAAATCAAAAACTCAGAAAAATATTTTGCATGTCATCCAAGAAGACATGTTGCTTTTGTACACACAAGGCGGCGACTTCACGTTCTTGAAGCAACAAGGTTTTTGTGCCTTGCCTATCACAATAAGAGGCAACTTTTCAGAACCATCCACATTTGTACAAACAACACTGTTAATCCTTTTTTTTTTATTACCATGACATTCATCTCCCTTGAAGACAAATGTTGAGTCGGGTAACAAATTAAAAGAGAGACCACATTCGTCTGCATTAAAGATATCTTGTGCCTTATATTCAGCCAACAGTGGAGGTAAGGTTATGTTTTTGCATGCACTCACCGTTTCTTCACTTACACTTGCAGATCACCCACAAACAGTTTTATATACAATTCCTGCACATTTTCTAAATCTGTAAAGCCACTCATTTGATGATGTGAATTGTATGTTCAATCGCAATGCAATTTCTTCTGCTTTTTGTCTTATTACTGTACCATGGATAGGAATGTTCAAGGCTCGTTTCTGCTGAAACCACTCAAAAGTATTTCTTCAAGTTTGGAATATTTTGACGTTTTTAACTTCATTCGATGAGGTTGTGCTGCTACAGAATGCTGAAGAAACTGGTCTTGTTTGACCACAATACTGTTTAAAATAAAAACAGGCAACTAAAATTGTTTGGCAACTGTCACACGAGCCAGGTTGGGATTACTGCTTACATAGTTAATGATGTCCGGTTTTTCAGATACCGATAATGCTTTACGCAACCTCTTTAACCATCCTTATAACACGAAAAAATTGTAAAATACAATTTTAGTAAGTTTGACCATAAAGCACGCCTCACAAGGTCGAAGGAAGTTTTGATGAAACTTAACGGCACACCACAATTTTTCACTAATGTTCAACCAAACATCTGCTCATGATCATATGGATCCAGAGAGACTGTTTTAATCCGTGCCACTATTATAACGGCCATCTTGCAAAACATGAACAGCACGCTGCAAGCTGATCCAATACTCTGACTGTTCACTTTACTTGCTGGCGCTAGCGCAAATAATGCATATTTTTTCAGGCGCAAAAACTGTGGAAAGCTAATAAATGCTGTAGTCTTAAGGGGGTTTGGTGTATTATAGTACTATTAAATATTCAAATGACATTTTTCACAGTTACGCACGTATGAAATAAAACATTTGGAAAAGGTTTAGAACCAGTGGGGAAAATGTGATGCAGACAGACGTGACACTGGCTATCTTTCATTGGCGTGTGCCCTTGTTTATATTGGCAGTTGTTTTAGAAAAAATAGGGTTAGGAAGCATAAAATCTAAATGTTATTTTGCCTGGTCGAGAGAAACGTGCTATGTGAAATATCAAAGTAAAAGTTTTCTTCCGAAATTTGGCACCATAAAATTAAGGTGCGTGAATAATGTCAGGGCAAGAACTATGCCAATAAATACGTATTTAAAATTTATAATCTTATGAATGGGTAAGATTTTAACTAAATTATGTGCTTTTTAAGCAGAAAATTTTTATAAGCAGGAACATTTTAAGTAGGATAAATATGCATTACATGTATAGGTTATTGTTTTGGGATTTATATAACACAGCTTCTTAAGTGGGAAACTATCTTAAGCGGGATCTTCTTAAACGAGTTTGACTATATATATAAAGATACAATGGATCACACACGCGCTGGGGCTAGCAGCGAATATATTGCAGTGCACATGTAGCTGGGCGAGTGCCTAGATCCTCTGCAGCACGGCCGGGCGTAGTGACTCACATCTGACGATCGGTCCGAGAGCCTCAGGGCTGGACAGCTGTCGGTTGGTCGCTACAAGCTGGTGGGTGCCGGCAAGCTGCCCGCCACACGATTATTCTGGTGGGTGGGGGCCAACCGGCCAGCGCAAGTGCCGTCGTTATAGGGCCGGTTCACTTTGTAACAATGGCCCGGTGTTGATAAAACATGCTGATACATGTGCTATTCACGTCAATGTGTTAAATTTATACTAAATGTAGGCGGCGTGTTGGCCTCTGCACTGGCACAATGAGGCCCGGCAATGTTTACGGGAATATAAAAATTTAGTGCAGTCTACTTGAAATATTAATTATCCCGAATTTTTCATTAAAAACTTCTGACGTGACCTATACACCCACACGGCCTTGCTTGCCAAAATATGGTAACATAAGAACACATTTTACAACAAATGACCACCAAAAAAAATAGCATATTACATAGCAATGGGCATGCATAAACTAAAAAAAAAAATCATTAAAAAAAGGGACATTTAATTAAATTTAAAGTTATACACACACTGATTAAAAAACTAGTCTGTGTAATGTGCCACTGTTTTTACAGCAAAAGAGGTGGGATAATGGAAGCGAAAAAAAAACCGGGAGAGTAAGGCAGAGGCAGCGGCATGTGACTTGGACAAAGAAGCCTTACTGACCTGGACAGCAAACTCCCCCCTCCCCCACCATGTATCTTCAAGGGACAATACACAAGTGCCCCCTTCTGGCATGAAGTACTTTATTGCTTCATGCTGCTTGGGACAACAAATGTCAGAGTCTATGACCGCAACTTGAGAAATGAAATGCGCGACCACTAACATGAGTGAAGGCTAGTTTTCCGTAGACTAAAACCGTGGATAATAGAAACTTGTACTGGAGAAAAGGTCTACAAAAACAAATCCGCTCATAATTGAAACCGCGGTACAGGATACCTACAGGACACAGCGGTTGACGAGGGATTACTGTATCTATTTTTAAATGTGTCTCAAATATTCGACCCAAGCTTTTCATGATCATAATAGAGGGGTTTTACTGTAGTAGTTGTGTCCGTATCTTTAATTGATATGCCACAGTATGGGGAAAAAAAACGGCAAAAATCTGTTAATATATAGCTATATTCGATTCCTGCTCTCGCTTGGACTGTTATGTTTAAATGGAATTTGTTTTCATTTAACAATAACGTTCGATGCACATAGGCCAAGTTGTTTGAAACCAAACACGTTGACAGCACAATGACTGTGAACGACTACGGAAAAGCAAAACTGGTTCATGAAAACGGGATCAAGGTAGAAAGGGCAGGATTCTATTTATTGAACAAAGCGCTTGGTTTCGTTAAAGAGGGTGGTTAGAAGGCAAGGCAGAAGAATGCGACACATGAGAGCGGCACGCAGAGGCGGGGCGAGGAAGTGGAATAACAGCAGACAGATAACAAAAGTGTGCTTCACACGGTCACAAGTCCCAGCGCAAGCCTGTTTCGCACAATCTCGCAGTACATGTTTCAACTCGTAAAATTACAATTTTTCATGGAATATTTTTGCGATTTTTTGACAGTTCCTCAAAAAGACCTCATAAAAATCGCGTTCTCGCAGTTGTCGTGCTCGCTACAGCAGGATTCTACTGTACTTCCTTTAAAATTATCGGCCAAACAATTTTTTTTGTCTGGTTTCTGATCCCTCAGTCATTATTTTGCTCTTGAATTTTTTTCTAACATTAACAGTAAATTTTTTTTCTGAAATTTAGCAGCTTGCTTCCCATTTCTTTGCTTTTGTCAAGTACAAAATGGTTGTGACCAACTTGGTCGTAGCTCTAGTGGAATTCAGCTGACCGACACTGCAGCAGGGAAGTCCCTTTCAGACATAACCAACAGCCACAAGTGTTGAGGAAGAAAATTGCAGATCTTGGGATCTCCTCGCCTGTGTCCAACATGGTCAGCTGTCCCACGTCGAGCCGCTTATTTATTTATTTTTCTCAAATCTGTAACAACAGTTTACCAGCATCAGGCATAGCAATAACACAACTGGGACAGCCAGTTTTAATTTTGTTTCTTTAGGTCAGATCACAAATTAACCTGTCTAATTATAATTAATCTTAACAACAGTTCAGGCAACACATGCACACACTTCCACAACTGTTTTTAGGCCTGGTCAATCTACTAGCCGGCCTAGGGATGATCACAGTTCAAGGAAGTCCTTTTTCAATCATCACACTGAGTAGAGGTAGTGAGTCCTTTTGCTTCGTGAAGGTAGCATTCATGGCTTGCCTCTTCCGGGTTCCATCAGGTTGGGAACGAAGGGGTGGGGGCTGGCCAAGTCACCAGGAACGGGACCACCACCACTGCTGGACGACTGCCCCACCCGAAAGCCAACTTCTGCAGCCCAAGAACCCAGGTCATGGGCTCAAACCAATAAGGGGTCGTATGACCTCTCTTCATCCATTGACGAGAGCTTCAAAACCCCAGGCCAACAGGGGGAGCACCTACCACAGATGTTCATCAAGACAACACTAAGCTCTCGTGAGACGATGATATCAAGACTGGCATCAAGTTGCTGCCTCAGCTTACTAGCAGGAAGACTGGTGCTCCAAACATCTTCACGGTATGAGCGATGGGCAATGTTCTTTTGGTTGTTTTTTTTTTCACTTGCAACACAGTTCAGTTCAAACAAAAAGGAAAAATTAAGAAACAGTTCACTCAATTTATCTCCTTTTCATCATTTTCTTTTCACTGGAACACTGCTTTTAACTGGAAGTGTTTTGAGGTCCTCACTACGATCACAGTTTATCACTAGACTAAATTCACAGGCACACTGCCAAAAAATTAGGTTTCTGAAAACGTATCCATTGCTTCATGTGAGGTACTGCTCGAGGTTGAAGAAAAGTCTATTGCCTGATCTTTCCCACCCTGCAAGCAATTACAGGAAAGTCAACCCCAAATAAAAATTAAAAGAAATTTTCATCATCAAAATAGAAGTACTCTAAAATACCTAGACCTATAGTTATAGCTAATCTCTGTCAGCAGAACACCAACTTCTCCTCTCGATTAGGTTAATAACTGATTTGGGGTCCAAAATTTCAGAAAAATACACATGACCCTAAATAAGGTTCTTTACAAGTTAACACAAAAAAATTTATCTTAATTAAAAAAACTTTAGGAAGTGCATTTCCTTAATTCCTAACAAATAAATTAACATATTTACAAGACTTTGTACACTGTTAAGACCTGACATTTATATCTTTAGTTTTTTTTAAATTTATTTATTTGCAAGACCTGGTTAAATAGCGGTTACCTGGCTTGCTCAGCTTCAAAACTTAACTCAAACAACAGCCAAAGGCTTTTCATAACCTATACTTAGTTTACTCAACTTATAAATCAGCTTTAGATTCTAAGGTAATTACTTCTACCTTAGACATCTCATATTTAGTTGTGCTGAAAAGTAGAGATGGGTCGAACATTCGAATTTCAAACCGAACCCAAACTTTACGGTTACGTTCGGGTTCGGTTCAAAATTTATTGCCATGTCAAAAAGCGGTACAACGAAAAATTTACATGAGTTTGTGTTCCGGTTCGAAAATGTGTTAAAAAGAAACATCATTAACGAACTTTGAAACTAACGTAAGTATTTACTTGTGTACAGCATGCCCTTTTTTTCCCCCAAAATAAAGGAAAACATTTCTGTAGAGTGGTAGTCGTAAATTATCCACTACTAACTGTCCCATGATGTTAAAAGGGAAGTGCAGTGGAAGAGACTAGAGGATTGCTACCTGGGTGGCGAAGGGAAGAGACAATAAGTTTTTTTTAGAGAAGAGTAGTGTCTCACATTCCACCAAAGCAAAAAAAAAGCACCAGCACTGCAAAAAAAAAGTACCGGCATGGCAAAAAAAAAAAAAAAAAAAAAAAGAACCAGCACAACAAAAAAAGAAACAGCATGCCACTGCTTAAAAGAAGCAAAAAAAGAAAGCAGCTGACAAATTAAGTTTCTCTTTTAAGGACTGGCCCTGCACAAAAGAAGCAAAAAAAAGGGAATCCAGTGCCCACCTCAGTTATTGACAATCTTCCTAACGACCATAAAGTTACCCTGATCTTACAGAATGCCACATTGTTTTGGATTTTATCCCCATAAGTTACTTAATTAAAATATTTTCCAAATATATCACAATAGCCACAAATTAATTTAAAATAAAAGAATAATATTGGTTACATACTTACTAACAAGGTCACACAACAAATCGTTAGAGCAATTTTAGTTTATATATATATATATATATATGTGTGTGTGTGTTATGTCACATTGTTATTTTTCAACTTCTGTGAAGTGAAGTACCGTATTTACTTGTGTATAGTCACACAATGATTTTTGCAACAAATTCCTAGATATTATATATATTATATATATATATATATATATATATATATATTATATATATATATATATATATATATATATATATATATATATATATATATATATATATATATATATATATATATATATAATATATATTCACTTCACAGAAGTTCAAAAATAACAATGCGACAATAACAAAAATTACCGAAAAAGTCATATGTGATTATTGTTTTTGTAGCATTGATGACAGAATTATATCTTGAACTCTATAGTGTGTATAATCAGGTGCTATTCTTTATTTAAATGATTGTATACAAAATAAGTGATTTGCTTGAATTTTTGAAAAATGATATCTTCAATTAACATTTTTTTTTGTGTTCCTAATTTGTGGTTTTCACATACCACATCTAAAACGACTAGAAAGACACATTTCCCACTGTTATGATAAATTATCATATCAATCAAATCTATAAAAACCAAAAGTTAATATGTTAATTTTGTATCTTTTTCCCAAATTTGGCCATTACATTTTGGAACTATTAGTGGTGAAACTGTGCAGGTTGTGTGTATGTATATGTATTATGTGCAGGTGTATTATATATATATATATATATATATATATATATATATATATATATATATATATATATATATATATATATATATATATACACACACACACACACACACACACACACACACACACACATACATACACTGTGTGTGTGTGTGCACGCGTGTGTTGCCACCGCAGCCTTGAAGTCCTGTAGCTCGGCTTGAACATCAGGGTTTCCCTCCTTCTGAAAAGATGTGTATAGCACAGTTAGGTGAAACACTCAAATCAATGGGGGTACTCCTACAACAAAATTTCACAGCAGCAGTACACATTTCCACAAAAGGAAAGAGCACAACACACATTTTGACACATGCAAATTACACCTAACAACAACACAGTAAATTGGTAAGTAGGAAGAACAGGGGGGAGGGGAAGGTGCCTCATCAATATTCCACATTTCCACATCCTAACCCGCTGGAGGGAGGGTCGGGAGAGGCTACCTCAATCTTCACCGCCACCGTCCACTTACCACCTCTCACATTAGGGGCAACTAGCACTCCCCTCAGTAGGATGTAGGGGAACCGCTCCTCGAACCACTCTGGCCAGTCTTCCCCTTCACTATGACTGAACCAGACCTGCAGCCAACTGGACTTTGTCTGCATTAGGACCTGGATAATTTTGCGACTAAAAGTACCTGGAACTAAACTAAGCAAGCACAACACATACACAACCCTAGGCCCTACCTTAGGGCACTGATTACACCAAAAATGTGACTGCCATCTCAAAATCAAAAACTATCCCCTCAACTGAGCGTTTCCCTTATGCCTAATTTTGCTACACATCTTAATTCATGCTCAAAAACAAAGGCCTAATCACATTTCCATACTTTTACTTAATTCCAAAAGTAAATTCTACGTTCCACCAAAAGGGAAAAACGAAATCGAATGAGAGAGAGAACACACTCAAGAAACAAACAACAGCAATAACAAAAAACACACCTAGAAAACAGACTTATAAGTAATTTAAAATAATTAATTACCTTAAATTACTTAATTAATTAAGATTACCAAATTAATCTTAACATACATAATGTTCCTTAAGCATTTACACACTTTCTCAAAATCAGCAGTCGCCTAGAGGTATTATGCTACTCAACAACCCAATAAACTCACTGTGCCACTTCCCAGCAGCCCACAAAAGAGTCACTACACCTACCAGGGTAACTTATGGTGAAAAGATGAAAATCGACCAAAATGTGCACCCTCACACTAACAAAATAGACGGTGCTTGACACCACAATGTGACGAATAAGTGGGGTTAAGGAATATGTTACACCGGAGAAAGGGAGAGGGAAGTGATGAGCACTCAAGTAACTACCAATTAATTTACATTACCCGGCGAACCACACCATATTGTTGCATAGAGGATGGGAAAAGAGGGGGAAAGTTATATCAATAGGGAAAAAAATTAAAAAAGAAAAGAAAAATTAAGTTTAGTCTTAAAATAAAAGAAACTGAATGGTAACTACCTCCACCACCAGGCTGTTAATTAATACCACAGCCAAAAATGATAATCAATAATGGGGGCCGCCTGGAAGCCCTTAGATTCTAAAAAATTAATCCAAGAGGATTTATTCCAATATTCCCAGTTTCTAAGGATTGATGTGTGTGTATAGAGAAAAATACTCATTAAAAAAAAGGAATAATGATTTTAAAAAAAAAGGGGAGGATAGGGATAGTGGATAGCAATAACTCAGAGGGGCAATAGGGAGAGGATAGGGAATCTTTTCATGACTCTAAAAGGGAGGACACCTAGAAAAATGGCACTCGGTAACCTACACACCTAACCCAAGTCCAAAATCAAATACTAAAGTTAACTTTCATGGTACACTTGATTCTAATATTTCTCCAGCCTGTATGAGCGAGAGATAGAGAGAGAGTGGTTGACAGAGATACCTGTTTCGTAAATTAATTAATTAAAAGTGTAAAATAATGCCTCACATGTCTTTTTTTCAATAAATTTTCAATCATAAATGGCAATTTAAAGTAATAAACCAATGCTAATTTATCGTCATCAAACCAAGGGGGAAGGTAAAAATCCTGCTAAAACAAATAACACCAAGTCCAAAAGACAAAATGAGTATTTATTGTTTCAAAACTTTAAATACATAAATATCACAAAAAGAAAATAATCTGGTGAAAAAATTTAGAAAACTTTGTTTAAAAACAAAAAAGAAAAATTATTACCAAATGTTATATCAAAAAACACACACAGTCTCCATTTGAAAAGAAAAATTTGAAATCTGTATGATAAGGTATCCTAGAACAAAGGTCTGAATAACAGATTGGTTACACTCTACAAAAACCTAATCTTCCAAGCAGTGAGTGGTCAAAGAATAAGTGGTGAAATTAAAAAACAATAAATTCTTACTTATTTTATATAGACTGAAAATGATACAGAATAGGAACTGAATGGACTATGTCAAGATAAGACACCAAATCTGAAAGAAATACAATGAAAATGTTGAGAATTGGTTATTGACAAAAATTGAAATAATTCTTTTCAGTCGTAAACTTTCACACAAACATCAATACTAAAGAGAGCAACTAAAAGATAAGTTTCGTTCTTTAAAAATCCTGATTTAAAGTACAAAAATAAAACAAGCAAGGGTCCAAAATAAGGTTCTCTTACCAAAAAGGGTAAAGGAAAATTAATAGGCTTTATCATTTGGCTAACTTACAATAGAAAGATGTTAACTATCTTACACAACAATCAAAATTCAAAAAGGTATAAAGATGTTAGAACATACATTTGATTTAATAAGGCCCTTCTCATAACACCACACTTTTAGGTCAGTTACTCTTAACATCTAGCTTAAACATGGAATCCTGAAGGTTGGCCAAAAAGAAAATCAATCAGCTTAAATAATCTGCTAAACAACCCGACACAGATTCTACAGTTTGTAGGTTGGAATACACAATCATTGTTGATAAATGGTTACTGCTGGGGCAACCTTCAAACAAAAACTTTGTAGCAAATAGAAATGCCAACCTGAAAAACAAACATTTACTTCCACGAGGTACCTTAGTAGCTAAACCAGTGCTTATGTACAACACACAAATATAGTTAACAAAAGCGTCTAAATCTTAAAAGAGACAGTCTTACCTTAAGACTGTACCCATGGCTAACGACAGTATACTCTCTCTCTCTCAGGTCTCTGACCACTAGACTCGTCTATCCACCGACAAGCACAACCAACCAGACTAACTTGAACTGACTCCCTGACTGACGAACTCTACCTTAAATTATCTACTATTTATTAGATTGCCCGGGGCCATTCCTCCAGAAAATTCTGAAGGAATACTCCGATCAATAACAAGAAAAATCAAGAAAACTTATCTCATTTCCTGGTACGGTCACGACCTTCCTCCAAGGCCGAAGTGATACTCCCTCACTCGATCATGCCATCTTGCAGACTACTGCACGACAACAACTCTACTACTCTCTCTGTCCTCTTTTTGTTGTCCTGGAGCGCCATTGGCCTCTGTCAATCAGAACGCGCCAAGACTCCACCTGGCAATCACGTGCTACCAGAGACATCCTACCACATTCCCTCCTTTCCCCTTGGTTGCCCAAGGGTTCCAGCTGCTGGAATCAGCCAGACGCCTACCTCTTCTCCCTCTCACAGCCCTAAATCTCCGTAGCTGCTTGCTCATGCACAAAGCCTCGCCCATGCCAGCTCAGGGTTTGGCCTGTAAAACATCTGGATTGAGGTGTGTCTAAACTTCGGGACACTCCCCAAATAAACAGATCCTGCTGATCAGGAATTTGCTGCATTTCACAGCATCACAAATTCTTTCAGGTGTCTATCTGGATAAATCGGTCCTGATTCAGTTTAAAAAAAAGTTGCAGCTGCCAGCACACACCATCTGGAGTTTTCTCCAAACTGAAAAAGGTCCAAAAGAGAGAGAGACAGAGAGAGAGAGAAAAAAAAATCCCAAATGAAATCAATTAACCTAACCTGCTCTTTAAAACAAAATTAATAAATAAAAATTGGATATAAACAAAAATAACCAAAAATGCAACAGTACTGATCTGAAACAAAACCGAACCTTAAATTTCTTAGAAAAAATTAAAACTAAAAAAAGGGGGGGGGGGGGGGGAATTCCTATTATGGTAAAGGTATCTAAACAGAAAAATTCTAAAAAAATTAGTTACTATTTTCACAAAAGGCAAAATTTTTAGAGGGTGACACACAACTCATTCACCATGACATCAATCTCATATAGACAACGAATAATGCCCCCAATTAACTTTACAGCTTGCTTCTCCAACAAGGAATATGAATGTTTGAACATCTTGTGTAGAGTCGCACGGCCTTGTGCAATAGTTGTGGTTTGTGTTGACATTTTATAAATGATTAATACAAACTTGTAGCTGATCGTGATGTGAAAGGTAAAGGAGGTATCTATCAAATTGAAGTTGGGCAAACCTTAAAAATCACAGTTAAAGTACATAAAATTAATACAATTTATTCCATAGTATAATTACAACAGAATTTTCTGCTTCAATTCTTCAACATCTGCAGAAGATGTGAACTTGCATAAGCTGACGAATTACAGTACTATACAACTGGGACAACACACATGCACAAACAACTGTGGTCATAAAAATGTCAGTAGTATACAATTAGGCCAGCAGAAGCAGACAGGCTCAGGTCGTGGTGCAAAAATAGACACACCACCCCCTCCCTCCCTGGAGCAATAAAGCAACCCCTGCCACCTTCGTCCCTCACAGCAGGGAGATCTCCATGGGTATCCCTTTATTATTTTCTAATTTCTTTCTGTGTGTCCTTAACACAGTTATTAGAATTGTCCTGCGATATTCTTAATTTTAAAGACAGTGCAGATTTATTGTTGAATTCCTTTGAAATTTCCCCCACTGAGGAAAATTCCCAGCCATTTCCTGCAGTATTTCAAATCACATAGATTTCCAACTTTCCCCAAATTTTCTGATCGATGGACACTGTTAATACAAAAGGAACAATTAAACTATGTACATCTTTCACATATTGATACTAAGTACCTCAGTGTTATAGCTCAAAAAAACTGGATTACCCTGCAATATGGATCATAGAAATCTCTATTAAAAGTAACAGTGTCAAAAATGAAATATGAACTGACAATTTACATTTATTTGGGTTGATTCAATTTGATTCAACATGATTCAACATGACAATTTTCTGGAATACAGCACTTTGTTTGCTCAAAACTGTTACTCCTGAAAAATAGCACATTTTGAGTTGTAATACTGTTTTACTAAGGTAACAATAAATAAAAACTGCAAAAAACCAATATACACATCATACCCTTACTTCCAGATGAAAAGTTTTTAAATCTATTTTAGTTCTGAAAGATAGGTTTATATGTATCTAAAAAGAACCTGCTACATGCTTTTCTTTATATAAAAAATTGTCCAAAACTAGAAATATTTTTTGGACAGTTTTATTACTGTACACACAGCAACTAAAAAAAAGATTCCCACTGTTTAGAAATACCAGATCATATACACTTGTACAAACTGCCACTAATACCTTAACACTAAGTGCAAAAAATTACTGAACCAGTTATTTAAATTTACCAATATCCTCACTCGCAGCTCTGACTAGCCTCCTGGCTATGAATATAGGATCCTCTCCACCCTCAAGCATGCGTGTCAACCAATAGAGTGCAGCATTATCATCTGATGCTCTTATGGACTTGTGTAGGGCTGAGATAATGTTGTAGTGTTCGTCTCCTTTCTTATCATACAGGAGATGAGAGCGCTGTAAATAAAGAACACTTGTTCACAGCAAAAAAACCTAGTTTTTAGTTGAAAATTTTTTAAACAGAATGATTATTACTTCTCAGGCAATTACTTTACTTTGGTTATTCCATTTTCTGACAGTATGGAGTAAGTAGTCTCACATCAAACCACTCAAATCCCTACTTTTTAAAACACATTTCAAAATAGTATAATACGAGGTTCTGGTTACCTCTAGATAGGGGATGTACATTTATACGTCATGAATAGCAATCAGAAAAACTAGAGGCTAAAATTAATATGAGCTACAAAGTGCAGTCCTCAGAAAATTCCAGAAAGCATTTTGTCATAATTCACAAAACCATTATCAAGCAAAATTAATATATTATTATTAGGTATATTAAGGTTCATACACTAATTTCAAGTATTGCACAACAAATGAGTTTGGCAAATTTTCTTATAAAATGTACTTGTAATTAGTTCTTAAGGTTGAAGTAAAGCAACTGCCTATGGAGCACTGCACCCAACTATAAACGTGAAGAACTCATAAAAAAAGTAGTACAGATACAATGAAAATTGTCAGAAAAGTGGGATTTATGCTGTATATGAAAGAAGAATGTACATATATATTTTGCAACATTATAAAATATTTTACTACAATATACCTTTTCGATGTAAAAAGTTAATTGATCAATAAAGTCCACATTTTTAACAAAATTTAAGAGCATTTCCATTCTGGATAATTCAGAAAGCAGAATTTACAATAAAATCTTCTTCAAGAAATATTGTTATAATATTTACTATGATTGCATGAATGTAAGAAAATTGTAATAATAATGTACGAAATAATTTTTGTAATTGATTTTATGTGGGTCCATTTGTTGTAAACATTTATGACTGAAATTGACTTAAATAAATTTAATTATTAAATTGACATAATACATAATTATTACAATTCTCTTACATACAATCACAGTAAATATTATGACGATCTTTCCTGAAGAAGATTTTATTGTAAATTCTGCTTTCTGAAGTATCCAGAATGGAAAAGTGCTTAAATTTTGTTAACAATGCGGACTCTATCGATTGATTCATTTTTTTACATTTAAAAAGTATATTTTAGTAGAATATTTTATAATGTTGCAAAATATATACATTCTTCTTTCGTATACAGCATAAATCACACTTTTCTGACAATTTTCATGGTGTATGTACTACTTTTTACGAGTTCTTCATATTGTATAGTTGGGTGCAATGCTCCATAGGCAGTTGCTTTACTTCAACCTTAAGTGTTAGCTGAATACATACAATTTTTTGGAGGTATCTATGATGTTAGGCAGATAATTTGTTACACTTTTTAGAAATTATAACCACATTTTATAAAAAAATTTGCCAAACTCAAATTACCTAAAATAAGGTTCTTAATTTGTAATCTCTACAATACCAATTAATATTTTTGACAAATTGTTCAAACTTAATACTTTTAAAATCATTTTCATAGACCCACAAATTATATAAACTGTCATCAGTATTTGCCTTTATTTGATTTACAGATGTATTTACCACCAGATAGTTCAGAAATAAACTGTTAAATTGAATGATGTCCACATTCAAATTTCCCTGCCTCTTAAAATACAGGACAAATATAACCATGAGTAATACCAACAAAAAAGGTCACAAAAATAAGAAGCTTTCATTTCATTGGCATTTCATTAATTGCATATATCATAGGACATGTTACAATTCTCTAACATGTAAGCACAGCAAACACTTATTGTAATATGATGACCACTTGGCAGAGTAAATACAACTTCTAAACAGACAGTGCTGGTTTGAAAAATGTGCCGGTGACCAGAATCTCCTAGACAAAAATATAGAGGATAGATAAAAGATAATTTAAAGGTATATGTGAAATCAATTGCATACATTATCATGAGGAAAATTCTATGAAATTTCAAAATTTCTAGTTCACCCATTTCCAACTATCAGAAGCACAGAGTAAGTGAAAAATGTGCACAATTGGGTACTCCATAAACTGACAGATCATCAAAAATGTAGCAATAACCTGTTAGTTCATCATCACAATGATACTCTATTTAATCACATTGTGACATGATGAGAAATGGAGTGGGGTATGGTGTGACATTGGAGATAGCCCCCACGTCTGATGAATCCACCAATGATATCTCATATTGTGCAGAAATGTATGAAGTGCACCAGCAGTTGGGTAGAAAGTAAACACCATTGAACAGAAAGAGTCTTCTACTTTGGGAGACAATGCCAAACCTCACATGAAACAAAATTATGAAACAGAAGCTACGTAATATGATGTATGAAGTAAAGCCAGGATACTCAGTACTCCCCAGATTAAGAACCATCAGACTACCACTTGATTATACATTTAAGTACCTACCCAATAAACAGGATGTTCAACAAGAAGTTACTGATGTAACGGATGAGCTTACTTTCCACTATATATGTGCAATTAATTCCAAAATTCTTAAAAATCTATATGGTAGGTAGACTGGGATGTCTTGTAATAGCTATTTCATTATAAATGGAACAAGGAACATATACGACACTAGTGAGATAATTAAAAATACACACATGACTTACTTGGGACTCAAACTCAGAGCTCCATGTATTGTAAAATGTCATGAAAGCAACTGCATTAGGAGCATAAACTTAGGTTGTAATTAGTTTAATGTTTTGGTACACAGGTTTTACTAACATAAAATATTTTAATTTTGAAACAAGTATGAGAGGCACTAAATCATGCAAGTTGTATAAAAAAATTTCTATGAAATTTAATTAGTTGTTTACAAAAATACAGTATAAATGTTCCATTTTCTCAACTGGCTCTAATACATATATTTGATGTATCTAATGGATACTGTCAGCAAACATAGTTTGGTTGAATTTTGTTAAATTGTTTAATAGACTGTGGCAATCCTTCATATTTCCAATACATTATTTAAAGTTTTCTTTATTTATTTTATATTTGTACTATTATCTGTGTACTATCACATTATGTATTTTTCACTTAATTTAAGAAAGCACCCTATGAATATGCACGGAAATGTTAAAAGCTATGAATATGCCTGGAAATGTTTATTACCAGCATTTTATTCTCTATCTATGCCATATTGCTGAATTAATATTCTTTGCAGATTGACATCAGGGAAACTTTTATTTTCCCCCAGTTTTGGCACAGGCCTATAGGTTTGGACTCGTGTATTCAATTTCTGAAATGGGCCAATTAGGAATGGCTGGTATCCCTTCCACCATGCCTTGGAGAAGCCTAGTGTCCCTGGTTTGACTGTTAAAAAAAGAGAGAAGCGTTTCAGTGAGTTCAGCGGGCAGACATGCCGCTCGTGCTACTGAGAATAATATTTTTGTTACGCCATTTAATTAAAATAGGACACCTATGCGATGTACATAGGGTAAAAGAATTTTAAGATACTAATATGTATAGTCTATTCTCGATTGGAAGCGACTTAGGAAAATCAACCTTTGTCTAAACACCCTCGGCATAACATGTCAACTTGATTTTCAATAACCTGTATGTCACAAATATATAATACTGTGGTTAACTTTCGAGTACTGTATTATTGAATAAATGAAACTTTACATTAATATCTTCTATAACTTGTAATACTTATTTCTCTTTAAAATATGAATTAACAACAGCGAATGCAGCGACATGTTGGCAACGACCGGTAAGAAATAGTTCACAGTTAAAATATTATTTAAACCTCGTTTCTTAGTATACTATTTGAAAATTAAATGGTGCCTATTGAAATATTTAAATATTTAGGTAGCCCCGATGGCAACATATAACATTTACACAGTTTAAAATAATAGCGGAAAATATCATGAGTTGCCCGTAATGGTACGGTGTTGTTTTATTGAGTGAGAAAGTATCTCAAAAACTGTCTGCTGGGCGAGGCTTGTCGCTTTCTCTCTCTTTCTTCGTCTCTTTCAAACTCTGGAAATTTCACTTCGTTAGTAAGCAACAAATTATAAATGTTTTCAATTGTAGCATATTTCATACTCATTAAAGCACATTAATGATTTTTGTATTTGTAATTTACAACTGAAAAGAGATTTCAATGTTTGAATACTTAATTTAATATATTTAGATATGATGGCGGGGCAGTTACCAAGCGAAGTTGGCAGACGTGGCGAGCCATGACATGACGTGTTGCTTGCCAAAAGAAGCGTAAATTATTCTTTCTCCAAAAAATACTTCAAATTATGTCAGGTTTGTAGACATTGTGTTTTATAAACCTACCTAGGCAAGTTATGATGATGTGATAAATCTGTGTTTCCACGGCAGTAATAAATATACTGTGACACGTGTTTCGTTAATTGTTGCGTCAATGAAATGGCGTGCCTTTGTGCATAGTGGTCGATACGCCGGCCCTGTCTGTGCATGATTTCAAATATTTAATTAGCACTATTTATACGTTTTAACTGTGAACTGTTTTTATGATGAAGTTAATTATTTACATCCAGGCCTGTTTATTTATCACAACTTTGTACCTTTGCCCTAAGGGGTTTGAAACACAGTCCTGCAATGTAATTTTCCACAATCCCAGAAGAAAAATACTCAGTCTAGCCCGATAAATTTCAATAAACGTAATAAAGAGCAAGTAGCAATACATAGAAATATAAGCAGAATAAAAGTTATCGTAGGCTTATTTGTGTGCATGTTCACTGTTATCTTTTAAGTTTGTGTGACAAAAATGAGCAACGCCATTTGCGTGTTTCATTTAATGTGCCTTTTTCAATTGATTAGTTGTTCCTTCATTTTAATATTTATTCCAACTAAGGCCGTCCTTTTAAAGAAATGACCCAACACATATCAATAACAAAAGGATAATTAGTACAGCCCTTTACATCGCAGCTGTAAAAGTGTTAAACACAGTCGCAGCGAAATACTAACGTGCATTACATGTATTGAGCTGTGTTGTGGAAAACAAATATGTTAATGTAAAATAACTGTAAGAACTGTCCTCAATTCAGGCATTTTTAAAATGTCATAAAGCTGACTTAAATTATGTTAGAGGCCTAAACTGTGAATATTTTTACGGAATGGTTTTTGGAATATGATAGAATTCTTTGAGAAGCTGTAAACAGTAAACAGCACATTTGACAGGTATAAAAGTAGAAGTCACATTTCAATGTTTATTTTTAGGTGTAGTGAAAGTATACGAACATAGTACACACAATGGAATGTAAACATTGATTTTAACAGATGCTACATGGCATTCACATGGCAATGTTTGTTTAAACGTGGCGGAAGGATACGAAATGGTCCTGCAAAGTAGATATTTAGCAGGGCTCCGAGAAAGTTGCTTCCAATGGGGAATGGACTATAGTGAAGTTATTATATACCGCCCACAACATTAGCCCAATGACAGTAGCAGAAGAAATGCACAACATTAGTTGTTTTATCATGTAGCTAGTTGTGAAATTCATTTTGGCCTTATTAGCCTCTTGGGATATTTAACTTTTGGCATTATAAACGTTAAACAATATTGATTTATAGGGATTTTCAAAATTAAGTAAGCATTTGCTGAAGACAAATGCAGATCTCTACAGCATGGTGAACTGTGTAGTTATAACTACGTTCTTGAACAATACCTTAGTGTACCATGTATTATATATTGTTACATGCAGCGGCTCTGAGCGTGTACGGCACGGATGGTTTATTGACATGCACACCCTATCAGTTGCAACCAGAGATGGAGTGGCTTTTCATAAAGGAATGTTTACAAAGCGTGCCTGTAATGCCTATCAGGGCGTATGCCATTCCCGACCTTGGATATCGGGTGTCTTTGCGACTCCTGAAGAATGCTCTGGGTGATAACCTCGTTGCTGTCAGCTAGACTTGGGATACAGTAAACTTTCCAGGTCAAACCAGCAGAATATAAATAGAGCATTAGGCCTCTGAACAGACAGTTGTTGAATGGATGAGTTTCATCAATAGATGACTAGCGAGAAGATAAGTTCATGGCGAGAGAAGTGACCAGTGGGAGGAAAATCTGTGACTGTGAACATCAGAGCAGTGAAGAGTACAACTGCGGGCTGGAGTGTTGGACTGGATGCGTGAGTGAAAGACATTACAAATGATGGCAACAAATAGACTGAATGTGTGTAAATTATGAGTATGAGTTGATTGACAATAACCAAACAGAAACATTAAAGATGTTAGTTACAGTTGAAATAGACATTAAATATTGCACTCTCTGAAATATAAAGGGGTAATAGTGGAGATAGAAAGTTTAAAGCTGTAAATAATAGGTGTGTGAATAAAAAAAAAAAATCAAATTTTGTTATTTTATTTGTACTAACACCTTCATCCCTCATGAACTCAGATAAGCCCCTCAGGCATCCATGTAACACTGGTGCCAGAAGTGGAATAGAGGCAATTATTAATTAATCAGTTATAAATAAAGTTAGGCTATAGGCAGGGATTTTTTCTCGAAGAAAAGGTGGCGGAACTCTTAGGGAATACTTGAGTTGAAAATACCTCGCTAGAAAAAAAAAAAATATATATATATAATGACTATATATATCACTCTCATAAATAGACAGACATATACTAGCAGTGTCTACAACTAAAACACTAACACACATGACTGTACAAAGATACTAGAACCATTTACAATATGTATGTAATATTCATTGTTCTTTTATATGTCACCAATTTACTGAATGTGTTCCAAGTTTGTGTAAATCTTCTGCTGCGTGAAGTAAGTAGGGTTTTTCAAATAACTTTCCAAATTTTAGCCATTCCTCCATTTTATTCTTTATCCTTTGTTCTTGATTTACTGTTGGAGTCTATGACAGTCACATCCTCGAAGCAGTCATGTCTTCACATACTTTAAATGAAGGTTCGAAGCTGATTAGAGGGGGCCCAACAATCCTTATGAACATGATATTTTTAATTGTCTCTGTCAAAAGAGCAGCCCTGTCTGGTGATACAATGATGTACATTTGGGAAAACCCCTTTTACACTCACTTGATAACACAGGAATGATGTGCAGTATGTTCTTAAGATGAAGTAGTTTTCAGGCATTACATCAAGAGATTTCACAAATTCCCTGAAAGTACGAATCAATTCTCTTTCACTGAGCTTAAGTCTTTTTTGATAGTTCACAGAGTTCTTCTTCTCCAAAAAAGAATGTTTTCTTTTGCACCTGTTGGCCAGGTCCTGAAATCTAAAACTGTTGCACACCTTGCCATTTCCACATCACTATTACAAAGTAGTCATTTCTGAATGAAATTTTTCAAGCTCTCATAGAAAGCACTTGGGGAAATTGGTGGATCATCTAGTTTGCCTTTCTTATGTAGAACACCACCACAAAACTTTAGATTTTCTGCAGCTTCATGTGATTTTCTGTATGCTGAACCTGGACATGTCTTCCTTTTCTCCAACACTTCAACAAGATCTTTGACTTTCAAATGGGCTTTATGAAGATCAATGTTTCTTTCTTGTAGGTTCAAGGCTAACTTCTGATAGTTCCTGGAGAGAATCACACATTAGTCCAAGATATAAAATGAACTCAATTACAGATATTTTCCTCAGCAAACCCTCATACATCGCACAATCCTTTTTGTCTCTTGTCCTGTCTTCCTTGGCTTCTTCAAAATGTAAAACCATAGCTTTATAATTTTGCCACACTGCAGTGACTGTGTTGTAGCTGGAAGCAACACATCTTGTGGACAAAATTCGCCCCAATTTTAAAATTTGAGTTTCTAAAGTTTGTGCACAAACCTTAAGCTCTCTTGCATTTTTTGGAGATGCATGGTATATGGTGTATAAATTGTCCATGAAAGATTGAAATCTATTCATACCACAAACTTCTTTTACGGCATCATTAACGGACAACTCTAGTATATGACTTGCACAGTGCCATACAACAATAGAAGGAAACTTTTCTTTGAAAAGTCTTGCAACACCACTGCAAGATCCAAACATGACAGCTCCTCCATTACATGTCAAGGATATCAAATGTTCACTCAGAAATATTCTTTAGTGAATCCTAGTGACTGAAGGTGTGACATCAAGCTTGAAAAAATTCCTTTCGCAGTTACACATTCAAGTTCGATCTACTCAATTAACAGATTCAGTTCTAAATTAATTCCGCCAATAAGGACTCAAACATAAACTATCAACATAGATTTATGACTCACTGAAGTAGATTCGTCTATGATAATTGAAATCTTACTTTTTGAGTAAACGATTTGCTTTACTAACACTTTCCTCATTTCCTTTCCAATGTGATTCACAATATTAATACAAGCATTAGTTGAATGCAAAATTCTTCCCATATCAATGTCATTCAGTTCTTGCAAATTGATCTCATCTTCAAAGTTATAAAACAACTTATTCTTTTTTGCTACCTTGTAAGCTGTATGGAATACTATTTTTTATTTCCTTTTCTCTAGTCATAGCCTTTAAATAGGCATTTTCCAGTACTTCTTTCTTTGCTTCTTCCCCAATTTTCACTGCAGCTTTATTGACAGCACGCTTTGTTTTCAAAAATGTTTTTCCTCAGAGATGTTAGCTACTGTTTTCTTGTTTTCTCCATTAAATGTAATTTCACATTTTACCCACTCTGCTTATTCACATGCCCATCTCTTTTTCAACCCCTATACTTCCAATCCCCGGAATGTGGTACAGCCAAGTTTCCTGTTATTATAAAATAACCAGTTATTTTTAGAAGTGAAAGTCATTTTTTGAGAGACAGTCCAGCAGCTAGGCCATCTTTGCTCAAATTGTGAACTTGAGTACTGAGAGGTTAAACAATTGGCAGAGGAGTTGGGGTTATTCTCACAAGCAGACTCTGTTGGGTTAGATTTACTTTCAGTAGGTTGCTGAAAAAAAATATACGACTTTTTCTTACCTTCATCATCGGTTTTTTGCTTTTTACTGGGAGGTGAAAAGAAATTTGTTATTTTCTTCATCTTTGACAGACAATATCAGAATTTCTCTTGGAAACACTAGTCTCTGTGACACCACGACAACACAATAACTGAAAATGACACTTTCAAAAATGAAAGATGTAATGTGGAAGCTACCATTTTAAAATATCACAAATTCATTCGGAAATATAACAACTCGAACACCAAAACTAAAAAATATGTCAAACAACAAGTAAACAACGTAGATCTAAAACACAAAATATGTGAATGTTATTAATTTTATTGGCAAAGTACAGTTTAACCAACCTCTTAATCATAAATGCCCACAACACCAATATTAACTTATTTTCTTCTACAATAAACAGTTTATTAATAGATCGTCTTGTAATGTCAGAAGCCGTCCGAACTCGTAAACTCAGTTTTCTTTCACTAAGCAACCTAGCTATTAGATTTGCTGTTCCTGTTTGTATAAAAACTTAAAACAATGTAGTGCTTTCTTTTTACTCGTATTGGTATCTCTACATAGTAGAGTTCCGATATATTTGAGAGGTCATAAAGGTAAATAATGATGCCATTTTGGTAAAACTTGGTGATTTCATGCTAATTTTATAGTAAAATTTATCGGACAGCCAAAAAGCAGGCTTTTTAACTCATGGCTGTACTAAAAGGTCCTGCCTGCACTCAACATACTACAATCTCTGCCAGGGCGACATTGAATGGAGTACCACACACTGGTTTCGGCCTTGGAGCTATGTTTCGGAGACTGATACCTACGACATGCACACCATATCCAACAGCAAAGAGACACCCAGCGACCAGGGGAGCCACTGCAGGAAATATGGCAAGACATCATGGAACTGTTTCAACTATCTCAGGAAGGGTAATCTGAGGAGGTGCGTGACATCATTGCGGAAAGCTTCTTCAACCATGCCATCGCTGACACAGAGGTACGGCAATCAAAACATCTGGTTGCACCCCCACAGCATGCAAAATGCCCTGGCCTGAGCACTGGAGGTGGAGTCAGCAAGACAGGGGGCCACACCCCAATGTCTGGTATGGGCAGTGACGTTGAACGAAAATGACGAAGGCAGCATAAAGAAGACACTGAAGGAGTTGCAGATGGCTGTGACGGACATTGCTTCCAAGGTCCGTGCTAAAGCCGGGACACCTGAGAGCATTCTGCCCACAACAGCAGCAGCAACAGCAGCAGAAGCAGCAACGAGAAAAGTTGCAGCAAGAGGTATATGAGAATACAGCACATTCGGAAAATTGGGGAGCGAAAGTCAGTGACTGCTGGAAAGGAAAGCTCCAATTTTCTTACCTGTACAGTCAGTGAAAGAGGATTAGGATGCAATACTGTTGGAGGGGAGCCAGAATAATGTCGTGAATAATGTTTCTTGCCAGAAGGTCGAAACTGGGGCAACCATAACAGTAGTAAGACCAGACATCCTCGGTCCTTCCCCCAGCGATGCCCAATGACAGCATGGAACGACGCTATTTGACTACAGCAACATGTGAGACCACACCACTTGACTTGGTGTGCTACAGGTGGGCAGTACAAAGTTGGTGATGTCAACACTGCATAATGTGTTATCCCCATTTAGCTGCCCAGTAGTAAGTGGTCAACCCACTGTGCTGCCCACTTCTAGTGAAATTTTCATTACAGGCAGATGTCAAGGGAACTTTGTCAGGCGTTTCGGTCTAACTGAGCAAGCAGAGAAGGTAAGCATCCTGCCAGTTAGTGTCATTGTAGCAAGGACTCTGGTCTCTTCTAATTGTAACAGTTTTACAGTTGGATGAACTGCTAGTATGAACAGAAGAAAATCTGAACTGGCGACAGGAGAAGGCTGTCTCTGAATTCCTGCAGATAAATAGGGACGCCTTCTCGTATGAACCAAATGACCATAGAAGGATTAAGATGACCTGCCACCACATAGATAGAGGAGATGCCTCGCCCCTAAAGCAACCACCAAGATGACTGCCACTAGCTTTGCATGCGGCAGCTGAAGGAATTCTGAATTAAATAAGGGTGTTAGAGGTGATAGGACCAACAATTAGTCCATGGTCAACACACATTGTACTTGTTAAGAAGAAAGATAGCTCTCTGTGGTTTTGTGAAGATTATCGCCAGCAAGACTCTTATCTGCTTCCAAGGATAGTTGACACATTTGTAGCGGCCAGAGCTGGGCCGCTCACAGAATTTAAGCATATAGCGGAGTGCGGCACCAGAGTTGGGCCGCCCACCGTATTTACAAAATACACATCTTGACCCAGTCAGTCGACTGGTATAAAGGCAGACCACAACGTGCTACCCCCACCCCCCCTATCAGATGCGCCCAGCATTGTAAGAAGTATAGCAGTGTGATACTCGTCGGAGCAGACGATGCCAGGATCTAGCAAGGCTGAAGACTGAAGGCAACTCCACTGTCGAGGCCTAGAGAGGCTCCTTGTCATCTGCTTCAGGGTGAGCATAATCGGCTTAGTAATTGATTGCAAGGCTATCTCTCGGGACTCCGTAAATTTAACATTCTCTGTAATATTGAATTCTTATATTCTGGCAAGGAGAGGCAGGTTCCGCATAGTTGATAATCCCTTTCCATGAGAACGCGATCAATGTGAAAAATTGAAAAAAGAGTGAAGGATTTTATTGTTCAATTTTATGTAATTGCATTATACTATTAATGTATTTAATGTTGTAATAGAGTTTGTTAGTGAAACTCAAGTCGCGCATGTAATTTACCATTGAGCTTACAGTCCCCAAGTACATTGCTAACCTACACAGTCTAACCTAATTTAATAGTAATCCTGGAGTACGAAGTTAAGGAGAATAGGTAGGATATAGGGACGAAAGTTACAATGGTGGAGGCCCCTCTCATCCCACCTCGTGCTTATGCGAGTAGATTTAAATAGGAATTATTTTCATAGGTTGCGCTTCACACTGTTTCATAGCATGCAACAGGAAACAAGCAGAGTAGGAGATTCAAACGCGGCTGTGCTTCACGCACACCACAGCGCACTTACACGTAGGAATTCAGTGATATTTAAATTGTACATTTGCTATCTTTCCATTCAGGTATATTTATGTTAATTCAGTTTAGAAGTAACAACCTATGTCAGAGTATATTTTATTACCATTATATATATTCAGTTGCTTCTGAAATTAGTGTATTAGCATCAGCGCAGGTAACAACTGTTAACTTCCACGCCGTCAGGGCAAGCACCGAATATGAGAGTGCACAAGGTTAGTCACGTCACGTACGAAAGTCAGCAGTACACGATGTCACGACGACGGCCTTGCCAGCTAGCAATTTGATGTCACACCGCCCACACCAGGAGCCTTACAATAACTTCTCTTATAGTCATGCATGCTTACCGCTTATTCCTGCACATGAGAACACCTGTTTCTTTGTAAGCAAGAAGGACTCCAATTGTTTCTGTGTGGTTTCGGAGTTCTTTCTACACCCTTCTTTCTTTTGTATTTAGAAATAGTTTTAAGTTACACAGTGCATGTTTTACATCAACACAACGCATACTAATTACACAACATATGTATGGAAACATGTAGCAAATCTAAACAGTCAACAGTATCTAAATTCCTTAAACGTGCACTGACACTACATAGAACAAGCCTTAGATGATTGCGATAGGCAAAGAGCGTTATTACAGGAAGTTACACACAGTACGTATATTGCAGAGCAAAACCAACAATTACAATTATAATTTAACACAAGTCCAGAACACTACCAAAACAACACACAGCCCCCCACACAGGAAAACTAACAATCACAGTCACCAGTAAGACTTTTGGGGTTTCATACATACAACGTGGTAGCGTCAGACTCAAACACATTAAATTCCCCCCCTGGCAAACACCACTACATAAACACTAACATTCAAACAACCCCAACCACACCAGACATCTTGCAAAACCCACCAACACAACAACTCCTTCAAATTGTTGTAAGTCAACCAGAAAAATCAATATCATTCTCAAGAGCAAAAGGTGAAAACATAGTGGATTTTCTTGAATCATATGAGGTCGTAGCAGATATAAACCAGTAGAGTGGCGCTGGGAAATTGTTGTATCAAATCTCATCTACTTGGAACGGCTACGCATACATTCGATAATTTCATAAGAAACCACCCTGAGTAAATCACCTGGCACGACCTTCAGACCACATTAAAAGAAACTTTCACCACTACTGCAGACACTGAACGGTACAAACACCTACTCTACACAAAACGCCAAGGGGTAGAAGAGAAACACCATACACCACATAGAAACTATGTGGCCACATTTCTGACCAAGAATTTTTTTATGTGTTATGGAGATCCTTACTACCATCCATAGCCGACAAACTCGTAGGGTAATCTAACGACACATTGCCACAAATGATTGACAACCTCAAACGGATTGAAACTGGCATGTACCGTTACCATCAGACATTAACACAAACCCGCCCTAATCCTGAATCAGAACGGTTGGAATACCAAATAAGTAAATTAAAAGAAGAAATTGCACAACTCTCACTGCAAAAACAGATCACCAGAATCGACACTGCACAAACAACCAAACACCAAACCCACACACTAACTTTAATCACCACTCGCAACGTGGTCAGGCACCACAACACTGCGGTTATCTCCACGGATACCAACCTTGGCAGAGTTATCAAAGGAACGGCCATCCTATCAATATTATTAAAGAAAGCCCCACTGCAACAAAACAATATTGCGGGACCTATCCAGATAAGAACACACAGGGACATAATTATGTCAGTGTACGGCCAAGATATAGCCAGCTGTCAAAATACTTCAATACGAGGAGGTAAATTGTGTCTCCCCCACAACAAAATGAACAACAAAGTTGGTGATACGTGCAGGGCAATTTTTAACAAGGTTGTACCCACTAGATTGTATTCTGATATTGCTAAATTGAACTCCCATAGCAACCAAACAGTATTGAGCAAACCACCCTCAGTAGAGAGAAATATGTGCTCAATCAATCAAAATACTAAACAATACACATGTCCCCAATAGACTTCACGCCACCAGCAAATCCAGCAAACGCAGTTAGGTCATGTAAACTTTCACCTCAGCGGATTGTGCGTACACCGCCAGCTGAGTGGCAGAAAAGCAAACACGTCACTCCGCCCTACCGTGCAATCCAGGCCAGCGCCATCGCACGCCGAGAAATGCGGGGTTGCCAAGCCACCGCAAGTTGTCAAGACTACACAAACAATCAGCAAACATTCGGGCTGGTGCCCAAAACAGTTTATCTGGAACACAAAACATGACAGAATGCTGTCGACACCACAACATGTTATGATAAGTCGCCAGGCCAGCAATGAGTCCATGTTTCAAAACTTACTGAGCAGACCTGCACCTCAATCTAGCCCAAATCAACATTTGTGCCAGGCTACAAAACTGGAGTATCAACATGCAGGTTTGCGCACGGCCCCACCGAGAGCAGTTGTGAAAAAAAAAGGGACAAAATATTACGCACTACTTGACACGGGGTGCTCACGTAGCAGCATAGCCAGCACACTAATATCATCACAACAACTCCAACCATTACGAGAGCACATCACACTAGTTGGAGCAACATCAGTATTAACTACACCTAAATACAAAACTACAGTTAATTTGTGCATTTCAGGCCACACATACCCACAAGACTTTTTAATCGTAAACAATTTGAAACAAGACATTATATTAGGGGTAGACTTTATAAAGAAAAATTATGTTATCCCTCTTTTAAAATACGTTCTTTTCATACACGCTAATGACTCACACAAATTATTGGAGGTACCGATACACTTGAGTACTACCATACACGACACCAATGCGCCTCTCGAACATTGTTGTAACGAATTAGACAGTTAGGAAAATGAACAGAAAACACAACCTAAAATCAAGAAAAGCTTAACTAGCAAACAAATGGCAACCATTAGCAACATTATAGACAAATATATGGATAGGTTTGCTAATAGCATTCTGGAGCTGTCAGAAGCTAAAAATTTTGAAATTAAGCTTGATCTTACAACAGATAAGCCCATAGCGACCAGGCCCTACCACATAAGTCCAAAAATACGTGATGAGTTGTTAATGCAGATTAACGACATGGTACAATTGGGGAATAATAAAAGAAACTGACTCACCTTATTCTGCGCCGAGCTCAGTTGTATCAAAAAGAATGGCGGACTAAGATTATTAACCATTTCAGGAAACGAAATCAATACCTAACCAGAGTTCAGTACCGCTTGCCCGGGAATGAAGACATTCTCAATGCATTACAAAATTCCCATTAAATCACCAGTTTAGATATATTTTCCGCATTTTACAGTATCCCTGTTAGAGAGCAAGATCGCAAACAAATTAGCATTTAGTATCGATGGAGTAGGTTTGTTCCAATATAAAAGAATGCCAATAGGGTTATCTATGTCACTACAGTACTTTCAAATGTTCATCAATTCACTATTAGGGCCGTTACAATGGACCACGGGACTCAATAGCTGTTATGGTATAGCTGCAAACGGTGAAATTTACCTTAAGATAAATACGCCACAAGGCCCCAAGAAGCTCGCACTAGTACCACAAGTCTATGCATATGAGATCATACATGCACATCATGATGCCATTTTCGAGGGAGGTCACTTTGATGCGTTTAAAACACTAAAAAAAAAAAAAAAAATAAGCTTACCACTGGGGAATAATGACTGCCAATGTGATAAATTATGTTCGCGCTGCCCAGTATGTCAAAAAACAAAAGCGCCAAATACCAAGCCTGCACGTGAAATAACATCTATCCCCCCTCAATCACTCTTAAAAACCTGGGCGCTTAATGTGAAAGGTCCCCTCCTATCCACTACTTGTGGTAACAAATACATATTGGTAATGACTGAATACCTAAGTCCATGTATTGTTGCAAAGGCAGTCAAATCAATAAATGCAGCTACTTGTGCCGAATTCATTAAGCAGATAGTTTTGCAATTTGCACATCCTGAACAAATTCTTACTGATCGCGGCACCAGTTTCCAAAATTAGTTGATTAGTCAACTGCTGAAGACATTGGGATTTAAAAAGTTAACTAAAACCGCATCCCAGATGTAAATAACCACATGTGCTAATACTGACCAAACCAATTAGGACCTTTAAGTAGACTTCATTATTTTCAAAAAAGCGTAAACACAACGAAGTATACAACTTTTTATCTTCTACATGGTGTAGAAGCGGTGCTACCATCGCAAGTAATTGCAGCAAAGTATTTTGATCGTGCCCATAACTGGTGTGCTAAACTATTACAAGATCACGACAACGCAAAAGTTAACTTGTTAAGTACACAACAACACCAAAAAGCATAAACTATGTACACTACGCATTAATGATTAGGTGTCGATACCTAATCGCGGTAAACAAAAGACCCTCACATACTGCTATCGTGGCCCATATAGGGTTGCAGACATTCTAGGAGATAGCATGGTATGCTTACAAGTAAACAAAACCGGCACTCCAAAGATTGATACTGTCTGCACCCGCCACACCAAACCGGCTTACGTCCGGTAATACCGTATGTATATCTCGTCAAGTATATTGTGTGTAAATAATTGGATCAGTGTTTTGTGTTATTTCAAAATGTGTTACAGTATTGCATTGCATTAATTGAACGAAAAGGGTATGCCAGAGACTGTGCACCTGCTTCAAGGGACAATACCAGCACCGGGTTTACGCAATATAACTGGGGCGAGCTGACTTGGCTCTCCGCTCACCACGTGTCTGCCCCAACAAAAGTCAGCCAGTGCAAGATGCCGGAATGCATTCCCTGCTACCGCCACACTGCTGGGCAACTACAAGTCCAAACCGACGTGGAGAGGATCCACGGCCACCAACCCCTGCCCAAGCTCCATGTCCCACTGTTAGCAGATACAAAGCACTCCTTCAGACAGTTCCTGTTGGCACCAGTGTACGAGCGTAAGGTGCGCTCTGCGCATGCGCATCTGCATCATCATGGCAATGCCAACCACAAGTCAAGCTGCTGACAAGGAGTGGGGAGCCAGCTGGGATCGCCACATGGCCAAGGTCGTAATCGCAGTATGGATCATCTTGCCAACCATCCTTGCAGTGCATGCTACATATCGCACACACGCAGGCGTGTATTGGATACCCGCAGAAGTAGATTTCACATATGAAGACACTTTACCGCTTATTTATACTGTTCCACTACAACTACCCAATACACCGGCATCCCTCAACCAATATTTACATGATGCATGTAATGACCACAACTCACATTAATGTATGAACGGCAATATAATTTATGAATACATGCAAGCAGTTGAAAATGGAATACTCCGACAATACCATGGGGACATAAATACCAGGGCTCGCAGCAGGCGAGGGATACAAATAATAGGAGACGTTACCAGCAAGTGCTGTAACGTGCTCACAAACAGGCACTTGCATGCATTATTAAACAACGACCAACAATTGCAAAATCAGGTTGATTCACTTGCTAATAATATTGTATCCACAAACAAGGCTATCAATGTTACGTTTCAGGTAATAAACAAAGTGTAACACCAGGTATAAATGAAGGTCAACATGCTTGCCAGCATGATAAACAAAATATCAATAGTCATAAATAATGAGCATGTTAAATTTAGTAGGATCGACAATGTCGAAGCCCAAATTAACTAATTGACCACCAGTTTACTCCATTTTTAAAATAATCTCGTTCTAGAAGACCTTATTCAAGGATACGTAATATCATATCAGTCAAACAAATTGCCTCTAACGGCAATTAATAAAACACAGCTTGGCTCAGACCTTGAAAAACTTGACCTCAATTTAACCTTAAGCATAAATGTAAGAGATATCATTAAGTACTACGCCCATGAACTAATGAAATGCTCATTTTCAAACACTCAAATGGTAATTAAGGTACAGATACCACTTTCCTGAATCAATTCCCACTGGCTAATCTAAATGATCATTCCCATGCCATACCATTTTCACAATCAATCATGCACCATTCACATTCCATTTTCCACAATTGCAATTGATCCGAACTCTCATCCGAAATATCGTCGAATATAATACGCTTTCCAAAAGAATCTGTCACCAGTGATGCCTACCTATGTATTAAAGAGAGTATTTTACTTGTCAATTCCACGAAACTGTTTTCAAAATGCTCTTTCAATATATCATTCACGATTCACCCCATCCTGCTCCATCAGTACATCTTTAAGGCACTTGTCTACCTGGCGCTTGAAGTGCGTTGCAATGTGTTCGAAATACACGTTTTTCTACGAAACTATTAAACATGCGTCCAGTGTACTGACCTACAAAAAGAACACACATTTCAGATGAGAGTTATTGAGTGTTTTGAAGACATCACGTTAATTAGAAACACCATTTCAGAGAAGGCCAAAATAGCTAAAAACTGCTTTTTCAAAGCACTGTATCTCAAAATGTACATGTCAGATCCATACAAAACTAGTCAAGGGGCATGCATTGAACCTTCCTACACCCTTTTCACCAATAAAATAGTAGGGTCACCGCTGAAAGTCCCATAGGTACACACAGCACGACAAGAACACTGCACACCAGTTCAGAGCCTTGCGCTTAGTGGCGATGGGGGACTTGATGCGCATGGCAGTGTTGCCTTTAATGCTCCCTCGCCTCTCGGCTTCAAATGCGGAAAAAGCTACACCTACACTGGCACCTTAATAATCCCCTGAGGGAACATCCCTTAAATGTGTAAACTCTTCTATGAATGTTGATGTCACAAATCTCAAACTAGGAAGTATGGAGTTGTATGTACTGCGGCGGGCACCAGGGGGCAGCACACACCAGTTAAGGTTGTCTGCACTATAGATTCCTTTGCAAGCCCTCTGTTTATTCAACAAGCATCAACTGACCCACTGCCGCCAGGCTATAAATGGTCAAAGTGCCGAACCCCCACCCCCCAGACGGCAGAGCGTGATTGAATTGTGATGACATACAGTGCCGGAGCGGCACAAAGCAGAAGGCTACGAGAGACCAGGGTCTGGAGGAGCTCCATGCAGAACTGCAATCTACCTTACAACAGATAATTAGTGAGCATAACTCCGGCTATGCAGTAGGGTGATATCCTAGATCTCAAAGCCCTGTTAGTTAATTACTTAAATAATACATTGACAAGGTTAAGGAGTAACTGCATTATAGTAATCTTGTAACTGATGTTGATTAAAGTAAGTAATTGTATCCTTGTTCTACACATGTCTAATGTATTCTGTTCAAGTATACAGGTATTATAATAAAATGTGTTTAGTAGACATGACCTTACTTATTGAATAGCCATCTATAGTTACCAACTCCCTTGTAGGCACCGATCCTAAAGAGTTGTGCTGTACAGTAAGTACTGAGAGTAGCAGAGATCAATAAGGATAGGGTAAAGGTAAAACAAGATATTAGGAGTTTAGGAAAGGGGATCACTACAGTACCATGTGGATTATAAGAGCACCCACTATCACATTACAACAGACAGTAGTTCCTATTCATTGGTTGTACCAACAAGTCTTCCACCTGGACCGGTTGTCGTTGACAGCCGGAATTCATTTCCTTAATATCACCTCGGTGTTAGATACTAAATGACAAATTAACCATACAGGGCAGCCAGTGCTGCCCAATATTGACATGCCAGTAACCCATATTAATATGTGAGAATAGAAATTATTTTTGTTGCTTGAGCCTATACATTTCATTTACGCCGCCCTGTAATTGCTGTTATTTCATTGTATGTAAAACTAATTAAGTTATCAATCCTTTTGGCAAGGATCCAAGCCACATCCTAGGTATATAATGTGTCTGCATCCTAGACCACAGAGGTCTACTCATCGAAGAACCTATGTCAACAGGCCCTCACTTACGGCCTTGTGTGAGTATAATGTTTCACTATATAGAATCTATGGTACAAACAGGACTTTCTTTTCATAAGAATTCACCTTAGCTAAGAAAGGGCATAGCTGTCAGAACATTAGATCGGGAATAGTAGATCGGCTCTAAATAGGAACAGTTGCACATAATGCTATTACGCATATAAGCTGTAAAATAAAAGTTAAAATATAAATTGAGGTGAGTGACTTCCATATATATCAATATTTCAATGCATTTCAATTTCACAAATGTCTTAAAACTACTAAAACTAATCTTCTAATATTGTATATACCAAATCAATCTACAACAAATGATGTAATTCATTTAATTTAATGTGTTAAATTTTGTATATAACTTGTATCAAAATGCTCTTAAGTATATTATTAGCACAGTGGTAAATTACATATTATATCAAACTTACTGTCAAACCACCTAACTATGTGAATACTTACATCTGGTGTAATGCTGATATGAACAGTGAACCAAAAGACTAGTGCTATGACTATACCAAAAATGAAAATGCTCTGTGAAATCCAATAGTCCATAGTGAGGACAGTGCACACAGTGATGAACATTACCTGTAAGTGAATACCTTACCTACGCATCAAAAACATTATTCAAACGTACAACATTCATAAACGCCTAAGTGGCATAGTGTCTAACAGATTTAACATTGTAATAGTGTAATCATGACATCTAGCTATTTAATTTCCATGTGGAAAGACTGTGTAAAGCACACAAAAGTTATTATTATTATTATTATTATTATTATTATTAACATACATTAGTTATTCCTTATCCTGGCACTAAGGCAGGTAATGTTGTGTAAAATATTGTATGTACTTTTAAGATACTGTTTAAACGCCAACAATTAATGTAAACCACATAAGGTAATAGCAATACTTTACATCACAGTAGCAAATTCTCCTGGTTTTATATAACGTAAGTAACTATCTTAGTATGTAAATTATGTACTTTGTAAAAAAGTATAAATGTGTAGTAACCACTGTCTCAGGTTTATAAGAAACAAAATGTAAATGGTAACATAACCGCACCGCCCTGTTGCTGCGAAAACAAAAGCTAAGTATTTTTGCCGACGTGCCAAGTCAACAGATGACCGCGCACTTCCCCAGTTGTACCACCTGTATAACTTCTCTTTGCTGTAATGTTTTTATTGTGTCTTAGATATTTTAGTAATTATGTTCTTATTTTTATATATATCTATATACCTTCCCAAAAAAAATTAAGGAAACAACTTATATAGGCAGTAATTTCATACTTAGTTATTTGCATTTCATTTGATAAAACTTAAGCCAGCATGCAGCCAACATTTAAAACAATAATTTATTTAATTGAAAACAAAAATCTGCCTAGCACATTATAGAGCGAATCCAGTACCACATGCATGTACTCTTCAAACATCCACCTTACCCATGTCCACCATCTAGTTCTTATGTGTTTTTAACAATTTAATAATTAAATGTGGCCATGGACATACTCTTTCCTGTGGTCTCGCTACACAATGCGCCAATGTATTAGCATTACCTTTTACGAGTATTGCTTCAAACATAAAATATATTATTTTCTATGATATATTGTATATATATTTCATTCTAAGTTACGCCTTCCTTGCCAATAAAGAGATCTTAACTCTATTTTAAATTGCATTTTTAAAATGTTACCTTGTCTCTCTAATTTAGTCTTGCCTTCTCGATACTACCCTTAATAAACTCGCGTATGCTACCCTTCGCTCTAGGTTCGCCGCTTCTGATCTTGGGCCCCTTGGCCTTCCTTGTGCCTCAGACCCTCTCTGCCGGTTGGCTCTGGCAGGCTACCATGATGTTCCATGACCACTACAGCAGCCGAGACGGCTGCTTCTTTGACCAAGGAGGTAGTTGCAACACCCTCTGGACTTCAGGCCTGCTCTCAATACAGAGGGTGGCATGTAACGTCAGCCAGACTGGTCCTCCCTGCCATCCCACGCCCTGCCAGAGTCAAGATGCTTTGCACGTGTTTCCTCCATCTTCTCTGGTGTGTCAGCTGCCAGTTCTTGGGGTGAGTTCCAAGTTAGCGGTAACGTTCCATCATGTACGAGTGTTTTATGTATTTCCATTGACAACATGCCGCATTGCTGCTGTGTTACCGGTTGCAATGGAAATTATGAGAACGGTCCGCAAGTTCATGTGTTTGATTGTTTGATTTACGAAAATATGAAGATAGGGGAATTTTATGGTTGCGCAAAATTCCTCGCACCAACTTCAAACCAACGGACTCTTCTTCTAAAGTAAGTATACTGTGTGTAACACATAACTATATTTTTTCACAGACATTCCTGACTATTACAGTCATTTCCTACTTTGTTAGCATATTCCGCAGATTAAAAATATAGTGTACAGAACTGTGATTTGTCAAAATACGCAGAAGCTTGTCCCCAGATGAAATTAAGTTTCTGTATTGAACTGGATAACTACAAAACTGAATGACTTAAATAGAAGCAACTGGCCTGTAACGTACTATTAGTTTTTAGTAATTTTTATACCACTGAAGAGTTAATAAGACCGAATGTCTAAAACATTTTCACATATTAAGTTAATACAAACTGTGACATCATCTTTGTTTTCTCTGTATAAACTGAACAAAAAAAAAATGCACGCATGTAATCATATACAATACCGGCTAGGTTTACATCCTATTGCATGGAAGATGTCGGGAACTAATAATTTACGTAAACAGAATGTCAGTTAAATCATTATTAAACCTGCCTAAAACTATTACAAACCAAAATGCAGATAGGGATAATAACTAACTGTTCAGTTAATTTGTAACTGATGCGTTTAAAGTAGTCATCAACTGCGACGAAGTTGCCAGACTACCTACACAAAACAGAAAATAATTTTGTTGAAAGAAATTAAACATTCCTTGAGTGTTTTACGTAGTCATGCTACGTAGATATTTCCGCTAATAACAAAAATTGTAAATCGATACCAAGCATGTCTGTTAAAAATATAATTTTAATTCTTCTATGGCCTGCAATTGTTTACAATAAACACATTTCCTGTAACATTTACATACGTAGCATATTTTTTATTTAAATGTATTTTTTAATTCCGAAGTGTTTCATTTTGACAATAGTTTAGTTTTATAAATTTAAAGTTTTTACTTATGAGGCTGTTACTCTAATACTGTATACACAACAGTATATGTGGTTATATGATACAGTTTAATATTTAATTATTCGGAATACTGTAACATCTTTGGTATTACATCAATTTTTACTGTTGGTGCAATTTGTTAAATTTTCTGTGTTGGCATTTATAATTTCCGTGGTGGATTTTCCCCAGGATATTAGACAGAGTAATTTTAATTTATATTATACCAACATAAGAGTTACCGCTAGGTCAAAAGAAGGATAATAATTTTCAGTTGAAATATCACTTATTATTTACTGTGTCCGTATTTTTGGGTTTTGAAATCATTGCCTATTTTTTATTAAAATGGTTCAAACTGTTAATTCCGGTTAGACAAATTTTTATTAACATATGGTTTTTTACTTAATATTTTTATTAGCAGGTCCAGTTGTATAAACAAATGGTTAAAATAAGTTGCTTCTTAATACTTTTTACTTATATTTCTAACTCTCTCTTTTTCAACATCTACCCAGAAGTGTTAACACAATATTAAAAAAATACACCAGGAGATTACGTATCATTGTTTGCAATATTTAACTTATTGTAGTTGGCATATTATGGTTAGTTTGTCAATTGTTATTCCTACACTCAAATTTTCGGCCAGAAGAAATCAACTAGGCATAATTTGCAAGAGAATAATCAGAAGATTGTTTCTATGTCTATATGTCTGTATGTGTTTGTACGAGTATGTATGTAACTGTTGAATGTGTATATGTTATATATGTTTATGATTATGCACGAATGCATTTGTAAATAGACTAATATAGGCCTACTTATGCATATGTATGTACTTGTATGTATACAGAAATGTATAAACACACAGATACACTTACTATTATGTTCATTTCACTGTGATTTACGAAAACCGGTTAAAAATTTTATGTAGGCACCAAATGTGTTAAAGTTACCATAATGTCAGTAGCTTATCTTGTTGACATTTCTTACAGTTGTAATAAGCAAATTGGTGATTACTTTTTTATAATTTAAGTGTTATGCAAGGTTTCATGTACACGCCACTTAAATTTGATTGAAAAACAATCTCAATATATCCATTATGCAGCTGGTGTACGCGGCAATCTATGATGCAAGGGGTTCCCGATTCGAAACCTGGTTAAGGCATGAATGGGTGTGTCGTTTATTTGTTTACAAATAGATTTAGTTTATTTTTTAAACCCCGCTTTCTAGCTGTGCCTCCCAGTATAAAATGAAGGTGTAAATAAGTAACATCATTATCAATTAATAGTTCACCCCCCCCCCCCTGGATTAAATAAATAGTTTTTAAATAAAGCGATTGTAGTTTAATGGGACATGTATATTAAATTTTTCGTGGTAGAGTTTAATAGGATATTTGTATTGAACTTTTCGTAGTACGTGAGTACATACAGAGTTGAGTCACTTCAGTATCCAAGTTTCATGAAAAAGGAATGATGTGGAATTTTCAAAATATTCACTCACTTGAAAATCGAATCAGCGCTGAACTAGTGTCTTTTAACTAACACGATATAATATAAATAATGACTGTAATAAATTATGTGTAAAATGGTTTAGGCCATAAAATTAAACTACCATGCCCTAAATGTACTTAATAAAAAAAACATTTTGCGGTTCATCTGAGAACTTCGTTTTGTTTACTTTCGCCAGGAAGTATAAATATTGACGTGTTGATAGGATCCCTTAATTGTGATAATGGGTCTCATTGTAAGCTACTGTGTCTAAAAAATTAAAAAAATCTAAGGAATATTTCAATGTAAATATTTTTTTCAGGATAGAAATGACAGTCAATATTTTGTTGCCATTTCACATATTTGGTTCCTGAAACATAAATGTGATCGTTAAAAACTGTCAAAGTCAGCACAAATTGCTGTAATTAGCCCAGCTTCAGTTCACTGTATTTATTCTTCCTTACAACTGTGTTTTAAACTATAGTGACATCTTTTACAAAACAGATTACTGTAGGTATTATTAAAACACTAGTCACCACTTAAAATTCTGATGGAATAAGAAGAGGTGAATCTTGTTTATGCTATTTTCCATCACTGTAACAACGCTTCCTTATGGCAAGATGTGATCTTGAAGCTTTAATTATTGTTTTCAAGAGCTTCCCCTTCATGTATCATGATCGAACCTGGTTCATGTCACTGTCATGTCTGCCCATGGTTCGAACCATGAATCTGTTGAATTGAGAGCTTAATTTTGTAGACATTGCTGTTAATAATAATATGTCAAATATATATATGTATATATAAATATATATATATAATAATAATATATATATATAATAATAATATGTCATAATATGTCAAAGTTACAGAATGATCCATAATGTTTCTCATAATACCACAATTAATATCAGGAAAATGGCAATTTCGTTTACATGCCATTAAATAGTTATAATGTAAGAGCATCTTGAATTCTAGACACACGAACCACACAGCTCGTACTTCAGTAACGTCTGACCAAAATTACCTTAAATATAATATAACACATAACATAACACCTTTTATTACTCAAGTTTTTTTTTTTTTTTTTTTATGTTGAACTGTTGTGGGAAGTGTTACCCTAAGCATTTGTAAAAAAAAAAAGCAAATGTTATATCATAAAATAGCTTTTTTCTTTTACAACTGGACATGCTTAGAGGAGGGCATAATTCTAAGGTAATTATTTTCTTTATTTTAAGGTGTGCGAGTTACATTTCTAGTTCCGACTACATACTGAAGGAAACAAGCTGTTATGATTCCAAAACTGGTAAATATATGACTGCACCACTTTCCCACCCAACACTCAGCAAGAATGCCATCCCAGAAATATCTCCAAAATGCCCCAACTATTTGTCCACCAATAGTTACAGCCGAGAAGACCTAATACGAAAAGAGTACGTTTGGAAAATAAAATGCTTGAAGCTGCTATTTCTCAGAGTGTTGCACTGAAAAATAAGGGATACAGGGAATCATCTTTCGATTCACTATCGGAACTAAACTCAGTTTTGAAATATCGGAAACCATCTCCGTTTTGGACAGTGATAGAAAAGGAAAGTACAACTATATTTGTAAACATAGATGTAGAATGTGGACCTGTTATAACTTCATCTATAGTCATAAATAACGGGTTACTCGTGTCAGTATACCATAACACAACAGAGCTGAAGACCTGCAGACAGAACAGATTGCCTATGACAATAAAAAACACCACAGATTTGTTTCTTGTGTTAGATAAACTTCAATAGTTGAAAACAACGCAGTCAGAAAATGGAAGACAATGCATATTACACTGTGTATCAAATTTGCTTCAGACAAACAAACACGTGTTCAGTGAAACCCAAACTTCAGTTATTGAATTTATTATTGAACAGATTATGCTCCTGAAATGTGACAAGCAACATTACACTTATACTTCAGCATTTTTAATCTTCTCTTCTTTTGTGTAGTCCATTTCACCTCATACGTACAAGTTTTTTAGGAACTCTGGAAATATAATTTTGCCAAATCCTTCCACAATAGAAAAATATGCTTATCAATAAAATCTAGCCCCATCGAAGAACAGAAGGTTCTAACTTTCTGAAATACTCAAGAGAAAAGTTTCCTTTACTTATGAAAAAAGATAGTTTATTATTAGTCCTAACGGTAGATGAAATTCACTTGAAAACTTTTTGGATTACAAAGGTGGAACTGTAATTGGTATGGCATCAAACAATGCGGAGGCTGCAACAACTGCTCACATTTTTATGGTTGCCAGTCTTTTGTCATCTCACAAAGACGATGTTCATATTTTGCGTACCAGAACAATGACTGCAGAAACACTATTCACCACAATCAAAAAATTAATTACTGGACTGGAAGAAATAGGTTTCTCTGTTGTTTTGTTGTTGTCAGCGATAACAATGCTATAAACAGAAAAGCAATGACATATTTCTGTCCCAATTGAAGCATGAGCATTGTGTACGCTCTTCCAAGAAACTGAAAGAAACCTCTATTTTATGGAGCGACAGAGACCACATAATAAAATACACCAGAAATAACTGGATCAATCAATTAAATTCCAAGACAGTACATGTTCTTTCCACAGTTTGATAACATTGTAGACCCTGCAACAGAAACTGCTTCTTTGATGACTTAAAAAAATTCCATAGTTCAGAATCACAGTCTCTGGTGAAATCTGGGTATAGCATTGAACCCAACAAATCTCGAAAAACAAAATGTCAAACTAGTCCAAGTGTTCAGCGAGTATGTTACAGCTGCTCTTTCAGAACTAGGAGAAAAGCGAAACTTGCTGACATACAAAAGAACAAAAGCCTACATCAAAACTATTGTATGGTGGTGGAAAATCATGAATGTCAAACACCCAAACAAAGGAACACATTTGAGAGAAATGTACATGCAGTCCTTAACTCTTTCTTCAGGCAACGGATCCATTGAATTCCTTGAAAACATTCTCATTTGGATGGAACTGTGGAAAGAATCCAGCTTGGAAACTGGTAAATTTAGCAGAGACAGACACATTTGGCACTGACACATATGACCCACGCCATACTCGAACGTGCTAAATACTGTATGACAGAATTGAATTTCAGTTATTTTCTCCGGGGTAAAATACAAACTGATCCTTTGGAAGGAAGGTTTAGAAAATATAGAATGTTAGCCGGCAATCAGTATAACATATCGGTTACACAAGTCTGAGTGTGAAGCAAAGCTAAGACTGCAGGATTCTCTGCCATTAGTTCTGAACTCACGCAAATATGGTTTGATAGAAATAATGTTGTATGAAAACAGTGATGCTTGTAAAGAAAAATCTACAGTGAAATTAAGCAAAATTGTTCATAGCATTACCGTAGGTGAAAAACATTTACGTGACTTGGAGTCAGTAATACCAGTGCTTACATATTTAGCTAGGTATTGTGTTTATAAACTGTTAAAGAAACTTATACGTGTCACAGTGGTTTAGTGTCTGATAAATAGTTTGATTCATCGCATATCCTCATAAAGGAACTGGATTATGGTGGTTTGCAATATCCACACCCGGATGTTGTGAGCATTGTAATGTGCGCTTATGTGGTAATGCTAAAACTCATCTCAAAGCCATATGAACAAGAATTTTTTAAATACAGGACATCAAAAGCGAGTTCTTGTCATGATCACCACTGCGCAGCTCAAAGAAGAACTGTCAAATCTTGATGTATGTGATGCTGGACACACTTTAGAAACTATAATACAACATATTGTGAGTATGTCTTCAAACGCTCTCTTGAGAAACTATTGTTTGAAGAAAAATGATATCTGAAAGAAAAATCCAAAAAAATCAAAAGATTCCAAATCTTAAAAAAAATGTTAATGTACTCAAATTTTTGCCCCAGTAAATGCGTAGAAGTGTTTCCTGTAACACAAAGTCTTAGTCTAAGTTTAATCCATGAGTTGAGTGCAAATGTCTTGTCATTATAAAATAAAATTTAGAATTACTTTAGAATTACAAGAGGGGGGGGGGGGGGGGGGTGTTGTGTGTGTACGTGTGTGTCTATAATATATATATATATATATATAAAATTTGCTTAAATTTGTTGCGTTGGCAATTGAATAACTTTTATTCCTAAGTCTCATACTTGATAAGTGATGTATTATAGCATATAATTAATAATGTATTACAGTACATAATTAAGTTTTGTAACAAGTATTTTGTAAAGGGTGCTTGTAGGAACCATGATGTAAAGATAATATGAATTAAATCACTGTTTAATTTTGATTTATAATTCCAATATTCAAGGGAAAATGAATTCACTTCTTATTTTAAGTTGTACATTTATTGTAATATTAAACTATGTTTAAAATAAATTTTTCCCCTTTTTCTCTGTATAAGTATTTACTTATATTATACATGCGAATGTAAAAAGTCAGTTGACAGTGTAAATTATATGTGTTATAGTTGCAAAACATCATAAACTTAAAAATATTGTAAGCCATTAATTTAAGGAAAAATAATATTTAACTTCTTACAAAAAAGCAATGAAAATGTTTTCTCAAGTTGTATTTTATATTAAATTGATTTTTTTTTTCAACGAATATAAACTTTAATTTAATCTGTAAGCCAAACACGTTTTTATGATTTCGGTTAACCAGAGGCACTAAAAAGAGATCACAAAATATAAGAAATCAAGCATAAAATTAATGTACTTTATGACTACTAGTTGTAAATTATAATTACTTGAACACAAAGTACATCAGTAATTCGGTAGAAACTTATTACGCCCATGAAGTTAATTATAGAAATCTAAATATAAAATATAGCAGGAAGTGACTGCAACATTGTGTACTGTGTATGGGGAGTATCAGAAGGGAAGACGACTCCTGATGACGTCACCCACTTGAAAGCAGGCCTGCAGTTCAGAGGGTGTAGTGTAGCGGCCAGAGCTGAGTCACTCAAAGAATTTAAGCATCTACCGGGGTGCGGCAGCCAGAGCTGGGCCACTCAAAGAATTTAAGCATCTACCGGGGTACGGCGGCCAGAGCTGGGCCGCCCACTGTATTTACAAAACACACATCTTGACCCAGTCAGCCAACGGGTATAAAGGCAGACCATGATGTGCTAACTCCCTCCCCTCCCCCCCCCCAGACACGCCCAGACAAGCCACGCAGTGTAAAGAAATATAGCAGTGTGTTACTCATGGGAGCCGACGACGCCAGAGCCCAGCAAGGCTGAACACTGAAGATAACTCCACTGTCCAGGCTTAGAGGGAGTCCTTGTCGTCTGCTTCAGGGTGAGCATAATCAGCTTGGTAGTTGATTGCAAGGGTATCTCTCGGAACTCCGTAAATTTTACATTCTCAATAATATTGAATTCTCACACTCTGGCAAGGATAGGCAGGTTCCGCATAGTCAATAATCCCTTTCCATGAGAACATGATCGATGTGTAAAATTGAAGAAAGAGTAAAGGATTTTATTGTTCAATTTAATGTAATTGCATCATACTGTTAATGTATTTTATGTTGTAATAAAAGTGTTTGTTAGGGAATCGCTCGTGTCATTTACCATTGAGCTTACAGTCCGCAAGCATGTCGCTAACATATAAAGTCTAACCTAACTTAATAGTAATCCTGGAGTACTGAGTGTTGAGTTGGAAGTTAAGGGGAATAGGTAGGCAATAGGGGCTAACGTTACACATTGAATAACTTGGCAGGTTTGCAATGGTTTTCTACTTTGGACATGAAGAATGGATACTGGCAATGCGAGGTGCCCCAGAGGACCAAGAGAAGACTCCACTTTCTATACCAGGGAAAGGAAGGAACCTGGCAGTTCAAAGTTATGTCTCCTGGGCTATGTAATGCACCTGTTACCTTCCAATGCCTGATGGAAAAAGTTTTGCTTTAAAAATCTGTCAGCATTACTTAGATGACATTGTTGTGACAGAAAGAACATTTGAAGAGTACCTATAAGGCTTAGACTTTGTATTCCAGAAAGTGGTAGCAGCCAACTTGAAACTGGTTCCTAACACGTGCCACCTGTTCCAAAAGAAAATAATTTCTTAGGATGTGTAGTATCGGCCCATGGAATCAAAACAGACCCCGAGAAGACCAAAGCAGTAAGAAATTGGCCAACACCAACTGACAAAACTGAAGTGCAGTGTTTTCTGGGATTACGTGCCTACTACTGTCAATATTTACCTGGGTTCGCCATGATTGCCAAGCCACTACATGAACTGACTGAGGCAAAAAGGAAATTTCATTGGACCACTAAATGTGAAAATGCTTATAGTAAACTAAACCAAATTCTGATATCCCTGCACGTCCTGGGTTTCCCGAAAAGTGGGGGTATATTCATTTTGGACACATGCTGGTGATGTAGGCATTAAAGCTGTGTTATCTCAGGTTCAAAATGGGGAGAAAAGACCACTAGAATACTTCAGTAAGGTATTGCATAGGCCTGAGAGAAATTACTGTTTTACACGCAGGGAGCTTCTGACCATGGTGAAGGCAATTTCACACTTCCACCCTTACCTTTATGGAAGACATTTTATTCTAAGAACCGACCATGCTACATTATGCTGGCTACTAAATTTCAAGAACCCCAAAGGTCAAATCGTCCGGTGGATACAGTATCTTCAAGAATATGACTTGAAATACAGTACAGATTGAGATGCCTTCACAGCAATGCAGATGCACTTTCTAGGAGGCCATGTGAGTCATTTTGTCATCATTGGAATGCCAGGAAGAAAAGAGTGGTGAATCGCTAAATGTACACATGTCAAGAATTCAAGGTTCTCTATCTTGTGATGGGACACCTACCTGGAGTGACGAGGGTATTAGGAAAGATCAGTTGAATGATCCCACTTTGCAGCCATTACTAAAGTGGAAAGAAGCTGGCTGTTGGCCAAAATGGGAAGAGAGATATAGCCCGAGTGCAGCAGTCAAAGCATACTGGGCAGAATGGAATTCCCTTGTACTGAAGAATGGCATACTTTACAGAAACTAGGACAGTAATGAAGGAAAACACACATGTTTACAGTTGGTCCTTATAGATTGTAGGGTTCTAGAAGTCTTAAAGGAACTGCATAATGCAGCAGCCAGTGGGCACTTTGGTGTTAATAAGACAGAGACTTACATTCTACTGGCTTCATTGTTGGGAGCATGTTGAGAAGTGGTGTCGAATGTGCAACATGTGCACTGCGAGGAAGGGTCGAAGGACCACGGGACAAGATCACCTCGAGAAATACAATGATGGAGCCCAATTCGAGAGGATGGCAGTAGGCATTTTGGGCCCCTTACCTGTCACAGAGAAAGGTAATTGATATCTACTGGCGGCCCAAGATTACTTTACTAAGTGGCGTAAGGTCATTCCCCTCCTAAAACCAAGAAGCACATACTGTGGCTGATGCACTTATAGAGCACGTCTTCTTGAGGTTTCAGGTGCCACTAGAACTCCATTCCGATCAGGGAAGAAACTTTGAATCTGCGGTGTTCCAGGAGGTAACAAAGATTCTAGGGATTAAAAAGACTAGGACTACAGTCCTACACACTCAGTAAGACGGAATGGTTGAGAGGCTTAACTGTACTCTTGAGCAATACCTGTCTATCTTTGTGGCAGACAACTAAAAGGGCTGGGATTCAAAGGTGCCATTGTTTCTTATTACTTACTGTTCAGCAGTTGATGAGTCCACAAGGGTAATACCATTAAGGATGCTGTTTGGAAGAGAGCTATGCCTCCCTAGTGACCTGCTGATTGGCCGACCAACAGAAGAGAAAGCTGCAACCCCTGATTATGCCAGCGAATTATGTAACAGACTTTTTGCCATTCATAATTTTTCTTGACATCACACCAGAATAAATAGTGACATGATGAAGATGTGATATGATAGGAGAATGTCGGGTGACATATTTCAAGGACAACTGGTGTGACTGTACAACCCACAGAGAAGAGAAGGGTACTTCACGAAGCTACAGAAATGTTGGGAAGGCCCCTACAGGATTCTGAATGATGCAGTCTCTTAGATTTGTCACCAAGGCTCTTTGACAAATCCAAAGGTTGTCCACATTGACCAACTGGCACTCTACGAAGGACCAGATGCAGCAGAATCTGTTTGGGACAAACAGACTTGAGGAGGGGGCAGTGTTACAGGCGACCGCTCTGAATATACTTAGCACGGATGATTTATTGATGTGCATGTGCTATCAGTTGCAACCGGAGACGCAGCTGCTTTTGACAAAGGAATGTTTACAAGGTGTGCCTGTTAGGCCCATCAGGGTGCGTGCCACTACTGACCTTGGTTATTGTGTGTCTTTGCAACAGCAGTTAGAGAGGTTAGTAGGATTTTTCAACTATTTCAGGAAATATATTCAAAATTTCAGAGATTTGTACCCCTCGGAGAAAATTATTGCAAAAGGGACAGATATGTGAACCGGGGGAAGAGCAGAAAAAAGCTGTGGACAGCCTGAAAGAAGAATTGGAAAAAGAGATGATGCTACACCATTAAGGAAAGATATGAAATTTTTCATAGCTTGTGATGCTTTGGCTGAAGTTGTAGGAGACACACTATTTCAAGTTAATGACCAAAGGGAAAATTTCCCCATTAATTTTGCAAATAGAGCTGAATACCACAGAAATAAATTACACTGTGACGGAAAAGGAATTGCTTAGTATTATATTTGCATGTTTAAAATTTTGTACATATATCTATGGCAGGGACACAACTGTGATGATCGATCATAAGGCCTTATGCCATCTGAATACTTGTAAACTGCTACATGGTAGGATAACATGGTGGATAATAGCTTTACAAGACTACAACCTGAGTATTGAACATATCTCTGGCAAGGCAAAGGTAGTAGCACACTCACTTTCAAGGGGTAGGGATGATATACAGGCAGCTCTGGCTAGGGAGTTTCATGTCCTTTCTTTGAGGGAACAGATGAAACAAGTAGATACTGGATCACGGGAAATTGCAGTACAGATTAAAATCAAAATATTGAAGGATTCTCGACTCCAGAGAGCAGCACAGGAATTGGAAATAAATAATTGAAGAGATATTAAGGAGAAATTCATAGTCAAAGAAGGGTATTTGTTTCAAAATGTAGACACCACTGGTGCAAAATGAATTCTATGTATACCTGATCAGCTACGGAAAAAAGTCAGAGAATATATGCACGGTGAATGTGGACATTATAACTAAGACGGTAAAGTAAATACAAAATTTGTGTGGGTTTAGGAACATGTATCGAACAGTAGCCAAGGTAATCGGGTTGTGTTTAATACATGCACAAGCGAAGGCACCAAGAGGGAAGTCAAAAGGATATTGGGTCGTGTACTGGCTACAGAGCCGTTCAAAATAGTATGTGTAGATTTGTTTGGCCATCTGCCAAAGGGCTGAGGGAAAAAAAAAAAGGGGGGGGGGGGGGGGGGTTGAATATATATTTGTAATGCTTGATATGTTCACTAAATTTGTGAAACTGTATTCCATCAAGCAGCTACAGCCCAGGTGGTCACTGAAAATGTAATGGACTATTACGTAACACAAGCAGGTCAGCCAAAAAAAATTATTTCAGACAATAGACAATGAGCCACAGTTCCATAGTGACAAGTGGAAAACACTAACATCCATTTTGGGTATTGAGTTAGGATATACTGTAGTGTACCATCCAGCCTCAAATCCAGTAAAGCAGGTTACGAAAAAGTTACGAATGAGTTAAGGTGGTAGTTTTGAATGTACTTTAATGAACACCATAGCAAGTGGGCTGTGGTAGTAAGTGATGTGAAACAATAAACAGCTGTTGGCATGAGGGTTACAGGTGCGACCCCAATACAACTTATGAATATGGGTAAACCTAACACTGTACTGACCTAAAGTGAAAGGCAGCAGCTCTGTTGTATTTTGGCCTGACCTTCGGTCCCCTCTTTACATGTTGAGTGCTGGTTCTAGTTACTTACATCAAAATCATCTTAGCCACTAATGTAACTAGACAACTTGTACTAAAGTGAATGTAACATTGTAATTACTTGTAAGGAGACATGTAATATGTACTAATTTATTGTAACATTTTCTGATTAATTTACTTTGTGTGATAACGGAATATGATGTACTTTACTGTGACACATACTTTGTATATGAATGTATACCCATGTCAACAAATGTTTTTTCTTGCAAGCGATGGAATCGCAATACAGCCATCATACAGTCGCCTATCAAGTATGTTTCAATTTGGGACAGGTTTCTTCTAAATGTTTCCCGAATCGAAGGGGTTAATTTAATGTTGCAGTATATAGTAATTGATATTTTTAGGAAATACTTACATTCTATATTTCTGTAAAACATAGTAACTCATATAACAGACTATGATTCTGTCTCTTTCTTGTTTTACTGCTGCGAGTAGTAAATATATTTTTTTGTATACCAATATTGTATAAGAAACTGCAATAAATCTTCAGTAAACATATTACTGCTTCATCATTTATTTATTTAATTTGGTACTATTTTTTATAAACTAACCTTTGCTTCAATTCAGAGTATCTTGCTTTCAAACTGAGTTAGTTTGAGCTAATGTTTATAGTGAACTCTATTTGAGTTTTCACTCAAGAAATATTATTCAGTCACTGAAAAATAAAAACAGTAATAGGGGAGATAGATAGATTGTAATTCCTTAAACACTTCTTATAAATGAAAAAGAAAAGGAAACTTAATTGTTTTGGAAGATTTATACCTTTTTTTAATATTTTAAAAAAGTTGATTTTTTTATTGTGTATGGTGAAAAATAATGGGTTAATACAGCAACGACTATGGAAATACTTTCGGACAGTGAAAGAATGTAATTCCAAATAGTCACACGACTTAAAAAATATATGTGGTGATGGTGGTGAGTGATGATGGTGAGTGATGATGGTGAGTGGTGGCGGTGAGTGGCGGTGGTGGTGAGTGGTGGTGGTGGTGGTGGTGGTGGTGAGTGGTGGCGGAGGAGGCAGCATCAGCTGCAATAGCTAATATCATAACTGCATCTTAAACTTAATACATGGTGTCTTATATACTTATTAATAAACTACTACTACTCATCAGTGCAACTACACCACTAACAGTTGTCAATAGAGTCAAGTCACCGCCACTGCCTGTAAAATTTGTGTGTGTACCGAGCTGGGACAGACATCCGAATAATGGAATATACTTAACCCCAATGAGCCACCGGGACCATGCAAGCGGTCCGGGGCTAGTACAGCAGTGTGCCGCGGGATGCTGCCACAAGCTGATGCCCAGAGCCCACAATTCTCCACTACGCTGCTTGCACAGAGGGTCTAGGCACTGGGCTTGGACCTGCTAACACCCTCTCCAGATGCCCTATGCCAGTGAAAGAAGGGATGACCGATGATCATCAGTTCTGCTTCAGTACTTGATCAGTCTTCTGACTCCTCTCCTGGGCTCTCATCGCACAAGCAATTAGTGCAGAGGCCCGCACCAAACCAGAACACTTCACCGCTAACTTACGGGACTGAAGATCCTCTCCAGACATCTACTAAAGAAGAACCAGCAGCATCATCAGCTCAGCACACTAATACACGTTTGGTCCCTTATGGACAATGGAGAGTAGAGCTAGCCCAGAGGAGTAAACTGAAGTTCAAACGCACCAGTAACTGCTTACTCCCTTAGCTTTATACAGGATGCCTCCCCTTGTTTTACGCTAGGGTGTTTTTCCTTCTGTCAAGCCCAGGTGGAAAGGAAGTAGTACTTCCAGCAGCTTTGTTTATTTTTCTTTATGGTAAAATAAACATTGATCTTGCCTAACTTCTCGAGTATCACTCTGACCTCTTAACACTCACAGTCATCAAATGTGACAGGGAAGCAGGAGATTGGGTTTGCTCTTTCCGAATCCACACTACCAACAGACCAAAACATCCATGGAAGGCCACCCATTCTCTGCCCAGTGCAGTGAACACGGTAGAGCCATGACACTAGAATACCATACCCTGGAAGGTGGCTTGCTAGCTTGAAGTCGTCTCTGCCTTACCACACACTCAGCGGTGCCGAGGAGGAGAACTTCTATGGGCCTGGGGAGACCAGTGACCTCGAGACACTCATCTCACCACTATTGGAAGGCCACCCGTTCCTTGCACCCAGCTGGGGTGAACTCCTCTCATTGCACACTTTGCGGTGCTGTGTGGGGTTACACTCCAGTGCACGGGAGCAAATCCCATTGGGATAACACCATGCAGTTCCTGCTACCAACACTTTGCAGCTCTAGACTTCTACACCTATGGTGAGGAAGTCAAGAGTGGGGTGTGGTGTTGACGGTAGCAATCTACACGAACACTTGCACTGCAACACGTCGACTACCTAACTCCTGCAGGCCCGATACTAGTTTAGAGTTAGATCCCTTACACCCAAAGGGGTGGTGTTCAGAAGAAGCCTAAGAAGGCGAGGGCTATCTCTAAAGATCCACAAGGGCTCAGAATCCTTCCCAGCGGGTTCGGGATATTGAGTCCATGAGATCAAGCTGCTTTGCTGAAACGACTCACCATACCTGTACCATCCGTCACTCCTAAAGCATTATTTGAGCAACCCACCTGTATAGCAGGATACCATCCAGTGGTGGAGATCCTGTTCGGCGAGGGGTCCACCTACACTCCAGCAGTACCTAGTGGCTCCATGCCAGAGGAAAAACCTAGTACCTCAAATGCACACCCCATGCTCCAGGCAAGCGCAACCAGAACCAGGGCAGAGGGACCAACATTAGCGAAACTACCCACTGGCAAGATACACCATCCTGCTCCCTTGAACTCCATCCCACACTGACACCCTAAGCCTGCACCATGCAGAGTTGTATTGCCAAAGCTGGACTTCGTACTAAGCCAGTGGCCTACTAGGCCAGTACTGTATTCCGGTCGGACACCAGTGCCAAGAGACGACTAGCCACCCAAAGACACGACTCGCCTAGCGTCGAACAAGTCACCCAGGGACGTGGGCAGCCAATCAGCTGGGTCTGTCATGCGTCAAACTTCTTTACTGAATAAAACCTTGACTATTGTGTGAACTGCTTGCATGAAGAGGCTAAATAGTGGAGTAATTTCAGCCTATAATGTAAATTATAACAATTTAAAGTGTCCACAGCACAGATGTGATACTTTTGCTTGCATATTTCTTAAAAGCTGACACATGATGCATTCCTGCACATTTAGGATGCTTACTCTACTTTACAACTTTGCCTCATCTTTGAGTACACTGTTCACCATGGAGCAGTGTCATGAACCCTAACAGTATTGAAGAGGTGGGACACGTGTCTACATAATAATAATTATTATTTTTTTATTTATTTTATTTATTTAAACAGACTTAGTGTGTCCCCCATCAGTGCAAAACCAATAACAGGGTGATGCATTACATAAAACATACAGAACACAAGACATACATGAATATAGATACAAAGACAGAAACATCCATATACATACAAAGACAAGGACAAGACATATAATAGAACAAAACTAAGACATAAATAAAACAACATACACTACATAAAAATATAATAATTAATACTCAAAAGTGTGATTAAAGTAAGATATATAAATACAAAAACAAAATCTAACTACTATAATGTTTACAGAGTTCAGAGAAAGTAATTTTACTATCCAAAAATGGATAAAAATTAGAGAATTTCTTATTGTAATTATTTGCACATCTATTAATTAAATCCTTCTTACATTATATAGTAGAAAAACTATGTGATGTTCTATGGTTATGCATTGGAGTTTTTTAAACCTACTTTTCTATTGACTACTGCACAGGATGTATATGCTAAAATGGAATGAATTAAAAATAGCATATCATTTATGTCTCAACGCTCTTTTAAAGTTAAATTTTTGAATCTTACTAACTTATTTTTATAATTAAAATCTACATGAACAGGGAATCTAGAAAAAATTAATTTAAATAATTTATTTTTAATATTTTCTAATCTATTAGCATCTGTCAATGTGATGTTATTCCAAATAACTGAACAGTATTCTAATCTAGATCTGACTAATGAGTAATACCAACAAAGCAAAGAATCTGGAGATGAGACAAAATAAGTTATAAACTTAATTAAACCTAGAATACGACTAACATTGCTTATTAAACTATGAAAATGGAAATATAATTTAGAATCTAATATAACACCTACGTCTCGTACATATTCAACTCTATTTATTAAAACATTTTTATCATAATATTTATTAAAAATGGAATTAGTTTTTCATGAGAAAGAGATACACAGTATCTTATTTATATTAAGTTTCATTAAATTTAAAGTACACCACTTATGAATAGCCGAAATATCCTCTTGTAACTTAACACAGTCATCGCCATCCTTCATCTTTTTATAAATTTTTAAATTGTCTGCATAAAGAAGTGCACTCGAGCAACTTATTACACAGACAATATCATTTATAAAAACATTAAAGAGTAACGGAACTAATTACTACCTTGAGGGACGGAAACCAGAAGATACTAAATGGGATTTTGAGATTTATTTATCTATTTTTACCACAAATGTTCAATCAAAAAAATAATTTGCAAACCATTTTATGTATAAAAAATTAAGACCAATATTTTGTAATTTTTTATAAATAATATGATGTTGACAAGTATCGAAAGCTTTTTGAGATCAAAAAATATTATATCTACTTGATTTATAGTTGTTACTTCAGAATATAAGTTATCTACACGATTAAATAATTTGGTCGTAGTTGTTTTACACATTTGAAAGCCAAGTTGACATTCTGTTATAAGACTTTTAGTGAAAAATAATAAAGGTTTGTGAATCACTTTTTTAAAAACCTTAGACTGCATAATAATGATATTGGTAGATAATTGTTAACATCATATTTATTATCCTTTTTGAATATAGGAACCAGAAGTGCTCTTTTACACAGATTTAGATAATTAAATTACCACTAGTCAGGCTATAAATAAAAATATAGGTTAAAATTGGGGTAATAATATCGACACAGTCTTTACTAATAAAATTTGAGATATTACAACACCCAGTAGCCTTGCTACTTTTAAGTTTTTTAATAGCCCAGAGAACTATGCCCTGCATGATAACAGGAGTATTTATATCTATATTATTTTTTAATTATTGACTGTAAGTTAAGATTATGAATGAGAAGAGTTTGTGCATATCCTTTAGCAAAATGGTTTACAAAAACATTTACCAAAATGTCAGAGTCCCGAGTCATGTGATTATCTACCGTTAGTGTAAGAGGTTCTTCATTACCATTTTTCATTATTTTTACATATTTTCAGAAACTACTGGGATTGCTTTTCAGGCTATTATTAATATAGGTTGCCAGATTTCCTTCACATCGTTGATTTTTTTCTTTGACAAATTTCCTTCATCCAGAAAAATGGGAATAGTTGTTTGCCGAGTTAAACTTTTTTTTTTTTAAATCTCTGGAAATGTCCTTTCTTTTTTACTAAACAAATCAAGTCCTGCGAATACCAAATTGGGTATTTATTTTTGTGCATTTGGACTTGGGTATATAGAGATTAATTAATAGTTTTAAATTGCAGGTCAAAAAACCCACCATTGTATTAACATCTTTCATTTGAAAAATCGGAAGCCAGTCAAAACGTTTAATTGCTAAATATAACTATAGATAATCACCCTTATGGTAGTTTCTAAAAAAACCTCTGCTTATTGATTTTACGTTTTTCAATATCAAGGATGCCAAAACAGCATTAAAATCACAGACAAGCATTATTTTATGAGAATAATTACTTAGATTTGTTTCAACAAAAGTAAAATAATGTTTTAAATCATCCACTAGTAATTGTGGAGGAAGATAAATATTTCCAATTAAAATTTTATTCACATTATTGCATACTATTTCAACCCAGATAGCATCAATATTTTCATACTGAAATTAAAATTTTTGTTTGAATTGTACAAAACAGTGTTGATTGACCACTATTAAAAAACCTCCCCCCTATTGAATCAAATTAGGATTGCAGTCCTTACAAAAAATACTATAATGATTAGGAAAACAATGAGAATTTAAACCGAGATCAATAAACCGTGTTTCTGTTAAACAAATCACAGAAAAATTGGACCTTATAATATTTTGAGAAAAAGTTAGATATTTTGTTCTAAGACCCCTGACATTTTGGTAACATATCTCAAAATCCCTAAATATCATATATTTTATAATTTAGCCCCTCCGATGGCATACACATTATTTAAGTTGTTTCAGATTCAGCTTCTCGGCCATTACATTAGTTTGTTCAACATTAGATATGTTAGACACACTATCCGGGCTGAAGAGTTGCTCATTTTGTAACCTGCTATAATAAGTACTAATGAGACAGCTCGCAGGCCAAAACACAGTGTTAAATATATGGTCAAAATCTGACTCAACCACAGCAACGTAAAATGATGACTAAGAGTTGCATCACATTTTTTATTTTGCCACTTTTAAGTTTGACACTTTTAGTTCCTGATTTATATATGTCACTATTTTGTTTTTTGCACCTCTGGTGCAAAACGCGAAATCAATATAGCCTTCAATCATGGTCTAGCAGTTCTAGGAACCGTTTTGATGTTCACATTGTTCCGCACTCTGAGCTGAACCAGTTTTCTTGCACGTTGTTTTGTTTGCTGGTGAGCTGCTTTCAGTGGAAGCCTTTGTGCCTCGCTTGCTGATGAGCACAAATCCCTCTTCATCAGCTGGTGACGTCATATGTCTTTCAGACTGGACGACATCTTTGCTGTTTACTTGAAGTACCAATGAGGCTTTGCCCTGCTGAGCTCTACTTTTAGAAAATGTAGGAACAGATTCAAATTTTTTCCTAGCCACTTCACTGTATTAATTTTTTTTGCTTACTTGTTTCAATATGTTGAGAAACTCATGGAGCCTCATACCAAGCCCTGCATGAAATACACTGCTTCTTCTCATTTGCAGATTGAAAACTTTCAAAAAGTGCATGTAAAAGATAATTGTCCTCCTTAAGGTCCTTAAATTCCTTTGAAAGTTTGTGAATTTTATTACATAATACTGCGAACATATTGTACGCTGGATTCCACTGTCCCACCTATTTTTGCTGATATTTCTTGTGTAGACGTAAAGCTATCGTCCACTAACGATGTGGTAAGAGACAAGTCTATATAGCACACAATAGCCTTATTTTCCGCACCGTTAGACTTTTTCTTTTGAGAAAAACCAAACATGTTTGTTACATCCTTACACTGTACACAATGGTATTCTTCATCATTAGCCACGCCTGCACAATGGCAGTGGAGATGCGTCCTGCACGAACCGGTGAATTAAAGAAACTTTTGTTTGCCAAAAAATGGTTTCCCGCATACAGAACAAGAATCTGAATTAGGGGGCATAAAAAACCTCTTAAAGTCCAAAGATTAAGGTGTTTCTGACATTTCACTGACTTAATCATCACCGAGACACAAGAAAATCACAGGAGCAAACTCAAGACACATCTTCCACCCATGAGCACCTGGACGACGACGGACGACGGAGATGACGATGATGATGATGATGATAATAATGATAATGAGCACCTTTTTCCCCTCTCAAGCTATCGTCCTTCCCGGGGGTACTCTCGAACTTTCTCTATTTAACTTGGCTACAGTTGTGAGCTGAATAATGCCCCGTCTCCACTACCTCTCAGGGCTGATAATTTTTACTTCTACTATTTGCAACTTTCTCTGTTGGTCGTAGCTATGGTCTCATGCACTATCATCTATATTTCCTCTGACCGTAACTTTAAGATCTCACTACATAGCTTCAGTCCTGGGTGAAATTTTCAAACCCTACCAGCAGTGTCCTTTTCCTCCGTAACCTGTGGTTGGAAAAACCACTGACCCGGACTCAGAGGTAACCCCGTGCTCCTCCTTCCTTTTCATGGCACTTGTGGGTTGTCCCCGAGGTTCAGCTCGTCAGTATCCATGCGCACCAGATCCTGGCCACAAGACTGACTCCCTTCACCTCTCATCCAATACAATATCATTGGGTTTTTCACTAAAACCCTGATATTAGGCCCCAACGGCCCGACTGTAAAGGAGTGAACCAGCCCACATACATTCCAGGCCATTACTATCTGCTGTAATGAACCTTTCCTGCAATGCAGATACCCTTTCTAACCTGAAGGCCTGGTACAGGGAACGCAATGGGTTGCCCACATTTGCTGGCCCAAGTTTCCAAGGGTCACCCAGCTGTACCATGAGAAGGTGTAGGTCCCCAGACCAGTAGGAGCTATGTACTTACGCATTTCTGGCCCTGTTTCAGCAACTGTGTTGGATATGGGCTCTGATACTAGGGTTTAGCAGTAGTCCCAACACTTCACTGTCCATATGCTCTCCCTCAAGAGTGATCTACTGTTTCACATCAGTGAGAGGGAGGACCTATCCCATAGTCTCAGCCACTCCTACCGGGGACAACACCCGTACGCACCTTAGAGGGCGGGCCCAACTGTGCTTTTCCAGTAACCAGCCAATTCGAGGAGGCTTATTCATTCCCAAACGGTCACGAAGTAAGCCACCGGGCATTGTCAACGGAGCCCCAAGCTCCGTGAACAACCTTACACCCATTACAGGCCGGTTCCTTGAGCCAAACCTAAGACCTTCCACGAGTTATAGGCGGTGCACGGCCCTCCTTCTTTCCAGTACCTTCTGACCAGAGACCAAATGGAAACTTCTCTATCCACAGGACATCGACAGCTTCCCCCGGAGTGCAATAGGCAACCCTTAAACTCCGTGATTGAGGCCGGGTACTGGTCATCCAGCGTCTGGCGTATGGCACCTTAAGGGAGTCACATCTTTGAGCACACTATTCATAATGGACCCTAAGCAGTACTGAAGAGGCGGGACATGTGCTTACAGTAGGTACACATCCACCCGGTGAATTGAGCAGGCTAAGTCGTTCCCTACTCCACCACTGCTTCTTTTGGGGCCGGACGAAAAGAACAACTGGGTGCCGCTCATTGCAAGACTGAACATTTGGCCATACACAGTAGGAAAAGAGTCATCGGCTCATTTTCTGCGAGGCTGTATAGATCCTTTCCCTCATTTCATACTTCCGGAAAGAAGAGGTATGGAATGAGTGAGTGAGTGAGTGAGTGAGTGAGTGAATGATTGAAGAGATTTGGGCAGCTCTTAACAGCACTGTCTTGAGAGCTGATGAGGGTGATTGAGGTATGGAGCACTGGCAGAATGAAAAGGTGTGGGAAACGAGAGATCCCTGAGAAAACCTGCAAACCAACAGCATCGTCTGGCACGATTCCCACATGAGAAAATCTGGTGACCTGGCTGGGTATAGAGGGATATCGAGGAGATTGAAAAAGGCTATCTTCTCCTCGAAAGGTAATACCACGTGCCCATTTCATACTAATCCACAGGACAGAGTCCAAACAGCCTGCAATACACCCACTCCATTGTTTTGCTCATTAGTAAAACTTGAAAACCTTCCTCATCTTATTTTAGAACCATTCCTGAGAGGAGACGAACCACCTATAGGCATAGCTAATCCACAATTGTGCAATCCCAATCTTCCCCTTACAACCACCAGCAGCCCCCAACCGATCCTGAGTTCTCCACAGCCTACGAGTTTCCACCCACAGAACTGCTGAGCCAGCCACCAAGGAGGAATCTTTCTCCTCCCAGCCATCCAAAGGTAAAAGGTCAGTCTGCCAGAACAGTTGTGACAGTAGCTATGGACTTAGTTCCGACAAGACAGTCCATCAGGCCAATCTTGTATATCAGCCATGCACCCACGAGACATTAAGGTCCCTGTTTCACCCATGTTTCTCGCAATACTAGCATTGCAATATAAAACTTCTACCGTAACTATGACTAAACTAATTTTATTAAAACCTATTTTACCAAGTTAGAAATTTTATTCAACTTCACCAATCGTTGGTTCCAACCCAGCGCTAACAAGCCCAACGTGTAGATCCACTTCCAAGTCGGGCATGCATCAAAGTAGTTAGGTATGGGGAGGGGTTTTTATGGTGCCCAACATGGGGCTTTAACTGTTATAGTTCAGACCAGGCAGTTAGGATAAACCAGCCATGCTCTTAACTAGTGCCTTAGCGGGATGACTAATCCGCTAGTCACCCCCCTAGATCACTACTAGCATGTGATAACACCAGTCATCTTATATAGCTTGTTGTGGCCTAAGTGACTTAATTAACCAATAGACCCCCAGTAGATTAGTACCCTATTAATCAGGAGTTGAACCTCAAAACAGGACTTCAGGGAGTCCCCTGATAAAAAACCCCACATGGTGCTCAACAACAAACCCATTCATCATGTCTGACACCCCACAGAGCCAGCACGACGCCCTAGAGACAACAATGGTTAAGAGCAACCCTCTAGAGACTTGAAAAGTGTAAAATGGGCACATGCCCTGGCACAGGGGTACATGTGATTCATTGTGCACACTGTGCCCAACTCTACCACTACCAGTGTTTGGAGTGGGTAGATGAACCAAGATACACAGACTGTCTTGAATATTGTTGCGTATCCTGCCAAGAAGCCAGGCCGCTTGCTGTAGCTGGCTTGAGTGCGCCGGAAGGAGCACATACACCGTAATACGCAATGTGTGTGCATCTGAATTTCATCTCGTGTGTATAGGCTGGCCAGATGAGTGAATAACTCGCCCCGGCCTAGTCTATCATTGTGAGGTATGCAAACATAACCAGAACCACAGAGCATCGAACCCAGGTACTAGCCCTGCCCTCCAGTGGTGAGCTGTGGTACTAGCTTGGCCTTCGCTAGAGGGTGCAGATGTCTCTGCCAACAGTAGAATTCTATGTTGGGGGTAGAGGTTGGTGTGACGGTTTCTTGGAGTTTCTGGCCGAACAGTACTATCTAGGCTCACAGATCTGATTGCTCTTGACATGGGCCAATGTACCCTGTAGGCACAAGTACTGGAATTCTTATGTAAACCAACCAGACAGGGGTCGAGCAGGAAGACAATAGCACAAAGCTAAATATCCACATTCTAAGAGGCCACTTGAGCGCTGCTAATCTGGTAAAGTTAGACAGAGCCCAAAATACTAGGTACACATCCACCAGGTGAATAGAGCAGACTAAGTTATTCCATACTCCACCACCGCTTATTTTGGGGCTGGAAAAGAGCTGGAATTGCTTAGACTGATCAACAACCTGTGGAGGCCTCACCCGGGTAATCAGTCAGGGAGCAGTTTGAGAATATCCACATTCTGTCCACCGCTTCTTTTGGGCCGGACGAAAGGAACAACTGGGTGCTGCTCTTTGCAAGACTGAATATTTAGCCGTACACCGTAGGGAAGGAGTCACCAGCTTATCTTCTGTGAGGCTGTATAGATCCTTTCCCTCATGCCATACTCCCGGAAAGGAGGGGTATGGAGGAGATTAAAAAATGGCTATCTACTCCTCCAAAGGTAATACAGCATGCCCATCTCATACTAGTAATACGCAAGGCAGATTTCAAATTGTCTGCGAGACACCTACTCCATTGTTCCCCCATTAGTAAAACTTGAAGGCCCTCCTCATCCTACTTTAGAGCCATTCCTAAGAAGACAGGAACCACCTATAGGCATAGCTAATACAAGGTTGTGCAATCCCATTCTTCGCCTTAAAACCACCAGATCCCAAACTCTCCAAAGTCTACGAGTTGCAGAACCCTTCACAGCACTCACCGAGCCGCTGAGCCAGCCACCAAGGAGTATTCTTCCTCCTCCCAGAAATCCAAAAGTAAAATGTTGGTCTATGAAAAGGGTTGTGACAGTCGCTATGGATTTCATTCTGAAAATACAGCCCACCAGGCAAGTCTTGTATACTGGCGGGGCACCCACAAGACAAAGGTCCCTGTCTCACCCATGTTTGTCATGATACTGGCATTGTGATATAAAACCTCTACTTTAACGACGACTAAAATAAATTTTATTAAAACAAATTTTACCAAGTTAGGAATTGTATTCAACTTCCCCAATCGTTGGTTAAAACCCAGCGCTAAAAAGCCCAACATGTAGAACCACGTCCCAGCTGAGCATGCGTCAAAGTACATATCTTAATGCTAATTATACAAACAGTAACTTGCATTGTGTACAAAGTATAATAAAAAGAAAAGATACAGTAAAACCCTAATTACAACATTCTTGCATCTAACATTTTCCTGCATTTTTTTACGCTCTTGACATTTTTCCAAAAGGCATAATGGTTCCATTTCCTGCCTAACAGTCTTCCAAATTTTGTATTTCCTACATATAACATCAGTGTTTGTTAATATAATGGCTGCAAATCAGTTGTAATTTTATTTTTAAAATATGTTTGACAACAACAAAACAGTTGCCTACAAACAGATACAGAATACAATTATTTATATTTGGAATATATTATATGTAGTGACTGAAGCATTCCACACTACAGCGCAGCACGCCTGCACCCTTTACTTTTCGACTTTGTCCCATCATCATGCGTTGATAGAATTACGGGGAAAGTCACACGCAGATAGACAATCCCGTGGCTACAAGGATGATTCCACGCAGATTGGACTACAGATACGTGGATAATTAAAGATATTTAATGAGATTGTACTGCCCACCCAGAAATTAACATGCGGTCGCCACCCCCAAAGCCGAAGCTTGTTTTACCCACCGAGCCACGGACACGCCAGTGTAAGATAAAATAGTTAACGGAGACACCGCAGAAGTGCAGCACCTTTGCAGCCAGTGTCGTTATCATCGCCGAGCCTCGTGGGGAGGCGGTAAATATGTCAGCATCCTCCAGGTAGGGCTTTAAGAAATGTGTGGTACTGCCCACTGCCCTGTAAAAACCAACCCCTGCGATGGAAGGCTAGGAACCCCCGGACCCCTGTGACAGCCACCAAACTGCAATTTTGGGTATATAAGTAGAAGCGAAGATGCTCTCACCAATCTACATTGGCCTGCCGACCTGCATAAGCTCAGAGGGCTCTCTGGGTTATGCATAAGACTCTCCAGCCCGTAGAAGGCCCTCCAGCTTTCTCCCTCTCCAACTCCAGCAGCTGGAAGATGGCTCCTCCAGAATCCATAAGCTCCAACATCTACCCCGCAGCCCGCTGAAGAAACCACCCCGTGAAGTTCCAAAGGTATCACAATGTCCTTACCCCTGCATCCCCTCACTTGAATCAACCCCTGCACTCCATGGTAGCAGGCCGTAAACATTGTCCCTTCTGGACAAAACCAACACTTGTTATTCGCTGTCATTATAATGAAACATTTTGGAGATTTTTTTAGATTAAATACTCAATATTCAGGTTCGCCTTCACGTGACATAATGCAAAACCATTAATTTAAATATTTTAGACCATTTTATATAGAACTGCATAAAGTAAATGCTCTATATAACAAAGTTGAAGGGACCAAAGATTTGGGTGTTTGTTATTGAGGTGTTCTTTATAAAGAGGTGATTTAAAATATGTTTCTTTTTTTTATCATGCAGTCAATTTTGAATATAATTGCCGCTGGAATTGAGTAGCATTTGTTCTTTTGTATTTATTTATTAAAGAAAAGTATTAAAAGGATTTTCTTTTGAACACTTATGCAGTAAAATATTATGGCAACTAAGTGTTAATAAATTACCATTGTCATAGAAAAAAATAAGCAACAAATTATTTTTGGATCCACATTATGTAAACAAAAAATGTGCCAAATTCTTAATTTTAAGTAAGTAATGAAAACTCTTATGATAAAAAAATACTTGGTACACACAGAGTAAGACAATACAGCTTCTACAGCAGTTAAAAAACATTATGGCTTTTATTAATTATATTTCTTTACAGGAAATATGTGACAAATGTAGGGTTTTTTTTTTCAGTTCAAAGTGAAGTTTTGTAAAAAAAAAAGTAAATATAATCACACTTTTCAGTCTTTGTTATTGAGAGATTGAGAGGTTCTGTGCCGAATACAGAAAAATAATTTGTTAATACAGAGTAGAAAATGCATTGTATCATATACAGTTTTAACCACACCAGACATAGACTTTGTTATAGAGGTTTTTGTTATAAAGAGGCTCACTATGTTGAGGTTTTACTGTATCCCTTTGCATTCTCAAAGCAGCAATAAATACACTGTGCTAAACTTAAGCTCTGGTGAGATAGTTATTTATTTCCCTGTCACATATTTTCAGTAAGTTAATTATGAACTATTTATTTGCATTTGGTAGCTCAATAATTAACAAGTGACCTAGGTGGACTGAGCACGAGTGGGCGGAACCCCTCAGGTTTCCTGGTGCCTGAATATGGTTTTAGTCTGTATAAGACCAGGAACTCCTGAAGCGAGTCCGGTACACCAGAGCGTACCCACAGAAACGCTCATCTAGTTGGTACCTTATCTCGCTCATTACCTTGGTGAGTCTGTACAAGACTACACCAAGGAGGGCTTGAGCACCGACTATTAGGTCACGAGCATGCTATCCTAATCCTCAGTGTACTGACGAGCCTATTGAATGAATTTATAACTTCACAAATTTTGCATTCAGTATTCAGATGCATAAGAAAGGAGGTGGACACAATAGCCAAACCATATGACTAGCCTGTTGGGCACAACAACGAGAGCTAGCTCAGTCAGACGATGTAACCCATGTTGAACCCCCCAGTGATCCTACGCTAGTTCCTCCTCAACCCACAGTGAGACCCATTGAATCGATCAGGAAAATTCCTTCTATTGATGAGAACTGCGATCCTTACCTGGACCCGCCATTACAAATCTGTTGGCCATGGCTGAAATTAGATCAAGTGAGTTATCTAGTACCCCAACACCCAAGTCGGTATTGAAACCGACACCATAGCAGGGACCCATTAAGCAACCTCCCCCTACCAATTGCCAGATTCATACCACATCAGGGAAGGTTCTTAATCACCCCTAAACCGGTATATAACAGCAGGGTAGTTACCGCAGCAACTAACTTCAACCCAACACGTAAGCCAACCTGACCAACCCCGTACAGGCGCCCTGGTAGCATATGCGAAACTGACTAGATTGTTCTCCAGGGCTGAAATTTGTACATCCCCCACCTCATTATCGTAATAATTTTCATCTTTATATTTTATTTCTTTATTAGTGACATCTGGCATCACATTTCTTGATGAACTTCACAGTGAATAAGATCAAGCTACAAGCTACCTGGGAGGGAGACGTTTATGATCAAGCTACAAGCTACCTGGGAGGGAGACGTTTATGATCAAGTTCACCCTGCGGTTTGATTCCCCTCCCCCCACTCTCAGACCTTCTACCAGGCGGTGCCCCACTAGGTCCCTCAACATGGGCCAATCCTCAACCCGCCAGGCGAAATACCAGATAGAATCCTTATCACAGCCAAAGGGCAAAGCAATCACACCCCGGAGGGAACCAGCACTTGCATCTGCCTTTCTCAACCCTCCTAATATAGAACTGGACGAAGGCAGGGACACACACACCCTCCTACTCCCCCACTATGAGGGTAGATAACCAGCCAACTCAGGAATACGAGCACACGAAGGCGGCAAAGGAGCAGAGTGTGTCATGACTTAGTGGTGGTGATCCTGAATATGACTAAGATCACGACCACCAGCAGATAAGTAGGCAAGCCTCCAGAATGCACTTAATTGTGTTTGTTCATGAGAAGATGATGCTCTGTTGATGTTGCTGTGATCATATGTAATTTTGATCACCATAGGCAAAGCGTGACTATAAATTGGGGGGGGGGGGGGGGGGGGGGGAAGTGCACATTACCTAAAGTATTTTTTAGTAAAACTACAAATTAAATGTGTAAGTTTACAAGAACTTGCTTGGAAAGGTATAACTATGGCAATAATTCTGTATAAAAGTTGGCAAGAAATTTTATCAACCTTTTGTAAATGTTAAGTTTGATTTCTGAATATCATTGAAACTAATAAAGGCAGACACACATGTAGTAACAGTAGATATTCAAATGAGAAAATGGTTGGTAAGACAGTTGTAAAAGTCAGTGTTACCGTTAAATAAAAGTAACTTAAACATAAAACACATAAAAAAGTTATCATTGTGAATAGGAAATCAAAATGATTTTGAAAAATAATAGAAAATTTAAGAACTACAGTATTACTAAAGTTTATACAAGCATCAGCCAATAACCAACATAATTTGAATTTGATTGCAGTGCACTCACATAACGTATTCAGTAAGATAAGAAATACAAATAAGGAAAAGCTACAAATTTTAGGTAAAATAAGCTTAACGTAAAACAATCTAAAAGTTTTCGCTTTTAATAGGAAATTAAAATGACAATGAATGTGAGCACCATTACACTTTCTACAGTTGTTTAAAAGCCTATTATATTAACTCAGTCCAAATCATTTAAGTTCGATTGAGGAATTTTGCTAAAACATAGGATAACATCTCATTAATGAAAGAGGCAGCATCATTTTAGTAAAGCATCATTCTCCTCCCAGCACATGCAGAAAACTTATCAACAAGTCTGCCAAGTCCTTCAGTTTGCATTAATTTTGATGTAGCTTCTTGCTCGATTGCCATGAATACCAAACCGCTGAGCATGTCCTCTCCCATCGTACAATGAAGGTATGTCTTCAGACGCCCCGGAGTAGAAAATGAGCGCTCTATGCACTCGCTGTAGTGATCGGCCATGACAATGCAATTTCAAATAGCTGGAAGACATCAGGAGCATTTGTAGCAAAGGCGGTGTTGAAGGAACAAACATGCAAGTTCTACTACAGTGAAACAGGAATAGGTGAAATTAAGCTGTGCTTATCTTCTGTAAAAACAAAGTTGTAGCTGTGGAAATAAACTTTAATTTATTTTATAAAATTCATGTATCTCTCTTGCAAATGCTTCATTCAAAGGTTCTTTCCATTTTAGGAGAAGTTCCAAGATGTGTTTTATTTTGCTATAGTCATGCTTTGAAAATCTAATTTTCAGATAACTAATATTTCGTCCAAGTCTCGATAATAAATATTTATCTTGTATTCTTCTGGCGAAGTTGGAAAAAATGCAGTATCCACATCTCCATGACCAAGTTTTCTGGGAGCTCTCCTCTTTCTCATCACTGAAACTCTTGCTATATCACAACCTCTGGCTCTAAATTCTTCCCAAATCTCTCCAGTTTCTTTCCAAAATTTGGGTCACTAGTCCACAAACAAATTAGTATTTGTGTCTATATCAGTCACAATGTGCAAAGTTTCGCTTTATAGATAAAAATATTTTTAATTATTTTGAAGCTATGCCCCCTCCCTTCCCCCCCCCCCCTCCCCCCAAAGGTTACTCTTATCCTGATCACTGAAAACATTTTCGCATCACATGATTTAGATTAAAATGCTGCAGATCTTGAAGGGAATAAAATAAGGTTTCCAGTTCATCTTCAGACTTCTCAAAACCTCTTAGTTGTAGCATGACTGTTGTGGACTATTTACTACCCTATTTAAAAGTAGCAAAAAAAACTCATTTTTCTTTAATAATTATATATACCTAAAAATTTTTAAACAATATAATACTAAAAAAATTATTTAAATAACAATGTTTTAATTATTTATAAATAAAAATTACTATATCGATTTTTTGTTTTACTTGATGCCTGTAGGCTTAATATTAATTCTTGCTTGTAAAGTTTTCCTTACATATTACATTTTATTTTGCAGAGTCCCTCAGAAATGTTATAATGGGTGTACTGTACTTTTAGCTTCCACTAAAGTTTGTGATTGAATACATGTGCCATGAATGATCAACATAATGTTGAAAATATTACGTAACGCATGATATAATTGCATGGCATATATTTAAAAACACCATGTCCAATGTTGTACCATAACCATGTAGAGTACATAGACGGTTAAGTAAAAAAAGTAACCAATGCCCTTGATAATTTTATTAAATACTTTTGCATAACTGTAATTAAGAAAAGATTATTACATTCACAAATGCCTGAATAAGTTGAATTTCCCTTTCTGCAAAAGGTATACATGCTTATTGTGTGACCTCAGGGTGGTGCTGGACTACAAATGCTGTGAGCAAACACATGTTCATGCCTATTTTTAACAACTACTTAGAAAAAATTTTTAGTTATAGTTTACCTTGCAATAGTGTTAAGTATGCTAGCGTTATGGAATTTTCTGTGCTGATATCTTTACAGCAAAATTAAAATAAGCAACAACCATGGCCACAAGAGTAGTTCCGCACACTGCTAAATAATACAGGTAGAGGTTTACTGCCATAAATGATTCTGAGGTCTGTTGTTGTAATCATTAAAATATATTTAAATTTTAAAAAATATGCGTGTAAAAATGTTTAATTCCGTAAGTACCATTTAGTGAGACAAAAAAAGAAGGCATTTTACCTTGATTCCATCTTTGACATCATCGAGAGATATACGAGCAACAGAAGATGAATTGACATCCTTTGATTGCAAAGCCAGCTGAAGACTATTCAGTGCTATTCTGGCATCTCCATCACAAAATTCAGCCAACCACTGCACAGTTTCTTCATCAACCACCACTCTACAAAACAACCCTCACTTTGACTATATATTTGAATATTTCTTAATACATATTTTATGACAACAGTTTTTAAATCCATAGTAACAACAAAAGATGGTATGTTTATTCTTACTCAATGGTAATGACTAACAATAAATTATTTACAAAAAATTATTCTACTATCCAAGTTAAGTGTAATAATGGTTATTTCAGTGAATGAACATAGAGTAAGGGAAATGACAGAAAGAATATAAGTATGGTATGTGCTAAAAAGGCACTACAGTATTTCTTTAACTGTGTCCAGAAAGGGTTTAATGGAATCAGTACTCAGATGTTGTAAAGGGAATTATGCAGTCAACCAAGATGGGCATGTCTGTGTGGTGATTTCTTCATAATATAAATTACTAGGATCTTTCCACAATGACAGTATTTCATAACCGTAAAAGCCTCTGTAAGCAACCTTGTATACCAAAGTTATATTTTATTAACAATGCCAGTATTTCTAGAACAAACATTTTCTTTATGCATGTCAGTAGCAGATTTTCATTGACTGTGTTTGGCAAATGTAGCATCATACCTGACACAACGGTATAATGAAATCCAAATCAGAAAGTAATGCACAGTAGTCCAAAACATGTTGAGCGAGCCTGGAGAGTATATTGTCGCTGCACGAAGTTGACGTCGCACATGTCCCTAGCACGTTTGCCCGCCGTAAGTACTCCACAGCAGGCATCAGCACTATACTGAACGCTCGTGCGCATTGTCTCTGACAGTGTGCCGCTAAGCAAGTATTAAGATGCCGCCCACTAGCTCGATCTAAAGGGGTTAAGTGCAGCATTAATGCAAGGCAGAGTATGGTGTGTGTGAACCAGTGCGACAGGATCGGAAGCCACGTGCTCTCGCGCGCAGATACAAAAGTAGACCCAAGGTAAAATGGCTTGCAGTGACATGGCATAACTATGCAACACATATGAACGCCAAGCCAAGCAACGAGAGGCAAAGATGTTCTATAAAGTCCCCCCCCCCCAAACCCCTCCTCCCACGTGTTTTAAGAGGGTACTTGATGTCATCTTGTGTTTCCCATTTTCACGTGTTTCCTCCCCATTCCATTCCACACAGTGTTTATGTTATGCATTACAGATGTTTTGCCATGGTTCATTTATTCACATGTTAATATTAGCAATGTAAGATGGGCAGTGTTTTATGTCAGTTGTGTGCAGTATAAGAGTAGTTCCCACGACTTGCCTGCCCACCTTCACTGGCCGGCACGCAGCGCAGCGCCAGTAAACCAGTTAGTCTGTGTTTCGTGTCGAGAGTGTGTGGACGTGTGGTCCAAAGTCTTTGCTTTTTCCCATGCACCCGGGCGGTCCTCAAGTTTTGCATCAATCATGTTAGTTACAATAGCTTAATTAATCAGGAATCGTTTTTCATCTGCCGTCGGGGACTCTCCACCTCTTTACTTCCCTTAGGTTTGCATCGCCTAGGGAGGCTTAAGTTTCAACTATATTTCTTTGTAGCCTAACACGTTTTTGAACAGTGTAACCTTGCCTGTAGGAAAAGAACAGAAACAGTGTAAATTGTCTTCAAAGAAGGACATTAATAAAAACCCCTTGAAATTACGTAAGATGTGTCTGTGTCTTCATTTGGGTAGTCTTCGAGCACATAGGGGCACAGCACCCCCCCCCCCCCTCTTCCCGCTTAAAGTGTAACATGTTTTTCTCAGGGTACAGTGTCTTCTTTATTATCAAGTGCTTATGTCATTGTTTCCCAGTAATTAAAGGTATGTGGTTCGCCTTAAGAATCCACTGCGCAATATGTATTTTTAACTTGTAATTTATCAAAGGAACATTATGTCGGAAGGATCCTGCCATTGGTCGTTGGCGCAAGACCCTGAGTCAACAGTCAGCTCTCCACTTCAACTTGGCATTGTTCCACATGAAATGCCTGGTGCCCGGATATAAAACATCATTTGAATTCTCCGGTAGCTGAGTTTAACGCTCCTGAAAACCTAACCATAGCCTTCTGACGAATCAACCTCCGTCAAAGGGGTAGAGGTGTTCAGTTCCGTTGTGACAGCCACAGAGAAAGGTTGGGCAAGAGCTTACCCGCGCGTGCATATTACATGTCGAAAAAAAACACAGGTCGCGCAGTGCTGTATTTAACAGCGCTGTAGTAGAGAGTGATGTTATCAGTTTGGTATGTATAGCACCAATATTGTCACGTAGTTTCCCTCCCTCCAGCAGCAGGTGCTCAAGAGGGCCCTCCCTTATACACTCCCTACCTCAAAGCAGCGTGAAGATTATTTTCTCATTTGAACTTTACTATAGGCATGTTTTTAAATTATTGGCTTTGGGAAAAGATACCCAGCCCATTTGGCAAATGTCACTGCAATCTACCTTCAGGTAATACCACATATAAACATTCATTGAAATTTACGGCAAAATTTGGCTATGTGCAATAAAAGTAAAGGAGCACAAATAGAAATCAGCTGCCCACAGAGTACTTAGTTCAACAATTTGTTTTGTGTGCATGCACATTGATGTGTATATGTGGTCAAAAATAATTCAAGATGAGAAAACTTCTACAGGCATATGACGGTTGAACTAGCTCACACACTTGATAAACTAACACAGTTGAAAATTTACTAGCAACGAGTTGTTCACGAAACTTAGCCAAACCTTTATAAGTATGTATGTAAGTAGGTATCTATGTATGTATGTATTGACGCATGAACTTTTACGCATCAAGAATGCACACACGACTTTGCCCCATCTTGGACGCAATGTTCAACCCTTTGGGCAAGTAATTACCAAACAGTCCTGAGAGGTTGGACACGTGGCTACAGGATACGCCGGCGCAATGTAGGAAGCTATTACAGACATGTCAGTCCAGCTTGCACTGTTCACTCAGATTCTCAAAGTAAAAAACACATCAACACTCCCCAAAGTGAGACTGTACTGCCGGGCTGCGACACCGCTCCCTCCAACCAAGGCAATGTAGTTATATGGTGTGCCAAGGGAGGGCAGCCAGCACAAATTGTACTTCCACCCTACGGCTGACATAAGCGTTGAAAACCGTCGCCTCAGCGATAACGCTGCCCAGCAGACGCTACCAGCACACAACGTCCGCCAAGTTCAGGGGGAGGAGCCTATCTCCTTCTTCACCCCTCTCCTACTCTGGCCCAGAGCAAGAATTAGTACAAAAGAGCTTGCACACTTAGCAAAAGACAGTCTCTGCTTCTCTACCGCTCACGATTGGGCTGGAAGAAGCCATAGGCTGTTCGCGATTAGCTGGTGCGCCTGCAGATTCCACCACTCTTCTTGGGCCGGAATATGCTCCCAGTTGAAGACAACCCCTCCAGAAACCACTTCTGCAGCAGCCACAGGCACCTATGCCACTGGAAAACTGGAACTTCAGTGGCTCCTGAAGACATCTGCACCTTCCTTACCACCCCCTGGTACTATACCTTCAGGACACCAGGTGATAGGATTGAGTTGTTAATTACTTACCTAGCAGACATCACCGCCTTATTCCCTTCAGTTAAAACCTGGTCACCTTCACCTGGCCTTTTACGTTGATCAGAACGGTCAATTTGGATTAGTGTAGGAGGTAGTACAGGGCCATTGTGTTATATTACTCCATCAATACAACACGTGATTTTGAACTATTCTTTGTGTGCTAATTTCTTGAGCGTCACTGTGTTGTTTCCTACATATACACAGCCCGCCAGAGGGAAGCCGGCACACCAAGTGCTATTTAAAGCTACAAGACACACATATTAGATGGCCGCCGAAGCTCTGCAGCTTGGTAGATTTCAGTAGAGCCTCTATCAGTAGCAACTCCTCTACCAGACGAATTGAGCAATCAGGTCATTCCATATTCCACCACCACTCTTTATGAGGCCGGAAGGGACCTGGAATTAGCTTTGATTGATCGACATCCTGTGGATACCACACCTGAGTATTATGTTGTACACCTGGAACCAAACCTACTACTCTACAGGGCCGGATGAAGACAGCAGAATGTTACCTCTTGTCTGTACAGCTGTGATTAATCAGAAGTACATACTAGGGAATTGAGTTTCCGGCTTGCCTTTTGCGAGCCGTATTTCGTCCTTATTACTTATGCCATATTCTCAGAAGGGTGGTGTGCAGAGAAAGTTGAGAAAGGCAGCTTACACATCCGAAGGTAATCCAACATGCAAACCCATTCCCTGTACTGCACTTAACAGCAAGTTACCTGAATGGGGTAGAGTTCACACTGCTCACTCCACTGATAGGCCTCACCTCTCAGAACTCCGACCTTAATCAAGATCAATGGCACCCCTCACCCTGTGATCAAGGCGTTCGTAAGAGCCAAAGAATTACCATTACGGATCGTGAACTTGTGGTTCAGCAGTCACCTAACCTACAGTCAACCATCATCCTCAAGTAACCAGCCAAACAAGAGCACTTCACATCCTGAGAGCATTCAAGATGGCCACCAGCCCTCACCACGCTAGGAAAAGTATCTCCAGCCAAGGCAGCACCTTAGCAGACCATCTTGCAACCAGGTAAAACTCTGACTAAGGGCCAGCTCGCTGGCAGGGTCATGACAACGGTTCTCAACTTTACGCCCCTCGGAAAGGCCACCCGACCTGTCTTATACGCTGGCTGTGCGCCAGTAAAGAATTTAAACACCCCATGTTACTCATGATTCTGGCATCACGAATTAAAACTGTAAAAATGACTACGACAACTTCCTCTCTCAAACGTTACATGACCAGAGTCTGTGTAACTTCCAACCTCAAATGTCTTAAGTCAATGTTTGATGTGACTAGCCTCTATAAATAATTTCCACTCCCCTTGGGCATGCGTCAAAACTGTTTCCTTAACGCCCAACGTGACACATGATTGCAATAGTTTAGACTAGGCAATCCACCAAGACAGCCGACCCTCCCATTAGTGCCTTAGCCGGACAGCTAAGTTCACTAACTACTCTACATAGTTCATGGTTACCCCAGTTACGCTAGCGCTAACCCAGCCTACATAATCTTTTACACCAATAGACCCCGTCGACTAGTGTCCACTAAGCGGGAGTCGATATCTCCAAGGACTTCACGTAGTCCAGAAACACCCTAAGGCGCTCAATATCGGCTGCTATCCCGCATCATGTCACGCACTGGAAGGAGCCTGCCTGATGACCCAGAGGTTGCAACGGCTGATACCCTAAGCAAGACACTCGACAGGTGCCGTATAAACACATGCACTGACATGGGGCTACATTTGATCTCGTGTGCATACTGCTCCTGATGCTACCACTACAACTGTTTGATGTGGGTAGGCTAACCCAGATATACAGATGGCTGGAGTACCACTGTATAGAATGCCGAAATCACCACACTACAGTTTCCTTAATTGCACTAGGCAAGGGACCTACATGGTACAGTGTATTGTCTGTGCTCAGGACTTCCATCATGTTTGTATTGGATGGCCCAACGAACGCATCACAGGTCCTGATCTGGTGTATAATGGCGACGTCTGGAGGCATGCCCATGACTGTCACAGAACCCTGGCCCGTGCCAGAACCCTGTCATGGCCAGCGTCACTTCCGAATTACAGATACCTGAATTCAAAATTCGACCCCACAATGACCCTATCTTCTTCATAGAAGAATATGAACGGGAACTTAGAGAACATCAAATCCCTCCTAAATGATGGGTCAGCCGTACCCATAAGCCACTGCAAGGAAAATCCCGGGAATGGTGGGCTAGGTATCGGGAGTTCCTGGCCAAGTGAGGACAGCTTTGCTCTCAACTCGTCTCCCAATTCTCAGGCAAGAAAGTAATAGTTAGACTTACCTCCGAATTCCACAGCCGTGTCCAGATCCCTGAAGAGGAGGCAGAGATTTATAACCGCTGCAAAGTGCAGATATACCGGCGGATATACTCTAGAGAGACCGAGAAGAGCTGCATAAGAAATATTGCATGTATGCTACTCCCTAGCCTTAGGAACCTCTTGCAGTTTCCTAAACCCTGAGCTCTGGATGAGTTCATGGAGAGAGCTAAAGAGATATAGAGAAATATCAAGACACAGGCCTTTTTACACAAGCCACGTGACGCCAAGGGCGCAGAACCAGACAAGCCTACTGAGCAGAAAGTCATTCACAGCCCACCCCCTCCCCTTGCCACCCGTGCTCCCTCAATGCTGGTTCTGCCCAGGACAGCACTTCAACAAAGATTGCCGGCGCAGGCAAGGATTGGAAGGGAAATACATGTGGGCGCCAGACGCATCGCCGCGCTCGACCCACATTAAGGGACCTGCCCATGTTGGAAATACTGCAGCCAGGGAGCAGACAGAGCAGCCACCCCAGACGAAAAAAAAGCCCCTCAACATCACAAAACTGAACCATGCTTATGAAGAGAGTATACTACCCAAGGCTCCCCATATCCAAGTGGATATCAATGGAAGCCTGTACCTAGCTTTACTCGACTCCACTGCCATATTCAAAGTAATCTACTAACAGAGAAGCAGAATGCTAATTTACTTCCACAAACTCACCTCATACGCATGGCTAAGCCCAGTCAGACCCTGAAGATCAATGGGAAGACCACTCTCACCATGGGAATCCACCACTTAACGCACACTGCTGACTTCGTAGTACCACCCGATATTGCAGAGGATGTCATCTTAGGTCAACCCTGGCTCAATAGCCTACAGTGTGTGGTAGACCTTGGCAAGAAATGTGTATATCTCAGGGAGAAGAACCGAATAACGAATCAATGGGAATACGGCCCAGAGGCGATCGTAGCACTCCAACAACCCAAGAGATATACAGCACCAATATGACCCTACTAAATTTTCAGAGCTCCAGGAAATATTAGATGAACATGCCAGTGTTTTTACCTCACCAGGATCGCTATGCCAGACGTGTAGTATAAAACATAAGATATGGCCGACTATGAATGTACCCGTATATAACCATCCGTATAAAGCGTCTGCCAGAAGGAGACATGAAATACTCCAGCAAGTGAAGGAAATGAAAGAGCAAGGGCTCATCAAGCCATCAAAATACCTCTACAACTTACGAGTTTTACTAATCCCCAGAAAAGAAGGCGGATTAAGCTTCCGCGTAAACTATAAAGATCTTAATGAAGTGACTCACCCAATTGCCCCTCTCCCATTAACCTCAACAATGCTCTCCAAGATATCGGGGAGGCCTCCATCTTCAGTATGCTGGAACTACAGTCCGGATACTGACAGATTGCAGTCCACCCCGATAGCCAGAAGTATACTGCCTTTACCACTCCTGAAGGGGAGAAGCTTCAATTGAAGGTGTCATGCCTTTTAGTTTGAAGAATGCACCAGCCACCTTCCAACGACTGATGTCGGTGGAATTATTAACATGTTACATAGGACTGTTTTGCTTCGCGTACTTGGACGACATCATTATGTACTCCAAAACATGGGAGGAACACTGTACCCACCTCCAGCGAGTCCTTCAACGAATCATACACGGACTCACATGTAAACTCACCAAGAGACATTTAAGAAAAAATTTCATTAATTACCTTGGCCACATAGTGACCCCAGAAGGTAATTTCCCTCAATGAAAGTCCAATTGTACCATTCAGGAGGCTGAACGACCAACCAATAAGAAGCAGTTTCACCACTTCTTCTGTGTAACTGGCTACAAAGTTTCATACCAAACATAGCACTCCAAATGACTCCATTCCAATAATTGCTCACAAAGGAAGCCCTTTGGAAATGGATGAAAGACCACCATGATGCCTTCATTACCTGTACGAGTTGTTTTGATAATATTTCCCAGCTCTACTGCCCACAAGAGGGAAAATCTCTTATTTTACAGACGGACGCCTGCCGAGATGGGTTAGGCACAGTTTTGTAAAAGGATGACGACTTGGGGCTGCTACAGGTCATCGCCTATTACAGAACCTGTCTCAACAACACCAAGTGACGCTACTATATTAAAGAACAGGAATGCCTTGCAGTCATCTGGGCTGTATGCAAGTACAGGTACCACCTCGACAGCAAGCATTTCGTGTTACATACTGACAGTAAAGCACTCAAGTGGCTCCACGAGTCACGTAACCATAAAGCGAAACTTGGACGGTGGGAAATTTTTCTGATAAGAGTTTGACTTCTAAATACAACACTGTCCGGGCAAGCTTGATGATCTCCCAGATGCGCTGTTTCATCTACCAGTCCATAAAGGGGAACCTAAGGTGGAGGAAGAGTGGGAGGAACTGACACCTCCCCTTACTCTTACCAGAAGCCCTGAAGAGGTTCTACAACTGCAACAGTTACGCATGACAGAAGAGCAAGACTTGTTAGACCAGTAACAGGACCCAGATATATATATATATATATATATATATATATATATATATATATATATATATATATATATATATATATATATATATATATATATATTTACAGGGACTCATCAAACAAGTAACCCACAGATACAGATTGAGAGACCAACTTGTCTAGTCTTGAATCAGTCACCCGAAGCACCCTGAAAGATCTGAATTCCTAAATCACCACACGCACACATCTGCCACCACTACCACAACCACCCACATGCTGGACATCCCGGTATCAATGAAACACTGTGAGCATTGCAAGAACCCTACATATGGGATGACATAAGTTGAGATGTCAGGCAGTATGTCATGAGCTGTGAGACATGCTGCAATTGCAAGGCTTACCCCATGCCCCCTCCATCATCAATGCCCAGATGGCGGACCATGGCATGGACACACTTGGTCGCCAACATCATCGGCCCCTACCTGCACAACACTCAAGAAAACCAATATCTGTTGGTGGTTATTGATATGTTTCTCGTTGGGTGGAAGCATTTCCGCTCCCTAACCAGAAAACTAGGAATATTCTCCAAAAATTATACGTTGAGACATTCCCTTGCTGGAGGTACCCACTGGTCATCCTAACTGACAATGGCACTCCTTTTACAAGCCAGCAGTGGAGAGCTGCTTGTAAAAACTGGGGTGTGGAGACCTTGGTGATACTCCCTACAATCCCCAAACTAACCCCACTGGAGAGAGGAACCAGGTGTTTAAGAAGAGCCTCCGCCTCAGTGTGAGTGACCAAAGGCACTGGGATAAAAACATCTCTTCAATCCTATTCGCCCACTGCTGGAGAGAGAATGAAGCCATTAACTCCAGTCCCAAGACAGCTCCTCCTTGGACGCACACTCCGACATCCTGAGGATTCGCAGTGGGAGGACTACAACCACAGCCATGCCCATGCCTGAAAACATCTATCTGGCAACCTCAGCCAGATCAAAGAAGGTGAGAGAAGCCCAAGAGCATTACATTTCTCGTAAGTACCCACCACACCACACTGGTGTATGCACCTTTCCTTAGGAGAGAAAAGTCTCATCCGAAGTCAACCCCTCCGCACGGCCAGGCAAGTTCGCTGCTAGCCTAGCCAACACAAGTGGAAGAGACCTTTCCATATGGTGGGGAAGTACAGAAATGTTTACTGGACAGAAGATAACTGTGGATGCACTCGGAAAGTGACAAATGAGGCCTTATCCCGACGGAGTCCAAGATGAAGCAGCTCCTTCTACCTAGGCCTTGGATACAGAGGAAAAGGAAGAGGACGACACACCCACACAGACTGTTCGAGAAGTTGAACCCCTGCCGCTCAGGAAACTTGCACCTCCACCAGCTACCGGAAAGGAGTCCCCACGCTTGACCTTCACCAGCGATCATCAGCCCAACGAAGCCAGAAATCTACCCAGGGTTCTGAGGTCTCCTGGCGGAGCCCTTTGGACAGAGCTCTCCATCAGAGGCCTCCCCAACCCAGCATCATCTCAGAAGCAGATGAACTTCAGCATGCTGTCAAGGTGGAGGTCTCCGAAGAACCACTACCTCCAGCCCCCACGTCAGCTGCCCCGGTCCCAGAAGACCTGACCAATGCCTAGACTGCAATGCTGGACAGCGCCGTGGCCCAAGATGATCCCCAGGGAGCAGAGCTAAATGTACCTATGATACCGCCTAACTCTGCTTCATTCACGCCACCCCCAGAGGACATGGAAATCAGCAACGTCAAGGAGGGAGGAGCACCCCGTGTGCCACTCCCTCCCCCAGCTACAGAGGTCCCGCCGCTGGAGGACAACGAGATCTCCCATTCAAGGACTCTCCAACCAGCTCGGAAGGAGGAGCCCAGCCACACGATCGTGAGGGCCGAGGTGCACCCTGGACCTCTGCCTCAGGTGGTCATGCCTTCGTAGAGGCATAATCGCATCATGCCAAATGGGGAGAAGGAGCAAAACCACTCCACCAGATGGCCACCCTCACGTTGAGGGGGGAGGAGAAGAACTTACCAGTCTACTCCCCTGACGGCCTTACTAGTTTCGACACCTGGAGGTGTCGGGATCAAAACCAGGACTCAGCATCCAACCCAGAAGGCTTGAGCTCTACAGCAAGCCATCAAGGTAGCGGTTTCGGAAGAGGCGCTACCTCCGGCCACCACCACGTCTGTCCTGCCGGTTCAGGAGGACCCGGCCAACACCCTGATCTCGATGCTGGACAGCGCCGAGGTCGCTGATGCTGCCCCTCCTGTACGGGGAGAAGGATCATCACCCGGTTGTAGGGGTAGGGAATCCGCAAGAACCCTGATCCCAGGTGGCCACCCTAAGAATGCCCTTGCATGAGGATGGGGCGTACAGCAGTCCTCAGGTGCCAGGCAGCCCCAAGCAAGCCCCCACTGGGGACTCAAATGCAGAACCCAGAGGAGGGAGATGCCGGCACATGCCTGCCACATCTTATCTCAGTCGGGCCGCTATAAAGAATATCCCTGGCGTCCCAATTCCAGGTACGTGTGGCCATATCCAATGCACACAGCACTCAGGAAGAGGAATCATCCACAGAAGAAAGAGATTTGAAAGCCCCACAGCCAGTAAACTACACCACGTAAGTTTACTTAAAAACATTTCATCATTATCATCTGCCAATGGCTACTTGAGTTTGTTTATGTAACAGTAATAACAAACTGATTCTCCACAGCAGAGCTCTGCTGTACCACCCAAGTTACTGTGCACATAAAACAGTGATAAACTAGTGAACTGTGTAAAATCAATTAACTAAATAATTGTAGTGCATCTAATAAATGCACTACTAATATGAGAAGCAAGAATATTTTGGGCACTTTAACGTGTGAGTGCCTGAATAGTAGACCAGCGAAACCAGTGCACCGATGCATATAGACAGCTAACGTGTACTGAGTGAAAAAAAGGAGGGTTCGTGTACAGTTAATTTCTATGTGGGGCCGGTACTTTCTTTGTGTAGAGTACTGGCCTGGTAGCTTTTCAGCACTGCACGAAGTCTAGTTCTGCCAGAACAATTTTGCATTTCAGGCTCTGAACCTTGGGTGGTATACCTGGACGACTAACATTGCTTGTGCTAGGGAGTGGTTCTCGCGGAATGACTGTGCATGTAAATGATCGTGAGGTTTGAGTTCGTTGGTTGTTGGATGTGGTTTGTGTCAGTAGGGGCAGAGCAACATGCGTGAGATAGGCTATGTGTGCTGTTGGCCGCTATTTCGGTTGACTGAAGAATTTACAAGCCATGGGTGAACTTCTTAACTCAAGCGGTTTGGTGGCTGGAATAGATCTCGTTGTACCTCAGATGTGACTGGAATGAGTAGGCATCATAGGGCTTGAGCTTGATCTCTAGAGGTGAGCTGTCCTATCACAGCAACAAGGACAGGAGTCAGCTCTTGCAAAGGCCCATAGGAAATTAACCCCTGTTTCATATTCTGCTTCAGACTACGTCTGGAGAAATGCATCTGGAGTCACACACACTCTCAAGTCTGTGAGGTGAAAGGCAGGCTTGTGTTGCTCTACAGTAGAGAGCCACGTAAGCGACTGCCGACGAACGGATACTCAACCTCAGCGCTCGGCGCCAAGGCGTGATGAGTAGAGACAATTAGGCCTCTCTGTCTGCAGTACCTATGCAAGGGTGTGGGTTTCGACCACATCTTCCCAGTCTAGGAAATGTCCCCTCCAGCATAACGGTGCAGTGGAAAGAACAAGCACCAACTGACAAGCTGGTCCAAAACCATGTACCTGTGAAGGCTCCGCCGTTACACCTACCGGGGTATGTGGAAAGGCTGGCTGAGCTAATGCTTGTGGGTAAGCTAGACGTGTTTTGGTACGAATGAATACAGTCCCTGAGATCACCTGTGTTTCACTCAAGGGAAAGGTGCAACATCTACAGGAACGTGGTACTAAAGGACAGGTTTCACCCCATGTTTATTCCGTGTTACTGGAAATAAACACGTGGTGAAGTACTCCCTCCTGCATTTGTCAAGAGCTTTACAGGAACCTAAGCTACGCAGTCCAGGTAGAGGAGACCTGTTTATAGCTAGAAGGAGTGAGGTAAGCACTGTGACAACTGAAACTAATACTGACTCGCGAACACAATGTTACCCAGAAGAGGCTGCAGTGTCTAGTGTGGATAGAAGACAAGTGGCGCAGTGCTTACATGACTAAGCAGGGGATGACAAGATAAGTTCCAACAATGGAGCTTGAGGAAAAGTTTCCCTTCTAGCACAAAGGTGCGACAAAGGAAGGAAAGTATAGCAAGGAATGAAGCTGGCGAGTTCTTCGGCAACTAGCTCTGTGAAGACTGCCAGGCTGGTATACAGTAAGCTGGTCCGATCCCCGGTGGCTAGCGTGGTGGGAAAATGAAGACTGGTCCTGAGCCAAATTCTGACTCCATATTTATACTCCGCCAGGCAGCTGCCTTGGTGCTCATTGGCTGGCGTCTTGCAAGAGAGGAGTGGTCGCTGAGAGGAGAGGGGCAAAATGCATAGCTTTCTGGCATGATGTCACCAGCCCGCTGGGAGAATGAAAGACAGATGACGAAAACATACTAGTGGTGCCATCTAGCTATGATTAGTAGTACTCATTGCCTTGAGGTGCATAGCTTCAATGGGCCGGTGAATAATACAATCTCTGCTGGCTGGAAAATCCATTCTTGCAGGGTAGACAGTACAATCTTCTGATGTCACGTGGCCAACAGTAATGCAAACTCTGCAGAAATCAGATGCGCTGTGGGCTATGCTGATGAGCTGAAGTCATCTAATTACAATTGTTGAAAACGTGTCATGCATCAAGTTTAGTTATTACAGTGTACTCATATTGCTTAGATTGTTAGAAGATTTAGCTAATAGCTCAGGCAATGAAAGTTTTTTGTCAGAAGAAATTAGAGACAAGCTAAATTTTTGCCAGTTGTTAGGACCTAATTAGAGGTGTATTTCCTGTAAAGTCCCTGCCCCTCCTTCTTGTGCTCCCCCCCTCCCCCAAAAACCCTTAAACATCAATTTTGCAAGCCTTTTAGTTATCACTCATTTCTCTGTCATTATTTATTCTAAATTCATAAGTTTTATACAATTTTATTCCTTAACTTCAATTCTTTAAAAAAGCTTTTATAGCATTTTTCTGTAAACATAATACTTTCATGAGAATTCGCTACAATAGGCAAAATTTTTGCTTAGTATTTGAATTTCTTTGTGGTTTTTTGGGCACGAAACTATTTTTGGGATATCAAAAAATAGTTTTAATAAAAGTTGTAGCGCAGTTTTCACCCTTTCAAACGATATACATACTTCTACTGTTGGGGGGTCGGGAACACGTACAGACTGCAAGAAATTAGCGCCCGTCCGTCACGACTATAGCCTGCAGCTCAGGCAATGAAGGTCAACAATGAGCATATGTCGGATGAAATTAGAGACAAGCTGAATTTTTGCCCGTTGTTAGAACTTACTTAGAGGCACATTTTCCTAAAAAGTCTCTGCCCCTCTCCATTGTGCTTTGCCCCACCCACCCCTTGAACATAAAATTGCAAACTTTTGAATTATTGTTCGTATAGGCTGTTCATGGTAAAGCGAGCACTTTTTAAGGCCTTTTAAATTTTTCCTTTTATCCAATTTCCATCTTCTCTGCTGCTTTTTAATATAAACATTGCAATGTGACCAATAAACACAGTGTATACATTTCACCACCCTCAAAACTCAATGCCTGAGACTGCAATAAGATATTTTTATTAGTGGTTAATTACAGTTGGGAGGGCCTTAAAAAGTGCTCACTTTACCGTGAACAGCCTATATCTTTGTTAGCCTTTATTCAAACCTCTTAAACAAGGTATAGTTAATAATTTTCATTTTTAAGTTTAAAAAAACGTAATCTTTACTATTTATCACATTTGTTATGCATTATTAAAAAAAAAGAGTAGAACGAATCTTGCTGAGCAATTCTTAAGCTTTCCAACAGTATTCATATATCTATAATTGGAGGGTTGGGATCAGGTGTAGCTCACTTGAACAAAGGGCGCGGTCAACGGCTCCTACCCCTTCCCAGCTACTTGCTACCCTGCTCCTCCGCCCGCCGGAGTCTGCCTTCAGTTATTCGTGTGATGCTGTAGTGTCAACATATAAAAGTTGTTTGTACACATGGTTTATATACTGTTTAGTGCCAGTGCAGTGCCACTTTAGGAGCAATGGTTTTCAAAAGGCATCATTTTGCTTTGGATCACTCAAGGTACCTAAATTGAATAATTTATGTAACTAAATTTTGCTCGACATGTTATACTTATTTTTAAAATTTATTAAGTTCCTCTCATTTTATTCTAATGTAAAAGCAAAATACATATTTTTCTCCTATCTTTTTCTGATCTTAAAAGTGCTAAAAACGTTATTTATGATTTGTTATTACAAATAATTTTTTTACAGTAATAACTTTAAATGTGTATGATCTGTTATACAGTAACTCCGTGGTGGGTAACTTACAACACTGTTTACTGCAGGATGCAAAATAAATCATTAAAATTGCAGATACTGATTTAATATGTAAACTATGGAACAAAAAACTAGAAGGAAATACAGTGGTGATTATGAAAGGTTTGACAACAATAACTGAAGCTAGCTTAATACGAAGAGATGGGTTGCACAAGAAAATTGAAGGAAAAACAACCGTCAGAGTACATAAATTGTGCAGGAAGAACTACATAAGACCACAAGTATTACAGCTGTGACTACATCACTTGATGAGTCCTTTCCTTTTATATCAACACTTCTCTGCCAAATGTAGGCGAGATGTTTGATTTAAAACCAGCTGCTTTATTTGTAGAAAAATGGCGGTAATTTATTTCAAGTCTGCTTTACATTGTAGGAAAGAAATTCACCTTGTAGTAACAAGAGAAATAAAATAAAATGTACTTAAAAAATGTGATGAGTGAAATTATGAATTGGGAGAAAGTGTAAGAGCCCTTCTGTTAAGTGCAAGTGACCTAGTAGCACCTGAGGCACATTACCATAAACAATGCCATGATTCTTTTTCTAAGACAAAGTTATGTGAACGAACTGTAGGTAGACCGATGACAGATAAAGACAGCTTTCTATTGCTTTGTAAAACAATCGAAGAAGATGATGAATGCCAATATATTGTTAAAGAATTGCTAGATATCATGACAGACTTTTCGGGGAAACAATACATGTATTCTGATAGGCATCTGAAATATCGACATAAGGAACGCTTCTTTGACTTGCAGTTACACAGAAAGGACAAAGTGCAGACTAGGTCCAAGCCAAGGATGGTGACGGTTTCTATCAAAGGAAGTAATAGTCAATCCTCAACAGCTTTTCTACAGGATTTTATGTATTTGCGATAGTCCAATGAAACTAAAAGAATACCTATCATACAAGTTGATTTCTAGGCCACCATCTATATTTGATGATGTGTCACTCCGTAAAGAAAAAAATCTTCATTGATGAAGAGATTTGAAAATGATTTACAGAATTCAGTTGACGTTCATGATGCAGCATTTGTACTAGACAGAGGATTTTTAATCCATTATGTGAGCTAGCCAAACGATTCTACTTATGGAGGAGTTGTAAATAAGTATTATTTAAAATTATGGATACAATGCTACTGTCATCTTCAATGGATATCCAGAATATCCAACCACTAACAACAAAGAGCAAAGTAGAAGAGCCTCAAAGAAAAATTCATGCGACATCCACTTTGAAGAAAACACATGTGCGGCACCTAACGAAAACTATTTAGGAAATAAGAGAAACCAAAACAGATTGTTACAAGCAAAAGCTTCAGAAATGGATAAAAGAAAAATATCAACCTTGAGAGCTGAAGATGATGATGATGTAGATATAGTGAATGTTGCTATAGAAAAGCTCCAGGAGTACTCGAAGGTTGTTGTTACAGGATATGATATAGATTCGTTGACTTTATTAGTGGCCCTAGATTCAGAGAAAACGGAAATTTATTTTTGTAAGCAAAAAGGTGGCAAGGATCCAACTAAACTACTTTACAACATAATTTGAATGAAGCTCGTCACTTCAAATTTATGAATCAGGCAAAAAATACTTATTTGCGATCAAATTTCGATACGGCAAAATTACTTCCAACAACCTGAAGCATGTCAACAACACATTGCGAGTCTAGAAATGGTTAGGCAATAGTTTGCAAACAACTGATTGGGGATGGAAGTAGGCGTCTGTAAATGAAAATGGAGGAGGGAAGAAAGTTCTCCAACCAGTGACTTTTTGAAGCCTTTTGCACCAAATGATAGTTTGCATTTAGTGTCATGTTCTTGTAAATCTGCTTGTGGGAATTATTGTGGATTTAGAAAGTCAGGTTTGCTTTGTTCAGCTGTGTGTGAGCACTGCAGTGGATACTCGTGTCACAACACACCAATCATGTACGATGATCAAGACATATTTGATGATGATTAAGCATGTTTATAATTTTAATAGTAATCTAGAAGTAACCTGAAGATTTATAAATATATATTATTTCATGAATTATTTGTTACAGTAAAACGCAAAGTATGAAAATGAATGTGAAGATAATAAATTAAAAGATAAATTAAACTAGTGGTAGGTGGGAGGTCCGCTATGCTGTGGATGGCACCGATTTCCATTAATCAAATTAGTAACAGTTTATTAAACTCCACAGCTGCCAGGTTTTGCCAGTCCGGGACACAGTGGGTCCATACATGGTGGATAATGAAGCAATTTTAAATATTCAGAATAGGAGCAAAGCTCCCCCGAACCAAAACTGGCAAAAACTTAACATTACAAAGAAAACCTGTTTTTATCGTACATTCATTTATCAAAAGTTTATATTCTTATTAAGACCTATGATAGCATTAGATCTAATAATATATATTCAGTTCTACTTTAAGATAACTTTCTCACTTGGAATAACTACTTGTTTCATACAAGTTAAGGCCTGGCTATAGCCGTGATGGACGTGCACTAATCTCTTGCTGTCTGTACGTGATCCAGACAGTCTAACAGTAGAAGTATGTATATTGTTTGAAAGGTTGAAATCTGTGCTACAACGTTTCTTTAAACTGTCTTGTACCACAAGTTTATGTTCAGGAAATTAATCAGGCACACCACGATACCATATTTGGAGGTGGGCACTTCAGTGTGTTTAAAATGCTAGAGAAAATTAAACAAACTTATTATTGGGACACTATGTCTGCTGATGTCCAAAATTATGTCCATGCTAGCCCAGTATGTCAAAAAACCAAAGCCCCTAATAGAAAGCCTACAAGTCAAATGACATCTATTCCATCTCAACCTGTTTCAAAAACATGGGCTCTTGATGCTAAAGGTCCCCTCCCTGTCACTGCACGTGGTAACCGCTACATTTTAGTTACGACAGAATATCTCAGTCCCTATGTTGTTGCTAAGGCAGTTAAATCTATATGGCCGCGTGGCCATATGCGTCGACTTTATTAAGCAGGTAATTTTACAGTTTGGTTGCCCAGAACAAATCCTTACAGATCATGGTACTAGCTTCCAGAACAAGCTAGTTAGTAATATACTCAAGTCATTAGGGATTCAAAAGTTAACAACAACAGCATATAACCCCAGATGCAATGGCCTTGTTGAAGTCACCAATCGTATGGTAAATGAGCAGCTCACCACTTGCGTTAATAACAACCAAACCAGCTGGGATCTTTACGTTGAATTTATTATATTTAATTATAATACAAGCATTAACACCACTATGAAGTATACGCCTTTTTATATTTTACACAGTGTCAAGGCGCCACTCCCTGCACAGGTGATAGCTACACAGTATTCTGACCATACAAATGACTGGTGTAATAAATTATTGCAAGACCGTGAGAAGGCTAAAGTGAATCTGTTACACGTGTAACAACAGCAGAAAGCCCAATTCGATAGAACACACAAACCATGTAAACTAAGGATAAATGGTTATGTGTGGGTGTGAAACAGAGGCCGACAAAAAGCCCTTATGCATCGTTACCGAGACCCCTTCTGGGTGGTAGATGTCCTGGGCGACTCAACGATATGAATACAGGTCATCAAGACGGGCATCCCTAAGTTCAATACCGTTTGCACTTGGCATACAAAGCCCGCTTATGTCAAATAATTCAGACTTCCTTATAATGTTATTCACTTATCAATATGTATATGTGAAGTGTTTCATGTGTTCCTTAAAATGTGTTACAGTTATCAATTTGTCACTATGAGACGGGCTAGCTTTTCGTGAGCCACTGGGGAAGCAGATTGACGTGCCGCCAATGCAGCCTGTAATGTGCCGCATCTGGGACACACTGACCACATTCTGCTCTAAGCATGTGTTTGCAACAGCAGGGATCCAGCAACGCAAGGCACCTGCCTAGTTCTCCCTGTCCGTCGTCGCACCGCTGGATGACTGCTGAGTGACCAGAGGCATGGCGAAGGGTTTCCATTGCAACCAACATGTTCACCAGTTCTACAGCAATACAGCAGTACCAAAGTGCTGCTTCCGCAGCCAAACGTCATTGGCAGCACTGTGCGGGGCGCGAGGCACGCTCTGCAAATGCGCCACGCCATTGCCATGGCAACTCCAATCGATGGCTGAGCTCCAGAGGCGGACTGGGGAGGCCGTCCTGCTCGCCATGCCGCCAAGGTCGTGGCTGCACTATATTTTGTTTTCCCTATCCTTCTAGCCCTGCCAGCCATGTACGGCACTCATGCAGGAGCCTATTGGACTCCTGCCGAGGTAAGTTTTTCTATGAAGACAATATAACCTCTTTTTTACACAATCCCATTACACTTCCCAACCTTGCCTGCAATGCTGGATCAGTATTGGCATGTAGCATGTAAAGATCGCAACTCAACTTCGTGTCAGAATGGAAAGTAAATATATAAGTATTTGAATGTAGTAGAACGTGGCATATTCTGAGAATTCTTAGATGATGTGAACACCCACTTCTGCCACAGGAGAGGTATACAGTTCCAGGGCAATGTAAGTTCATGGTACTGTAATGTGCTCACGAATAGGCACTTAAGTGCATTACTAGACAACGATGCACAGTTTGACACTCAGTTAAACACACTTTCAGGTAACATTCAAACAACAAACAAGGCAATCAACGTAACATTCAAGGTCAAAAATGACATACAACACCAGGTAGAAGGTAACATTAATTCCCTGGCAGACACAATTAATGTAATATTTCAAGTTATGAAACAACACGACTTAGCTGTTAGTAAAGTGTAATACTGCGGCCCAATTTCAATTACTTTCTTCTAGCCTATTGCAAATAATAACATAATTCTTGAATATCTGGTTCGCGGCTACATCCAGAGGTGTCAATTGAATAAATTACCCCTTAATGCAGTTAATAAATCACAGCTTATTAAGGGTCTTACCACATTGAATAAAGAGCTGCTCAAAATTAATTTGACCTTAAGTATTGGCATTGATGAAGAGATTTGAAAATGGTTTACAAAAGTTGCAGATACCCATCACCAGAGTTAATTTTAATTCTAAATGGCAGGTTTTCAATTTAATCCCTGTGCCTTACCACTTTGCCAACCAGTCACAAACGATTAGAATACCTCATTCAACCATTGCCATAGACATGCCCAAGGGTACAGTTAAAGCTGTTTCACCCTCACCAGACATGCCAGCGGATGTTATACTCATCCCTAAAGAATCACTGACAAGTGATGTTTCCAAATGCATAAAAGAAGCTATCCTCCTATCAGATGCCAATGTATTGTTTTCAACATGCAAATTTCATTGTTCTCGAGACACCACATTTTCAATCCACCCCATTTTACTGCATCAATACATGCTATCCAATCCACCTGATGGAACATTTTTGCAATGCATAAATACATACCTAAATGTTAATATAACTTACTACAAATTAGGCAGTGCTGAATTATTTGTGACATGTGGATGTCACATTGCTACACAAAATCATATAATTGCTGAAGCCACATCTGTGTGATGTACATGCGCCTACAATACCATTACAACAGACTGTGCTACCCATCCATTGGCTGAACCAGAAATCTTTTGATTTAAGTCAATTACAACTGAATGCTGGTATACATTTTTATAACATTACCACTGCTCTTAATAAGACTTGACAAATGAACCATAGTGACTTGCCAGTACTGCCAACTATTGACCACTATGCATCGCATGTTAATTTAACGGAAAACAAACTGTTTTCTGTATTGGATCCAGAGCACTACAACTATATCACCATGGCAGTCATAGCTGTACTTCTATTTTCTACTGTCACATTGTACATAAACATCTTAAGATATCAATCATTCTTTCATGAATGATAACAACTCGGTAAGTATGACAAAAACAACAGGTATTGTTTGCTGAGCTCATGTGAATATTTCAATTCAGCTACAGGATATGTCCCGAATACTCGTCACATAAATAAAATTGTGTAAGTATGTGTATGAACATGTGAGGTTCTTAACCTCATCATTACGCACATGGAATTAAAATTAAATAATTTTAGCCAAGAACGAGCACAGCTGTCAGGCCTGAAGGAAGGGACTGGTAGTTCGGACCCTATTAGGGAAACTTTTTGTTTTCTCTTTATTGAATAATAACTACTGGGTCTTTATGGTGAAACTTATTTATTGCCACTTCTACTGAAGTGCATGCCTCCTGGCATTACATATATTTTTTTAGATTGAAGTTTTAGTACTAGTACCTACTAGCAACATTTTGCCTATTAATTAAATACTTTAACCACAGTTAAAACTGTAGCAATGATTGTCCGGATATTTTGAAAACTACTGTATATAGATAACTAAATAAGGAATATAGTGATATATAATTTTTTTGTTACCGCAAATGAAATGAATCATAGATTACGTTTTCCTTAATGTGTAATATCAAATATATATAATATTTTTCTCTGTACATAACAAATGAATAAAGTATTCATAAACTCTTAGTTATAAATGGATAATGAGAATGGTTGTTATTTTACTACTTGTGTTATGCACATTAGAAAGACCAGTATCTCCAATATTTTAAGAATTACTATAGTGTTGTCCGATGAATTCAACATCACTGTCAAATAACAATTGTTTTATTCCTGTATTACCTACTAGTAAATAAGTGCAATCAAAAAAATATCTATTCACATTAACCTACTGAACACTCAATAAACTGAACTTTCGCAGCATATGAGCGTGTGCTTCACTGCAAAAAACACTCGTAACGAGTCAGAACATTTTAAAGAACAGTGCGACGAACAAAAATGAACATGTTACAGAACTGTGTTACCAAGTGGTGAAACGTTCCTTGAAAGGATAATTACACGAACTCAAAACGTGCCTACAGCACATATGTGAACCATCGTCATACCTCTGTAAAATTGTATATAAATGTTACTTCCCTGTGTAGATTCCTACAGAAATCTTATGTTACTGTAAAGAATTTTTTAGCTCTCTTGTTATGTTCAGTTTAAGTTCACTTCCTTTATGTAAACAACATGTATGTTTCTGTTTGTACAGTACTTTTAATAACGGGTATGCATTTTTTTAACCTATGGCACTTGCGGTAATTTACATCACAACTGACTAATGAATGTTTTTGTAAGCTAAATTATAGTTTAATGTACTAAGTTCACTTATCTGTGCTCTGTCAAAAAGAATTTTAATCACTATATCACACAAATCCACTTTCATTATGTATAAACATTGGCATCACAGCCAGGCGGTAACTCGCCACTTAAGTATTCCTGACAACGTTGTTGCTAACAAAGACGGCACATCTTGTCAGTGCTACCAACCCAGTACCCTTATGCAAAATACCTTTCATACAGGTATTTTGCATTTTTTAGCCTTACATACTACTTTAGTTTTATGTATACTATTAACGGCATATGTCACACCTTCTAATCAAAGTCATCGTTGTCTTTCCTTATTAATGAAATTCAGAAACTTCAGCCAGCAGGCTTACCACATTGCAAATTGTCAATTTCTTAACGTAAAATTTTCCTGGCACATTGTAGAGTGCACTATCACCACACACGCGCACATTCAAATATCCTCTTACCTATGTCCACCACCTAGTTTTGGGGGATCTTTTACTATCTTAACATTAAATATGGTAATGGATATACTTATTTCTTAACCATGGTCATGCTACACAACATGAGTAGGTGTTACAAATTAAGTTCAACCGTCATCCTCATCGTCCTCGTCATCATCATCATCATCATCTATTCTTTGCTATGTTTACTTGTCACAGCTAATGCTACCACATATTATGTTTTTCCTGTTTTTTGCCATTAATAATAACTTACTTTTCAATTTTTTTTAACTTAAGTTTTCACTCGTTGTAAAACGTAGCCTCGAATTTAGTTTTGCGTCTTCGATACTGCCATTACATTCAAACCACGCATGCCACCATTCGTTCAACATTCTTCGCTCCTGTGTGAAAGATCCTCAGCCACTTCCTGTGCCTCTGAACTACATCCAGGATTACTCCCTCATGACATTTCTACAGCAGCAGCCAGGACAGCTGCTATTTTCGACGAAGGGGCAGTGTAGTGGCCACCTTAGGGGCCGCACACTTTTCGCAAGGTACGACGGGTATAGCGACGACAGTGAAGCGCTAATATTATTTTATCAACAATTCCCCCCGTGACCCACTGAGGCGGACTATACAAATTAAGCGCATCCCCCCCCCCCCAGATGTACCAGAGAGACCAGTGCAACTCTACTATCTAGGCCTGGAGGAGCTCTTGGCCAGCTACAGATATTTCTTATATGGTGAGCATAATTCGAGTTGGCAGTTATGCACAAGGCTACCTATCGAGATCCCCCGTTAATTAGCTTCACTCAGATCTTAATTACTTGCTGGCAAGGACAGGTATAGCATGTCAGAGTTGTTCATATTAATGTTTCAAGGCACAAGCATGCCACATTATTGCGTTAATACCAGAGTAAATAATCCTGTCTTGTACATTATATTTGTCTAAGTGTGTGTGTTAAGAATTCCCTGTTTAATTAACTCAAGCCCATCTGGTTACGCACCCCCACGAGCGTCTCCCCTTCACACTGCATAAAAGTAGCATATATAGACAATTACCCCTTAAGGGAAGAACTGAATTAGGAGTGAAATTTATGAAAAGAGTTAAGAGAAAGGGGAGCGCTACAGTATGTCAAATTATTTATCCAAAGTGAACAAGAGGTACTAGTTTGTCTAGGTCTAAGTTTAAGATGTACCATTTTATTTTGGTGCGAGGTGGAGAAGGAAGAGATACACACTTCTGCTCAGTTTAAAGATCGGTTCCTACAAGATTATTGGAAAGCGAAGATACAGGGAAACCTTACGGCATGCCTGTACTTGGAAAAGTAGGACCCCAAGAACAGTAAAACCTTTGAACAGCAATACAGGAAGATATTGGAGCACACGAGATATCTTGAAGCTCCAAAGGAAATTCTCGACTTCCATTAAAGTATCAGGATAGGTGGGCCAATAGGTTGTTTACGAGTCTTAATGAGTTTCGATCACAGATGCTCAAGATCAACCAAAATGAGCGACATAAGGCGAATACACCTAGGGAATATGATAAGCCTCGTCCACCACCTTTATATCCAGGACCTGCTCAGAAACCCAATCAGTCAAATCAGTACCAATAAAACCCTAAAATCAATACATTAGAGGCAGTCGCAGAGGGAGGTGATTGACAATTTCGTGTTCATGAGATGTGAGAAGCATCATACTCCAGGATACCGCAGAAGATACCATCAGAGGAGAGAGAGTAGTAAAGCCGACCGGGTATCCCCACAGCCAAATGCATTTGTGAATCCTGATGGAAAAGGGTACCTGCTGAATGTTAGTGAGATTAATAGTATGAGGCAAACTCCTAGTTCTACGACAGTAGTTAGAAGTACACCCAACACAAGTTTGTCCTGGTCTGGTCCACAACTAAATGCGTGACAGCCAGGTAATCCAAATGCTGTGCCGCCCAGTGGTTGTAATGTGAATATGGGACCACCTTGGCACTATTCTCAAACTGCAGTAATACAGCCACCCACGTCCATATAACAACAAGACACATACCCATAGAAGTTTTAACGGTGACACGTGCAGCTTTATCCAACTATATATAACGATTGAGACTCATCCCACTTCACACCAAGTACGTTCTACTTCAACCCACATGAGTCGAACCCCACCAACCTGTACACGAACATTGCGAGCCGCCACAATGTAGGGTTGCGCAAACCAGCGGACACGTCGACCTCCCCTCCCTCGCACTGAGAGCTTACAAACCGTCTGCCACCTAAGGGCACAGTTGAGCGCCGCAGAACATTCACGAAGCCGAGAGATGACTAGAAGGTTGCTACCCCCATTCCAGTCTTACACCAGAAGGACGTCACAAGTCCCGCCGCCGCACATGCTGTCCTCATTATATAAGTCCATGCGTAGCGTGACTCATTAGTTATTTCTTCCAGTTCTTCAAGCTCGTTCCACCGCTTCTAGTGCTGGGGCCTCCAACTACTGTGAACTTTTCAGTAACCTTCCAGAGACTGCTCCCATTGACTTCAAAACTCTTCAGTAGCCACCAGAGGCTGTTAGCATTGCCATCACCACAGAATTCTGCTGCACCAGTGACAAGAGGCTGCTGTGACATCAATACTTACCACCTACCAGAAGCTTCTTCTGCAGTAGCATTGACATTCAACACACCCTGCTACTAGAAAAGTGGTCTTAACTTTTCTGTTTCATATAGACATCACATTTACAAGTTAGCTCTTAATAGTATTATTCGATTATTGTCAGTTTGTATTATTTCCCGATTAGCCTACGACCAATTCATCTACACCTGGATTGCATAGGTTACTTCCAGCAACCCGTCTACTTGGTAGGAGTTAGCACGAGTCACTGTATTTATTACAGTACTAATAAACACAGCTTTGTTCTTCTAGCAGAGGGTTTTATTTATAGAGTAATCTTGAATACGCCACCTAGGAAGGATACGAATTGTGCACTGCCGACCGAGGCTGGTTATTTTCAATACGAACTAGCCACGACTGGGGACCCCCTTCTGGAGTCCACCAGTACTCAACACACACAGTCAACGGCCATCTGTTCTAAATCTCCGGGGATAGAACCGCAGAGCCCCAACCATTCGAAACTCCTCCAACCAGAGAGAGTACGCTTGAGTTGTATCGCTACTGAAGCACCCAAGTGCTGGCAGGGGTATTTACTTAAATATTATGGCCTGGCCTTGGTTGCGATACCACACCCAGTAGTATCAGGAAGCGGCCCAAACTGCATCAATGCTTCTGGTCTGCCCGTCAGTGGTGGGGGGCCTTCTGGAACACAGCTCATGCTGCTAGTTGCTGCTGGAAATACACTATTATAAGGTTTTGTCTCGCGTCCATGGTACACGACCCGTTTCCTTCAATGGTGGTTTCCACTTTGTCGTACAAGGTAAGGCACAGCTCCCGGAGAGAGAAGCAAAGGATTGCTCACCTTGCTACCAAGCAGCGATCTGTACTGGCTCCACCGACAACGGACAGACAGGTGAAATGAGACTGTGCCGCCTTAGTAAGGCTTCTGGAGAGACCGGTCTCTCCTGTGTCTAACTTTATTACTTTCCCTCTGCATAAACGTACACACCAGGACTATCAACCCGTCCTGAAAGGTGTACTGAACCGAACCGAGGTAAGATACAGTATCTCCAACCCCAAGTTTTGGAGTCCAGAAGGAGTCAACTGGAATCTTCAGTACCGTGTTGGCCGACACGGTACCATTATCCCAATGCCAGAAGACTGTACCGTCAACCCCTGTCTGCAGCCAGCACCACTCTACAGCAGGCCGAAGAAGTCGTAAGTAAGTCTGTTAAACCCAACACCTCCAGCCAGTCTTCTACCGTGACCCATAATATGCTAAAGGGTAGACAACCATAAGGGACTAGCTAACTAGCCAGCCGGGCTATAGAGAACTTTGTTCCACCACGTAAAACCACGGGTTCTATAAAGATATCTAGCCGGAAGCAGCCATTGGTCAATCCCTAAATGCGTGTGCTGACCTAAAGCAAATAAAACCATGACGACTGTGCCACATAGTAACCCAGGCATGCGTCAAGTGGTTAACGCAAGGCAAGCTTAACAGGGATTTTTGACGCTCTCCCTAAACTTATTGTGTGCACAGTGGATAAAGATACGTAGGTAGTGCGACAATAATTACTAGATCTAGTAAGAAGATGTCTGTTCCTAGCTGCAGAAAGTCACAAGAAACATTACAGTGTTAGTAAGCTGAATAGATTTCATCTTAATGACCTGGTATTATGCCACACTAACCCAGCAAGCAGTATGTGGTGGTTTGTAACGAAAAAGTTGTTTATAACGTTTGAAGGACCATTCAAGGTTATTGGCATTGTGAAGAATAACTGTTATGAGCTCGCCGATATGGAAGGTAATCCAGTGGGAAAGAGTAATATCACACAGCTTAAGCGGTACTATATTCTACGAATCAACACCAGGAAGAATGTCAGCAACAGTGAGGCGAATTATTAAAATAACAGTCCTGATTAATAAGTTGTTTATAGGCTGAATGTAAATATTTAGTAATACTAATGAGCAGTTTTGAGGCTACTATTGGTTAGCTGATCCTGTCTAAGACTGAAGCAGAACCTTGAGTAATGGGAAGCTGGCTATAGTGTTATTGTCATGTTTATGTTAAGTGCCCTAGAATAAGTATATTCACAGCACCCTTACGTTTGTTCGCCGATTTTGTGTATAATGATCATACATGTTGAATTTAAGCCCTGAAACTATTGTCGCCTATAGAATCTATGAGATGTTACTGTTATCGCCGTGATACGACTATACTGTCTGCTGAATGATTCGACGATCACCGGAAGAATAAGCAAATAGGATATGCTTGCAGTATATTACTTGACCACCGCTGTGATTTTCTCCACTAACCGACCTGAATATGTATGCCAATAATTGAGCTTGAATGCCTAGCATGTTAAACGAATAAAAGGAAGCACACTACATGGCAACACTCACCAACACACATACCAGTACCGGTTAAGGTCAGCTGAAAAATACTTACGATTTTGTGGTTATTATTTCAATAAAGGAATGAGAATGGGAATATTTCTTTATTATTTCAGAAATGATTGGAGAAACAAAGCATATTTCCTGTTCGCACTTTATTCCGAGATGTTTAAGCTTTTCGCTATACAGCAAGCACACAATAAGTTGTGTCTGTCTTCATGTAATTTTGTGTATATTATTTTTGGTTGTTTTTCTTCTTTATTGAATATTTCTAATGTTGTTAATGTAAGTTGTGTATATAATATTTTATGTTAACATAGTTTTTGCTTGAAACACTGTGACAGTTTTATTTTGAATTGAGGATGCATAAATTAATCTATTGTTGAAGTCCAGTTGTAATGAGTGAAGCAAGGTTGTTTAGGGGTTGGAAAAAAATGTTTCCTGTAGCGGCCTACTCGCTAACTGATGTCAGGGTATTCAATAATTACCCATGTTTAGGTGGTGTTACTTAAGGACTTCATGTTAAGACGTTTCCTAAGCAGCAAAGCACAGTAGAAGTTGTTAATTACTTCAAGTGCACTACGAACTCAGAATGTGAACTTAACTGTGAGTTTACTGTACCTACAACTTGAATTGTCCTAAATAACATGTGATGCCTAACACAGTAGTGAAGTGCTAGCGAGGTGAGGCCTCTGTGTGATGTATCTTCGAACACTCGTTTAAAGATGTTTATAGTATGACCTTGCCCTAATAATAACTGTGCATGTATGAGTATGTTACCAGAAAGCCGCTGAATGATCTTCAAGACTTCTTCGAGGAACTTCAACAGCATAGATCATCGTGGGAAACACCAGTACAACGGTTCCAAATTGTGTGATGGATGGCGCAACAATTGCTACTGTTCGTTCGTAAAGTTTGAACGTAACCTGCACGTCACACTGTCTCCAACTAGGGCGCCAAGAGAAAATATTTTCCCAGTGACAAGGAAATCTTTTTTTTTTCTGCTACAAACTGAGGTGTTTTGTGTTTTGTATTTACTTCAGCATGACTATGATAAAACCAATATATCGTTTTCATTCATTTTTGTTTATGTTGTGCATTTTAATCAAGGGTAGCATGATAATTGAGTATGTTTACATAATTATCACAATGTTTGATTGAATTTGTGAACACTACCTACGTCACATTTATTTTTCAGAGGGTACCTATGTTGCAAAATTAATTGTTCATGTTTTGGCATGTGTTTTGTAATTTAGTTATTCCTGCTGTCTGGTTATTTATGTATTTCTAGTTTCTTCGTATAGACTTCACTAAAGTTTTTAATTTTGAGCTTAACAGATACATGGGACAATCTGTAAGATAGTAGATTACAGTTGATCACGAGTGTTATTTACAAATTTAATAGTTTATTTTACTTGAAGTGTGGTTACATTGTTGTAACCCCAGTTTGTTTATGTTTGCTGAAATCATCTAGCTACAATCATTTTAATTTTTTTTATTGATTATAAACCACTATTTGTACTAACTCTAACACAGATAACTAATTTAATTACGAGTTTCTGGCTGATTGAGGGACTGCTTAAGCTACCTACACATTTAATTGTTTCTTCCTTGCCCTAAGGTGGGCAATTTTCAATTAATTTTGAAACAATATGTTTCGCCAGCATTGTTTCAAGGAAAGGGATTTCTGAGACGCTGCGAAGCCGTAGAAGAAGGGTCTGGTGCTAACCACTGGGGAAAACGGGTAGTCCGTTCGTGAGTTCCAAACCGAGGAGACTGAATCCTGAGGACCAACGTCGGTGTGGTGCCTGTGTAATATAGAGGCGCACCGAGAATCTACAGACGCAGATTCGTCAGGTTCTACCAGAATCCGAGATAATGCAGTTGGAAAAATTGCATTGATTCTGCACCTCACCTGGTATGATGGTATCTTCATCCCAAGTGATGCACATAAGGTCTCAGAAATATATCAGTCTTTAACCTATGCATCCTACTTCAGACTGTTGTGTATAATGCTTGAATAATAAGACAGACTTCCAAATTTTATTAATATTTGGTAAAATTCAGTATTTATTTTAAATTCGGTGCAGAAACCAAATTAGCATCTTTTGGAGATAAGTTTTTTTTCTGATATCAGCCATTATATAAGAAATGAATAGACACCTTAAATTAATGCACAGGCTTTTCTTTTGAGTTCCGAGTGGTATGGGAATAAATCATAAAAACTCTCGTTGCTCCTAGACTAGTTGCATAATTAATGGACAGAAGAAGTTTCTAAATTTCAAGACAAAAGAATCTTCCAATATTTCATCTCATAACTGTGCTTTGTAAATACTTATAATCAAGCGGCTTTTAAAATTGATTTTATTATTAATTATGTCATTTGCAGTGACAGCAGGGCATGTTGTAAATATACGTGTAGATATTTGTCTTATGTCTTTCGTGTGTTATATGTGTATATATGTATATATGTTATATTTAAAATTGATGTGGTATACTTGTAGAGTAGTTGTTTCATCATACTTAGTTCTTGAAGTAATTTTACACAGTTTCATGCTTCGATATACATGAAATATGATTATGAATAAGTTTTCTTTTTACACTGCAGTGAGCTATGGTTTTATACCTAATCCAGTGTACAAATTTCTCAGTACCTTTTTTGTTTGTTGCAATTAAGTTGAAGTATTAATTTCAGATATCTTTCTTTTGGAAATATTTATTTTACTACTGCAAAAGTAGTTGATGCCCGCATTTCTATCAGTAATTTCTTCCCTCACAATATGTCTACATTAAATATTTTTCTTTTCTGAACCTATAAGTTGGGCACAAATATTTATCTTTTTTTTTTGTTTCACACACTAAACAAATTAAGTCTCCACAAAGTCTCATATTATTATACCTGTTTCCCCATCACCCTTGAATTTTGATTGAGACTATCCACATAATCCCCATACCCGGAGATAATGCAACATGTTAGGCTTCAACCCCTTCACTTTATGCACACATTGTTCATTCGCAATAATGTATGCATAAAGTTTAGTGCATAGGCCTACAAAGTGTGTGATGCCACCATCGCATTCATCCTTTATAACTCCAGTAACACCTTAGTTCATTATTTTGAACTTTTGTATATTATCTACCACATAGTTGGAAGTATCAAATCGTTCATCCAAATCTGGGGTTATGGTAATGTACAAATCATGACAGTTAACTTCGTAAATGAGACTATCGGTATCGCAAAATAGAAGATGCAAGGCCTGCTGAGGAAATTTTTGGGACACGTGTTTATAATGAAAATCATACAGGTACAATTTGGACAAATCGAGAATAGCAACCCCAGTGTATAAAGGCTTGTTGAAAGTAACAGAAACCTTTAACATTTTGATCACGACTAGATTTTCATTGAGGATTTGCCTTTCCTTGAATGTAGGTCGTCCAATCAGTTCTGCCACCCCGAATCTAGAGTCATACTTCGATACAACACGCATGTCCCTTTCCCGGTGGACATTCTCCAAAGTCTTTCCAAAGATTGAGTTGTTCATCAACTTTCAATTTCTCCAAAGCATTCGCCACCTGAGCACGTTTATCAATATTGAAATCAATGAACGGAGCCATCCAATCCTTCTGCTCACAGCACAGAACGCGATAAGCAGAGTCGAGTTTGGCTCCGTACCTCAAGTAGAGTTTTAGTGTTTCACCATGTACAATATATTTCTTCTACGGCACGAGAGTTAACAGTAATTTCTCAGTTGTGCTGTTCAGAGGTATGGCAGATACTGGGGCAAGTAGCAAATCAGATAGAATATCATGACATTCTTCCAGAAATGACGAATCCACTTCCGCAAAAAATGATGAGTGCCCAACTTTAAAACATTAACGTCCTTGTTTGCCACCCAAGTAGCCTGAAATCATGGAAACTCTTTCCATTGCACTAAACTCTTATGTTTTCCCTTATAATAATTTTATCAACGAAGTACATATCTGGCGAATGTACTTTATGTAATTCATGTTTGTAGAATCCAACAGAGATTGATTCACCATCGTAGCTTTCAAGATAATAAACTTTTGGGTAGAAATGTCTGACGGGCTAAGTCTTGTTCCATCGTGTGCGCCATAATTTTATCTCAGGGTTAATGTATTATTTTCAATAAGGGTTCATGTATTTGTTTAGTAGTAAAACACCTAATTCATTTCCTGGGACGTGTAACTTGGTACCAATAAACATACCTCATAGTGTAAAAGTTTTAAGTCTTTGCAGTGTCAGTAACCCAGCTCCATCAAGTGTTTGGTATAACAGTGGTGAGAGTAAAAAGTTGTTTTATAAGTATGCACAGGAACAACAGAACCAACAGCATCCCTGAGATACCAGAGTCTCAAAGTGCAGTGAATAGGAACCACCGCTGGTGCCCATAAAAACAGGTAAAATATATCGTGCTCTTCTCCTTGTCTCACCAGACAGCGTCAACATTATGTCCAAACTTTAAGATATTCATTCTTCGTCGGGTAGTATAAAAGTTTCAAAACCACAATGATATCTTCCCCTAAAAATATTGAAAGTTCATGCATGAATAATTACTATAGTCCATTCCCCATTGGAAGCAACTTTCTCGGAGCTCTGCTAAATATCTACTTGCAGGCTAATTTCGTATCCTCCTGCCAAATGTAAACGAACATTGCCATGTGACTGCCATGCAGCATATGTCAAAATCAATGTTTACATTCCATTGTGTGTGTACATATGGTCGTATACTTTCGCTACACCTAAAAATAAACATTGAAATGTGACTTCTATTTTTATACCTGTCAAATGTGATGTTTACTGTTTACAGCTTTTCAAAGAATTCTGTCATATTCCAAAAACTATTCCGTATGAATATTCACAGTTTTTAGGCTTCTAACATTATTTAGGTCAGCTCAATGATGTTTTAAAAATGCCTCAATTGAAGACAGTTCTTACCGCTATTTTACATTAAGATATTTGTTTTCCCCGACGTAGCTCAATACATGTAATGCACATTAGCATTTTCCCGCTGCTGTGTTTAACACTGTTACAACTGCGAGGTAAAGAATTCTACTAATTGTAATTATCCTTTTGTTATTGATATTTGTTGGGTCATTTATCTAAAAGGACTGCCTCAGTTGGAATAAATATTAAAACAAAGGAACGACGAGTGAAAAAGGCACATTAAATTCAAGCACGCAACTCATGTTTCTCATTTCTGTCATACAAACTTTAAAAGATAGCGGTGAACATGCACACAAATAAGCCTACAATATCTTTTATTCCGCTCATATTTCAATGTATTGCTACTTATTGTTTATTAGATTTATTGGAATTTATAGGGCTGGGCTTAGTATTTTTCTTCTGGGATTGTGGCAAATTACGTTACACGACTGTGTTTCAAACCCCTTAGGGCAAAGGTACAAAGTTGTGATAAATAAACAGACGTGGATGTAAATAAATAACTTCCGTCATTAAAACAGTTCACATTTAAAACGTACAAATTGTGCTCATCAAATATTTCTAATCATGCACACACAGGGCCAGCATATCGACCACGATGCCATTTCACAGACGCAATGATTAACAAAACACACGCCACAGTACATTTATTACTGCCGTGTAAACACAGATTTATCACAACATCGTAACTTGCCTAGGTAGGTTTAAAAAAACACGTCTACAAAAGTGATGTATCAATTTGATGTATTTTTCACAGTAAGAATAATTTACGTTTCGTTTGACAAAAAGCAACATGCCATGTCATGGCTTGCCACGTCTGCCAACTTAGTAGGTAACTGCCCCGCCATCATATCAAAATATGTATTCCAACATTAAAATCTCTTTTCAGTTGTAAATTACAAATTCAAAAATCATTAATTTGCAGTTATAAGTATGAAATATGCTCCAATTGAAAACTTGTATAATTTAGTTGCTTACTAGCGAAGTGAAATTTCCCGAATGTGAAAGAGACAATGAAAGAGAAAAAGTTTGACAAGCCTCGCCAGCAAACAGTTTTTCAATTGCTTCCTTCCTCTATAAAACAATACCGTACCATTACGGCCTACTCATGATATTTTCCGCTGTTATTTTAAACTATAAAAATGAGATATGTTGCCATCGGGGCTACTCAAATATTTCAATATTTCAATAGGCACCGTTTAATTTACAAATAATAAACTAAAAAACGAGGTTAAAATAATATTTTAATAGTGAACTATTTCTTACCGGTCGTTGCCAACACGTCGCTGCTCTCGCTGTTGTTAATTCATATTTTAAACAGAAATAAATATTACAAGTTATAGAAGATATTAAGGTAAAGGTTCATTTATTCAATAATACAGTACTCTAAAGTTAACCACAGTGTTATATATTTGTGGAATACAGGTTATTGAAAAAACAGGTGACATGTTATGCCTAGAGTGTTTTTTCCAAGGTTGACTTCATAAGTCGCTTCCAATTGGAAATGGACTACAGAAAGTTTCCATCAATAGAAACAAATTTCTTTTAACTTTGTAAATGTCATACCGTCCAAAACATGGTAATTGTAAACGTGTTGTAGATTTAAATTGTCCATTTTGAAAACAATTATCATGTTTACATTGTCACGCAAATTGTGTTTTGGAATTTGAGCGTAACTTTGCAACAGATAAAAACAATAGACATTTGAATGTCTCCCAAAATTAAAATATTGCCCAACTTCTCCCTGTGGTTCACTCCAGACATAGTCAAATACAAGTACTGAATTACGTAATGCGTCACTTGGACATATAATGTAGCCTTTACTGTTAAAAGGGAAATATTGCATTCCGTCAATTAACAACAAAATACTCGCTAAACGCTGATATTTGTCTTGATGTATTGTTTTAGAAAACACATACACATTTTCAAACTTTAAACCATTTGGATGTTCTAATATTGACATAATGACAGATGTCTTTCGATGCGATGATGGACCACTTATAATACAACATATGTTTGACTGTGTTTCTGTTCAATTATGTTTTTGTACTTTGGTGCATTTATGGGTAGTTGAATATTTTGCTTCACAATATTCATTGTGTCCAAAACTGCTACATAGTGTCACAAAAAGAGTACATAAGCACCTTTGTTTGCATGTTTGTGTTCAGTTGTACGTTTGCCATTTACGTTTTTGACACTTTGGTACATTTATGAGTAGTTGTACATTTTGCTTAATAACCTTCTGTTTCCAAACAATATATTTGTAACACATTCCAGCTGCATGACGTCCAGCAACACAGAGTAGCAGTAACTAACTGCTTTCATTCGTAGATAGCACCACAAGTCAAGATGGCCACCGGTCATGGCACTCGCAACAGTTGGCGCCAAGTTTGAATTTGAATCCAAGTACATACACTAATTGACACAAACCAAAACAAACCTAAACATACCGCCCACCAAAAATAACATTTTTAAGCAAACTAGAAAATCTGTACAATGTCACAATGATATATGGGGTTCTCAGTGAATAGGTAGGCGACACAACTTGATAACAGGGCGTTTCACTGTTCGATGTTGCTGCTTAATGGTGACCGCCCTGAAAACTCCATCCATGCCTGCATGTAGAGCTGCAAAAAGTCCAAGCTGCCATCGTAGGGATGGCAAGTGGTCTTCCTTGACAAGTGCAAGGTCGCCAATCTGCACCTCACCTTCACTCTTGGTCCACTTTCCAAGTGGTTGTAGTGTATGCAGGTACTCCTTGTGCCATCTCTGCCAGAAGTGCTGAGTGGCACACTGTACCAGCTGCCACCGGTCCAGTCTATTTGACTGAATCTCTGTAAGGTCTGGAACTGGAGGTGCTGTCACGGTTGTGCCTACAAGGAAGTGTACTGGTGTCAGGGGCTCTAAGTCATCTGGATCTGATGAAATAGCACACACTGGACGTGAGTTAAGGACAGCTTCAATCTGGGCAAAGAGAGTACACAGCTCCTCAAATGTAAGAACCTGCTGGCCTAAAACTCTTTTCAGACGACACTTAGCAGATTTAATGGCTGCCTCCCACCACCCACCAAAAAGTGGTACAGATGAGGGATTGAAGTTCCACTGAATGCCACGAGTGGCAAGGGTATCTGCAAACATACTGCAAGTTGGCACTCTCACTTAAGAACTTCTGTAGAACATTGAAATAACGGTGTGCGCCCGTAAAGTTTGTTCCGCAGTCTGAAGAAAATATTTTTACGCAGCTCTTGCCTAGCAGTACATCTAAATAATGCATCAAGAAAAGCTGAGGTGCTCATAGAAGAAACAACTTCTAAATGTACTGCCTTTGTCGCTAAGCAAACTAATAGGCACAAATAAGCCTTTGACACATAACTGTTCCGAACACGTGACTGTTTGATTTGGAACGGGCCCCCATAGTCAACACCAACGTTTAGAAATGGCCTCGCTTGTTGAACCCTACTTGGTGGAAGATTTCCCATCAATGGCTGTGTATTGGTGGCCCTGAATCTGTGGCACTTTATACAACTGTGGATCCTGGCCTTGACAGATCCCTTCCTGCCGCAATCCAGTACTCGCAACGAATGGCTGCATGTGTGGCATTGGAACCAGCGTGGTGCACGAGATTATGATAATCAATTATCAGATTTGTCACGAAATTCTTTTTGGGCAGCAAGATTTGATGTTTAGCTTTGTAAGTTAGTTGTAAATTTTGTAAACGTCCACCCACACGCAGAATGTAATCATAATCCAAGAATGGATTCATATTTCTAATACCAGTACCAGGGGAGGCATTCACGCTCTGAAATCAAACATTCAATCTCAGAGCTGAAACATTCTCGTTGAGCCTGCTTCGGGCACATCTTCTGAGCAGCAACAAGTTTTACGACAGTAAGGGGACCAGTGCGTCGACACCCTAGTGACACCTTCAGGTTTGAAATGAATCTTACTACATAAGCAAGCACACTCTGAAGCTGTGACCAGGAAGAAAACCTAGAGAGGCTTGCGAGGAAGTTCAGCTCATAATGTCCAACCAATGAGACTACCTTAGGCTGCTTTAGCTCTTCTTCACCTTCGTGAATGCTGGTTGCTACTCCTCCACATGGCCACGATTCCTTCTCAGATATTAACCACCTAGGTCCAGTCCACCAAAGTGTGTGTGTCAGTGAATCTTAGTGTGAGAGTCCTCTGGAAGCACAGTCTGCAGCATTGTCAGCAGAAGGCTGGATCGTTATCTTGCTCTCTTGAATATGAGCGACTCTGCCACAAAAGTTTTCAGGCGATGAGGAGGAATCCTGATCCAGGCGAGGACCACTGTTGAATCACACCATACAGTAATATAGCTAATGTGGATACATTCTGAAAAGGTTGACATTACCAACTCAAGTAACTTAATGAGTAAATGTGCAGCCTGCAATTCAAGTCGAGGAAGTGTGACTGTTTTTATAGGCGCAACACGTGATTTGGCCAGAAGCAGGTGTGTCTTCACCCCACCTTGATGAGCAGTATGTAGGTATACAACAGCTGCGTAACCTTCATTGGATGCATCGCTAAAGCCATGAAGCTGATATTCTGACTGTGATGCTGACACAATACGAGGTATAGACAGTTTGCTGAGAACATCCAGTTGGCAGATGAAAGCCTGCCAGTCCTCCAGCACATCTCGAGGTGGAGCTTCATGCCATGAGTCAGTGTGTTTGGAGGAAAATCTTAGCTTGAATTACAACAGGAGTAAGCCACCCTAGTGGGTCATACAACCTAGCAATGTCTGAAAGAATTGCTCGTTTGGTGACTCTTGTGCTGGCTGATTGAATATTATATGAAAACATCCAACCTTGAGTCCCACTGGAGACCAAGTATCTTGATCACTTCACTATTTCCTTGAAAGCTTAGTGAACTCTCTCGGTGGTTTTCTGGTACTGCATCTAAGACAGCTTGGCTATTACTGGACCATTTTCTTAATTCAAAACCCCCTTGCTTTAGCAGATTTATCAATTCTTGCACAACTTGAGGGCTTCTGCAACTGATGCTGCACCTGTCACGACATCGTCAACAAATACGTCTTCCATCACGACCTTAGCAGCCTTGGGATACAAGCCACCTTCCTCAACTGCAAGCTGTTGTAAGGCCCTCATAATCATGAAAGGAGCTGCTGACACACCAAAAGTGACAGTGTCTAGTTGGAATTAACGTATTGGCTGATCAGTGGACTCACGCCACAGAATTATTTGATAAGATGCATCCTCTGGATGTATGCGCACCTGTCAATACATTTTACAAACATCTGTGGTCATTACAACAGGATGAAGATGGAAATGTGTAATAATGTCCACAATGTCATTCTGAAGTTTAGGTCCAGTTAGACGAACATCATTCAGAGACTTTCCAGAAGTGGACGCCGCTGAAGTATCAAAAACCACTCTTAACTTGGTTGTTGAGCTGGATTCTTTCAACACATAGTGATGTGGGATATAATAACGAGGAGAGTGCCCGACTTCATTCTTAATTGGATGCATGTGTCCAAGTTGTTCATACTCGCGCAAAAAATTGGAATACTCCCTTTTGGTTTCTGGCTGACTATGCAATCTGCATTCCAGTTGATGCAACCATTTGACAGCAAAGCTGCGGGAATCTCCTAACTCTGGTTCCTTTTCCTTGAAAGGTAGTCTCAGGACATATCTACCCTCTGGGTCTCGTGAATGGGTTTCAACAAAGTGACTCTCACATTCAATATCTTCTGGACTACAATGTTGAACAGAAGGTACTTCTTCGCTCTCCCAAAACTTGTGGATGGTGTCTGTTAGGGAAGCCTCAGACAGTACAAACAGAGAAACAACACTACTGGAGGCAGAAGCTAGAGTCTGACTGACTTTACACATTAGAATCCAACCAAATATACTGTGAAGAGCAATGGGAACTCACATGACGATTAGTACCACCCACCATCAAACACATCTGGGTATATATCAGCACCCAAAAGAAGATTGATTGTCCCTGGAGTATCAAATGATGTGTCAGCTAATTCGAAATGATGATACACATCCCTCATGTGGTGAGGAAGTGGGATGCTGGGTAATTTGGAGGCTATATCCTTCAAGACCAGTACATTGGTGATTGAGGCACTTCACTTGCCTCAGGTGTCAGAACACAAGTAACAGAACCATTGTTTGCAAGAACAGCAGACTGAGCCAACCTTACAACAGGAACATGAGTCCTTTGGCGTTTTAACCCTAGCTTGCGGACACACTCTTCAGAGATGAATGAGCTCTGGGATCCTGAGTCAAGCAACACTCAAACCTTCTGCAGCTTGCCACTTACATCTTTAACTCTAACGACTGCTGCACCTAAGACTACAGTTGCCGACACATCAGTGGAAGAGGTAAGTGAGACTACAGCTGCAGTTTCCTCATTGGGAATGGAAGTGACTGCCTCTTGTTGGTTAGAAATATCTGAGTTTGCTCCACTTGATGTGGGGAGACAGCAGTGTGAAGAAGGGCTACAGTACATACAGTTTCTCTTTGATTTGCAATCCTTCGCCCTGTTACTTTGCAAACAGTTTAAACACAACATTTTTTGTCGCACCAACTCTATCCTCTCATCAACTGACTGACCATTGAACGTAGGACACTTGTGAATTTGGTGTGCGCCCTAACAGGTTATACAAATATATAGTTCCGCAGTTGCCAAGAATGAAGCTTTAATGTTTGTGCCTGAAGTTACAAACTTCTTAGTTATTGATCGTGCACAAGTGTACCCTAGTGCTGAATAGTTAGCCATCATCAATGTCTTACAATGTGATTCCAAAAATACGAGAAGCTGATCAAATGTGGACATATTAATGGTCTTATAAGCTACTTCAAACTGGACTCTTGTATCTGGATCAAGCTTCAGTAACATAAGGTTTAACAACACAAAGCTCCACTCAGTCAATGGCAATTTTAGAATTCTCAAGGCACCCACGTTCTCCTTAAGAATGTCTACTATACTCTGCAATTTGTCAGGAGAGACATCAGCTAAGCAAGGAAGTTACATTATATTTTCCCAATGCATTGTGGCTATTGCTCTGACATTATAGTACCTTTCAGTTAATGTTTGCCATGCTAGGTTATAATTATCCTCAGACAGCGGGAGAGCTTTGATAAGGTTGTATGGCTCACCTGAAACTAACGTAAGGAGATACTGATGCTTTTTCACCGAAGCGAGGGCCTTGTTGTTGTGCACCAGCGAGGTGAATAAATCATAAAAGGTAGGCCAGTCAGTAAGCAACCCCTTAAAGGTAGGCAACTGCAATTTTGGTAACTTAACATTGGATAAGACTTGGCCGAGATGACATTACTGTTCTCTTCCTACTTATATGATCACAAGTTTGTTGAAAACTTCCTGTATTCTATAGTAGACCTTGTCAAACTCGAGCTCGCTATCACTGGTTTCAGACTCTGCAACTGACGTAGTTTCCGATGCTTGAACAGCAAGTTGCAGATGGCTTTCCTCAATGTCTGTTTTCAATTACTATAAATTGCAGCATGTTACCTTGAAAAGTCCCGCCCAACTCTGATTTTTGTCAACTTCATCAGCCAAGGTCAGAAGTCTGTTTATATGACACTTCATGAGGCGTAAACATGTCTTCAATTGGTGTTGATGACATTTTAACAATTTCTTGTCGTGGTTCGAATAAATTGTCGGCCTGGGGAAAACAAACAATTGCAGTTATGGTTGGTACACCGCGCAACTAACCTCAAAAAACAATCTTTCACCACGAATCACAAAAATTATAAATATGACACTTATTGTATAACACAAGTCTTGTGATTAAATACAGTGGTATTTGTATACATACCCGCCATGGTGCAAAACGAAGCAGTTTCAGTGCCACACCACGCCCGATTCCGCACACAAAGAAATACCGAACACACGTCCACTGTTTACCGTAATTATAGATTAAACTTTGTTAAGTGGCTCGAATAATACATATCCGGCCCGGAGGAGACCAAAAATGTTTCCACACAATATATTTGTAACACATTCCAGCTGCATGATGTCCAGCAACACAGAGTAGCGGTAACTAACTGCTTTCGTTCATAGATAGCGCCACAAGTCAAGATGGCCACCGGTCATGGCACTCGCAACAGTTGGCGCCAAGTTTGAATCCAAGTACATACACTAATTGACACAAACCAAAAAAAAAACCTAAACACCTTCATTGTGTCCAAAAGTGTTGCATAGTGTCACAAAACCGCTACATAGTGTCACGAAAAGAGTACATAAACACCTTTATTTGTATGTTTAAATACAGTTAGTTGGGTGTCATTTACATTTTTGACACTTTGGTGCATTTATGAGTAGTTGTACGTATGGCTTCACAACCTTCATTGTGCACAAAACTGTTACATAATGCCACAAAACTGCTACATAGTGACACGAAAAACTACATAACATCTATTTATATACGTTTGCATCCAGTTGTACATTATGTCTTGTACTAAACCCATCCAAAATGGTAAAGGAGTTTTAAAAAAAATTGATTATTAAACTCCCATTTGGATTACATTTGCCAAAATACAATTATTGTGGCCCGGGAACGGAACTTGCTAAAATATTGGCACGTAATGACCAGGGAATAAATGCATTAGATAACGTGTGTAAGCAACACAACATTGCGTATTCTGAAACAAACTATTTAAAACAGTGACATATTACAGACACTATATTGGCTGATAAAGAAGCTAGTATTAGGAAGAACCCATCTACATCAACAGGCGAAAAGTTAGGGGCTTGGGTTGTTGACAAAGTAATTAGTGCAAAAGCGAAAAGAGGTATGGGAATTAGCAAGTCAAAACGCAAACTAAAACGCAAGAGAAAAAGAAAGGCGGTATATTGCCATTCATATTTCCAGCACTCACAGCTCTCCGATCACTCCTGGATGGTGCTTCTGCAATTAGTAGAGCAGTTAAATAAAGTGGGATGGGAATGTTTCTTAAACCGTATAAAGTTGGAAGTGGACGGAAAAACTCCAAATGAAGGAAGAAGCGCAGAAAGTCGTAAATAAACTTCCGAAACGTGCACTTACAGACACAGACATTAATGTATTTGTAAAGAAACTTACGATTCAGTACTTTCGTGGTGTTTCCATGAGAGACGATTTACCGACAAAACTGTACATTTGTGAATGAATGGTAATAAATTTAGACTCAAAACAAAATGATGGAACACACTGGATTGCATTGCAATATGCAACTATTTAGAGAATGTGCAATTAAAGTACAATTATAAAACTGAATAGTTACCAAACACATATAATTATGGACACTTATGTAAAAGGTTTTTGAGTATAGATAGGTTACGCATGCACACAACTACGCAAAAGTGTAACTGCACTAGTAAAACGTTTTAGTAAAATGTCAATTACGTTGATTGTAAGTGGTAGTTCGTTGCAACTGCACTCAGTTTATTTTCCACCATTGAATTTAGATTGCGAGTGGCAAATCAGTTTAACTTAGTTTGTAACATATAAGAGTATTCCCAACATGGACACACACAACCAATCGTTCATATTACTTATTGGTGATGAGAAACACAATAATTGTACCTGCTGGGTCATACAAACTCAAAGACCTGGAAAGTTACATAAAGACTAGTGTTCCAGAAAATGTCAAGTTTGTGTTACAAGCAATCCAAACATGTTAAGGTCTCTAATACAAAGTAATGTCGACATTGATTTCACACAAAATTTTTCAATTGCATTAAGGTTATGTTACAAAAAGGCAATTTATCCAAAAAAACCCACTACACGAATTATCCACCCAGGTTAACATTCTGGCAGTTAATGTGTGCGTATAAACGTAAACATCGTAGGTGTTCTTATTTTAATGGAACACCAACAAACACACTACATACATTTACATGTTCAGTCGTACAAGGATACAAAATAATTGAAAACAAAATACTCTAATTAATTTATCTTCCGGTAATAGTTAATCATTTAGAAGAATTAAATGTTACAATTGTTGACCAAAATGGTAAACTTATAAACTTTAGAAACAAAGAAATTACAATGCATTTACACTCGAAAAAGAGTGAATAGTATACAAACACTTACATTGTGTGAAACGTAATCAAAATGGGGATGGTGTATCATAGACAATATGGATGTAAATTAGGTGGTTCAGTTAAGAAAGTGGGAGATTAAGTTAAGAACTATGTTTGAAAGAAAATACGTATAAAAAGACAAACGCAATTGCAAAGTGATTAGTTCAGTTGGGAAGTCAGTGAGGTTAACACGAGGCAATAAATTGTTTTTAAGATACTTGGTATATAAAGTAAAGAAAGAGTGAAAACATACTTAATGTTAAGCAGCCCGTAAGATACAAGAATGCTATCACAAACACTGAGACACATGTATACGAACCATTCAGAGCAGGGTCATATACATTCCCATCAGAAATAAGAATACCTGTGCAGAATCATGACATTTATACGCTGCCTTCAAAATCTAGTTTGAGATTCAAAGGAAAAATTAAAAAGACAACACATGGAAATAATTCAGTAACTACAGGAGTAGTGAGAAATGGGATACTTAATTTGATTGACATGGGATACTTAATTTGATTGACAGAATTGCATATTTACTGAATGGTGTAAAAATCTATCAAAATCGAGATGTAGGAACATCTACAATAAAAAAAACTATCGCTCGCAAACTACAAACAATGTTTATACAAGCCTTATGGCAGGGTGGCACCACTCTAATAATTACAAACCAGAAATAAACCCAGGTGGGAAATTACCACACATACCTTTGAGTGTGTGTGGTAATTGAATTTGCTGAAGACTATAGGCATGTTATAATAAATGCTAAACAAGAATTAGTTATTCTATTTAGTAACACGCACTTGAACACTACATGCAACACAGCTAATAATGAGGAAGGTGTAACATTTGAATTAAGCAGTGTAGAATGGTTGATGCCACATATAGTGATTACTTGTGAACGTGTAAGATATTTAAAGTATGTTGAAAAAGGGAAGAACCTAGACCTTGCATTCAGATCGTAGAGTATGGAAAATTTATCTTTACTACCAGCAAACGAGAAATTGTATGGAATGTAAAATCAAGTTCTCAAATGAAAATCCACGATATGTCATTATATGTTTTCAAACAAACCGAAAAAACTATTTAAGAGCAGACAGATCAGTGTTTGACCATTGCAATATGAAAAAATATTAAACATTATCTAATCAGTCAAGCCTATCCCAATATGGATTTTAACACACACTTTCAAAATTGTACCTCATGTGTCACAATATGTACACAAAGTTCCAGGAAATGTATTACAATAAAGACAGTGCACCAATCTTAGAGGCTGAAATAATTATGACCAGAGGACATTTATTTGTGCTTGACGTAAGCAAACAAAATGACAGAATTAGCAATAATGTCATTGAGTAACGTATTGAAATAATTGCAAACACACCCATTCCTGCAAATACTCAAGCTTACGCATTAATAATTCATCTCAAAGTAGCAATTTATAATGTTTGAGATAAGTTGGTTAAAAAATTAATGTGAATCAGTCACTCATGAACACTCGACGAGTCAACATGTTCTGCAACATACAGGGATTCCAGACTCCGTGTAGGTTTATTTTAAGGAAATGGCTGTTACATACTTGAACAACAACAAAACAGTTTTCAGTTTCAAAACAACTTTTGAGTGGAAATAACTAAGTCATAAATATAAGAAAACAAACACATGGATTATAAATAATCACCATGATTTAGTTTGGTAGAGTGGTTGTAATGATTATGAGAATATTGAGACTATCTGCAAGAACTGCCTAAAAAAATTAGGAAGTATACATGTGTGGACTTGATCAAAAATGCATTCTATCAAGTATGTGGACGAGAAAAGTAATTGATTTGCAAAAAAAAAAAAAAAAAAAAACTATAGTTCAATTGTCCTTCGTTCAAAAAGTTACGTCAAATGTTTGGTTACACATCACCCTTCATCTCAGCTGGTGAAAATTCTAAATTAATGTACAAATGGTCACTGATAATGGATTGTGATGAAGGGAGGGAAGAGAAGGCGAAACCCTCATTTGACAATGTAAGACATACTTCAGTGGTTGGAAATGTCTATGATAAGGAGTGAGGGGCAAATGTTCATGTTTTGAAAGCAGTCAATGATTATATATATTGGACAGTGGATGTGTCTCAGCTAAATGTTTTGTAAGTAGAAAAAAAAAATTGGTAAGAGCAAATTTTAGCCCTCAAACCTTTCTTGCACGTAGTTTAAAATGGAAGAGGAGAATACTGATGAAGTTAATTTTTCATGTATTTGTGTGGAAAAGTTAAGTTTTAAAATTAACATGAGCAAGTTCTTTAGGTGGTTATTGTATTCAAAACTGTTTCGAAGTTGTTTTATAGGGGAGAAATACTGGTTTTATATCAGTATCAGATTGGCTATCATACTGTGAACATGAGTTTCTTTCATCCAGCTAATACATACATGTCCGTAACTCCCGGAAAATCTACAGTAGATTACTCATTTTGGTCTAATAGAATATTACGTCAGTTTAGTGAGAGCTGCAATTCGATTTTCCATTTTCGCATAACTCGTATTCCATTGGGTAGTGAGAAAACCCACGAAGTGATCCAGTGTTCCAATTTAAATGAATGTCCCGTACATTTTATGCTTCCGAATACCACATTACCTGCATCAGTCTATGAAATTTTTGAACATTAGCAAGAGAGTTTTCCTCATGTGGACGATAATATTGTGTTACATACTCCAAACTGCTGTAAAGATGTGAGCACTCAAACTACTTTTAAAAATGCTAAACCAAACCGCCGGAGAAAACGCAATTATTTTGAAATTACCCAAGATCAAGAATTCAAGGTCAATGTAAAAAAAAAAAATTGTATGAAGTTGATAATAAGTGAATTTATAAACTCTCTGTAAATACTTGTCACACTCAATATTTTTGTGAAAGTGATCTGTCAAATGTTTTTGTAATGGTTCTCAAATTGTCTCTGCACACTGATGTATTATAGGTTATTGTGGAAAACAATATATATATCTGTGTGTGTGTGTGCGCGTGCGCATGCGCGCGTGTGCGCATGCATGCGTGCGAGAGAGAGAGAGAGAGAGAGAGAGAGAGAGAGAGAGAGAGAGAGAGAGAGAGAAGTTTGACACAGTTCACCATGTCTAAATTATTTATCCGAAAATATATTTAAACAAGTTTCGAACAAATTTATAACAATCTGTTAAAACAAGTTTCGAACAAATTTATAACAATCTGTTAAAACAAGTTTCGAACAAATTTATAACAATCTGTTAAAACAAGTTTCGAACAAATTTATAACAATCTGTTAAAACAAGTTTCGAACAAATTTATAGCAATCTGTTAAAACAAGTTTCGAACAAATTTATAGCAATCTGTTAAAACAAGTTTCGAACAAATTTATAACAATCTGTTAAAACAAGTTTCGAACAAATTTATAACAATCTGTTAAAACAAGTTTCGAACAAATTTATAACAATCTGTTAAAACAAGATTCGAACAAATGAATAAACATTCTGTTAAAACTAATTTAGTTCCTTACTGTTTAAAGCTGACGTGTGTGCTAATGGGTGTAACTACCTTAGATGGTAGTGTGGTGACGACTACCCTTTCCAAGCTTAGCTTGGCCTACCAAGGCAAATAATACCTGTTTTATTGAGCCGGTGAGGCATAAATGGATTAGGTACAGGATCAGGTCACTTGGGTGCAGGTTTGCTACGGGCTGGAGGGGAATCAAACCCCAGAGTGAGGCGGATGGACGTGGCTGCCCATCCAGAGAGCTCGATCCTCCTCACTGTCAGGGTCACCAATATACGGGAGGCGAGCTATCCCAGTTGGATAGAATGAAGTGGTGATTAGTTTAATGTGGAGGTGGGGGTTCGTGGTCTGGCAGAGGATATTTCAGTGGGACAAGTAGGCTGTCGTGACGGGACAAAGTCCGAAGAAGGGAGTGTTGCATGGGGTCGATTATCTGGCTGGGCCGAGAGTCGAACTCAAACAACTTTTCCCGATGCGAGTATGATAGAACAAAACTGCTGGAGTACTGTACCTTCTGGGTGTGATACCCTGATTAATCTGCCTGACTGCAATTTGACATTACTAGTAGCTTTTGGGGGCTGCCTAGCTGAGGTGTCACAGGGAATAGTCTCATTCTCCTGGGCAAGCAATTTAAACTGTTCCTCATATTCGGATGTTGGATATCCTGGCCACTGGGCACCAAGCAAGTGATCTAGGGAAGTGGCAAATTCAAGGGGAACGAAAGGGGAAATTGTCCGTGGAGCTTGGTCGTGACATAACAGTTGGGGTTTGTCCTCGGACGTGGAACTTACTGCAGTTCATGCTACATTCCCTACGTCACTTTCAACTTTGTGAAACTCCTTTCCTACTGTACATCTGTTCACTGGATTTACAGGAGCTTACAAAATACCAAATTAGTGGAGAAAGGAGATCGTTAACTAAAAATGAGACACAAGTAATTAAATTTGATATGATATTTATTGATGGGATTTTCCCTAGAGAGCTATTCCAGAAAAAATACAAATATGAAAAATTAAGCTGCCCTGGCTAAACACTTGGGAGTACAAAAAAAATTACGTAGTTAACGTGGATTGGTTGAATCAGGCAAAGGCAAGCATTGGGAATAAAATAAGTAAGCTATAGCACGCAACTTTACAGCGGCTAGTGAGATGCAATATAGCAATGCAACTTTGACAGCGGCTGTATGCAATCTATAATGCACAGGCTCGTTCCGCGGAGTCAAAGGAATTTGACTGGGGTAAGGAGATACCGGGGTTAAGGTGGGGTCTACCTGAAGCAGGAGTTGTCATCTCTCGTGCAGGTCTTCTGTGACATGTAGGTCTTGGAGAGAGAGAGTTCTTCGCACACTGACGAAGGCCTAAGGTGGGGGGAGTCATTAGGCAGACTCAGGTAGGATGGATTGAGGTAGGAAATAGTAAGCCCTTGGTAAGACTGGATAGGAAAGCCTTTTGCAGACTGAGGTAAGTAGAAAGTCTTCGGCAGACTAAGGTGGTGAGTCGAGGAGTCTCTGCCGACTCAAGGAAGTGGTAAGTCTTCGGCAGACTGAGGAAGGTGAGAAGAGAACTAAGCAAACTCAAGGAAGGCCTTGAGTCTTTAGCAGACTCAGGGTCGCTCGCGTCCTCTTCTGTCGCCGAGCCCGGCACATCTGCCGGTACTGGCTACTGAAGTTGTATTTATACTAAATTTCTACTTATCAGCAGTTCTTCGGGGTGCGGGGGGGGGTAAGCGTAGCCTTTCACCACAGGGACAAGTTTATAGAGGTGCAGGAGCGCTGCACTTTTCTTATCTCCCCACGTGGAGGTGACGACAAATTAAAAACCCCCCTCTCTGAGGCAGGCTGGCCGTGATGTCACGGTGGTGTTGCCATCTCTCGAGATTGTAGGAACTTCTTCCAGAGCTACGCGACAAGTAGTAGAATTTTAATGATATTTATTTAAACCATGGGGGTGCCTTTTGTATACATAAATCTGGGCGGGCAATGAGGATTGTAATTATGCATGTAATTTACAATTATGTAATCAGCTAACCAGGCTTCTGGGCTGTCTTAGCACGATACATATAATCTGGTTTGCTGCTCATATATTCCACCCCTGAGCGCACATGGCTCGTAGTTGGGGACGAAGTCGTCCGTAGAGTGCGCATTCTCACTGCGCAACATGCTGGCATGCATCAAAGTAGACAGATTGATTAGGTTGATTCTGCCCTGGAAACGATCACTGGAAAGTCACAGAACACAGAATAGTCAGGAGTCCTCCGTTCCCCCTACTAGTCGAAGAAGTTCAGTTGGAGTGAGAAGTCAGACACATGGAGTTATGAGGCTCACAGCTGTGTGGAGTTCAATGTTGCACATTGGACGTTCCCTGGAAGTGGCAAGGGGTGAGGGGAATACAGCGGGGTTTTATGCCTTCATCGCAAGCTCATTTCAATAGGAAGTTTCCGAGAAATAGACTAACAGTTGGAATGCACAGTCCCCTAGCAATAAATAATGTATTATCTATAGCCCCTTTTAAACAATACTTTACAGTTATGTCAAGAATGCAGTCTCCAGAAGTAGTTAATAACATGTTTTAAATAGATGTTTTTAGAGTTTAACGTCAGTCCCGCTCATATTTCAAAAGACTTTCCTAATAAATTACTCTGAGCGTAGTCGGCAATCGCGAAAGGAACGATTCTGAAGAAAAACATTCCAGTTAAGTCATAAAGACACCATGCTCCTTGGAATGGCCTTGAATTCATGTTATCTTCAAAGACATGAGTGATTTATTTGTCCCTCTCGTGAGGTGGACATTATTCACTATTTTTAGATACTCGTTTCTAAGTGTCGCGCAAGAATTTTCTCTTTGACGACCCAATTACCCAGTATAAATTATCCACACCCACACAAATAGGTCCTAAATTTTCAGTAAAGATTACCCGAGTCGTCTATTCAGTATTTTGGACAGTTTTACAAGTAAAAAAAATCTGCAAAACTCAAAAAATATGAGTAATAAAAAAATTTTGCACGCTCCAGTGAAGTAGAATATATGAGCCTTCAAGTTGGTATTTAGAAAGTGTCACAAAATTCTTTTTTGGTATCCTAAATACTATAGTAAAAATTTATATATGGTTCAGACATTTTCGCACAAGAGTTTCCGAATTTTAACAAGCCTTATTGATTGTGCAGGAGGTCGGAGAAAGCGTGGTACTGTGAACAAAGGAGAGTTGGAGCCTTGGCAGCGGTGGCTGGGGGGCAAGTGATGGGTGGCTGGCAACCGCCAGGGGTGGGGTAGGGAGGGTGTGGGGCAGTATTGTTCCCCGCTGGTGCCACTCGTCATACGGGGGAAGGGACCAAGAGGTGCCGGTCTGCTGCTGTTGTGTCGCATGGAGAAAAACTAAAGAGTCTGGCTCATCTCCTACCTGTCAAGGTAAACGAGTGCTCGGCTAACTTAATCTGGTAGCGTGCTGACAAAAACAGCTGCACAAGGAGTATAATAATTTTTTTTTTCTATTCACATGTTAACATATGAAAGAGCATTTAAATATAAAACGAGCTGTGAAATTACCTTGCACTTATCTGAAACATATAAATAGTCTTTATATAATAAACGTAAAAAATTATAAGTCTATAACACTTACACGAAGCTGTCAGTTAAACTATTTAGCCAATGCTCATGAAAACTGCAGAGACAATGTTTGAATGGCATAGTTGACAAGTATTTAACACTCTGGCATACTTTTATGACTATTATTATAATTAATACATCATTTAAAATTCTAACTTCAAACGAGTTGTAAAATGTGTGTGAAGCAGGAGATGTAGTTCACGTGGCTTGAATACTACCAAGAATGCATGTTTAACACACTTCATTGAACTAAAATTTAATACAAAACGTAAAATAACCGAAAATATTAATTTTCTGAAAGGGTCATAGCGTCAGTCACGTACCACAAGTGTATGTCTAACACGTTTCATTAAGCTATGTTATGAAAGTATAAAAATTTAACACTGAAATTATGGAACAAGCTTTATTCACAAAACAATGCTTAACTAAATTGGTGTGAAAACACTAAGGAACAGTCTTCATTTAATATTTTAAAACCACATCTGATGAAGTCTAGGGCTCGTTGGCGGATAGGCTAGCGTTAGTTCGAACGCGAATTTGCTTGTTCTTTGATGTGCGGAGATAGCTAAGAGCCGTGCCAACGGTCGGGTCCCGAGCTCAAGTCAGCTCTCTCCGTGACCAATGTGCCACTCTGTCGACCTCTCACAAGGATAGTGCGGCAGGCTAGTCGTGCCAACACGGTGTTTGGAGAATGCTTGAATACTAAAATATTTTTACATGTTAAATTAATTTTACTGACATTTCACAATAGAATAGACTTTAGCACAAGTGCATATTCAAATGCAGGGTAGGAAATATAAGAAAATTACTGAAACAGAATTTAAAAAAAAAATAAATTAACTACATCTTCATTTTATAGTTTTTAATAGCAGCTGATGGCTCTTCAGCGCATATACCTGTACTCTATTATCTTTTGTATTTGAGCATTTGGAAAATGTGTTATGTAGTCTCTCTGTGCATACAAGCTTTGATTAAATATAAAACGTGCATAATAATACACAATAAAATATTCTAATTAAATAAAATAATTATTTATTCAATGCAATATGTAATCTGCGTAACTGTAATAAGTAGTTCGGAGGTTTCAGGGCGTAGGGGGGTGAAAGCATAGAGACAAGTCTCTACAGATCTAACAAGAAAATTGCATCATAGGAAAATATCTCAAGGGTGTAAGCAATAAATAAACTGCAAGGATTAGTCGGTAAACATAAATTCCTCAAACGAAAGTAAGTTACGGGATGGGATGGAGAGGGTGAATGCCATTAATCAACTAGTCCCTAGGGCTACCTGGAAGGGGATCAGAAGTGTAATCAGAAGTATTAGGCTTAGATGGAGAGGTGGGGAAGGTGCAAAAAGTGCATTCAGAGTTGTAGGGTTAACTGGCGGGGGTGGGGGAGGTGCAAGGGGAAGCAAAAAATGCATTCATCGCCATTTTGAATAAATTATGTGATCGGAGCTGTCCATGCATTTCCCTTACAGTCTACCAGAGTGGAGCTCAGTTCAGAGTGAGCTGTTGTCGGAGATGGACGTGCACTTAGACTCCTATAATTGTTCATTGCATCATGTAATAGTGCATTGCTACATATGCAAGTGTGCAATTAAATTATTATTACATTTATACGAAAATGTAATTAATAGAATTTTTTATTGTATGCACGCAAATCAAATCCTATGCAACCGTCTCCACGCCCCTCACCCTCCTTCAGAGCGCAGTAGTGTTCTGGACTTCGAAGAAGCAAGACCTATCCTGTTCCAGACACCCTCTTCTGCAACTGCATTCCCTCCCCTCCCCTCCTCAGCAACTGCATCACACATCATTCAGTCGTCAGAGTCCGAAGAGTCAGCATCTAAAATGGTACTTGTGTCAATCTTGCTTCAACACCAAAATGACCAATCAAAGGAGTAAATAGATATATGCTGCTACTCCCACTCCTCACACCTCGGTCTATTTCCTGCCCCCAAACCGATAACATCTGTAATTACATAATTGATAATTATGCAAACATATAATACAACTACCCCCAAAAAGCATCGAACCAAGTACCACGCTGTAACTGTAGCCTAGTGGCCAACAACACGACAGCAAACACCAGAACACCCCTTCACAACTCTGGCACACACACAGAGTAAAGGGGCAGGGGAAAAGCAACTGCATCACCACCAATTTGAATAAATTATGTGAGAGTAACGCAATTACAATTACACATACACTGGAAGTGCAACTGCACCGGAAATGCACTTGCACCAGAAGTGCATCACCACCATTTTGAATAAATTACACTCTCGAAGTGGCCTATACCTACTACTACTAACACTGGTCGGGTAAGCTGACGGCTTAGTACGAAGTCTACTGTGGGCAGTACCACAATATTTCTCACTACTACCTTAGCCCGCTGAGGCAGGGATGACTTACCAGGGTACTCGCTCACCGATCTCTTGGGTTCTGGTGTTGGTGTAGGCCGACTGGGACCAGCAGTGGCCTGGGTGCTGCTGGCTGATGAGGTGCCATACGGTGAGGTAATGCCTCTCTGGCTCCAATTGGATGCTGCACTGCTTCCCCAAAATTAGTTGGCAATACTCAACCTAGCGTCACATCCAGTTACTAGTGCATATTCTGCAGGATTCAGCTCGATGCCAAGCCTAGAGTGCGAGGGGGAAAAACTGGATGATGTCTGAAAAGGAATGCCTTTCAAGGTGACAGGCGGTCTGAACTCATTCCCGTGGGGTATCTCCACCAAGTGTGGATGGGTTGTTGGTACACACTCGCTTAGCAGCAAAGAACTGCTCCTTTTTCACCTCCTTTCGAGCACCATACCTCTCCCCAAAGAGCATAGAAGTAGGGCTGACACTTAACTTACTTTCAGTCGGTGCAAACAATTGACAGTACCCTTGCTCAGTGTAGAGACCAACAGCAGTTGACAGCGCGAACCTTGTGTTCCTACTGTTCTGCACCTTGGCGCACAAACCTAGAGTGGTAGGTCGTATGGGCAGTCTTCCTATTACTGTCAGGGTGTGGTCCAGCAACAGTCAGGCCTCCAGTCCCAGGAAAAATACCCCTGCAAGCAGCCTTGGCGCTCTGGTCAGCAATACAACGTGAGATGGCTGTCTTGCTCCTGTTGGATGAGTACCTAGTGGTTGGGGCTCTACATTTCTATACACCCGGGTACACAAAACGTGTGGCCGTCAAAAGTGATGAGTGTTTGCTGACGTAAGGATTCCTGAAGGGGATCTGTAGTCCTACACTATGGTTCGTAATATTGTCACACCCGGTCACTTCCTTGCTCCATGTAGAAGTAGAGTTCCTAGTATCGGATAGGATTTACCTCTAAACAAATGTACTCTCAGAATAGGATAAAATGGTATTTATTATAAACAATAAATACTGGTGACTCATAACTACTACTAAGCAGAGTGCGAACGGAAGCTACGCTTCAACAGGTGGAGGGGATTTGCTCCTAAACTATTCACATATAGGATAACTTTGACGGCTATGAAAACAACTCTGACGCAGTTACTCTACCCTCGGGTTGTCTAGAAGAAACCTTACAAATGGGGCCACTACCAAAATGGCAGCGGGTGTAGTTGCCATTTACGAGCAAGTAGCGGCGGCTGTTGAACCAGGAGGATCAACAGTAGAAGTGTGGAGCGAAGTCGAGCAGGCTTCTGGAGATGTTGAACTTCTGAAAGCTGGTGGTGGTTGAAGCCTCTGGAGCTTCTGGTCGTTAGTGGTGGCAGCCGCTGGTGGATGTTTAAGATCTCTAGGAGTTCTTGGAGAGGACTGTGAGGGCCTAAGGTGCAGTAGAGAGCCCCAGCACAGAAGTGTTGAGGCGAGCTACTGGAGAATTTAACTGGCATCTTCGGCCGCGCACTGCCTTATATTGTGCTCTCTGCCACCTCATGCCTAGACTGGCATGGGAGGTGTGACATCGCTCTGTGACGTCTACCTGGAGCGAGGGGGTGGGAGAACTACCCTTGCGCTTGGCTATATGGCCTCGGGTGCTCTGCCATTTTCGGAAAGCTTGGTGACACTCTGTCTAGCAGGTACTTCGGGGAGGCTGATTTGTTCCGCCGTCACTTGGAAATAATGCTTATTTCACGTGCTTGGATTGCCCGCAAGGCTGGAGCGATTCTGTGCACACTCATGAGTAACATGTTGGGTTTGACCTTTCCTCAGGATACATAGATACTATGTGAGTAGTGAGAGAAAGTTGGATATGGAACATTAGTAAATACCATGTGTTTGCAACTGTCCCTGCAGTGGAACAATCCTACAGCCATCTATGGTTGTGGTTCCTGGTAGATGTAACACGTTAGGATGAGTCGTAGTAGTGTTAAATATAACTCATATAAGCAGCACGTGTCAACTTCATAACCAAACATGTGTCCCATTTGTGTTTAATGCAGTTTTCTTGTGTGAATGTGCCACTAGAGGGCATAAATGTCCCTCCATTGTTCATAGATACAAGACACTGAATAAGGCCTTAGTAGCAGTGTGAGCCAGAGGGTCTAGGTCAATAACCCGTAGCATGTCCCGACAGCACATTCTCCAAGCTTTTGCCCAGCTGGATGAGACTGAGAGGGGCCACATCATTGGCCTCTGAGAGAGGCAAGTTGGGTGTTTCAGTGCATTGCTTGCTACTTGAACCATTTTGCCTACACTGTGGGTTGATGTTGGATGCAAGGAATACAATTGCATAGCTGCCAAGTTGTGAAATCAAGTAAATTAAAAATAAAAATTGTAAAAATTTATTAACATTTATAATTTCTGCACATAACGGGTACCAAACATACAAAACATCAATAAAACAACAGTGGTCGAAATTTAGAATCCAGCAATAATTATTACTTACTTTATAAATCAAAGTTTTTCCCCTTATAAATAAACAAAACCTGCAAAACACAAATATTTACTAGTCTTATCCTCTTATAAGTGTAATTTCTGCAATGAAGTATTCGTAGCAGAATTTGCAACGTTCAGAAAACTGACATCAAAATTTTGTTCATAGCACTTTCGACCACCATATTTAACCAACAGTATGCTGCTAAAGAACTTTGTCAATCACAGAAGAACTAAAAGCAGTTTATTTTTTTACAGAACTGAACACCATTTCACATTGTGCATTGCTATTGGGTATTACTAATATTAACAACATGACGTCATATTTAAGATCCCCAAAACTGCTTCACAAACTTTCAAATTGTTCTTGCCTCCATGAGAAACATTAATATCACAGGCACAATGTACACAAAACTCAAAATTATTTCCGTTCCTAGAATGGGTAACCCATTAAAACGCTGTTCTGTAACTTTCTAAAAACACTTAGTTATGCTAGGCCTATCTCTTTTTCATAGTTCCATTCACCAATTTATAGTGATGCTAAACACATTTTAACTTTAAATAAACTTTAATGTTACCACACATCCATTAACTCAACAGCCCCGCACTCTGCTACATAAAAGCAGGAATTCTTTTGTCACTTCGTTCAGATTCTCAAGCACTCTGTAATATCTCGGAGGATACGGGACACAGCAAAGGTCATGAGCTCAAAATATTTTACGCCACTCTAAACATTATTACTTCATGAACATTCCCAGATAAGGCTAAATTTAAAGTATCATTTTTTTGCAACATTTTTATGGCAGACAGAAGCCATAATGACTACTTGATGTAGCGACTTTCAGCCACTGGTTCAACCACTTGAGCATCTATTATAGATGTCAAAGTAAATTCCTCAATACCACGATACCCTTTATTATTACAGGTATCAAAGAAACGAAAATAGAAAGGTTAGTTGTTATAAATTCTTGCCAATCTTCATATGAATTTTTGAGGTTATGTTGCACAGCAACAGATATTTGATTTTCCAAATAGGCTGAACCTGTACCGAACTCGCATGCGTAGACCGGAATTAACATACACTTTTCCTGGCCCCAGTAAGATTCCTATTTGTTAAAGCTGAAAATGTCCGCTACTATCAATTTTCGAACATTATTTTGAATTATCCATCATAAAAACTATTCATTCTCATAACTAAAAATTGCATTCAATAATGGTTCGACTATGACAGAATTAAAACAGTACAGTAGAACCTAGACTATCCGCGATAATGCAGGGGAAGAGATAGTCGGATAATCGAAACTCGTGGTTAAACAAGTTGTTTTTATCTTGATGGCTGCCATGTGGTCGACTGCTATTAACAGTATTTGGCTGCCTCAATTCACTCCAACATCACTGTGTGCTGTGTGCCACGGCTTTAATGGGAAAACTGCACATGTTTTCTATTTTGTGCACTTTCTGACATGATTCAGTACTACGTGTATACTGTTGCAAGAACGCTATAAAACACACATGGAAAACTACTGCACAATATCTAAACCTGTAAATGTCCGAGTAGACGAAACACTAAAACAGACTGGCAGTCACAGATGAAAAACCACCGCCGTACATGCGGCTACTGTTGGAGATAGCACTTTTTGTGCGTAAGTGTTGTGATTAGCGTTACTTGATAAGCCGTGCTCCGGAGGTTGGCGGCGTCAGTCTGCAACAAGATGTGGTTTGTATAGTCCATGCCCCATTGGAAACAACTTTCTCAGAGCCCTGCTAAGTATCTACTTGCAGGACCGTTTCGTATCCTTCCGCCAAGTTTAAACAAACATTGCCATGTGACTGCCATGCAGCATATGTCAAAATCAATGTTTACATTCCATTGTGTGTGTACATATGGTCGTATACTTTCGCTACACCTAAAAATAAACATTGAAATGTGACTTCTATTTTTATACCTGTCAAATGTGATGTTTACTGTTTACAGCTTTTCAAAGAATTCTGTCATATTCCAAAAACTATTCCGTATGAATATTCACAGTTTTTAGGCTTCTAACATTATTTAGGTCAGCTCAATGATGTTTTAAAAATGCCTCAATTGAAGACAGTTCTTACCGCTATTTTACATTAAGATATTTGTTTTCCCCGACGTAGCTCAATACATGTAATGCACATTAGCATTTTCCCGCTGCTGTGTTTAACACTATTACAACTGCGAGGTAAAGAATTCTACTAATTGTAATTATCCTTTTGTTATTGATATTTGTTGGGTCATTTATCTAAAAGGACTGCCTCAGTTAGAATAAATATTAAAACAAAGGAACAACGAGTGAAAAAGGCACATTAAATTCAAGCACGCAACTCATGTTTCTCATTTCTGTCATACAAACTTTAAAAGATAGCGGTGAACATGCACACAAATAAGCCTACAATATCTTTTATTCCGCTCATATTTCAATGTATTGCTACTTATTGTTTATTAGATTTATTGGAATTTATAGGGCTGGGCTTAGTATTTTTCTTCTGGGATTGTGGCAAATTACGTTACACGACTGTGTTTCAAACCCCTTAGGGCAAAGGTACAAAGTTGTGATAAATAAACAGACGTGGATGTAAATAAATAACTTCCGTCATTAAAACAGTTCACATTTAAAACGTACAAATTGTGCTCATCAAATATTTCTAATCATGCACACACAGGGCCAGCATATCGACCACGATGCCATTTCACAGACGCAATGATTAACAAAACACACGCCACAGTACATTTATTACTGCCGTGTAAACACAGATTTATCACAACATCGTAACTTGCCTAGGTAGGTTTAAAAAAACACGTCTACAAAAGTGATGTATCAATTTGATGTATTTTTCACAGTAAGAATAATTTACGTTTCGTTTGACAAAAAGCAACATGCCATGTCATGGCTTGCCACGTCTGCCAACTTCAGTAGGTAACTGCCCCGCCATCATATCAAAATACGTATTCCAACATTAAAATCTCTTTTCAGTTGTAAATTACAAATTCAAAAATCATTAATTTGCTGTAATAAGTACGAAATATGCTCCAATTGAAAACTTGTATAATTTAGTTACTTACAAGCAAAGTGAAATTTCCCGAGTGTGAAAGAGACAAAGAAAGAGAAAGAGTGCGACAAGCCTCGCCAGCAAACAGTTTTTCAATTGCTTCCTTGCTCTATAAAACAATACCATACCATTACGGCCTACTCATGATATTTTCCGCTGTTATTTTAAACAGTAAAAATGAGATATGTTGCCATCGGTGCTACTTAAATATTTCAATATTTCAATAGGCACCGTTTAATTTACAAATAGTATACTAAAATCCGAGGTTAAAATAATATTTTAACTGTGAACTATTTCTTACCGGTCGTTGCCAACACATTGCTGCAATCGCTGTTGTTAATTCATATTTTAAAAAGAAAGAAATATTACAAGTTATAGAAGATATTAAGGTAATGGTTCATTTATTCAATAATACAGTGCTCTAAAGCTAACCACAGTTTTATATATTTGCAGAATACATGTTATTGAAAAAAACAGGTGACATGTTATGCCTAGAGTTTTTTTTCAAAGGTTGATTTTCATAAGTCGCTTCCAATCGGGAAATTGACTATAGATAAGAACCATCGCTAGCGGCAAGCTCCTAGAGTTATGGTTCACTGACACTGAACATGCATTGGCTTTTAGTCTGTTGCGGAATAGTTATTAATTGTGGGAACACAAGTGTCCTGGTGTTAATTTTGGATTTTTTATTTTGTTTACCTATTATTTAACAGTATATTAAATAAAGAACAGGTACATTTTTCGTACCATGCATATTTCGTGTTTGTGACATTTTCGTTTTTGAGGTAGTCGAGATTGAAAGCAATTTTATTTGTGCTTAACGTTACCAAAAATTTTTGTCTCTTTTTTCTATAAGTGGGTAGCGTAAAGTATTCACTGTATTGAGGATTTTATTTACTTAGACATGATGAAAATATCTAGCGATGTGTGTAATTATTTTTCAGTTGATGTAAATAATGCAAATTAGGCATTTTGGAGTTTGTGCTCTGCAAAAATTTCACGAGGTGGGGTTAGTCCTACAACTAGTAACATGAGAAAACACTTAATTAAACACGACAAGTACAAGAAAATGACCAATAATGATGTTTCAGAAGATCTTTTGGGCAAAGATGCGTGTAGCAGAAAGTCATCCAGTGTCCCTGCAACTTATGTCCAGTAGAAGCATTTTCATTTAGCAATGCTACATGAAAGGTTACTTGTATTTCAGTTTCTTTACTGAAAGCATAAATATTTGTGTACATATCGGTTAGCTTCATAAGTTGACCTAAAATATTGCATTGAGAAGTTGAGAACTTTTGTTTGACTTTTTTGTATAATAATTTGTCTATACACATTTCAAATAAATCAGATTTATCAAAAATACTGATATAAACTTGTTAGGCCTAATTATATACGTCTGAATGTTACAGAAATATAGGAAAGTAACTTCACTTAGCAGACCAGAATGTCTTTCCCGTTATTATCTTCATATTTGTGTGTCTAACTTTACCTACAAAACTAAATTTCAAAAAGATACATTGACTGTAGGCACATTTCAATAATCACTATATCCTAATTTATGGTATGGGAATCGAGGTGGAATTTAGTGACAGGTTTTGCAGTTGGAATCGAGAATCGGAATCGGGAAAAATTGGTATTTTGACATCCTTTGCAACTATAGAAATCAAAAATGTCCTTTCCTATTTACCCTATCCTCCCAGACTTTCTCCGAAAATTCCATTACAACCACTTCGCAGCCTGCACTACCATGCACTATTAATTAGCAATACATGAAGTAATTTGTACAAATAAATGAGGCAGCCATACAATAGGGCATAAAAATGTACATTTTATGGCCAAATCATACAGGTTGGCACCTATGCAATTGTACACATACCTGTCAAAAAGACTCAGATCGACCCTGGCAAACAACCAGCAAGGAGGATCACTTCATTGTGCAACAGGCTGTAAACTACACATGCATCACTGCGCACTGTCCAGGGACATGTCATGGCATCTGAGGATATGCCTGTTTCCATCAGTACCATATCCCGGCTGCTAGCAGAGCGGGATTTGTAATTACAGTGTCCCTTACATCTACCATTCTGACCAGAGTATCACAGAGCACACATGACCTCCTGCTGGGAATGAGCATCATGGCAACTTGCAGATTAGCGACAAGTGGTGTTTAGTGACAAATCATGTTTCTGTCTGGATACAGACCACCGCCAAATTTGAGTCTAGAGACATTCTGATCAGCACCGTGATTCACACTTCATTTTAGAGTACCACACTACCCCAACAAGAGGTGTCATGGTGGGGGGAGCCATTTGCTATGATTTATGCACCCCACTGGTGGTGATTAAAGGAGCCCTGATGGTGCATTGATACATCCCGGAACTTTTGCAACTATGTGCTTAATCCCTTCCTGGTACAGTTGGCCTTTTCATTTTTCAGGAGGATAATTCCCGACCCCATAGAGCACGGGAATCTCTGACCTGTCTTCATGATGTCAACATGCTTCCTCAGCCAGTAAGTTTGGGAAATCTCCATCAAGAATGTTTGGGATTAGATTGGATGGCAACTTCGGCCAGCGGCAACTACCGTGGATTTGGAGGGTCAGTTTCACAAGCTGTTTGGCAGGATCTTCCCCAGGAGAACATCCGACATCTGTATGCCGATCATATCGCCACCTGACTACACGCTACGGGCATTACAACACCATACTAAGTACATCCTGCAGGTGTTAATCCACTGCAATTCATGCTTGGTGTGGTACAATATTTAGTTGTTTTCTATATACATACTACCACATCCTGTGCCTGTACCCACTTACGTTCCCCTGCGATGGCACCTTTAGGGAGATGCAATTTTTTTTTTTGCGAATGAATGTATATAGGCTGTACAACAATTTAGAAATAAATCATTTTGATAAAAGTAAAATATTATTTTTGGGAAAAAAAATTATTAAATTTTAAGTGATGCTGTGTGTATGAGCACCCCTTAGCAAACCAACTGAAATTTAGACAATAGAAAAAAAAACATGATTCACAATACTGATGTAACTCTCAATTTTCTGCAGTGGCTAAAATTTAACCTAAAAAATCAATACTAAACATACCTAGGATTTTTTTTGTCTTCGTAAGTGTTTTCCTTTGAGCTCAACACTGCACCATCAATAGCGACAACTGCTCGCTTCAGAACTGTAACCAAGTTTTCAGTCTCCAGTTTCTTGAGCACAATAACTTTACATCTGCTCAGCAAGGCTGAGTTGAGGCTGAAAGATGGATTCTCAGTTGTGGCCCCAATGAGGATTATTGTCCCATCTTCCACATGTGGAAGAAATATATCCTGTATGAAATAAAAATTAATAGTAAGTACTGAGTATATATTAGTTTATAAAAACTATATTTTTAAGAGCTGTACAAGCAAACTTCAGAAGCACATCACAAGCAATTTATGTTTTATTTAAGTCATTTAAAGTGTAGTAATTTTACACTCGCTTAATTTTCCTTCAAGTCACTGGGGACAGAGTCACTGTTCTTTTAACACTTTAACCAGCCATGGTACTATTGACACGCAACTAAGTTTTATCATAGATCTTTGTTACCATACCATATAGTCTCTGTTTAAATGGTGTGGCAACTTGCCATTGTAAATATGTATATTGGAATACAAGCAGAGTTGTTAAGTAGCAACTGGATTACTTGTAACAATTACTATTCAAGTAATTTCTCCTTGTAACATTAAATGTAATCGTTACATTTTGGTAAATGTTACATTGCATTTATTTACCGTCCATTTTTATACTTCTGATGTGTTTAGGATAAAATTAAGAAAACGAAGTATCACAATGTACATTTGTAGCGCTACGATTGTATATACAGCATCTATGGACAAAACACAGAAGTGGCTTGTCCCGTTCTAGTAATCTTTGCCTTCTTGCTTCCACTTTCCGCGCATTTCTTCCAGTGTACTTTGTTTACTTGTGTCCGCTACTCGCAAGCATGGAAGGTAACCGAAACGATAAAACTACGAATTTAACCGCTGATGAAGACAATGAATAAAGAAGTTTTCCATTTCCTTACCTTGAAAAATATTTTGAGTTATCTGGGAAAGAGCCAGGAGAATATATCTGTGAGGTGTAAGGAATGTCTGGGAAACAAGTTACTCAGATCAGCATGCAGCACTGCCTCGAATTTAAGGAAACACATCATGGTAAGCAAATTAGATAATTAATTTAATATATTAGATGTATTTAACTTTGTTGTTTCTTCAATAAGAGATGCAGTTTGGTTTTTCTATAACATTTAAATTTTTCAACAGTCTTGTAATATTTCCATGCAATAGGCTCGCTTTGTGTGTATTGTATTATATAAAAATACCTACATTTGCAGTTTGTGGCAACACCTTTCAGGTTAATAGTTTTTTTTTTTTTTGTGTTTTAATTTTATGTAGCCTATATTTTTTCATTGTGAAAAATTTATAAATTTATTAGGTTGATTTGATATTGTTAACGAAGTAATGTACTATTCACGCTATATTTCCAAAATCGGGCCGGCCTAATTTAAATATTTCAGTTTGGGGCTTTTCTGAATAAGCTACCAACAAGCCATATCAATGTTGCAGTGAATATGTACCACTTTGGGTGCGAAATATCTCAGAGGTGTTTATTGATTGGCCTTCCATCACTATTAACACTTTAGTCGGAAGGACTACAAAAACCAGGAAAATTGTTGGGTTAAATTAATAATTTTAATACATAGTAAACAATATGAAAAAGATAAAATTACAGTTTAGGAATTCTAGTTAAAATTTAAAGTGGGGTACAAACAAAAGGTATTATATAACACTAGATAACTTTTTATATGTATTGCAAATATCAAAATTGCATGTCTTAATTATGCCTGTTCATAATAGTGTCATATTGAAGAGCGTCATGAAGACCGGGAAAATGTTTATATAAAATGTAAAAATTCAATAATTGTATCATTGAATGATTTCACTGTGAATTTCAGAGAGTTCATCCTGCAAAAATTGATGAAATGGAGAACTTCCAAGAAGCAACAAAGAAAAGAAAGTCCATCAATGAGGCATCAAATTTGTTTAACTCTAAGAAAAAACCTTGTTGACATTTTCACCAAAAAGAATTGATTCAAGTCAGGCAACTGTGGACAGGCTGATTTTGTGATTTTGAACTTTGTATGCAGCAGCCATTTTCTGTTGTAGAAGATGAGTCATTTGTAAATCTTGTAAAAGGTTTAGCACCAGATCGGTCTGTAATGTGTAGAGAGACAGTGGCTGTACACCTCAAACACTATTACGTAACGCTAAAGAAGAAGCTAACTGGCTTCAGTTCCTGCTGTAGCAATCACAGCAGATTACTGGAGTCATTTTAGCCGAGTACATCTCGGAATAACAGTCCACTGGATAGACAAGGAAACTCTTGAACGCAAATCAGCGATGCCAACTATGGAAAGACTGGTTGGGAGATACACCTATGACGTATTGGCTGCCACCATTGACAAGGCACTGAGAGAAGTCCATATACACAACAAAGTGGTGGCTTGTGTCACTGATAACGGCTCCAACTTTGTAAAGGCTTTCAAAGTAAGAGGTATTTTCATTAATTATGACTTTCTAAAATAATGATTACTTAAGATCATCTTCAACTATTCCATCTACTAGATGGAATAGTTTGTACGACAGTGTGAAGTTCTTGTCTGCAGTTAAGCAACATGGAGAAGATATCCTCAACAAACTTGTTTATGGTTTAGGATTGCCACTATTTCTGTCTGTGGTATTGGCTTTTTTAACAGAGTATGCTACTGTAAGAATTTTATTTGCAAATTATAAATCTGAATTATCATTTTACCCTATAATTTGACTCTCTACTGGGAGAGCTTAACTTTTGTAGTTCTGTTTCAGTATCAATATTAGTGAATGAACTCTTAGTTAATAAAGTTAGTACACTAGTAGCACATTTGAAACTCTTAAAAAAACAAGGCATAATTAAATACTTGTGCATACAGTTTTCTCTTTTTACATGAAAAGATAGTACATTAACAAAGAGAAATATTTGTACTTGCAAACTATCCAAGTTGAATATTTTAATAAACAGCTGTAGTCTGGCATAATGACTGGAAACTGTGACAGTCAGTTATGGTATTATTAACAACTGTCCGAAAGCATACTAGTGTGCACTGCTAATTTATAATACTTATTATCTTAATATTTATCATTTTCTAAGCATTTAATAAATTATGCTGACTTCTGTGTTCTGGCATAATTGTTGAATTCTAAATTTCATTATTGTGATTTATTTTTTCTTTCATATGATATATGCTGACTTGTGTCGCTTGTAGTATGTTATGATTTGAATATTATTACAGATAATGAAACCACTGGCAGTTGCCCTAAACATTCTTCAAGCGGAAAAAAACATGTTCACTGGTTACCTGCAGCCAACAATAAAAAGCATTTTAAGGCAACTTGGAAAAAAGATGAATGACAGCACTGTCCTTTACTGTAGACCTTTGGCCAAAGCATTGTATGAGGATGTAGAAAAGTGTTTTGGTCCAATTTTGGAAGACACAAAACTTACCACAGCTGCCGGTCTCATCCCATCACTGAAATTTTCATGGTTGGAAGGACAACACAAAGAGGAAGCATTATCCTCCTTCAAAAATGAAATGGATGCCTTCGCTCCTACTAGTGTAGGTTCTGTCATGACAGAAGAAAATAAGGACAGCAACGAGGAAGCAATTTTATTAAACATTTCAACCACATCAGTATCACCTGTATTGGAGAAAGTAAATTCTTACCTGATGAACAGCCAGAGTGACTTGCAGTATCTCCAACATTATCACAGCATAAAATCTGCATTTTTAAAAATTCAATACATCATTGCCTTCTGCTCCCGTTGAGTGTCTTTTTAGTGCCAGTAAAGACGTTTTTTGCTATCAAGAGAGAGAATCTATCCGAGGAGAATTTTAAAATGCAATTGTTTTGTAAGATTTAATCAAAAATATAAAGTTTTTTAATACAGAGTGTAATTGGTATGAAATCTATTTTGACAGTGTTAAATAAGTTTATCTTTTAAGACAAATTGACATTACAGTAGCGTGATTTGGAAAAGTTATTATTATTTATTTTATATGCATATATTTGACGTTAGTCAAACAAGTTTGTCCACAAAAAACATTCAATTATTTAAAAATAATAAACACTATAACCATTAGCTGCAAATACTTTTTAAAAACCAAATATGTATGTACGTTTTTTAATGCGTGTAAAAACATGCACCGTTACTCAGTTTTAAAATGGTAGCGGAAAGTAATTGTAATTGTACTTTCACTGATTACTTTTATGAAAAGTAATTTTTAGTTGTAATTAGTTACACTGTCACCGGAGAAATTGTAATTGAACTGAATTACATTTTACCGGTACTTTTAACAACACTGAATACAAGTGCGCCGCTGCATACTGTGCGACATTACGAAGGCTACGACAATTGATTTGCTACAAACGGACGGAGAGGAATGCTGACTTCAGATGTTGTCTTGCTTCATGACAATGCCCGACCACATAGTGCTGCGGTAACCCAACAACTTCTGGCAAGTTTTCAATAGGAAGTGTTTGATCACCCGCCTTACAGCCCAGACCTGGCACCGAGTGACTTCCACCTTTTGCCGGCGTTAAAAAAGTGGCTGGGAGGATGGCGCTTCAACACCAATGACAAACTGCAGGACACTGTGACGACATGGCTTAATAGACAGGCGGCAACATTCTTTGCAGAGGGTATTAGGGAAGCTGGTGAACCGGTACAAGTGTCTCAATCGGCACTGTGATTATGTTGAAAGTAACTTGTAAATGTATATCACATTTGTTAGTAACGCCATTTTCCAATTCATTCCCGTTTTCATTTTACGCCCCATTAGAGGTTAAAAAAATTAATAACCCTCATATTTTAGAACATGTAATATACAGGCTTATGTTTAAAAAAACTGACAAAATCTTTGTGCATATTCCTTATGAAAAAATAAGTCTAAATGATGGTACGCACCTTTGAAAATGGAGCTCAAACACATGTTCATGATAAATATTACATAAAGTATTTGAAATGGAACTATTACATCCAGGGTAATATGTATCTGAACGAATATCTGCAACCACTGCAAAACCAGCTGCTGCCATACAATTATGTCACAAAGAACATAAGGATTGCAGTTGCAACCCTATTGTCGCACAAATGTCTGTAATGTCTGTAATGTAAAAACCCAATTGGTTTTCCAATGATGGCTTAACAAAAAAGACTGTCTTATGTTATTAATTGAAACCCTAGTGTTTGAGAGGAATTCAACTATAAGGTCAAAACCACTGTGTTACTCCACCTGGCAAGCAAGCAACAAACCAAACAATTACTGTGACTTATATCTGATCTTCACACCTCCAAGTAAGTAGTGTTGCAACCAGTAATCTTTAGTGAGTGGGCCAGAAAACCAGCCAGTTTTTGGGAACCAACTATGTGACAATGTACTGAGTTCACAATTAGTAACTGTGGTGCAAAAGACTTGAGTGCTGGACAATCACAGCATATTAATAAAACATCAGGAAACAACCACACCTATTTGGTGTACGGCCAACAAGTCACAAGTATGTCACAACTGTGGGAAGTAGTCTTGATGTTCCCAGGCAAATACACAAACTGCACAAGAGAAAAAAATTTTGTGAAGAAACTAATTCATTCCAATACTTTTGAATAATGTGCAACATAACAAAACATTTTCCATATATTAATAAAATTCACATAGTGGATATATTATATCCATTATATGAATTTTATTAATATTACGTAAAATGTCTAGTTCAGAATAAAAGTCAATAATATTCAACTCACATATTTATTTCACAATAACATGTTTACTAACCTGTTGTAATTTGTTGAAACGATGAATTTCATCCATAAACAACACAGTGCGTCTCTTGAAGTTCGTTTCATTTTTTGCAACTTTTACTGCTTCCTTAATGTCATTTACACCCGACATAGTCGCAGAGAGCTTAACAAATCTCAGACTCTGGCTGCCGTTGCGACACTGTTTTGCTATAATGTGCGCTAATGTTGTCTGAACACAGAGAAATATTAACATATTAACTTTTATACCATAAATATACATAATCTTACATTCACAAAACATTACATTCCAACTGATAACTCATTGCAGATCAACTGAAAACAGTTATGTATAATGTATCTGGTAAAACTAATACTGAATGATATGCAAGGTTGTTATGCCCCTTAGAAACAGCAAATTCTACTTCTGAAATTCTTTTTTTTCCTTTAACAAACATATCTTTCTCTAGGAAAAAAAGGGGAAAAAAAAAAAAACATTTAAACACATGATGACCTTTGTAACAAAAACTTGGTCACAAATTTTAAAATCTGAACAAATTAAAATGCAAAAATAGAACCAATACAGTGGACTCTCGATGTACCGAAAATACATGTACTAATGAACTGTAACCAATGTTAATTTTCAATGTTCCCAGCAAAATTCCAATATAAATTATACAATTTCCAGTTTTTGTAGTTCATTGGATATTGCATCAATAGAAATATCTATTTGTCCTCTACTTAGTGCGTGGGCGGTAATAAGCAAATATCCCATTGCCTGCTGTCCCTCCCGTGGGCCTGATGTCTACATCTGTTCATTCTGGTAAAGGAAATAAACAGTCGTGGTACTGCAAAACCTCCTCATGTCAGCAGGAGGTTACGGAAGCTTAATCCTACGTGAGAGAGGTGAAGGTGACCTGTTCCTAAGCTAACAATGGATAGGTAGACAAGCGTTATGATACTAACAAGCTTGACTACTCTACTATGTTGCCCTGAAGGGGCCAGTAAGTGTCTCGTGTTTGACGACTTAGATGATGGCAAGAGTCTTCGGCACAGAAAGCAGTGAAGACGAGCAAGATGCGGTAGGAGTCATCTGCAAAGAATGCTGTGAAGACCAGGAAGTTGATGGTTCCTTCTGCATGAGCGTGCGGTGAAGGAACAGAACAAACTGGCATTACAGGGGATGTGGCCCACTATTTATGCTCTGACCGGTGCATCCTGACTGGAGTCGGAGAGGGAGTAGACGACACAAAGATATTCTTGGCGTGTGACGTCAGTGGCCAGCACTGGATCCAGTTTCATGCCTCAGTGATTGTACTAGTGGTTCCATCTGGTGGCACATTGGAGTACTTTGATGATCTCAATGCACAGCTTCGGTGGCTCGGCCAGTGAACAATACAATATGGCATGGAGTGTCTGTCCTTTGCATTGGGTAGATAGTAAAATTCCTTATGTCTCATGATGCATGGCAACAATCAAACTCTGTAGAATAAAGCTGCAAAATCATATTCACTAATTAGTAGAAATTGTTTAATTATTGTTGAAAAGACGTCATATGTCAATTCGTCCCCACTTCATTGGGACGTAGACTGATCTGCATGAAGGGATGAGAAACGAAGATATGCAAATTAGCCCTCAGATATAACTTTCTTACAGTAACAATAAATACACCTTTTAAATGGCAACACTTGTAAATTACTCTTGGATTCCAAACTTTTCTTCAATACAAACAATCACTAGTCATATGTACAATTTGATTAAATTTGATTAACAAATTTAAATAAGTGATAAATTTCTCAAACAGAATTTACAACCTGGGTACTAGTCCCCGTCCACGATATTGGACATACATCTTTCACAAATCAAACAATAAAAATTTATCTTAGGTCGGTGTTCCCAACACTGACACATAGTCGGTCTTAAATCTTGAACTCTACAATAGCAAATACATTTCACACCAATTTCTATACACTTCCTTGCATGACACTGGAGACACCTTATATTTTTATTTTTAATATAATTTTCATTTGGTTTGTTCTCCTTGTTGGCACTAAAACCGTGTTTGAAACACCAGTTCTTGTACACAAATCCAGAATGCAGTTACAGTCACACGTCACAAAAAACATTTTTGGCAGTGAACAGGCAATTGTTTTGTTTACTTTATAATTCAGGCACCATGTTATACATCTAATGGAATAGAAACAGTAATATTTTTTTTTATATTTTTTTTTACAGTATTCCTAATTTACTTTAGAGTAGTTAACAGGAATAAAACTTTTATCACACGAGTTAACATTATTAATATTTTAAACTTTTGGAACAGGCGCCACATGAATTAAAATTACAATGATTAAACTCAGTAGAATTGAACAGCAGTGTCATGCGCACTGATAAGTATAAGTCATTTAATCATTTTTTAAAAGGCATCATGCATCAAAAGGCAGTTTATTTTTTCTTGTAAAGTTGGTGGTTAGTAATATCTCGCATAAAACCAAAATGATTTTCAATTGAAATATTAAATAGGCAGCATCTTTCGAATACAGTCGACTGTCTATGTATAGTTATTGAATGTATTGATAAACCACATCCACCAACAATTTTTTTGTGGTCCCGGCGAAATCCCTATGTAAATAATGTTAATATAAATCACATGTATCGTTTATCGCATGGTGCGTCGATCAAAGTATATTTTGGGTCCCTTCACCTAATATTTCCCGCAACTATTGTTTTTAAGCTGGTTATTTATACAAACATCTAGTAACTGGATGTGAGCATCATCACGTGCGCCACCGTTTTATCACTGCACTGCATGGCTGTCTTCCTTCCCAACACGTCTGTCTGACACTGCGGCGAGGTGTAACTGTGCGAGATTGGTTTGCTGCATCGTAGACACCGACGAGAAGAAAAGTGGTTACCTATAGCAACAAGCATGGCGACCTTATGTCTCCTCTCTCTGCCACGCACCTACCTTCCTCACCTCACATGTCTATAAGAGGGGAAGTTGTCTAACAAAAAGATAAAGCACGTCCTCTCTATCTCTGCCATGCCCGCTTCGCTTCCTTTTCACACGCCGGCCTAAAACAAATGTGTGCCTGGCGAATGTAATTTTATCAAGATTATACGCCGCTCAAAATAATTGCACCTATCATCACTTGTATTGCAAAGCAAATGGTTTTGCCTAAAAATGATACGCAAAACATTTTAAAACAGGAATTATTATTTGCAAAGATGTCTTTTTTTCCCCATAAGGTCGGTGTTTCATTGTAGCTGGCATACAATTAACATTAACAGAAGCATATACTTGACCTCCACTTGTCACCAAAAACTGTTTGAACATCGACCTATAGTCTATTCATGGATTCTTCACCATTTTAGAATCAAACCTTAGAAATATCAACCCATGTATGATGTGTTTAGATATTTCAGAAATATACCACGTATCACAAGCGTTTTATACTTATGTTAATAAAAGTTACTTTTTTTTTCTGTTAAATCGAAATGTTATTCATATTTTATCTATAAATTATAATGCTTCATTTATAAATAATTTGAATAAAAACAGCGAGAAAACATGAGTGTTGGCAGTGCCTAGTGAGAAATAGTTCTTATACAAAAGACTGTTACAAGTGAGGGCGCACGAGTGGGGTGCATTGTGCTTTGGTGTAATTTTCCAGACTTAGTTAAGCTTAGTTTATATATAAGGCAGAGGAATATCCTGGGAGTAGAACTTCAGCAAGGCTTGAGAAAAGTCTGAAGTAACCGTGAATGGATAATACTTGTATTATATAAGTGTAAAGTTCATTTCCAGTAACATCTTGCGGAGAAATTGGAGGATTTATATTTATTTACTTCAATAGTCATGCATCTTTTGAATAAAATTATAAAATGTAAGTGCCTATTCAACACCTTTTGCCATCTAATAATGGGAAAAACAGAAGACGTGGTTTTGAATGATTAATTATTAAAGACTTAGGAGAAATCAATTATAATCACCTTATCTATTCAGTTCTGTCACAAATTTACAAGTTTTATTTGCAGTAAAATATAATTAATTACTTTAAAAGACAGACATTTGCCACAGGCACAAGGTGTAGGCACTCTGCAACAAGCAGCAACGTGGAGCGATGTTCCTCCTGCCCCCAACCCTCTGTCACCAGCCACCATAAACACACTGCCTAATCAATAACTTCTCTGCATGCTCTTAGCTGAAGGAGTGGGCGGGGGACATTAAAAATTTGACTTGCATTCGGTGTCATATTATTTTCATTTTCAGAGGGTTTGAAATATTTAAGTTGGCTTGCATTTGGTGACAGATTACAATGAATTATATATTGTATTTTGAGATGTTATTTTCTTTATCCAAACGAGTTTCGGTGTAATGCTTTTTAATGTATTATTTACAATAATACTTTTTCTAAAATTCCCGTTTTTATTGTATTTACTAGCTAAACTTATTCACAGATGATATACAGCTCTTACTATATTCCACATAAAATTTTATAAGGTTAGAAGTTGTATTTTATTGATGTACATGTCAGAAATCACATCTACTGAAATCCCGCATGTATGAACATTTTTTGGCAATCCCCTGAATAACGATAGATAGAGAGTCGACTGTACAATGATACACCCAGAAGTGTATACTTGACCTACCCTTGTCACACAAAATAGTTTTAACATTGAGCAACTTGTATTCCAATACACATATCTTCTGAATAAACTGATAAACTGGAGGGGCATATTTAACACCATTTGTCCTCAAATAACGTGTAAGCACTGAGCCTGCAGTATAACTCACAACAGGTGTAAGAGTACGGGATCTGAGGATGTGGTTTTGAATTATTAATTATTGGAAAAAGGAAAGAAAAACAATTTAATCTTCTTACTTGTTCTTTTCCATCTCAAAATCATGTTTTTTAAAAGTGAAATACTATTATCAATTACTTCAGCTACACATTTGCCATGTACGCACAGCATCACCTATTGTAGATATGCGACTTGGATTACGTAAGCTTCGACTGTCCTCTGTGATATTCGTCAGAGCTTGTTTACTCCCCTTGTTTGGCTGGTGGACATGGCATCCTAGCACCTCCTTTTGTGTGCTGACCAGTTTGGTGGAGGAGGGGTAATTTGTTTTACTTCTCCCGCCACTGTAACTTCACCTTCTCCGATTCACACACCATGAATGCACTGGCCGGTCAACAACCACTCCACCTGCTCTCAGCTGATTGGGTGCCCGCTGCACATTCAAAATTCAAAGTCATGCTATTTTCTTATTCAGAGCATTAAAAAATTTGGGGACTGCTTACATTTAGTGTCTGACTACAAATGATTATACACAGGTTTTCTGTGATGTTATATTCTTTGTTTAAAAAATATGAGGTGATATACTTATTAATGTATTATTTATAGTACAGTGATAATTCATTAAATTCCCATTTTGTGTTTACAGGTTTTCACAGATAAGGTAGGCCTACAGCTCTCAATTACACTCAACATGAAGTACAAAAGGATTAGAAGTTTTATTTTACTGATGTACATATCAAACCTTCATCCACTGAAATTCTGAATGTAAGGAAATTTTTTGAATCCCCTGAAAAACGGTAGATCAGGAGTTGACTGTATTAATCACTTCAGAAAATGAATGCTTATTATAAATCAAAAATGGTAACATGGTACAAAATATAAAAAATCTACAGAAATCATTAGCAGAACCTACTGCTTTCTTAACAAAAATTAAAAATCTCTTACAAATATTAGAAAATACAGCTACCAAACTAAAAAAAAATTGATTTCCTACGTCACAAATTAAACAGTTAAATTAGCCATGCTATTCTACAAGATTAAATAAAATTAACGACACTAAAATTTAGGATTATCTTTTGAAATACAAGGTTGCACCATTTATTTTTCAAATAGTATAAATATTGTTTTGCTTAGATCCTGCTGTATGGATGGAGCAGCATAAAGTTAAAAGCATTAGTGGTTCTTGTGTGAAAAATTCATAATTGCTTTCTTGTACTGACAGTGTCATTACTCCATATACATACTTTTCCACATCCTGGAGGTCCCCACAGAATCATGCTGGGAATGTCATGCTTTTCTAGTAATGAACGCAGTATGGTGTTGTGACCAAGGACATGACTTTGACCGACATAATTACTAAAGTCAGAAGGTCGCATGCGTTCCGATAACGGCACAGAGAAATCAATGGCCCAGCTTGGGAACTGTTGATGGTCCACATCATAACTGGTTTCTTGCTCCTATGCAACGTCATAAAGGCAGGTTAGTATTTTGAACAGTAAGATAAAACAAAATGTACCACTTAATCAACTTAATATTAATTACTGCTTATTATGATTCAGTGTTTACTATCGAGGAGTTTGTCATGAAGATGCGCTTGCACAGAATTATTACAACAAATATTTGCTTTCCCAAAAAAGTTTGAACTCTTTTAAGCATGCGCATATTAATATATATATATATATATATATATATATATATATATATATATATATATATATATATATATATATATATATATATATATATATATATATATATATATAATGTGCTGTTCACGGTAAAGTGAGCAATTTTGAGGCCTTAGTTATTTTTCCTTTCAGCTAATTTTTATCCTTTAACCACCTTTTCTGAATAAATATTGCCATATAAGTAATAAACACAGTATGTATATTCCGCTGCACTCTGCAGTTAATGTCTACGGCTAAACATAATATATATTTGACTATTATTCCAAATGAGAGGGCTTTCAAAAGTGCTCACTATGCCGTTAATAAGCTATATATTATATGTATATGTATACATATATACACACACAGATATATATACACACACACACACACATGCTAAGCATTCCTATCACACCATCCATATGATGGTGCGATAGGAATGATTGTATTCATCCAGCATTCGTATGCTTTAGTTTGGTTTTTGCAATTTAAGTAATCCAAGTCATCAGTCATTATCTGATTACTGGTTTAGATGCCTGTATAAAATTTGTTTATGGGAGTTGTTTTTTAATAATGCAGTTACCTGTTGACTCCTCCAGAAAGAACTCATTATATTTAGCATTAAAAAATTATAATATACCGTACAGTTTTCAAAGAGCAATTTGTTACAAGTAAGTAAACTTGTAGAGACATGGCTGTCCAGAGTTTTTAGTAAATGGCTGATTATGATAGTTCCAAAAAATTATAGCTGTTTCCCCATTGCAGTTGTGTTGCTTCCCGGAACTGCACTTTACCGTTAGTCGCCCTCTTCCTTAACCCACTCTTTACTCCAATGAAGGCCTTCAGCAAGTGACAAAAAGTGCCACTTCCCGGCTACTATTTGCCAAAAGAGTTTTTTTAATATTACTATTATTTTCAACTACACAATTAAGTGGGAAATTCAATCTATGTATTTTCTCTCGTGTTACATTAGTTTCTTTGTGCACTGTTTCATGTGTCCGTAGGAGTAATTTCAAATCAAGTTTCCAAAGAATTACATATGAAATATTAAAAATAAAACGTTTATTGTGACGCCATCAGGAGAGACACAAGACGTACGATGACACAAATATTTACTGGTAATTTGGGCATCAGCGGTGCTTCCCAATCACCGCACTACTGAGACTCAGGGTTCTCAGGGATGCTGTGGGTTCTGTGTGTCCGTCACACCCGTGCATACTTAGAACCATGTAGGTAACACTAAACTTTTACTAAACATCACTTGAAAAAAAAACACTTAATAAAATATATGCGGCGAGGACAATGTCACTACTGAATAAAAGAGGTATGTTTACTGTGAGACTTGTTTTTATTGTTACTATGCATATAGGTTGTTCACGGAAAAGTGAGCACTTTTGAATGCCCTCTCATTTTGAATTATAGTCAATAAATATATTTTATTTTAGCCTCAGGCGGAAACTTCTGAGTGCAGTGCAATATATACACTGTGTTTATTACTTACATGGCAATATTTATTTCAAAAGGTGGTTAAAGGATGAGAAATGTCTGAAAGAAAAAAGTAACTAGGGCCTCAAAAGTGCTCACTTTACTGTGAACAGCTTATACACATATGCCATATGTGCCAATGAAATTATGATAATCTCGGTCATACCAGCCAATTCCGCGTGGGTGCTCCAGAGCCCGCAATTAATCTAGCGCACACCTAGATGGAAGATCTCACTGCGGTGTATAAAAACACTATCTTCATAAGGGAAGAGAGTCGACAGCCGCTAGGATGGCCTGACGATTTTTCCCTGAAGATACACTGTGAATTACAAATGAAACCCTTGGTAAAACATATTAACACATGTCACTACACTGCATCACTAATGCAAACTCGTCGGGGCTCGCCCTCCAGCATGTGGGTAGTGTGGTGACGGCCTATACACAGAACCGACTAGGACAGGAAGAATTGCACCGTACACTAAATACAAAATCACATAAACCCTTGAATGAGACATGAAATACGATGGGACACAACATGAATATTCACAATAAACACACACATATGTGAAAACAAGTTTAGATGGCGCGGATGCCGCTGGATGAAATTCGTAGCGGACCACTTGGTGCAGGTGAAATTGAAATATTTTTGCGTGGAAAAAAGCCAACTAAATTCATACAAAAGGTTATTCTTGTTGAGAATCTGATTTTCTTTACGATTAAAGTGGTTACAGGCTCGTAACATGCCTGATGGCGATGAAATCAAACACTGTGACCGCGTGGTCAAGTACAAAAAGCATCAATTTACACGAAAAATACATTGAACCTGAATAAAACTGACATAGAACACTGAAATAAATGATTGCACATACAATGTTATATAAATAAGCTCTTAAAACGCAATGATGGCGAATACAAAGACTTGGCTTCAGTCGGCCACGTGGTTATACGTGATGTTGCCGTAAAATATTCAAGCACAAAAATTACCCTCAAATAGATTCATAAAAATAAAGTTCTTAAAATTGCGTGTAGCAATTATGCAGAAGTTACACTGAAATGCCATAAACATAGACAGATAGCGCCTGATTCAAAATGTGCGAGTCGCGTGACCTCTCCGACATCTTTCTCCTCCTCCTCCTCTTCAATTACGTTAAAAATGCCACAAGGGCACAACAAATTAATAAAGTGGAAGCATAATGCTGGCAAAAACGTATGCAAGCAAAGGTTGACCGGTAAACTAAATAACTATGGAAACCTAAATCAGTGAACAAAAGTCGTAGTGCGTACGTAAGTGTCTTATCTCGCCAGCTCTCCTCGACAGACTGTCCAGATAAAAGTGTCGCACGGTCCTACCATGGTTGTCCTACGCACGCCGAGTAAAATATTTTATATTGAAAATAAAATTACATAAATTAAATTTAATATTGTTTTAAATTTCTATGATTTTGTTATAAATTTCAATATTATTTTAGTGTCGCTTTATGACGGCGTTCGTGACAGAATATTAAGTGTTGTTAATCTCGGTGCTGCGGGTACTTTGAATTTTATAACCAAATAATTCAATTTAGTACAAACACTTTAAAACATTTTAAAACATATTAAACACTGCAAATAAAAGACAACGCATATTACACTGAAAAATAACATTTATATGAAAGTTCAAAATTATCTGCCTCTCTGCACACGTGCGGGACACGTGACACGGGAGCATTATAATGGGCTCTAGCGCCGCTGGCTGTTAGACATTGGGAATTAAAAAATGACTACCACTGCATATAATCCCAGATGTAACTATCCACACGTGCTAATACTGACCAAACCAATTAGAACCTTTATGTAGACTTCATTATTTTCAACTACAACACAAGCGTAAACACAACAACAAAGTATACACCTTATTATCATCTACATGGTGTAGAAACGGCGCTACCGGCGCAAGTAATTGCAGCCAAGTATTCTGAATGTGCCAATAACTGGTGTGCTAAACTATTACAAGATCGCGACAACGCAAAAGTAAACTTGCTACATGCACAACACCAAAAAACCGAGTTTGACAGAATTGCATAAACCATGTACACTACGCATTAATGATTATGTGCGGGTACAGAATAGCGGAAGGCAAAAGGCTCTCCCACACCGCTATCGTAGACCATATAGGGTTGCAGACATTATAGGAAATAGCATGGTACGCTTACAAGTAAACAAATCCAGCACTCCAAAGTTTAATACTGTATGCACCCGTCACACCAAACCGGCTTACGTCCGGTGATGCCGTACATATGTCTCGTTAAGTGTATTGTGTGTATATAATTGGATCAGTGTTTTATGTTATTTCAAAATGTGTTACAGTGTTGCATTGCATAAATTTAATTAAAAGAGTATGCCAGAGACTGTGCACCTGCTTCACGGGATGCCAGTGCCGGGCCTATGCAACACAAGTGGGGCGAGCTGACATGGCTTTCCGCTCAGCACGTATCTGCCGCAGCAGAAGTCAGCCAGAGCAAGGCGCCAGACTGCATTCCCTGCTGCCACCACACGGCTGGGCACCTACAAGGCCAAACAGATGTGGAGAGGATCCACAGCCACCAGCCCCTGCCCAAGCTCCATGTCCCGCTGTTAGCAGATATGAAGCACTCCTACAGCCAGTTCCTGTTGGCACCAGTGCACAAGCATGAGGTGCGCTCTGTGCATGCATGCCGGTGTCGTCATGGCAACACCAGCCACGAGAAGCGCTGCTGCCGAGGAGTGGGGAGCAAACTTGGTTCGCCACACGGCCAAGGTCATGATCGCAGTATGCACCACTCTGCCAGCCATCCTTACAGTGCTCGCTAAATACCGCATGGATGCGTGTATTGGACACCCACAGATGTGGACTTTACATATGAAGACACTTTAACGCTTATTTATACTGTTCCACTACAACTACCCAATACACCAGCGTCCCTCAACCATGTTGCATTTAATGACCAGAAATGGCATTCATGTATGAAGGGCAATATAATTTACAAATAAATGCAAGTAGTTGAACAGGGTATACTCCGAGACTACCTTGGGGACATAAATACCAGGACTCGCAGAAGGCGAGGGATACAAATAATAGTAGACGTTACCAGCTGGTGCTGTAACGTGTTTGCAAACAGGCACTTGCATACTTTATTAAACAATGACCAACAATTGCAAAATCAGGTTGATTCACTTGCTAATAATATTGTATCCACAAACAAGGCTATCAATGTTACGTTTCAGGTAATAAACCAAGTGCAACACCAGGTAGAAACAAAGGTCAACACGCTTGCCAACAGAATAAACAAATTATCACAAGTCCTAAATAATGATCATGTTGCATTTAGTAAGATCGACAATGTCGAAGCACAACTCAACTTAGTGACCACCAGTTTACTCAATTTGTTTAATAATCTCGTTCTTGAAGACCTTATTCAAGTATACATCATATCATGTCAGTCAAACAAATTGCCTCCAACTGCAATTAATACAACACAGATTGGCTCAGAACTTGAAAAACTTGACCTCACCTTGCGGAAAATTAATTTAACCTTAAGCATAAGAGTAAAAGGTATCATTAAATACTACACCTATGAACTACTAATGGAATGTTCATTTTCAACCACTCAAATGGTAATTACAGTACAGATACCACTTTCCTGAATCAATTCCCACTGGCAAATCTACACGATCATTCCCATGCCATACAATTTTCGCAATCAATCATGCACCATCTTCTGTGATTGCAATTGATACGAACTCAGATAAAATTATTTATCGTCGGATATAATACACATTCCATAAAAATCTGTCACCAGTGATGCCTACTTATGTATTAAAGAAGATATTTTACTTGTCCCCAAAACTGTTTTCCAAATGTTAAGTATAACTGCTCTTTTGACGCATAATTTAAGATTCACCCAATCCTGCCCCATCAGTACGTCCTGAGTGAACATCCCTTAAATGTGTAAACTCTTCTATGGATGTTGATGTCACAAATCTCAAACTAGGGAGTCTAGAACTATATGTACCATGTGGATGCCAGGTTGTCACACCACATCAAACCGTCATTGAGTCCACCCACCTTTGCGACATAAGAGCACCCACTAGCCCATTACAACAGACAGTAGTTCCTATTCATTGATTGCACCAACAAGCCTTTCACCTGGACCAGTTGTCGTTGACTGCCGGAATTCATTTCTACAATATCACCTCGGTGTTAGATACTAAATGACAAATTAACCATACAGGGCAGCCAGTGCTGCCCAATATTGACATGCCAGTAACCCATATTAACATGGGAGAATCTAAATTATTTTCGTTACTTGAGCCTATACATTATGATTACGCCACCCTGGGAGTAATCACTCTCCTAGTAATTGCTGTTATTTAATTGTATGTAAAACTAATAAAGTTATCTATCCTTTTGGCAAGGATCCAAGCCACATCCTAAGTATATAATGTGTCTGCATCCTAGACCACAGAGGTCTACTCATCGAAGAACCTACGTCAACAGGCCCTCACTTACGGCCTTGTGTGAGTATAATGTTTCACTATATAGAATCTATGGTACAAACAGGACTTTCTTTTCATAAGAATTCACCTTAGCTAAGAAAGGGCATAGCTGTCAGACCCTGAGGTCCGTCGGTCCTTAATAGGAACAGTTATACATAATGCTATTATCAATATTTCACTGCATTTCAATTTAATAAATGTCTTATAACAACTAAATCTAATCTTATAACATTGTATACACCAAATCAATCTACAACAAATTAAGTAATACCTTTAATTTAATGTGTTAAAATTTGTATACAACTTCTTTGTAAAAGCTCTTATGAATATTATAAGTGCAGTTGTAACTGACACTATATAAAACATACTGTCAAACCAAGCCAGCAGGCAGTCAACATTTCCAATAATAATTTATTTAATTGGAAACAAAAATCTGCCTAGCAAGTTGTAGAGAGAATCCAGTACCACATGCGCGCACTCTTCCAACATTCACCTTACCCATATCCACTGCTAGTTTTTAGGGGTTTTTACCAATCAAATAATTAAATGTGGTGCTGGACATACTCCTTTTTTTTTTTGTGGTCTCGCTATACAACACGCCACGGTATTAGCATTACGGTCAACATTTTATAAGTACTGCTTCAAACATAACCTATATAATTTTCTATATCATCTTGCATACACATTTAATTCTAAGTTATGCCTTCCTTGCCAATAATGAGATCTTAACATTCCTATTTTAAATTGCATTTTTTAATGTCACCTTGTGTAACGGAGTCTCGAATTTAGTCTTGCCCCCTCTATACTACCCTTAATAAACTCACATATCCCACCCTTTGCTCTACGTTCGCCGCTGCTGATCTTGAGCCCCTCGGCCTTCCTTGTGCCTCAGACCCTCTCTGCCGGTTGGCTCCAGCATGCTACCAGGATGTTCCACGACCACTAATCAGCCGGGATGGCTGTTTCTTCGACCAAGGGGGTTGTGTAATGGCTAGAGCTGGGCCGCTCACAGAATTTAAGCATATAGCGGAGTGCGGCACCAGAGTTGGGCCGCCCACCGTATTTACAAAATACACATCTTGACCCAGTCAGTCGACTGGTATAAAGGCAGACCACAACGTGCTACCCCCACCCCCCCCTATCAGATGCGCCCAGCATTGTAAGAAGTATAGCAGTGTGATACTCGTCGGAGCAGACGATGCCAGGATCTAGCAAGGCTGAAGACTGAAGGCAACTCCACTGTCGAGGCCTAGAGAGGCTCCTTGTCATCTGCTTCAGGGTGAGCATAATCGGCTTAGTAATTGATTGCAAGGCTATCTCTCGGGACTCCGTAAATTTAACATTCTCTGTAATATTGAATTCTTATATTCTGGCAAGGAGAGGCAGGTTCCGCATAGTTGATAATCCCTTTCCATGAGAACGCGATCAATGTGTAAAATTGAAGAAAGAGTAAAGGAAAGGATTTTATTGTCCAATTTTATGTAATTGCTTCATACTATTAATGTATTTAATGTTGTAATAAAAGAGTTTGTTAGTGAATCTCAATTCACTCATGTCATCTACCATTGAGCTTACAGTCCCAAAGTATGTCGCTAACCTATACAGTCCAACCTAACTTGATAGTAATCCTGGAGTACTGAGTGTTGAGTAGGAAGTTAAGGGAAATAGGTAGGCAACAGGAGCAAATGTTACAATTAACTTATCTTGTTTCTTGCTTTAATTGGTTTCACTTTTACCACATTTTTTTTTTTTTTTGGAAGAGTTTGTTAATTTTTTGGTATAATACTTTTTGATTCTAAAATGAGTTTGTGAATTTTTTTATATACACTTTGCGGTATTTGCTGTTATTCTTCCTTTCTTCCTTGTGTAGTACTATGGCCATGTTCGAAGAATTGCCCATTTGGTATTTTAGGATTTTAGTGTTTAGTAGCATTCAATTCAGATGCTGTCAATAATCACTTGTTTAAAAATGGTTGTGATTTGGTAATTTAGTACGGTATTTCAAAAGTTTTGTTACATACTAAAAACTAAATATTAAAATACCAAATAGGTCATCATTTTAGTCTACTAATTCTGGTCACATGACCATTTGATAAATTAAAGTGCCAATTTGAACACAGTCTAAGCCAGTTATAGGAAACATCCAATCCTATAATTTGTCATCCATTTACATGAGCTTATTTTGTTCTCATGGCGACATCTTTGGAAAAACATGATTGAGTAGTCTTGAAAAAAGGTTGGTGAATTAATTCCAGGCTAAATTAGGATCTGACAATGAGTAAATCTCATGCCAAGACTCATATAGTAGGCTGTTGAAGAAAATTATATTTACTCTCCCTATAAATCCCTTTATCATTCACTCTTTCTACAGCATCATTTTTTAATTTGGCTTCGTCAACAGCTCTTTCTATATATATATATATATATATATAATATTTGGACATCATGATTGGGCTGCTGTTACAAAATTAAAGCCATTAAGGAATCCATTATCAATGTTATTATGTTATTAATTGTTATATTGGTACAAGTTGTTCATGTTAAGTACATTAAATTTAAAAAGTAGATTTATAAACATACTCATCAAACAGTCATCCCTGTTAAGGTCGACCTTAAAAATCTCCACATTAGTATAATTTGGTGTGTTTTCCATAAATATAAATATTGTATAAGAAACTGGTAAATAATGGTTCTGACAGGGGATCTGTATACAATTATTGCCCATCATGTTTAGTCTAGGTAGGCCTATAACAATGCAACTTGCATCCAAGAATTTTATCATTAGAATATATTCATTATACACTCTCTGGATCAATACTATGTTCACAGCAAATAGCCAATATAATTAATGTAATGTTTTGACATAACTTTTTTTGCAATGTTTATATTTAAACGTAATTTTGTTAACTGCCCATAGTAAATTATTTTTAATTTCTACCATATTGTGATTTCCAATGGTAATTTTGCAACACCCATACATTTGATTAAGAATAGTATTTCCAGTACTTATTGCTCACATACAAACTTAAATATTGTTTTTCTAAGAGATTGTTTTGTTCTAAATTTCTTTAAATGATTTTTGGATTGTAATTAATTCTTTATCAGTTTTATTTTAATTGTATTTAGTTTTCTTGTATTATTTTATTTTGTAGTTTTTTAGTTTCTTTCTCAGTTTTCCAGAAGTGTTTTTCTTAGTGTTGGATAGGCATGAAGTTTCCAGAAGTACTTACTGTTTCTGGTGGAAACTTTGAGTAAGGCAGTCAAGATTAAATACCACTGGGATCGAATATTGTCAATCCCCAGTGCCAACATAATTAAAATTTGAGTGATCCCAGAAGTACCTCAGTATAAATTATAGGAAAAACCAAGCCATGTTTGAGAAGAGGGCACAGGTGTTAATTCAGGGAAATATTAGTGGTTTTAGTAGCCGCCAACTTTGAGGCACCTCTCAGCACCAGGGGTAATACTAATTATCACGACACTAACATCCCAAGTGGCGGCAACTCTTTTCTGATGGCAGAGGTGCATCTAAGCATCTAGAAACTTTTTATTTGGATAGTTTAAGAAGATTGTTCAAACTTTTGAGCTGTTTTGGAACATTTTTGACTAATAGATTAGTGAAAAAGATCCATAGGTCCGGATGTTATACGGACTTGAACTAGTACCGGAGCAACGTAATTTGTTCAATAACGCTGAGAAACATTTGAAGCAATTTTTTAAAACAAACAATACAAGTACGATTTTAATAAGACCAGTGACATTTTTCATGGAGTAGTAGAATTAAAACTTTATTGCCAGTTCCATGGAACTTAAATCCAGCTTTTAAATTCAGACATAACTACTTGTAATTATTTTTATTTTTGAATAGACAATAAAGCAGCACTTCGATTTTTCTTAATTTTTTAGCTTTTCACCAAGGCTGTGTATGAATTTACCGCCTTGCGTTATTGTCTGTTTCCCCTTACACCCTTCACGAGAGATAAGCCCTTGTCAACCTTCGTGACGAAGTGTTGACGACGGCTAACAGCCAGCGGTGCTAGAGCCCATGACAGCGCTCACGGGTCACGTGTTCCACACGTGCGCAAAGATGCCGATAATTTTGAACTTTCATATAAATGTTAATTTCAGGATAAATGTGTTATATTGTCTTTACAATGTTTAATATGTCTTAAAATGTTTTAAGTGTTTGTACTAATATTCAAAGTGCCTGCGGCACCGAGATTAAGAACACTTAATATTCTGGCATGAACGCCACCACAAAGAGACATTAAAATAATACTAAAATTCATAAGAAAGTTATAGAAATGCAAAACAATATCTAATTTAATTTGTGCCATTTTATTTTCAATATAAAATACTTCACTTGGCGTGCATAGCACTTCCGCTTATGTGAACCTCGTAGGCGGCCATGGAAGGTCCGTGCAACGCTTGTATCTGGACAGTTTGTCGAGGAGAGCTGGCGAGGTAAGATACTGTAGGTACACACTACAACTTTTGTTCACTGATTTAGGTTTCCATAGTCAATTTAGTTTACCAGTTAATTTTTGCTTGTGTATGTTTTTGCCAGACATTTTCCCCAGCATTATGCTTCAGCTTTACTAATTCTTACGCCCTTGTGGCATTTTTAACTTATTCGAGAAGGAGGAGAAATATGTCAGAGAGGATACACGACCCGCACATTTTAAATCAGGTGCCATCTGCCTATGTTTATGGCATTTCAGTGTAACTTCTGCATAATTGCTACATGCAATTTTAAGAGCTTATTTTTATGTATGCACTAGAGGGTAATTTTTGTGTTTGAATATTCTATTGCAACATCACATATAACCACGTGGCCGACTGAAGCCAAGTCTTTGTATATGCCATCATTGCGTTTTAAGAGCTTATTTATACAACATTGTATGTGCAATCATTTATTTCAGGTTTCTATGTCAGTTTTATTCAGGGTTCAATGTATTATTCACGTAAATTGATGCTCTTTGTACTTGACCACGCGGTCACAGTAATGTTTGATTTCACTGCCATCAGGCATGTTACAAGCCTGTAACAACGCTAACCGTAAAGATAATCACTTGCTCAACACGAATAATATTTTACCTGAATTTAGTTTGCCGTTTCCAGGCAGAAATATTGCAATTTCACCTGCACCACGTGGTCCGCTACGAATTTCATCCAGCGGCATCCGCCCCACCTAAGCTTGTTTTCACACGTGTGTGTTTATTGTGAATATTCATCTCGTGACCATCTTATTTCATGTATCATTCAAGGGTCTATGTAATTGTGTAATTAGTGTACAGTGCAATTATTCCCGTCCTAGCCGACTCTGTGTATAGACCGTCACCGCACTACCCACGTGCTGGAGGGCGAACCCCGACGAGTTTGTGTTAGTGATGCAGAGTAATCACACATGTTAATATGTATTAAGGGTTTTCATTTGTAATTCAGTGTCCTGTCTTCAGGGAAAAACCGTGAGTCCACCCTAGAGGCCCTCTTCCCTTGTGAAGGTTGTGCATTCATGCACCTCGGTGAGGTTATCCATTTAGGCGTGCGCTAGATTAATTACGGGCTGAGAAACACCCAAGCGGAATTGGCTAGTCATGACCGAGATAATTAGCACATTGGTGTGTATGAACAATATCAATTAAAACAAGTCTACAGTGAACTCAATTCTTTTATTCAGTAATGACAGTGTCCTAGCCACATGTTTCAGCAATTGTTTATGTCAAGTGATTTTTATTAAAAGTTTAGTATTGCCAACACGTTTGTAAGTACTCATCCCTGAGAACCCTGAGTCTCAATAGTGCGGTGATTGGGAAGCACCGCTGGCGCCCAAATTACCAGTAAGTATTTGCATCACTGTTCGTCTCGTGTCTCACCAGACGGCGTCAGTGTGCAACTCTGAATTAGGACACCCTTGTTCTTTTGTATTTAGATTATGGACCAATCAATGTGCTAGTAGTTTCTGTGATCTTTGAATGAAAAGTGCAATGGGGGATGAATGAATAGATTGAGATTTTTGGACATTCACCATTGTAATGCAATTGTCTGTCATGGAAAAAAAAAAAAAAAAACAGGACTAATCACGAAAAAAATACTTAAATATGACAAGCAAATGGCCAATCTCAATCTAGTGCTAGTTTCTTTGGTTAGCACGAGAATTCTGCATGAAAGCAAACAGTTGCATCCGCTGTAATATTTCATTTCAGTACCCCATGTAAAGTTTGTGTACATACATTTGGACAACTTAGTTTTTTTACATTTTACTGACTGTCTTTTTCAACCCATAATATTTATGTTTATTTTATTTATTTTTGAACTGATGGATTTTCCCTTGTAAACAGACACACTGATTTGTGTGTTTTCCTTTACAAACTTTATTTCGATTACCGAGAACATTTAAATGTGATCTTACATGTCTGTGAATAGTTCCTGAACTTAACCTCAAATAGTGGACATGATTTTTTCAGTATGATCATATTTATTATTTGTTTTTACATTTAGAGTTAGCGATCAATAGTAATTTTCTATGATCTATCATTTGTGTGGCCTTTGTCTACGTTAAGTTTAGGAAGGTGCTCTGCATGTGTTTTGGTCAGCAAGGAGCCGAATTTGAATTTCATTGTTATCAGCCAATCTCGGTTGAGCTGATGACAATGCAATTTGGGTTTCCGCAAAAACGCTTGGCATGGGTGTATAAGCCCCGAATTCGGTCTTCTTCAGCCAGCAGCCATGGAAAGATGCAGACGTCTCAACGATAGGTCCCAGGACTTGTAGGCAGTACCAGAATTTTGCTAAAAATGTGTTTTTAGTTACCAGTGTGGTATAGGCGACTTGTGATTCCTGCTGATGCAGCCCACAGGCAAGGAAACTCGTGAAATGAGTGATTTATGTAGCCCGATACAGTACGGGGCAGCTACTGGTACCGAACCTGGTACAGAGATGCTGGGAGATGTATATTGATATTGGCTGCTTGTAATGGCTGCAATTTTCACATGTCTGAATAATTCAAGTGCGTGACGAATTTATTTTGAACTGCATCTGAGCTGGATACGGTGTATCTACAATTTGGTTAAATTGAAGTTTAACTTTTTTTTTTTGCAACACATAGTTTTAATCCTAAACTTTCGAATGCTTCCATAAACTTTGACATCAAGGAGCCCAATGCCCTTCTGACTGGCTGCCGAGCGCAAGCAAAGATAAGTTTGATTTCATGCTGAGAAATTGATTCTTCCTTTTCATTATTTTTTTGTTGAGAGATTTGCTCTGATCTAAGATGAAATTCATTGTGATTCAGTTTTGGTAAGTAATTTTTCCAGACCTACACCAAAATTCACACTAATGAAAGTAATTTTTCCTTACTCAGATCAGTTCTGCTAGTAGTTTTTTTTTTTTTTTTTTTCCTCTCTTTTTTCTAAGCTACCTCTTGTAGTGAAATCTGACATGTTGTGCGGCTTCTGTTTTTTCATTGAATTGTTTCTCTGTTTGTTGAAAGTTGCCTATGTTTCTATGCTGAGGGTTGTGTTTCTGCAATATTAGTGTAAGGGAGTCATTGGTTAATCTTTTTTTTCTTGCTGTGTTTTCATCTATTTCAATACTGAAATGTTATTAAGTGTTTTCCCAATGTGTTTGAAATCCAGTAAATCTATGAAGTATATCCTGTTTTAATCTTTGTATTATGTTTGCTAAAGTAAGTGATATTGCTAACATAAGTTTTCTACTTGAGTGCAAATGGACCACATTGATTTACTCAAACTTGAGCTTAGGTTTGGCAATTTAATTGCTAGTGAGTTGACTAATTATGGTATCAAAGAAATGCATGCTAAACTCTGGAGCACAACAAGAAGGTATTATGAAGGCTCAAACTAGTTGCTATTTCAGTCAGTGTGAAATACTCTTTAAACTTACTCAATTCATTTGGGTTTGTAAGTGGTCTGCCTACTAGATCGAAGGAAGTGCGAGACAATCACACTGTTTTCCCTGATCTCACAATTAATTGCTAGACGCCTGGTGCCAAGGTCTTTAAGAGGAAGCAGGTACATGGTTTCTGTTTGCTTTGCTCATTCCATTTATTCTAGGCACTTGAAACTTTACACCACCAATTTTATTGTAGAATTGTATATGTTATAGAAAGTAATGTTAGCTGGGGCTTGGTGTTCACAACACTCCACTACTTACTGTCCCTACAACACTAACACTGCCCCTGACACCACTACACCGCAGACCCATCCACAATTAAATACACGAGATATAATAGATTAAACATCGAGAAAACATCAAACCATTTATAATATACAAATACTTACAAGTTTTCAGTTTTTTTGAAGATCATTAGTCACTCACAGATAAACAGTGACAAACTGCAACGAACAGAAGAGCATTAAAAATGAACTAGGACATGCAACACATGCCCTTGGCTGAAGGGGATATTCTGGGGTGCATTCGTGCCCTAGCCATGAATTCAGACAGCGACTATCTGGCATTGCACTCTAGATGGACTTTTCTAGGGCACAAAGTCAGTTAAGGGCACTTGGCACGTGAATTCAGACACAGCCCATCTAAAATACATTTTGCAAGGATGGTGGTAGCATACTTTAAAGCTATTAAACTCCTTATCCAATTTTTAGTTATAAATTTGTCAATTCTTAATTTTTCAGAGAGTCAACAAATTAATTTTCACAAAATATTAGCCCATTTAATTTTAAATGAACATTTTTTAAAAAATCTACGTAAAATTCATCTTTTCTTTCATTTTATCAGTAGCTAGAGTAGCTATTTTGAATTATTTAGGTAATTTATCCTTCTACAGTGTTTCATGTATTATGTACTATGAGTGTGCTCATTGCTAGTGTTACTGTCTTTAAGTATCTTCCAATTACTGTACTGTACTCAGTAAGCAATGGCCAAGTGCCATGTCTTCCAGTTACCGGAACTCGCAAGTGCAGTCATTTTTCCATCTTCCAATTGTCGACTGCACTAAAAAAAAGGGTTCATCGAGAGCAATTTTAACCACACTGTCTCCAGGGTCAATGCGGAAATTAGAATGCAAATTTGGCTGACAAACAAGCACTCACTTCAGGCAATCACATGATAATTGAACTTTTATAGTTTTCAGGGTGCATGAGTGCACACCCAGTGTAGTCAATTAGAAGACACCATTAGAATCTTTCAAAAAAATACAACAAAAAGTAAAAGAATTTTAATTTTACTTCTTTCTCAACTAATCATTATTATGAACACTTTGATTTATTAAATCAAAACAACACATTAATATTGGCTAGGCCTACTCTAAGAATTAAGTTATAATTAACCTCAATATAAAGTCCTCCACAACTAGCCGTATTTTGCAGTACTGAGAGGTCAATATTACATAAGAGGGCATATACTCACGCTAAGTTCTTCATGAGTATCTGTATCTTCATGAGTATTTTGTATCATCTTCTTTGTCGAAGATGATGCAAAATCATAGTAACTATGGGTTATTTTCTGACGTTTCAAACGCGGACTTTCTTCTCTCGGCTTAATAGAACGAGAACCATCTGTTTTTGACGTCAAAAATATACATTTGTTAACATGATCTTCGATATCTTTGATAGGAAAAAATTTAAAACAAATGGGGCACGATACGTCCTCTGGAGCGGTACTCGACATTTTAAAAATCAACAAAAGAATTATTCGCTTTATTGCTTACCCAAAACTATCATAACCTATCAAATTATTGTATAAAAACCATAGATAAATATGGTGTTACTAGATAGGTATCCCTATGGAGTTAGGATTATAGAGGAGTGGGAATTTGTGACGTAAATTTATGCCGCTGGAGATAGGTGGTTTTATTATGGACTGTGGCCGCCTTCTTGACAGTAATCTAAAACATTGTGTTTACATTTGAATGACTGCGAGAAAGGTTACAATCGAAGCATTTCGAGTTGAACAAAGAAGACAATGTAAATAAATATATATTACAATTCACGTGTAAAGTTTTACTAGTTTATTATTGGCTTGTGTTAGTTGTGCAATCAAATAATTTCCTCATATAACTACCGATCTGTGTGTGTGTACCGCGGACCAGCATTGGGTTATCTGCGACAATATGCACGTGTTTTAGATATAGTGCTCATATATCAGGATTTGTGGAAAACTATTCCTTTAATAAATTATTAAATAAAATTTAAAAGCGTGCTGCCGTTGTCCTGTAATGTATTGCAGGTTGCGTATCAATAATGAGTGCAACAAAACGGCGTCCAACAGCCTTGCTGAATTTCTGGAAGCAAAGTTCACATGTTCCTGAGCCGCGAATAAATAATTATTTGCTGGCATTTATATTTAGATTCCTAACACTGACAATAATTCTAGAGGTTTGTTTCCAATATGATTTCATCTAATTTATACATATTTAATGTCAATATAGTAAATTGTTTCTGGTAAATAAATTCATATCCTATTTTAGTTAATCCCTCTCTTTACATTACATTAGTTCTCTGTTATTATATAGTTTTATACTTATTTATCCCTTATTGATTTGGTTTCTTGCATCTACAATGTTGGGCAGATTTGAGTTACCCTTGGTACATAAATAAACAGAAATTAAAATTTTACTGAATTGCCTGCACTGAACAATCAAGTAATTTAAAAAATTTTCAGAAGGAAAAAATAAAGGAGCGAGGGACAGAAGATATTTTTGGATAATTCTATTCCGTATATCTATAAGAATTGTGTTACACCTTTCTCCAAAAGTGCAATTTAGTACCAAGGGCTTAGTCAGTCAGTAGCCACAATTTTAATTCAGCCCTACATGTTACAAAATTTCACATTGGGAGAGAAAACTACAATAGGATATTATTTCTATAAATACATGTTTAGGGAATAACAAAGGAACCACTCTATGGTTAGCTTAAAATGTATGAAAACTTATTCGCCAGCATTTTAGGTTACTTTGGGTAGTTTAATTAGATAAGGATACATTGTTGAACTACAATGGGTGAAAGATGCATGCACCACAATGATATTGATAACAAGTGCACTTGTACTAACCACTGCCATAGTGCTCTGCAGACACACTTGTGACAAAATTTCATTGTTGTTATCAACTAACTTGTGTCATTATTATTTTTAGTGTGAAATTCTCCTCTGAATACATTAAAAACTATTCAGTTTCGATATCTCAGAACCACGCTGCAGAAACTTGACAAACAAACGCTCCTCTAAGAAAAAGCACTATCACTAAAGAAATGAAGTTTCTCTCGGACCCATCTCATGCCCGTGGTGAGGGGGGGCTGCGGTGGGTGTAGTGGTAGGACGCTTGCCTTCCACGAATGTGATCCATGTTGGTTTCCCTGTGAGGTTAATCACAAATTTTCACATATCGGAATTGTTCCGATTGATGCTGCTAAATGGCATGTTTTTCCCCACCCTTGCATTTCAGTGCAGCTCCATATCTGCCGTATTTCACCCTCATTGGCTCTCAATGCCTTGGTTGTTACAAACCACCAAACCTCTCTCAACTCCTCCCATCTTAAGGAGATGGAGGCCATGGTGGTGTAGCGGCTAGAGTATTCACTGTTTCACAAAGCACTTTTTTTTGCATCCCATTTACACCCAATACACTTTGGAAAGGACTTGTTAATTATTATTATTTTTATACAATATGGATATTCGCACACAATTAAATTAATATATAAATATATAACAGCTAAATAATATAATTTACACACTTCTTAATTCTAGCTGCTCTACAAACATGTTAAGACTACATTTCGTTGCAGTACAAGTTGTTACAATTCATGTACAGATATATATTAAAGTATAAATATGTAAAGTTTACATTAGATTGAAACACAAGGTAATACATGAAGTCTCCATATATCAGTCTTGTTCTGTGTTATAGAAATTCATCATCATGTAAGTATTCTTCTATGGAATAGGCCTTATTTAAAATGTATAATTAGCTGTTCTGTTTAATTTCTGTAAACTATTAATTGACTTCAAATGACTGGGTAGGTTATTTATTAGTTTTGCCCCTGCATATTATGGATTTGATGTAAATTTCGAGGTTCTGTAGGAGAATAGATGAAGATGATTAGCTTGTCTGGTGTATATCACAATTTTTACTTCTTAAATGTTTTCCATGTAAAAAAGAATACTACGGTATATATGCATGCATGGAAAACGGTAAAATATTGTTATTTATAAATAGCAGCCTACAGTGGCTTATTATTCCTTATTACTTATTTATATCACTATTTTCTTCTGTAATCTAAAAGCTTTTTTCCATTCTGTCGATTTACCCCAAAACATGATTCCTAATTGATTATGGACTGAATATTTGAGAAGTAGTATGCAAGTATTGTGTTATTATTACAAATCTTTTTTAAGGTATGTACCGCAAAACACATTGAACTCAATTTTTTACAGACACTATCAACATGCTCATTCCATGTTAAATTACTGTCTACGATGAGCCCTAGAAATTTAGTACTATTTACTGTCTGTAACCCATCTTCTTCTATTGTTACATAATTTTTCGTTTTGCTTACAGTATAATTTTGTTTTCCCCCTGGGTTCTTAGCAATTTATGCAGTATTTTTAACCTCTGTTCTAAGACTGTCAGACCTTTACTAATCCAGTTTATTTTCAAGTCACTGCTACATTTTGCAGATATGAGTGGAAAGACATGATTAAAATGACAAAGAACTGTATTAATAAAACTGTTCCAGGCCATGTTTGGTTCAGTTAATGTATAAATGATGTTTGTCCTGGAAATGTTGTTCGTAGTTGTTTCGGAAATGTTGTTCGTGGTGATTGTAGAAAATTTTGTTTGTGGTTGTTTTACAGTGTCCATAGTTGTTCTGTAAACATCATCCCATTTTATCATTTACTAGTAGGCTTTTAAAAAATTTTACATTTTCATCTAAATATCCATGATTCATCATCAATATTAAAACACGCTTATGTCCAATTAGTTGCTCTCAGAATAAGAATTTTAAAAATCCTTAAGAAGGGTGAAATAGAGTTTAAAGAAAGTCATGCGATGTTTTTCTATTTTGCAGATAGTGTAGTTATAGGAAAAGATTAGCTTATCTAAGTTTTCTTTATTTTGACTACCTTTGGAAAACAATAAAATGTATAAACATGTAATTTACTGTAATGATTACAATCATACCGTTAAATGCATAACCATCTAAACACACAAGGAAACTTAAGTTATTTAACTTAACATCTTGTCGACAGCAGGTTCATTAGATAATGGTAAAATAAGAACACAATGAAGGGAATACAAGGAAGGATTTGGTCAAATTGTTTTCATTGAGGTACCCAAGAAATTGCATGGAGTGATTTCGAGAAACCATGGAAATTTCAAATCATGAATGCTACAACTAGTAGCTATTATGAGAACTAATTTGGTTGTAGGCCTAAATTCTTGTATTGATAAACAGCTGATTTCTTGTTTGTTATTGCAACTCTACTAACTTGGAGAGAAAAAAATATTGTAAGAGTGGAGTTTTTATAAGGTGTAGCCTTGTAATGGTTTACGAGATGATTTGCCATTACTAAAAATTAATTCCATAAATGCCTACACTGAAATAGCAAATCTGCGTTTAGAAAAATACGTATCTGCAGTTTTATAAAAGTGTCTGTATTTACCTCTAACGATTCCGAAACTTACAGATTAGACCTTAAATTCACGGCACTTTAGTAATCGCAACCGCACTTGCAAGAATTAAACACACTCCCTATACACACAATAATTGTGCCATATCTTACACAAATATATCCACGGTATATACGAATACGCTAAACACGACTCGCGTGGCCCAACTCGTACGAATTTTCATACATTAATATTAGTTTTCGTTGGTTGCCGAATAAATCAAAAATAGATTATAGTTTTAAGGTGTTTGCATGCCAAATTCACATTTCACAAACGCAAGAGTAACACAAATTTAGAGAAAATTCAGAACTAGTGAATTCATTAGCACACGCAAGGCTGTTCAATTTCAATGTAAACAAAAGTTCTCTCTCTCCCGCATGGATGTTTCACTTGTAACGCACTCGCAGACGACTTCAATAGCGTACTATATTCGATTTTAGTACAGTTAAAGTTTTATCATAACTTTTAAACGCTCCTATAGTCGTCAGAAAATTATTTCCTGTTATATCTCCAAGGCAAATATACAGGTAATGGGAAGCAAATCCCATTACAACCAAAACACCATATGAAACACTTCCATTTAAATATAACTAGTTCATAACTTTGTATATTTAATGGCGAAATTTACATGTAGTTATCCAAGACAAACTCACTCACGCTTTATGTATATTATTGTGTAGGTCAAAAACGGTTTTATTTCAATTTGTTGATTTTAATACTCATCAAAATACAGATGAAAGCTAGGTCAATACAATGTTTTTGGCTAGTCGATCACATGACTTTTTTTTCCCTGTAAATAACCGTCTAACACTACACTATAAACTAACTTTTCTTGTTCACACTGCACGGTATACGACATAGCCACCCCCTGTTATCTCCTATGTTAATACCTTTGACAGAGGATGCATTGCGATCGAAGCTCCTTGCGACTGGTCATAACTAAAGATCACGATGGTGGCCGGCAGCAGACAATTCAAATACATTTTATTGAGCGGGAATTTGCATTTATTTTTTTGGACGCACAAACATAGATATTGTGTACGTCTTTAGCACCTTGAATGATTCTTTGCAGTATTCCTATTACTTGACCCTGTTACGTTAACATATGTCCAGAAATGGCGATAATTATGCATCTCAAACTATGTTTTTGTCACAAGATGCCAGAGGGGTGTGTCAGAAATCGCTAATGAGATAGGTCTTTAAAAAAAAACTAAAGAACAAAATAAATTATTTTAATGTATTCGCACAGCTATTATTTACAACACCATCTGCCTCCATTATTATTTTTAACTCAGTGCGCACAATATTTAATGTCTATCTCAGCTCTAATTAAAGTCCTTATTAATGTCTCTATTTAGATAGTAGTCAATTCTCACTCATTATTTCCACATAATCAATTTGTCTGTTGCCATTTTGAAATATCTTGCACTCACACATAGTCCCACCTGCCAGTATCTCCACTGCACTGGTGCTCGCAGTCCACAAACTTATTCCTGCTGGTCGCTCTTAATGTCACTCGATGCTCTGCCAGCACACACCGTTACTTAACGTTGCAAAATCATCAGACGGTTCCTCGCACCTTGAGTCATGCCGAGAGAAACTACAACATTAAACCAGAAAATTTCTTCAGCTAAACTTATAAACTCCATCTGCCGAACATCAGGAGCACGCGAGATATGTAGACTTAACGAAGCGGCACGCGGCCACTGGCCTTTGTAAATGTCGCCCACTGTTCCTCACATTATGGTGTGGCCTTCACACACTGCTCCACTCACATCGCATGGGTAAAGGTATGCAATGCAGACCAGCCACATGCAACATTATTAAATTTAGGCTTACATGACCAAAATACAAAAACACCTACTAATAGCTTTATGTGTCAGTTTTAAATTTATGTACCACACGCCCTCCATTTACATAATTTACAAATGCACTTGGATGCTGTAAAATGACAAAAGGACACATTCCAGTCCTTATGAGCAATAAAAATTAAGCTTCAAATAGCTATAACCATTCAACAATGCGCTCAAATGAACATCTCCTTTAATATTAAAATCCCCTTTAGCCCCTTAGTACGTATCATTGATTTTGGTAATAAACCATAGGGCCACAATGCGACTAAAATTTCACCAATGTAGAGTCTAATACGACAGAACTGAATTTAATGAGAAGAGTATTCAACACAAAGGCACTCGCCTATATCTACAACAAACTCCCAGACTCAATAAACCTCTAAGTGATAATGATGAGTTTATCCTTTAACACATTATATTATATATCTTAGGCTACCGGTAGAACACAAAATCAAATTATTTTAATATCCTATATACTCCACTAAATGATTACTTTATACAACATGTAGGCTAAGTAAATATGACTATATGACTGTAGGTACTATATAAATTAATGTTTCGAAAATATCACTATATATTTCATTTCTGGTGCAGGTTACATATGTTAATATATATGATTAAGATATTTATGTAATCTATATGTTAATATAGTTTCACAAGTCAAATGTTAACACATATTCACAAGTCAAATGCACATTGTATGGTTTTATATCATGCTCTATATCCCTATTGTCTTACAGACATGTAAAGGAATTACCAGAGTGAATTAAATTTAATAAAATGTATGTATGTACAGTATTTCTTGTGCACCTATCTTTTCAGTGGATATACAACTATTGGCCTGGCTGTTTTCGTTGTTTTTTTTTTTTTTTTTTAAGACAGGTGTCAATAACAGAGCACTTTAGAACTATTTAAAAATGCTGTACTAGTAATAATACCAAGTTTATGTTTGGCTCATTTTGTATTTGTGGAAATGTATATTGTGAAGATATAGTATAAAACCTTCACATCTGTACAGCTCTGGTTGATCCGTAAAGATTATAGAGTATTTAGTTTGTGTGGTGCCAGATCGGGGTAGGTGTATATATGTGTACCTACACATATATCTGGCCGGCTGGACTAAACTAGGAGGACAACCTAACCCCACATTCAAAACCTTAAAATAACCCAGTTTTAAATTGTAGTTGAGCACGAGACTTTTCTGTATGAAGAGTGAACAGAAAAGTAAAAATTGTGTTTAAATTGCCCCAACTTTGACATTAACATAAACTCTTTTTGGTTACTGGACATGTAGCTGTGTATTTCAAACTGGATTAGGCCTATGTGAATTTTGCATATGAACCATTTTAATGGTAGAGAGTTGTCATTTACCTTCAGTTTACTTGAATCAGAACTATGCAATACACAAGAAAAACCTTTTACCATTATGATAATAATTATTGAATAAGTGCAACAAGAAAATACACATATCATTAAACCACAAAACATACATATTAATTGGCAGACAAGGACATTGAAAAAATACACACAACAAGATAGCAATTAATACATCAAAATAACACTTCATAATTAACAGAGCGATCATGCGTTGCATTAAGTTTCAGAAACAATGCTTTAGAATAAGGTAGTGGTGTGAAAATTAATCAAAAACTTCTGGCCCAACAAACCAGAAATAAAATTATAATTCCTTGATACATACATACACTCGCAATTAGGTTACCGCCCGGTGGCGAGCTCTCTCAACTCTCCTTCACCCAACCAACTCCTTTTCCACTCCCTTCCTGAATTTACCAACCCCTCTCACAGATACCAAGCTGTATATCCTGACTAACCGTTCAACTTTCCTCCTGCCCTTCAATGAGCTCCACCCAATTTCTTTCATCATCACTGATGGCCTATAGTTCCCTTCTTCCTCATCATCCTGCCCTTGCCTTCTCCACCTACCCTTCACCCATCTTGCTGCCCTTCTCTGCACCTTTCCAGTTCTTGCACCTCCACCTCCACCTCCACATACGGATCCCACACTGCTGCAGCCATTGGCCCTACCATTGTGCCATATGCCTTCACCTTCACCTCACAGCTGACTCCATTCAGCACCCTTCCCAGCATACCCAGAGCCCTTCTTCCCTTTGCTACCACCCTCTCTACCTGTTTTTTCCACCTGAGGTCTCCCTGCAGTAGAATCCCTAGATACTTATATTCTGCTGCTTCGTCTATCTCTTGTCCCTCCCATCTGTACATGTCCCTGCTTATCATCTTCTTCCTTGTGAACCTCACTACCTTAGTTTTTCTTGCATTTATCTTCATTTTATTTTTTCTGGTCCACAACCATATCTTATCAATGTCCGCCTGCAAATTTCTGCCCCCCCCCCCCTCTTCCAACTTCAGCATATACAACACAATCGTCTACAAACAATCTGAATTTTCCCCTAATCCCCAAACCCATGTCATTTACCATTATGGTAAATTACGAAGGACCCAGCACGCTTCCCTGTGGTACCCCTGACGTATCTTCCTCTTCCTCCGATATTGCCTCCCCCACTTTTACCCTCTGCCTTCGCCCCCTGAGAAAGTTCCCCATCCATTCCACTACCCTCCTGTCTGGTATCAGCGCCTCCACTTTCCTCATCAATGTCCCATGGGGCACCTTATCAAATGCCTTCTCAAAATCTATGAAACAGGCATCCACCTGCTTCCCCTCATCAACTACCTGCACCAGAACATCTAATAACCCAGCGAGCTGAGTCTCACATGAGTAACCCCTCCTGAAACCATGCTGGGACTCCTCCAACCAATTCCTATTGTTCATTACCCTCACCACATACTACACCACCAGCCTCTCCATTACTTTTCCTGTACTTGATGTGAGACTCACTGGTCCGTAGCTGCCAGGCCTCCCCCTATCCTCTCGCTGCTTGTGTATAGGTACCACCATAGCATCCTTCCAATCTTGTGGAAACTTACCCTATCCTAAGGACTTTTTAAACAGCACTTCTAAATATTTAGCCAACTCCCTGCCACCAAACTTTAGAGCTGCGTTTTCCTATCACATCTGGTCCCCCTGCCTTACTGCTCTCCAAACCCCTAATTACCTTTTCTACCCCCCACTCCCTCATCTTAAACTCACTATACACCCCCCGAACCCTGTTTGTCCCCCCTATTCCAACCCTCCTTTGCCTCAAACGCTGACAAGTACTGTCCTTGCAGCATCTCCGATTTTTCTTGGTCATTTGTCGCATGCCTACCATCCCTTCCTGTTAGCAGAGGGATCCCTTCCTTGCCTTTTCCTTCTTCCACAATGTTCCCCAGAAATACATTCTTTGCCTGTTTGATCTTCCTTTCAAGCTCCCTACCCATTTGTTTAATTGTTTCTTTAGATCTTTTTCATCCCTTCATTTCTCCACTTGGCATGTAATTTCCTGCACTTCTTCTTCATTTTCAAAATCTCCTGTCCATAATATGGGGAATCTCCCCCAGTCCGTAACCTTTTCATTGGCACAAATTTCTCCAACATAACCTCCATTAATCTTCTAAACTCCCTCCACAACCCCTCTACACCCTCCTCCTTAGACCATTTTTTAAACCTGTCTCTCAGGAATATTTCTGCCCCCTTCTTGTCTCCTCTCCCATACTGCCACACCAACCTTTCTGCCATTTGCACGTCTCTCATCCAGCCAATCCCAATTTCTACAACCGGAATATGATGGTCGCTTATACCATCCAATACTATTGCACCAACTACAGTATTCCTAGGTCTGACCAACACCACATCCAGCAGTGACCCAACACCCTCCTCATTCCATCTCGTAGGTGTTTCTACTATCTGGACTAATCCTCTGTTGACTAACTGTGCTGCCATTCTCTGCATTATGCTACCCATTCCTTCTGCACCCTCTACCCATTTCACCCCTGGCATATTCAAATCCCCTGCTACAACAATCCACTGCCTGACCTTTAGTCTATCGACCCTCTCCTTGATCATCTCAATTGCCTGCCATCCCTGTCCTAGTGGTTTATACGCCGCCAGCAAAGTAATACTCCTATTACTACTACCACTCAATTTAATTTCCATTACCTCGACATCCTCACTAACCCATTCTACAGCCCCTTTTAGCCCTTTCCTTACACACACCATTATTCCTCCTCCTCTCCCATCCCTGTCTCGTCTGAAGATGGTGAACTCATCCTGCCTACACTCTATGTCCAGTACTTCCTCAGTCATCCAAGTCTCCACAGCTACCACTATATCCGCCCCATATCCTTCAACCTTTCCCCAGAAGCCCTCCAGCTTGTTGTACACACTCCTACAGTTCATCACCATTATCTTTATACTAGTACTCTGCTTTACCATCCTACATTGCTTACCTCCTATCTCCACACCTGCGGCCTCATCAACACGGCTATCCTCTCCATTTCTCTCCCCTTCCGTTTCCTTGCTTCTAACTGATTGCTATTTCAACAACTGCTGCTCTGCCCTGACCCTCCCCATGCAGCCAGCTACTTCTCTACCTAGCAGGTCACCTAGAATCCTCTTTCCTTGTTCGGTCAGGTGAACCTGGTCCCTCCCTACACTTTCCCAGCCTTGATAGGTTGTGTTAACAAAATTGAAAATTTAGACAACTCTCATTACATTGCCATTAACATGCAGAATTTGTGACTAACTGTTTGATTAGCAAAAACACAGTTATGCAGTTAATTATACAAGAATTTCTCTTCCAAATTAATGTCAAGTTAGCTAGTTCTACGGTAAAACATTCACTCCTTAGTTGGCCTCTGGTTTTTTACCAACAAACATTACATCGAAAGTCTTTAACTATCAGATTTGTGAAATTAAGAATTTTCATTGCTAAATATCTTTGAAAAAAAAATTTTTTTAAACTTCTTCTGAGCAGTTCCACAACTTTTAAATTAACAAGATATTCAATTTGAAGTCAGTACTAGCAGATTCAATGCATTTTCACATTCATATCGAAAATTTCATGAGATGGCATTGGGCTCACTATTTTGCAGTAGACAGGCAGGCTCCTTAAGTGATGCACTATAAAATCTAGTCTGATCGACGTAGAGCCTCTTCTATACTAGACTCTCGTCCCTACGCAAAAACTTACTCTCTGATGACTACATTAGGATGGAAAACCTTCGTAATTAAATTGAACTAGTGACCTCAACTGACAACGGTCCGATCAACACCATGGTTGCTAGGAGAGTCCTCCTCCTAGAAAATGTGTACGGCCAATCCAATTACTGCAATATTCGGATATCATTGTGACGTAGTTTCCATCCTGACGTCACCGCCAGAAAAGTCTAGACCAAGGGTAATTCTCTTAGGCTTATTCCAATGCAATGCCATTCCTATCCCAGCAACGAGATCACGTATCCGCAATTAACCTTCACTCTTTTTACTCTTTTCAGATGTTCCCAACACTGTTAAGCTCACATAATCGAACTTAATGATATCCACACAAATTGATAACCATAAATCATGTTTTAGTGTTTGTTTACTATCTTGACATGAAATAGTTGTCAAACATTAAATCAATTAGTTAGCAATGTAATTATAATTGCATTTTATTGTTACAAATATAAATTAAAAATATGACTCAAGCAGCAATATTATTGTATACAAACACAGCCCTATTGCAAAGCAAACAAATGAAAGAAATTTACTAACGAGATTGAAAATAAAAGGAAAATAAATAAATATGTACACTGTAGTTAACACAATATACTGTGTTCTTTATTTGTATATAGTTGTATATTTTAGTTCCTGTATCATACTCAGCATGTTCTAAATCCCCAAGCTCGTATGCTCAACATTGGATCTGTTGAACACAATATAAAATATACAAATTTAAATTCAGGGCCTTGTATTAAGTTCTGCACTGTACATAACTGTTCTTCATGAAACAAAATATGCCTTAAACCATGCCCTATTATACGTTGATTTATTCCCCTTTATGAAAACTGTTTCGTGTATGCGGAGGCCTACTACACATGGGGTGGGTAGTCTCATTACGACATGTTTATAATAGAACTATTTCCTTATATAACTAATGCATGAAAATATTAGGCAAGAGCACAGCACCTGTGAAACGTCACGTCCGTAGATTTCTTTCCTGTCCTCTCAGTAACCCAACTGCTACACACGTTACTATTTTCCCATATGGGTACTAAAACCACAGTCAAGTTCGTAGACAATATGGACACAAACGTACGATAACACATATGCCATTACAGGTTCGCATGGAAATATCCTCTCTAAAACAATTTAAAAAATTAATTAAATAACAATATTACAAAGCCAAACTGATATTATCGTAAAGTACAAGTGTTTCCACTTGCATAAAACAACACAAATTCAAAATAAAGTATGTAATTTGTAACTGCATTATATCAAATTATACGCATATTTCAGGTGAAATTAAAAAATTAAAATATGAACTGAGCTCAAACCAGGAATAGTTGGGCAGTGAAACATACGCCATTTGATAGCTGTAATTTCCTACAAGAGTTTGCATGTATCAGAATTTCTTCTGGCCCCGTCAGTTATTTTTTTCGGACACTTAAACAACAGACGTGTGCGTCCTGTAACACGAGTGAAACGAAGAATAAAGTTATTAATTCTCGCCGATGATTGTAATTTTTTATAACTCTGCAAGCGTACATATCTTAAACTAGTAATATCCTCTTAAAGAATAAGTTTCCACTTTCAGAAAAAAATACAAAAATTCTAAATAAACTGTGAATTTTTTTAACTGCATTGTGTAGGCCGTTCACGGAAAAATAAGCACTTTTCAAGCCCTAGTTTCTTTTTTCTTTTGACCTATTTATATCCTTCCACTACTTGCTAATGTAAACCCTGCCATGTGAGTAATAAACACAGTTTATTCGTAACATTCACCATGCCCAAAACCAAAAGTACGAGGCCACAATTAAATATATTTATTGGTTATTTTGTTTGATGAAACAGCTTCAAAAAGTGCTCACTTTACTGTGAACGGCCTATAAACTATACGCAAATTTCTGGAGAAACTAAAAAATTTAAACTCGAACTGAGCTCGAACCAGGGATGGTTGGGCAATGAAACATACGCCATTTAATAGGCGTAATCTTCCACAACCGTTTGCATTTGTCAGAATTTAATCTGGCCCCGTCAGTTTTTTTTCTTACTACAACTACAAAGGACATTCAATCGTTATATATCTGTTGAAATATTTTGCATTTAATTATTTTTGTGGTTAATGCTTATGAAATGTGGCATAATTCATATTTTTTCAACTCTTTCATAAAATACTTTCATGCTTCCAAATACTGAACATCCAGTGTTTCAGTTGAATTAGTTAATTTTCTTTGCAGTGTATGTTTGCCAACTTTCATAACTGAATGTTGACTGTTTCAATTGTTTGTACAATGTTCGTTGTACTGCGTAAAATCAATTCAATTTCAAGAAGTTAAATATCACATATTAACATTAATTTATGTCTAGTGTTGATGTGACAGTAGTCAAAATTGCATGAATGAGTAACCAACAAATCAATCTTAGCCTATTATCTCATAAATTAAAATGTCTCTTTTTAATACACTGTTTATTTCAATATTTTTACATGCGTAAACAATTGTATATTTCTTATTGTGTGCAATACATTCTCATAAACGGTAGTCCGTTTTACAAAACATGCTAAGTTAGAATAAAATATACTTTCGCTTCTCAAGTAGTACATTGTTCAGTAAGAATTTCGCAAGGTGAATTAATTTAAAACTGTCAAACCATTTCTTTTCACTTGGCTGTAAGCATTATACCTGAAGTGGAACATCGATATTAATTCAATTAATTAAATATATTATGTTATGGAACTGTAGAACAGTATTTTAATTGTTGAGTCTTGCACATCTACATCGAAAAGTGTAATGGAGATTTTTGTGATTTTAATAATGTAAGTATTTTTCATGTTTGCCACAGGAGATATCACGTCTGCATTGTGTAAATTTACTTTCTGTAACTATTAGTAAAATTACGCTATGCAATCTCAAGGTGCTGACTTTTAACATGGTTGTTTATGAGAAAAAAATCCATAGAAATTTATAGATTTTTTAAGTATGGCGGGGGTGGGGGTGCATTTTTGCAATTTGTTTAACATATTTTGACGTTTGGTGTAGAGTAAATATTAGTTAACCAGGGGTTAACTGTTCAATTATTAAAAAACCGAAAAAAAACATTTAATATCAGTTAAATTAATAGTTAACTAAAAGTAGGTATATATGTAACACTGACAAAGAGTTAACAGATGTCTGAAATATTTTCAGCAAATGACACACAACTTTTGTGAGACAAAGTTCATGGGTGCTGCTTTTTGCTTTGCAATTTCTTACAATCACTTATTTTTTCCACATTTTGTGACATTAAAATATTTTCAATTAAGAAAATACAAGCACAGTGGCACTGTATCATAGAACAGAGCTGAGTTGCAGTGGCAGTTTGAAAACAATCGTGGTAATAGTGTTCGGGGTATTGCGAGTTGGGTTTAAAAGTTTTTCAACGATGGGAGGTACTTTCTCCCACGCACTGCAGCGACCCCTAGACAAAATATCCTTTCTGAGGTCCCAGCGGTGAACCATCCTTCCCGCAAATATGGTACCATATTTGCTTAAATATGGTACCATATTTGCTTCCCGGACGCAGCAGGTAGAATAATTCAGCACGCATCCTGCACTGCGCACCTTCTCTCCCCTCCCCTCTGGGTACCATAACCACTTGGCCACGTGCACTGAAGTACTGGAAAGTCGCGTTAACAAGAAACTGCAACGGGTACGGGACTTAGGCGTAGAAATATGCAGGACATTAAAATACTGGGTGTTTTGAAGCAAGTGCGCTGGGAAATGTTGACCGAGAATGATTACCGCCGAGATTACGAGGTAGACGTGCTCTTACAATACCGTTCACAGCCTATGGATGATACACGTTACATTCAACAGTTCCGCCTTCCTTTTACAGTTTATTTAATGAGCACGCGACAGCTCGACGTTTTTCTACAGCACTACGGGAGTGAGAATATTGCAGTGATTCATTTTAATTCTACGGGGCGGTGTTTTACACTATACTAAATCGGGAGCAAACATACTTTATTACGCTGGTGTGGTTCACATTAGTGGTAGTATCCTGCCTGTTTTCGAAATACTGACGGGTAAAATGGTTTCAAAAACATAGCGTTTTTGTCGTATGTTAAGTTTGTGATGAAGGATCACTTGCGTAGGTGGCCTGTTTGCGCGCGTGTAGTCGTAGATTGGAGCTTTGCCTTAATTAAGGGTGTCATATTCGCTTGGAATGACGTGGATTTATCCACGTATCGGTATCTTCACAACCGAGTTGACAAATACGAAGTAAAGAAAATCATGTTTGTTCATTCCTGCTGTAGTCACTTCATGAAAATGGTATCCCGATCACTGCAAAGACTGTCAAAGAAAAAAAACTAAAGTATTTCGCAATGAAAATTTTGGCAATGATCGTCATATCTCCCGATTTACAGAGCATCCTAAACATTTTTAATTTGTTTGTGTTAGTACTTAAATCCAAAAATGTAACCACTCAAGTTATGTCGGCTATTGAGAGCATTTTTGCTCTTGCTTCCGACTCTATTGACGATGATTCAATACGCGACACCATTACGTAAAATAAATAATGCTATTTGACATGTTGTGTCGATCAGGCCGAAAAGATCTGCTTATTTTAGATTGTGACGTAACTCTAGATATATTCGGGAAATATTCAAAAGCTCCCAGGCGTAAGAGTTTTCAAAAGATTGATTTCGGCTCCGTAGAACTCATTTTAATGTCTTATAACTTAAATATAAATCATTGGATTCTTATAGCTGCTCATGTGCGGAAAAAATCGTTGCAAGGTTTTTGATTCGCTCTGTATGCAGGTAGATAAAAGATCATACTCAATTCATCTTTGTCATTCGTACGGTATGTTGATAGTAACAACTTGTTAGACAACAAAGTGGAGGATAGATGATGATAAAGAATATCCTATGAAAGACTATACTTGCAGTTGCCGAGTCTTTGTAATATATTACGCCAAAAAGTTACTAACGGAAAGTCTTTCACTGACAAGTTCGATGTTCTAAACTATAGACAATACTTGCAATTTTCGATTCTCATGATATCCGATACCATCATTAATATCTGCATGTTTTGCAGAGAAGGTGAGACTGATTCCAACTGGGTTATGTGCGATGGGTGTCAGCATTGGACCCATAGTGAAACATGCATTCCAAGATACAATGACATTATTGTAAACCGCGAGGACGAATACCTTTGCGAATTATGCAGACAACATCTAACAAAGAGATATATTTTTGATGATATTCAAGCAATATATATCATTTGAAATGCGTATAAACAGACAGAAAGGTAAACAGCTAAATACAGATAAATATGAATGAGTATGCATTAAAACTAGTCTAATTTTTATTTGATTTTGAAGTTCGATAATATAGTAAGGCACTTGTTTTGGCCCATCGGGGCTGTAAATACACACAGTTTGTAAGAATATATCATGCCAGTACAGTCTTCGGTCCATAGGGGTTCTAATTGCGGTTTGATTTAGCAGGCAACAAATATGGTGTGGCAATGTTTTTTGGCCCATAGGGGCTGTAAATACACTCAGGTTTTAAGTATACATCACGCAGTTACAGTTTTTGGCCCATCGGGGCTCTAATTTTTATTTGATTCGGAAAGTAACAAATGCAATATGGCATACTACTCGTCGGGAAAAGTGGCTAAGGTAGTCACTGTTCCCGATAGTTCATTTTTAATCTGTTTACCACCAATTACAGTTAGTTAATTCCATATTTAATGCATAATACTACAGATTGACTACAATATATTATGAATCATTTTATATACAAAGCTTACATTCGTGATTCTGTCCCTCTATAACGATTTTGAATTAATTAATTAATATTATTTAAATCCATCTCTGTTCTGTTATATTTGGCCTAATACAAAAACCCGATTGAAAACTGTATTGGTATTGTTTCAGATACCAGAGCATCAAGATGCCTATAAAATATGTCCGGAAATCAGAGCAACAAACATGGGATTTTGTTGCGATGGAAAATGCAATTGAGGTGGTAAAGAATGTTAAGATGTCTTTTTCTAAAGCAGCAAAGAAATTTAATGTTCCACGTAATACATTGAAAAGAAAAGTTATAGGAAAAAATAGATATGCAGATGATGGTAAAAAGGTTATGGGGAGCTTAAGGAGTGTGTTCAATGAAGAACAAGAACAGTAAGTCCTTAATTATATTTTTGAAATGGAAAAGCGATTTTATGGAATTACAGTGAACGACCTACGGAGATTAGCATTCCAGTTGACAGAGCGGAACAAAATACCGCATCGTTTTAACAAAGAGTCCGAAATGGCAGGCAAAGACTGGATGGCATGCTTTAGAGAATGGCATCCTAATATTTGTCTTAGGAAGCCAGAATCTACCTCGATGGCTAGAGCACAAGCTTTTAACAAGGTCAACATAGACAAGTTTTTTGATATCCTTAAAAGAGTGCAAGACAAACAATTTCATCCTGCTCATCGCATTTATAATGTGGATGAAACCGGTCTTTTGACACTTCAGTCCAAGAACAGCAAAGTGTTTGCGCTTAAAGGAAGACGCCAAGTCGGTGCCCTTACTTCATCCAAAAGAGGGTTACTGTCCACTTTCGAAGTATGTATGTCCGCAGGAGGAGATTTAATTCCCCCTTTTGTAATCTTCCTAGGCAAAGAATGAAGAATGAAGATAAAGATGGGTCTCCCCCAGGAACTGACTTTGCATGCCACTCTAGTGGGTGGATGCAGAGCGACATTTCTATGGAGTGGTTTAAACACTTTTTTAAACATGCAAAAACAACCTCAACCACTCAATATCCAGTTGTATTTATCTTAGATGGCTACTCTACCCATACTAAAAACATAAATTTCATTGATAAGGCGAGGAAAAACCATTCACTGTTGTGTGCTTGCCTCCACACTGTAGCCACATGCTACAACCTTCGGATGTGGCATTCATGGCACATTTTAAAACCTTGTACACACAATGTGAAAAGTTTCTTCGCAGCAATCCAGGAAGTACTATAACACAGTTTTAAATATGTGCACCCTTGTGTGAGGCGTTTCTTCGTGCAGCTATTACAATGACAGCAATCAACAGATTTCGAAAGTGTAGAATCTTTCCTCTAGACCCTAACGTGTTTACTGATGAAGACTATGCTGCTGCTGAGGTGACTGACATTCCTTTGGATTTGGAAAAAAGTGATGTGCCTTCTTCAAGTGGTGGCTCCTCTCAGCACCCAACTGCTGAGTCTTCTTCCAGATTTCGGCTGTAGCTGTGTCGCATTCATCTGCAGCAGAAAACGCGATTGTTGATCATATATGCAATATATATCAAGAGGAAGAATAAATGGTGGCCAAGGGTTTGGGTTGGACCCTGGCTTCGGTAAATGCTCTAGAGTTGAGAACTAGTGGGTACAGTCCAATTTGCAAATTGACACTACGGAGAAAAAGATGACAGCATAGCTTCGTCTTCGGCCATTAGAAGGAGAGATATAAATTACTCCTTCAAAAGTCATTCACAGTTGCTAAACTGACTTGTAGGAAATCGTTACTGCAAGGAGTCATCCGTAAGAAGGCAGCACCGAGGAGTCATCCATAAGGAGGCAGCATCAAGGAGTCATTCGTAAGGAGTCAGCACAACATAGTAGTAGTGATAGTAGTAGATGTCTGTTTGTGTTCACATATGTGTTTGAAGAGGATGCAATCGAGTAAACTACATGTGACACTTCCACGATCGATCATCAATTACGTGGTAAACAATGCAGTTACTGTGACAAGTTCTTCAGTAAAAGTTGCAATGCTCGTCGTCATGAACAGAGCGACTGTACAAAGGCACCGGCCTCTAGAATACACATATGTGATATATGTGGTGTGACATTTGGAGGAGATGATAATCTAAAGAGACATACTGGTACGTGAATGATACTGTACCTTCGATTGACACGAGGAGGCACAAGTCAAGTCTTCCTGCTGATTCGTCATGTACACTAACGTAACTTCGAACACTCATATCATTACATGGACCTGCATGGTGCTCCAAACCGATGTGTGAAGAAGGAACCACGAGTGTTTGCACAGCATGAAACATACAGATCATCAGAAGTAGTGATCAACACCCCTGCACAGCTAACATGTAAAGTGAAGAACGAAGATCCTACTCAGGATGCTGAGAACGACACTGTGATCTCCAAGTCTGCTGAGAACGATAATGTGGCCTCCAAGTTCGCTGAGAACGATAATGTGACCTCCAAGTCTACTGAGAACGACAATGTGGCCTCCAAGTCTGCTGGTGATGACATGCCGACATCTGTAAAGCGAAAGCATGTTGCTGAGATCTACTTCAATGTGTCCTCCAAGTCTGCTGGTGATGGTGTGCTGACATCTGCAAAGTGAAAGTGTTGCTGAGACCTACTGAACTCGGAAGAAGAACATAGATGCAGTTATGTATCGTAAACCTTCTGCGATGAGTGACACGAAGTCTGACTACTCGGAAGACCCCAATGACCTAGTTAAACAAAATGTTTGGTTTCATTGCTGAGAGGCACATGGCTGTCATCGGAGAGATAAATTATATTATTAATGAATTCAGAGCTGGAGGCTTTATTGAATGATATATATGTTTATGTGTGTGTGCGTGTGTGCGATTTGGTTATGTATACAATAAATATAAACATCAACAATACAATTTTTTTCTAGTTTTTAATTCCTACCGTCTAAGAAATGAACCTACTGCTGTGTGGTAGCTCTTCTGACCAGTAGAACAGTAAGTCGTCAATACCATTTACACCATGTTCCATGACGATTATTTAGCATAGCTATGGTACAAACCGCTGCTGACCTAACAAATGATACACTCTCACGTCTGTCAGAGCTCGAATGAACCAGAGAGCTCGTGTGACAGTGTATATACCCTTGTTTATGCATATACAAAATCCTTATGTAACATGGGTAACGCACACCTACAAGGAAGCAGAAAAAAATTTTCTGTCAGGTGTAAGATTCGAACCTATGCTCCCCACACAGGGAACCAGAGTTTAAACCCAGTGCCTTGGACCTCTCGACCAACCTGATAATCTATGTTAGTAGGACAATTACAAGGCTTATTGAATGTCATACTATATGTGTGATGTGGTTACTTCCTGATTTGAGCGATGGTAAGGTTGAATATGATACAATACATGATGTACTCGCCTTTTATGTTTTAAGGAGGCTGGCATCTTCGGAACAGAAGCGATGGCTGAGTATTCATCGAAGCACAGATATTCGCTATGTACAGAGCACATGACTGCTTTTCATTACAACCACGACGAACTGCGAGTGCATGTCATGCCAGAACACGCTACTGTGGTCTTGGACCCTGGACACTCAGTGGTGGTGGTGATGGTGGGGGACAGAGTATGGCTGCGAAGGCTCGGTGCTTGGGTAAAGTATGACTGTATAATTATGGACATGGAAGGCTGTGGGCTTGGTACATGAGTGCGCAGAGACTGTGTCTAAGTACATGCAATGAAGGTTTGGTGTGCAGGCTCAGTACACAAGTGTGGGTAGGTCCATGAAGACAAAGTATGACAATCTTTAAGTAAGTGTAACATGGTGTATGATCACTGTTAATTGGAGGCTCGGTACACACACAAACAAGTGCATCAACTCGTTAATATGAAAGGTAGCCAGGTGGTCGACCGATGGTGTATGCAGCTGAAGGCCTCAGCCACATTTTTGACCAGAACTTCCTGCTCTGTCAATCTGGTCTTCCATCTTGGAAGTCGCACTGTCTAGCAGAATGGTGGCTGGTGGTGGGCAGCCAGTGCTCCTTCAACATTTGTTTGCAAAATGACTGCCGGTGGACGGTGGCCATGGTGGTAGCCAGTACACTGTCGACTGTCATTGTGTTGTAAGTCTAAATGTCGAATCTTGGAAGTCGCACTGTATAACAAACAAGCAACTGGTGGCTGGTCTCAATGTTGGTGGCCAGTGCGCCAGCGATGGCCATGTGCAAAATGGTGGGTGGCCAGTGGTAGGCAGTGGTGGATGGTCATGATGGTGGCCAGTATGCCGACAATTAATGTTTTTTGAAATGTCTGTAGCCATCTTGGAATAGAACTTCCTGCTCTGTCAATCTGGTCCATCATCTTGGAAGTCGCACTGTCTAGCGACATGGCGGCTGGTGACTGGCAGCCAGTACAGCAATGAAAGCCATTTGAACACATGGCAGCCACTAGTGCAGCCAGAAGTCTGAATGTGGGTGGCCATGTTGGTGACCAGCACCCATTCACCAAATGGTGGCTGTCAGTGGCAGGCAGCCAAAAGGGGTTGGTGGCCATATTGGCAACCAGTACAATGATGACTGCCATTTTCACAATGGCAGGCATGACACAATGACAGCCGCTGGTGGTGTTGGATGATCATGACATGTGACAGGAATGACCTTGACCTTCGCCACAATTTCTGAGGTGGGCAAGCAGATGGGCCGGCAGCCATGTTGGCAGCCAGTACAATGATGACAACCATTTTCTCAATGGTGGTGTGACAATGGCAGCCACTGGTGGTGGTGGACGACCATAACCGGTGGTGGGCATGACCTTGATCTTTTGCCACAATTTCGGAGGTGGGTAGCCAGAAGGGCTGGTGGCCACATTGGTAGCCAGTACAATGACGACATCCATTTGAAAAATTGCAGGCACTAGTTGCGAGCACTGCGAGCGCTGGCGGCGTTTTGGCGCCCTGATTCGCAATCTGGAAAATGCAGGTGCCAAAATGTATGATACGGACAATATATGTCATCTACTTTTGACAACGAGCGACAACTTCAATTCAGTTATAACTACTATTGAAACCATGAAACAAGACCTAACCATGGATTTTGTTAAATGTAGGCCTCTGGAAGAGGAAATGAAACTAGAAAGTCAAAGGTGTGAAGGAAATCCTTCTAGTAATGAAGTATCATTCAAAATAATATGCTATGGATGTGGAAAAGTGGGTCATTAAAGGAAAGACTAGTGGCACAATTAACAAAGGCCAGGAAAAACAAAAGGGACATAAAGAAAACCTTTACAAATAAAGGCCCATCAGGCCGATATTTCATTCACAGACTTCAGTTGCAATGTAACGAGTAAAGACTACATTTTCGTGCTGGATTCGGGTGCTACAAATCACCTTGTGGGAAATTTAGAAGAGTACATGTCAGATAAGGACGCTACCTCACATTGTTGCTATTAAATCTTCAAATAGAGGAGAGATAATAGCTACAAGAGCTGGGAAATTCATCGGTTACTACGGCAGTGGAACCATCAGTTTTGTAGCTTTGGTAGTACCAGGTTTGAAGAATAATCTGTTATCAGTAAGCAAACTAATCCAGAAAAATTCTACTGTAGTTTTCAGTAAATAAAAGGTGACAATTACGGAGAAAAAAATTTCTGTTGAGTGTGAAAAAGGAAACTTGAATTTGTTCTTATTAAAATTAAGTCCTATGACAGAAAACACTAAACATGCTATTGGTTGTCAGGAATTTAAGTAAATTATCACCACAAGTGAAACCAGTCTTTGGCATAGAAGGCTTGGCAACCTAAATAGACGAGGCCTGCAGGTACTCAATCTACTGTTCAGTGATGAAAAATGCCCCCAGCACCTGGAAGGTAAAGCCAAACGATTACCTTTCAAGAAAAATGAAAAACCCTTTCAGTCCATTGCAGAACTTCTACATTCAGATATAAGCAGACCTGTAAATACAATGACCAAAGAAGGTGAGCGACATTTCCAAGTGATTGTTGATGATTTTTCTCACTTCACTACTGTATATTTGCTGAAAAATAAAAGTGAAGCTGAGAAAAACTTGATGAGCTTCATTAAGATAGCGAAGACCCAACATGGAGTAAAAAGCAAAAGAATCAGACTTGACAATGGTGACGAATTCAGCTCAAACTCATTCAAAAATAATGGGCTGATAAAGAGATGATCATAGAGTACCCTACCACATACACTATTCAACATAACTCTAAGGTGGAGAGGATGAACCTAACATTGAATAACAAAGTCTGCAGAGACAGGCCAATCCCGCACCCTCTGGGGAGAAGCAGCATGTGCATCTGCCTATGAGCTAGATAGATCATCCACAAGTACCCTGCAAAATAGGATCCCAGCCTCAGTATGGTTTGGTGAAAATGACTTTTCCAAAGTAAGGGTATTTGGCTCATGGGCTTATATACTTAAGTTACCACGAGAAAGCAAACTGTAATCCCGTGCTAAATCAATGATAATGGTCGCATATTCAGGTGGTGGATATCATCTATGGGACCCATTGAAGGAAAAGATTGTTAGTTCGAGAGATGTCACTTTCAATGAGTCAAAAGTAGCAGTTGGGAATGATACAGCACGATATCAATGTATCAACATTGAGGAAGATAACGAACACTTAAATGGAAAAGATAGTACAGAAGCAAAACTGATTTAGAAGAGAATGGAACCAAAGAAATAACTAAACATGGTACATCACAACAGTCCAGCGAAGAAAGCGAAGAGGAATTCATTGGCTTTGAAGATCCAGACAAAGAAAAGAACAAAAGGAGCAAACCTAATGGAACCGTCAGGAAGCCTTCTCATCTACAAGAATATGAATTGTACTTGGCATACTGCTTATGTGCTGGAGAACCACAAGACTATGAGGATGTATCAAACTTGGCAATGGATGAGAAGCAATATAAAGTGAAATAAAAGCCCTTCAGGAGAAAAGGCAATTGAAACAAAATGGATTTTCAAGACAAAAAAAGATGGCCTAAAGAAGGCAAGACTAGTCGCAAAAGGATTTCAATAAGATCCAGCGAACAATGTGTACGCACCAGTGCCAAGATTACCAATCACTTGTCTCCTGATATCTATTGCAGTATCGAGAAAATGGGAAATCCAACAACTCGATGTTCGCACAGCCTTCCTGATTGGATACGTGGATGATGACATTTACATCAAAACTCCTGATGGAGTCAAGAACCAACCAAGTAAAGTGCTCAAGTTGAAGAGAAGTCTGTATGGTCTGTGCTCAGCACATAGGAAATGTAACGAGAGATTTCACAACTTCATGGGGACTCATGGTATGAAGACATCATCCAGTGACTTTTGCCTCTACATTAGTGAGAATGTTTGGCTTTTCATTTGGGTTGATGACATGCTAATAACAGGAGATAAAACACAAGTAGAAAACTTGATAAGACTTTTGAAAGGTGAGTTCAAAGTCAAAGATCTGGGGGTTTGGAGTGAGTTTCTAGGAACAATGATTATAAATGATGGGGATAAAGTAAAAATTTCTCTGAGTACTTTCATCAACAAAATTCTTTTTAAATTCAATATGATTTTATGCAAAGGAGTGAACACCCCCATGATATGTAATTTCCAAGTTGACACTGAGGAACCTGTCAATGAGAAGTTCCTGTTTCGGCAACTAATTGGCTTACTCATGTATGTTGCAACTGTCAGTAGGCCTGATATATCATACTCAGTCTGCTATCTAGGTAGATTTTTGAACACACCTACTGAACAGTTATGGAAAGCTGGAAAAAGAGTTATCAGTTATTTGATGAAAACCCAGGATTTGTGCCTAACTTTCATACCTAGTCCAGATGATAAGTTCGTCTGCTACAGTGATTCCGATTGGGCAGGGGACAAGCTTGATAGAAAAAATGTGAGCGGGTATGTCCTTCCTCCACAGAAATAATGCAATTTCGTGGGCATCTAGAAAACAAGGGACTGTAGCCTTATCAACAGCAGGAGCAGAATACATTGCTTGTGCTACAGCAGCATGTGATTTAATCTATCTAAGGAATGCTTCAAGATCTCCAGTCTGCAACAAGCACACCAGTTCTTCTAACAGACAATCAAAGTGCCATTGTTATGGCAGAGAGTTTTGAGAACAGTAGGCATTCAGACCACATAGTCATTAAATTTCACTATTTAAAAGGTTTAGTAGATAAGAAGAGAATCAACATCAACTATGTTAGTCCTTAAAATCATACTGTTGACATCATGACAAAGGCCCTTTGCCAATTAAAGTTTGAACATTTCAGAAATCAGTTAAATGCAAAGTTATCTGTTCTCTTGGCTTTCCTTCTTTGAAACAAGTGAAACTGTTATAATGGACTTAAGTATTATTTTTTTTAACGTGTGTGACTTGAGCAGGGGTGTTACCATTTGAATGTTCATATTTTTGTTTTTATGCTATGAACTTCGATGCGGCCACTACCGGCATAACTGACAGAATCTAAATACCTTACCTGTCTATTACCCTATCTGTTCATCGGTGGCGAGCCAGATGGTAATTTATGAGCAATCAATTGGAAGGTGTAGCTTTAAATTAAAAACAATGTTGTGTCCAATGTCTTTATATAAAACACAATCAAAACAATTTACACAACTTGTACAATCTTTACTTTAATGCGGGGAATTGATTGATATAACTAACTCAATTTCTATCAGCCATGATATCAATATATAATAAAGTCTCTGCAATAATAACTCATTGGGAAGATATCGCCTTGTTAATGATGCCGAAGGCTGCTTACAGAAGTCTCGAAATCGGCGGCACCGAAACGCCCTCTTGGGTCCGTCTTCGGGTGACAGCTGTCTGGCGATAGGTCAGCGACAGGCTCTGCTTCAGTCCTCCGCACGTGCTAAATACGCGGTGCCGGATTGTTTAATAATATCCCGCTGCTTGTGGCCTCGTTCTGAATACTGTCGTGGTTGGGGTTGTTTTCCAACCAAGCGCAGGAAACAGCTAGGTAAATTACAGCAATATTTTATGTGCCGATGTTGGCAAACACTGTTTACCAGACAGTGAACATCAATGGCGCTGTAGAGATGTACTACAATATATGTGTTATGTAAATAATGAGGCTTTTATTTGAATCAACCATATAAGTAAAACGAATTTTTATAATTACTACTTAAGTTATTCAAATTGACAAAAGTACATATTGCACAGAATAACTACTTAAATAGAGACTAAATTTCCTACATGTAACATTCAACATGCTGTAGTGTCATGCTAAAAACACATTTGCACGCCTTTTACATATATTCCAAACATTTAGCAAGTAATTTTTATTGTGAATCTTTGTTTTAGCAAACAGATGAACATGTTTGAGGTACTTATGAATCCACAGGTCGCAAGACTCTTTGTCACACACATAACTATTTCAATTGAACTTTCTACTGTATTCTTTTGAAACTCATCAATTTTTTATATTAGATATTTTAAACACACCCACAGTGGTTTGTGTTGTATATTTATACAGAATCATTACATCAAATTGGAATTTTTTTGAGGAAACTTAACCAAAAGCAAAAAGTTTTCTTTGTGCAGGAATGCATGGTAACCACACTCTTAGAGCTTTCCTTGCAGAAATTTAAAATCTACTTCTTCATAAATGTAACACATACTACATTAGTTTATATGTTCTCATTGTGAACGCAACGTAAACTTTGGGATAAACCCCCCTCCCCCTCCCTTCACACTCACCGCACGACAGCTTTCCACTAATATTCGATACTTGCAATAAGTTTCACAAAAATCTCTATTTATAAAATTTTGATTCACTTAATAATGTATTCATTAATTTTTGTATATTTCAGCAAAAATACATATTTGATATGATAATGCATGTGTAAGTTATTTATTCAGTCCATCATTTTAACATTAACGTATTCGGGGGAGCCGCCATGTTGTTGCATCACTGTCCGCAATTGTTTCCCTTATTTCAGTGAAATTCGATCAAATGACCTAAAAATATAACTTTTTCCCTTAAATGTCCCATTCCCTAAAAATATCCCTTTTTTCCTTAAAAGTTTCCTTTTTCCCTTTAAAAAAGTTAGAATCCCCCCTCGTGCAAAACAAATCTCCTGAAATCCAATGTTCGCCAGTTTACTTAATTTTAGGGGCTTCCTTAGGACCTACAGAGCAGTGGTGGCCATATTTGTTTTATAGGCATACCCTATGTCAAATCGAAATGTATACAGGATAGGACTCAGATCTAAGCATCAACCATCTTGCATCCATATTGTATGCAGATTACCTTTGGCCTTGACCTTTGACCTCGAAAATTCAAAAATATAAAAAAATCGCAAAAGCTTCCAAAAAGTCCCAAAATATTGAAAAAAAATCCAAAAAAGTATTAGTAACATTTAATTATTAAAAATAGTTAAACCATTTTACAAATATAAAAAATTATTTGTTTAATTTACATTTCCCAGCACTTTCATTAGTCACATTCGTTCCATCCCCAGCAGACTGACTCCCCCTCACCCACTTCCCTCACCTATGCTTATTCCGATATCTTGTCTTTTTCGTTCCTCATTTGTTTATGCATTACTGGAGGCCCCATATTGGTAGGTGACCACCATCTTGGTAGGGGGCCACCATCTTGGTATACAGCACTTGATTGCCATCTTGAAAGCCAATGCACATTAGTAATTGAACTTTTACCTGTGACCCATAATCCCTGATCCTTAGTCTTGACCTTGACCCCATGACCTTGATTTACATTGAAAACAAAAATTCGAGAAAAATACATAAAAGACAGCAAGCATAATGCATTACAGACTACCGCCACTATATTAGATACAGACTACCTTGACCTTGACCCAATGACCTTGCACGACCTTGAAAACAAAAACTCGAGAAAAATACATGTCAGCAAGCATAATGCATTACAGACTACCACCACCGTACTAGATGCAGACTACCTAGACCTTCACCCTATGATCTTCAATGACCTTGAAAACAAAAACTTGGGGGGAAAATTACAAGAAAATTTGAGTAACATTATAATATTAGACCCCCTTCTCTGCTAACCCTTCCACTACCTCCAGTCCCCTTAACACCTCTCCCTGTGTGCTTGCCAACACCTCTTTCCACACTGCTCTTGCTCATCAGGACTGTCTCAACCTTTTCTCTCTTCACTCCAAATCTGTTGCATCGAACCTGCTTAGAATGTATTACAATATTAATCCACACTGTAATTTTTTGTATACTTAATTTTAAGGTATCTGTGTTACCATATCATTTATTATGCACGTACAGTGACAGACCATTGCAGCAAATATTTAAGTAATAGCATTATAATTTGACACATCATTTTATATTTATTACTGTGCTCCCTTGCAGTATAAGCTTGTAGTGATAGATCTGAAAACCAAGACCATCTTATTCCTGATATCGGGGAAAGTAGACATGCTAGGAGAAGGTACATCAACACTAGCGAGAAATAAAACACAAGTAGATGTATAATACCGATCCTGGACCACCCCACTTTTAAGGGTTATTTTTTCTAAAATTACAACAAAAATGCAGTACACTAAATAGGGTTATTTCGTCTAAAAGTACAGGAAAAAATTAATCACTCAAAAACTGAAATCCGACGAAAAAATTATGAAGATCATTTTAAAAAGGCAAAAATAAAAGTATTTGAGGGCTAAATTTAAGACAATTTTATAAGTTTTTCAAAAATGTCTGCACACGATTTGACACAGGTAAAACAAGCAAAGTTATGCAAAAATTAACCAAATTTAATGCTAAAACAAGCAAATCAGTTGAAAAGATAATTGATAGCATTTAAATATTAAACTCAACATCATGTACAGATTTATCATTTTTAATTTCTTTTAAACCTTCATACATTACAAAAATCACCCCTCATTCATATTTTTTGAGCTATTTTCATCAATTATCTCTGAATAACGATCATATAAAGTGATCTTATAATTGCCATCTAGAATGCCATTAATTTTTTTGCCAAACTTAGATTCATAAATTTGAAATTCTGTAGTTTCCTACCATTTATCAATTTCGAGGTCACATAGTTTAGTCAATTCATATGAACTGTTCAACTTGTTGAGCAGAGCCTCCATTTTTTGTTTGTGTTATTTAAAAGGAAACAAATTTAATAAGACCGCAAAAACTTCGAAATTTAAAAATATATTTTTTTTTTCTCTTTATAAAATAATTTTCTTAATAAATAACATGGAAAATAATTACAAACAATATAAAATGGTGGCAAAGTATTAAACATAGGAAGTTTTGCACCACATAAACATACAAAAGATAAACATTTTAACATCTGTAAAAAATGTAATAGAGAATATGCTAGTAGTTGTTGTGAATTAAGAGTAATGTGGGAATATGGATAATATGATTATAGTACATCTCTCAAAAAGCACAAAAATAGTGAATTACACAATACAGCATTAGATAAATTAAACGAAAATCATGATAATTATCCAACAAAAACATGTAAAGTGTGTTATGAGAATATAATATACAAAATTATTTTCTCTTAGTAAAGATAGTAAGAACAAATATTCAATGGCATGTAAAAGATGTTTTAATGATTATGTGAAGAATTATCGTCATAACAAGAAGTTAAATACAGTTTCTCTGTAATTTAAGCACTTTTTTATTTATTCAGTATATCTGTTGTTACATTTTATTTATAAATTTTTTCTCATATAAATACAACTATAAAAATGGAGGGTTGTATAGCAACTGTGATGGGCCGTGATGGAGTGAGGATGTTGAAATGTATTGCTAAATATTTTAAAATAAAATATACAACTGGGCAAAGGAAAAACGATCTAATTAGAAGGCTTATGCCATTTTTTTATGCCACTGGTTATAGATTGGTGGAGAAAAAGAAAGCAGATAAAAACAACGAAGAATAATTTTACAAATTTACCTTTGACTGATGCAAATATCAATGAATTACATCCCGAAAAAAAAAAAAATTAAACGAAATATTTCCATTTTGTAATAATTATTTTGCTAACAAAAAATAGAAGAAGAAGAAGCAACAAAGATTTCTTATTTAATAAAGCTTTTAAAAGTAGGATATCAACATATAGTATTGGAAATACTTTTAATTTAGTACCGCCCATTCATTCTTTGACTTCAGCAAACAATAAGATATTTAAGTTAATACACAATAATCTTAAAATATTTAGAGGTGTGAAAATCAATATTAAATTATATGCTAATGTTCATAAGCAAGAAAATAATCAAGTATAATTGTTCAATTTTCAATCACCAAATTATACAGTATTGAATGCTGGAGATATTAAAATATTTATAAATTAATATTACACGAAATATTTACATAATTATCTGAATTTCAAAAAGGAGATTCTGGGTAGGCTTTAGATGAAATAATTGGAATACAATTAGCAATAAATAAGTATAATCCATTAAGAAGCTCATCATATATTGACCTACTAGAAGTGATTAAAAAGTATGCCTAAATGTAAAGAATAATGATCAAAAATGCTTTCTATGGGCGATAAAATTTGCATTATTTCCAGCAGATAGCTATTCAGGTAGAGTAACCAAATATAAAAACGTGGGGCTTAATATTGATGAAGTGACATATAAATATGAATATTCTATTAAAATTGATGATATACCAAAAATATTAAATCAAATTGATACTTCTATAAATGTATACTCTATTGAAAATGAAAAATCTAAGGTATATCTACCAAAACTCACAAAAAAATAAAAAGGAAAAACATATAAATTTACTTTTTAAAAAAAGATACAAATTCGCATTATTGTTGGATAAAAAATTGATCGAAACTGCTTTCTGCACAAAAAAATAATCAACAACTTAAAACTTATATACGTGATATGTGTCTTTAATTCTTCTATTCTGAAGAAAAATTAAATAAACATACTGAATATTGCTCGAAGAATGAAGCTGTAAAAATTGCTTTACCCCCAAAACAAGAGAAAATAAAATAAAAAATTATAAACATACAACGAATGTGCCATTCACAATATATGCAGATTTTGAATCAATATTAAAGAAAATATCAACAGTTAAGCCAAATCCAAAAGAAATCGAAATATTTAAATTAATTCAAAAATATCACATTTCGACACAGGATGATGTTTATATGGTTTTTATAAAGAAACTCTTAATGCATGATATAATCGTACTAATGAACAAATATAAATCACAGTGGTTTAATATTAAATGATGAATCATATACAATGAAATATCAATTACAAGAAGCATCTGGTTTTTGTTATATTGTATCTAATTAAGTTGATTATAAGCCTCCAGTAGTATATCGAAGTCCAAATGCTCATAAAATATTTATACAATCAATAAAAAGAGAAATAGAATAAATTGGCGAAATATATTCACAAATTGAACCAATGCATCTACTAACAAAAGGAGGATAAATATTATATAGGAAATCAAAAAGATGTACTGCATGAGAATGTGAATATATGGAGGAGCATAAAAAAGTACATCAACACGATCAGATAAGTGGAAAATTCATTAATCCAGTATGTAATAATTGTAATCTAAAATTAACATTAACCGTACAATTTTTTTTTGTTGTAATTTAGCTGGATAAGATACACATTTATTTATTAAAGAGCTAGGATATGATGATAAAAATATAGAATTAATTGCAAATAACGAAGAAAGCTTTATTAGTTTTGGGAAACAAACAACAACATTAAAAAATGAGATTTATAGACACATTTGAATTGATGGCCAGTAATTTAGATAAATTATCATCTAATTAATGAAAATATCAAATGAAACACACAGAAAACATTTTCCAAAAGAACATGTACAGTTAGTTATTTAAAAAACTCTTTATATATATATGATTTTGAACAAAAATTGATAGAAACAGAACTTCCATCAAAGAGCGAATTTTACAATAAATTAAATGTATATGATATAACTGACACTGAATTTTAGCATCAAAACATGTATGGAACCAATTTAATATAAAAAAATCTTGGTGAATGCCATGATTTATATTTTAAAAATGATGCATTATTGTTAGCAGATAAATTTGAAAAGTTTTAGAAATACATGTATAAATTCTTATGATTTAGATCCTGTGTGGTGTTTTACAGCACCAGGTTTATTGTGGGATGCAATGTGATAAATGACTAAACAACCACTAGATTTATAATACAATTATGATATTATTTTAATGATTGAAAAAGGCATTACAGGTGGTATATCACAATTTTGTAAGCAATATGTTAAAGCTAATAGCAAATATTCAGATAATTTTGATGCTAATCAAGAATAAATTTTTTTAGCATATCTCGATGCAAATAACCTTTTTGGATGGGCAATGTCACAATATTTACCATATAGTGGTTTCGGCTGGGTTTATTATACATTATCTGAGTAAGAGTACTAGAGTAAAGAAAAATATTAGATTTGGTGAATGATTATGAGTATGGTTATATATTAGATGTTGATTTAGAATATCCACGAGAACTACATCATTTACATAAAGATCTGCATTTTTTTATCCTGAAAATAAGGCTGTCAGTGGTTATTTGTTGTGTGCTGCAGCTAGCGCCGTCTCTGCTGCCCCGCGCCGTGATCGGAGACACACCTCGCCCTCCCCTCTTCCTGGAATGAGATGCGCTCGTGACTGTCTGCTCCTCTTCTGGGAATCCCGCGAATGCCGACAGTGGCGAGACTTGCTGGTGTCACAGTCCTATTCTCGCCTGCTAGAGTTTCCGATACGTTTAGCCACGATGCAAGAATGTTCTGGTGAGACTGGCTGGCGCCTCAGCCCTCTGCGACGTATCACGCGAGTTGGGAAGATTCTATGTGGCGGCCTAAGACCTATATATACTGCTGCAACCCAGCGGCCGACAGTCTTTGACGGAGGCCGCCTGGTGAGTGTGCGCGAACTAAGTAAAGTGTGGAAGACGACTGGAGATTGCGGGACGGCGGTGAGTAAGGTGTTCGTGGCTTGAATGGACGAGGGGGTGTGATACCGATAAGTGAAGCCTACTGTGCTTGAGGACGCTTGGAGGACTCAAGAACATTACAACTGGTGAGACATGGACTGAACTGAGGTGGGATTGAATGGAAGTGTAATACTGATGTTATTGTAAATATTCGAACTGTCGAATATGGAAACATAAATTATAAAATAATTGAATAGGCTGAGACACTGTCTATTGGGACTGATATTTAATTATTTAATTTAATCGATTTCTTTGTCCTAATCATAAATTGTATTAATTGGTGTCAATTGTGAACAGTAAATGATTTCAATTTATTGTGAGAATTTGAGTTTAGAGAATTTCGCTCTAGTTATTGTAAATAAAATAAGGAATTTATAATTAATTATTTTATTTGATTAAGACCTCCATCTTTTAACGACGAACTTGGTATAGACCACTTGATTTCTAGAGAGAGAAAGTGTAACAATATTAATTACTTGTTCCACATTGTACCTATAATTCGCTGCCACTTTGGTTGATATTCGCTTGCCTATAGTTGCGCTAAATTAAATGCAGAAACTGCAGGCAAAGTTTTGAACATCATTGTAAAATATGTATAGTTTATTCATACATCACTCATTTCTTTGGAATAAAAAAATTGAAAATCGAAATATATCTTTATACTTTCCTCAGTTCTATTTTGTGTTATTGTCTGGCAGTTATTGTACTAAATATTCTTTTATCATTTAATATAACCTTATTATAGTTTAAAATGTTTTTAATTTATTGATCATTATTAAAATTAATTTATTTTCAGCTCCGTAATGTGATTGATGATTTTGACAAAAGATGCAATTCAGGAATTCTATGTCATCAAAAATATCGTGCCAACAACAATGGATGTGTTACGAAATTACATTCGTCATTGGCTAGATTGATGACAGCTCTGTACAAATTTGTGTGTTACTATTTGCATGATTTTTGGATTTTTTTTAGAAGTGAAACTGCTATGCTGTAAAATGTTTTCAAGTTGGTTTAGCATTATGCCATCTCAAGCCCCTAAATGTTTGCAAATTTTGTGAACAAATGGTGTCTTGAGTAATGCATTCCCATTGAGATATTTCTTACGCCCCTCTGTAAACGTTCAGATCAAATATTTATATCCTCCACTCACCCCCATTTTAATGGTGAAATATATGATGAAAATGTGGAAAAGGAACAAGTAATCTGTTGATGCATCAAACCACAGAAAGTATTTCATCTTCATCGTTGTTACTTTTATCTAATGTGATTTTAATTCGATACTATTTAATATTTGAACAGAAAAATTGCACTCAATAACAGAAAAACCAATTGTATTCTATCGAGCAGTACACACAGATGGTAAAGAAATCCTCCAGCACACACTGTCACAAGAACACTGCTACCTGTTGTCGCCAGCAAAAAGTCTGTGTGCAGTTTTCCATGTGCTTTTACTCAATACAAAATACCAATTGTTTTTATGTCCGCGTGAATACTGCCGGGATGCAATCTTGTCGCTCAGCTAGAGACAGGACCATGCTGAGCCGCAGTCTAGGGAATAAGATTGGACTCGCGTGCACAAATGTTTGCTGGTACCAGTAGATAAATCTATATTTGTAGTCATTTTGGAATACAGCACCACCTCAAATATAATACTTGTATAGAATCTCTCAGAAATTTTTTAAATGATTTGGCATCAGTGAAAGTAATGAGAACATTAAAAAGCTGTATATAATTATATTTCTAATGTAGTAGCCACTATGTACTGCATTTTGTGCATATATTCAAGTAAAGCTTTGCATGTAGTAGTATACAAACAGGCAATCTAATAGGTGCTTGGAGCTGCAGGCAAGGGAACTAGGCAACCATCATCTTTGATGATGCCATACGGGACAAATTTCCCATTTACCCCCAAAAAAATGTTATACTTGCCTTCATACCCATGGTGGCCATCTTGGATCCCAACCTCCAGTTCTGTCAATATAATGCCAGGGTGTTGGGATCCTTACATCTAGTGTCCTGGTGGGTGCAGAGTCTCATGCTCTGTCATTCCTTTCGGGATCTGTCGACCTAGCACCATAATGGAGTACCGAATACCAGCATTGGCTTATACGCTCACCAGACCTAACATATAAGCATAGTTGACTGTAACTTTCGAATCCCATAAGATATAATTGTCAACTTCATAACACAGGCCGATGATGAGAAGGGTCCGAGGGCCAGATATACCCCATGTCTACTTATAAGCATAGTTGACTGTAATTACCGAACCATATAAGATTTAGTTGCTAAATTCATAACATAGACATCACCCATTACCACAAGAAGGTTTGGAGGGTCAAGTATACCCTATAATCTACTTATAATCATAGGTGGATGTAATATCCGAACCAATTAAGATATAGTTGCCAAATTAACAACATATGCATCAAACTTCAACAGAACTGTTCACCGTTAATATTCACAACCCTAACGATGCATTTTACAGTATCTATGACCAGTAAACATGCTAAGGGAAAATTACACCATGCCTATCCTACTTCAGCAGCACAGTTTTGTATGTCTTAATATGCCAATAAGTTTGAAAAAGAACTGGTTTCTCTATCCACTAAGAGTACTTTGATATCACGAGTCATTGCCAGATACACCATTATTCACAAAGAAAAAAGTCGTAAGTATTAAATTCGAAGAATGGGAGGAAGAATATGTTTCACCAGCTCATTAACTCATTTCATCACCATATTGCCAGCAATGCTTAACATAAAGCTTGTTGCCAAAAATGGGCCTAGATGCAACACCAGTAGAAATCATCAGCCTTATGAAAACTCCTAAAGAGAAATATCTGTTTAAAAAAACATCAAAGCAGGCGAATGCTTTTCCACATAGTTCATAGTGAGGGAATTGGTGCATCGAGACAAAAAGGTCACTTTTTTTTAAGCTTACAGCATATTTAATCAGTTATTGGTTTCTGTGAAAGATGACACATATTCCAGACCCGTGATGGATTACCAGCTGCTAGCTGTATTTGTGCAATTCAGAGACGTTTGATAATGTTGAGCAGTTTATGCCGAATTTTTCGGTAAACACACTTAGGTATCTAATTGCTTACTATCAGAATTCGATGTTAGTGAGACCAGAAATGACATCCGCATAGATGTTTGCGAGGCGAAATGCATTCATATGTATTGTATGACCCAGCATCTGTGGGGTAACATTCCTGATTATATGAAACATAATGAGACGCTACCATGATAAAACACCATATGTGCATTCGGGAGGACCCAGGTTCAGTTCTCAGTCCATGCATACTGATTTGAGTTTTTTTCATGGTTTCTTGAGATCACTCCAGGAATACACTTAGATTGTTACTTAATGTGGGCCATGTCGAGTCCTTCCTCCAATACTTATTGTGTGTGCTGCTTGGTTGAAAACAAAGTGCAAAATATTTTTTTCAACAAATGTCAAAGCTTGTTGGTTGCCCGCCATGGTGATAGGCAATTTTATTGCAAACTGCAATACATGTATATATACATATATATGTATATATATATAAATTCCATAGCAATATTACTAAATAAAGAATACAAATTTCAGCACTGGAAGAAGACTACATAACTTTACTTTAAAATAACGGAACTTTATTTTAACTTGTGACCCACACACACCATAATCAGCACCACATGCTCCACAATTGCTCTACATGCTCTATGTGCTCCACATTTTCCACAATCGCTTCATATGCTCCACAATTGTTCGACATACTCCACAATCACTCCACATGCGAAGGATTGACTGACTGACTCCTGCCGACTGCCTCCTGCCGACGTCTCTGTCGCTGCTCTGTTAAATTCATAAATAATTGTATATATATATATATACACACACACACACACACACATGATGGCTAGAGTCTTATAGAATATTATTTAATTTATTTAAATTACAATAAAACTTATATACTAAATATATCAAATATATGTTTTTCCTTTACCAAGAGTGTTTTGTAAACTTTCGCGAGCAGTACATAACTCGAGATACAAAACATTTAGTTTTAAAACAAAGCACATTTATTTATGCACATATCACACATTATTCTTATTCAGTATAGCAAATGCAATACAAGGAATTGCTATTTTTAAGCGAGTTTTATCTTTGAGTCAAGGATGGCATTAAACACATAATTTTTTTTAATGTACCATGGAATAACTCCATAGTTGTAGGGCTTCTGAGTTGCATGGAGCACAAAAATGATTTTGATTTTGGCATGCATGACGTCTTGTGGCATACATCTCGACGAGCTGTCGAAATGGCACTCAGCAGAGCTGCTTGTTAAGGTCAAGGACGTTCGTTCCGATGGGGCCCGGATTGTGAATCGCCAGCTCTTGGCATATTCCAATCACATATTCAGAATGCTATCTGATTAGGGACACCTTTAATTTGTTGGGAATGTTTTCATACGGAATAAGAGTTTTTTTTTTTTTTTAGGGGAAAACAATAGTCCACGCTGAATGACCGCTGATTGATCGGAACGAAGGTTTCCGAAAACACACGATTAATTAGCCAATGAGAACCAAGGGTAGTGGTGGCAGGGGTTGAATGAAGCTAAGTAATTTGCCAATGAAAAATGTGGGTGGGGATGGAGGGAACCTGTGCCATCGCTCACCTGGCGGCATAACCGAGAATATAGCACTACCTAAACATTGAAAATAGAATCCAATATGGAGGGCTCCATCAGCACCACCTATACTTTAAAACATAATTAAATATGGCCACCACCTAGTGGCTAAATCTATCATTTATACACTAGCACCGCTAAGTTGATGTAAATGTAAACATATGAAATCCAATATGGTGGCCTCCAGTAATGTATAAACAAAATACAGATAAAAATCCAAGATGGCAGACTTTAGTAATGTATAAACAAAGAAAAACGAAAAACCAAGATGACCACATATGACAGAATGGGTATAGGTGAGGAGCCTGGGGGCGGTAGGTGGGTAGGTAGACGGCTTAACGTATCTTCGCCAGCGAGGTCATTAGAGACAGAGCAAATTGCACAGGAAGGATTGAGGAAGGAGTCGGCCATGGCCTCTGTTACGGAACGATCCCAGAATTCGCCTGGAGTGATTTCGGTAAACCATAGAAAACCGAAAACAGGATGTCCGGACCGGGAATCGAAGCCAGGTACTCCCGAATGCGAGTCCAGTGAGTTATTACTGCGCCACCTCGCATGGTGAGTGAGGGTGGAGAGGTCTGTCTGCTGAGTGTGGTGCTTGTGGACTTCCAGAAATGTTTTTTTAATAGTTTTGAAGTAATGTTTTTAATAATTCTTAAATAAATAAAGGTAGAAGTAATATTTTACAAGTTATTGTATATATTTTGGGTTTTTTTTTAAAATGATTTATATTGTTTTAGATGTTTTTGAAATAATTTGTAATTTCTGGGTTTTCAAAGACAATGGTCACCGGGGTCCAGGTCAAAGGTCTTGGTCAAGGCTAATGGTCAAGGTCAGCTACATTTAAAATGGTAGCCAGGTGACCAGAATGGCAGAGCATGAACATCTCTGATGATCCGATCCCATTACTCCTTGTGCAGGCTTCCCCAAATAATTCTACTTACTGGAATACTACAAATGGAATCAGTAAGTATACATAATGCTTAGTACACTGCTGGCCTTTCGAAATTCACCACGAAGGACGCAACATATTGATCCGACATTGGGAGACTGCATAGCATAGGGTAGAACAATGGTGTAATTAGTTGTTCGCAGAGTGGCACCACGCTGTGAAGCAGTATACAAGTGGAGCTCGGAGAGCAATTGGGATGTAGTGGCTGTATGTTTCGCTGCTGTTTGTGTGCACAAACGAATTAGTATGTGGGTTCGGAGAACACGGCGACTTCAAAAACATGTTTCCGATTTTGTTGTGGAAGAATCTTAACCTATTAAGATTGTGGACTATCCTAATGCGATATTGGTCCTCGGATTGGAAGAGGTGTAACTACAGCGAAGCAGATATGAGATCATTGGTCGAGGAGGGATGGGCTGAGCGATGTGCAGGAAACCATAACGGCCGCATCACACCAACAAACACCAGGGCAGACATCTGGAATACATTACGATTACAGACCATACAGTCACATCAAGAATTCTCGCTCGGGATGTCAGGTGTCTGGTACATCAATCTGTGTTCTCATGCACAGTTGTCGCCGTCTAGAATATCGATGCCGTATGTCCAGGCGCACATTACTGCGGCTGCCACTGAATGCTCACATACTGTAGGTGCCTGCGGCTGCAATGGTGCATGAAACATCGGACAAGGACTGACGAATAACTTGCCGTAGTCTTCACCAGCGAGTTCCGCATCTACCTATAGCATGACTATAGTCGCATTAAGCTCTTTTAGCACTGTGGTGCACGCCTGATCGAGTCCTACATAATGCATAGTCATACTGACCTGGCACCAAAATAATGACATAGGGTGACAGTGTATTCCAGTCCCGCTCGTGCCTAGTCCACATCGCTGGTACGTTGTCCAGCAACCGTTACATTGCAGAGGTGTTGGGACCTGTTGTCGTCCCCTTACATCAGGGCCAACTTGGGGACATGTGCGAATAGGACAATGCACGATCTCGTGTGGCACACATCGTCCTATGGCTGCTGGATGACCAACATGTGACACTGCTTTCCTGGCCTGCGTGTTCCCCGGATTTCTTGTTAATCGAAAATGTGTGGTCCATGGTCAAATGATGATTGGTTTGTGACAGGATTCCCGCCACTACATCGGATGAACTTTGGTCACACATCGAAGCCACGTGGGTGTAGTGGGGCACTAAGTACTGATTTCTTACAATCCATACATAGTATCGTGCTGCAAGTATAAACATGTAATCCGTGTATGATGGCTATTCTTGTCCAATATATCCGGTTGTGATGCTTCATCATCTTTATGGTATTGCAAGTTTAGTGACCAGCGGTGTATTAAAGCATCAAGCCCTTTAATGTTATAGCATGTTAGAATAATATAGTCGCAGATATAGAAAATGGCATTCCATAGAATAAAACAGTATATAAATGGTTTCGGAACCAACAAGGCATGTAATATTTGCGTTGACCTCCTTGGTTACCAGAGCTGAATAATATGATAGAACATTTGTAGCCATAACTAAAACGCATTATGGAAGACAATCAACATGACTCCACAATAGACTCCATAATGTATACACATGATGTACTATGGGAGGACATGTTTCATGAACAGGAGTAGTTGGAATGCAGTTTGAATTTCTTCTTAAGAAACAGTAGTTAGAATGTTATGTAGGACCGAATACACTCCACAGGAAAGTATTGTATAAATATGGTTGTGTATTCCAATATTAATTTAAAGACCTGTTTTGAAATTGGATGGTAATAAATACTAACGACCTTTAAATGCAACGGATAAATTACTCATCAGAATAAAATACTATTAAGTAGTAATTTTTAATGTATTACTTACTTTATGGAGTTGATTTACTGGGTTTAGTGTTATAATACTTATGCATTGGGTTGATTTCACGAATAACTAAACTGCACCTTTTTAACCGGTGCAACAGTGTAACATACTTAGCACATAAAACCACAATCAAGGCAATGTCCTCCTATTTGTTTAGAATATAATTACAGTGGTACTGTAAAAAGTTTTGAAATTTAGTTACGAACATCTAAACATATTAAGTGAAGTTATGAACCTTTGCTATAATTTTATTATTATTTACATGATGAAATTATCAGTTGTAAAACTATATTAACATCACGAAATAAATACCGTTTTAAGTAGTGATCACTGAACGTATATTCATAAAATTTATCGAATTCACTACGTAGTGACGTAGTACATTCGAGACAAATAACTTTATAAAATACTGCGACTACGGTCCAGGAAAACTATTCTTTAGCAGCTACAGTATCACCATTTATACACAGCCGACGATTAACGTAGTACAATGTTGAAAGCCCTTCCCACTTTCTTGTGTCTTTGGCCTCATGCAACATTGGTGTTACTATAGGTGAAGTGACTTGTATACATATGTATGTTTATCATGATATTGAGTAAGTACGTTTATCTAGCAACACTGTTAAGTTATTTGCAAAATTAACGGGTTTCTACGCTGCCACTTCTTGTTCAGTGGTAGGCCTGCACAAATTATAAGAATCGATTTCAGTGGCCATTGGTTTGGAACATGACTATTTTATGCGATGGCTAAACAAAGAACCTGTTTACGTGAGCCGCAGTTAGCATTACAGCAGTACCTCAGACGGTGCACATATTAAACTATATGCGGTTACGGGCATTGTCTATTTGCAAAAGCGCTCAAGTTACACCGAACAACCTGTAAACGTAAAACCCCACAAAATAGTAGAACTAGGAGGCAATTGTAATGTTAACAACCTTCTGCTTGCCCATTCAGACTCTACGTAGTCACTAAATATCCGTATGGAGTGAAAACTACAAGATTGTTGAAGATCACACACTTCCTAGCGATCGTGGTATAATTACACTAGATAACCTTTAAAGTGTGATTTTTAATATGTTTCAAAACTACATTCCTATAGTCATTACGTTGAAAAATGGTAGTGTTGCCGTAATATTTATTGAGGTCAGTAAAACTAAAACAGAAATAAAATTGTTGTGTGTGTGTTTAATGTGAAGGAATATCTGAAAATGCCTTCATAGTTATAGTAATCGCTGTGTAGTAAATTACTTTTCATAAACATATTGGGCGAACTGTCTAAATAATGAACACGGATCTGAACACAGTAACATAGTGTCTAATAAAATATTCAGTATAACAAACATTTTGCCTCTGAACAAAATGCAGATTGAAGACAAGTAAATAATAAGTGTGATAATTACTTTCAGGTGCTTTAAAATATCCAGTTAACACTTGAATATTTCTGTTTTATATCGCAAATGAACAACTTTCAGGTCACTGCTAACAATCACTGTGGACAGTGACCTATTAATTTTAATAATTCCAGAATACTGCTGCAAAAGTCCCTGTTGCCATGTCAGATGACTCACAGAGTGTGTGCGTTAGTCATTCTGTGTAGCCTGTTCACGCGAGTAGATCGTTTTGGGGTGAGCTCTTTTTCACTTATTAGTATATGGGTGTATAACTAACTACAGTGAATATATCGTCGACTGTGGTATACATAGTCTATGGAGAACAGCTGTTGTCTTCATACGTGGTGTTTGTATTGGCATAATGTGTTATCGAGAAGCTACAGCGCTCGATGATGTTAGAATGTCGATTGTGTCGAGAGCTCGTCCTGTGTACTGCTGAATACTGATAATCGTCAAGAGTAGTTAAATCAATACGGTAACTTGGTCATACACACAACGATTTTTAAAAGGCTAGTGCAACTACTGTACATTCACTGCGAATGGGCATATGTTGTCTAAATTACCTCAAGATTGGACTATGCATCTTTCTTCTGCCAGTTCATCACAAAAACAGAGTTGGTTGTGACAATGCTAAAAGACATTTTCATAATTATTCTACACAAAACCAACATACACTCTCATTGTAAAATATAGTAATTTAATAAATATTGAAAGTGAAAGCCCCAAGCATAATATCCTAAACAGAGTAATTATTGCCATAGGTCGACAGAACATATGTTTTATGTTATGTTTGATACGTGCAGATTAGCTATATATGTGTTTGAATTGTATTATTTATTTTATTTCACACGCTATTGTAATTTTAATATTAATTTTCACCCAATTCTCATATGTAATTGTAACATTTTTAAATCGCGTAATTTATGATTTATGTAAACCACCAGTCCACTTAATGTCTATATTCTATGATAATTTTCATGCAGTATTCTTAGTTTTGACACATTGTTATTTCAATATTGTGATATTATGTTTATATGTTTATTTCTGTTCTCAGTGATTACTTTATGATTTTTAAAGCTTAATTATTTACTTTATTCTCTTATTAGAAACATTTATAATTTTGGTTTATTTTATTTTAAGGAGGTCTAGTCGGAGTAGGCCGCGATTGGATAGTCTTGAATGGAGATGCCGGAAGGCTTGCTTCTAGGTGGGACTTTCAACATGGATGGTTTATTGTATTTTCGCTGAGATTTCAATCTTAAGGAATCCCCAGCGCCAACTTAAGAATAAGTTAGTAATATGTCCCAGAAGTAGTGATTAGGTCACTGCCACAACCGATTATAGAGGAGCGTTGATGGCAGGTGTCTAGTTAATTGTATTAGTGAGTTTTGTTGGAGACGCCAGCACACCGATCTCTAGACACCAGGCGCCATGTCAGCCACGTTAGCAGCACATCAGAATACAGGTGACGCCAAGGAGTTTGAGAGTCTGGGTGCAGACCTATGTGAAAGATTTCACTTGTAATCTATTTCTACGAATGTATAGTGTTTTCAGAAGAAGATTACCTTACGGAACTAAGCATTTTCTGAACTTTAACTTGTGTATAATCAGTAGTCCTGAGATCCCTTATGAGCTAGCAACGCCGGAACACATTAAAATCTAAATACTATTGAACCCTGTGTAATCTCATTTGAGCAGAGTTTAATTATTTGAGGGAAAGTGAGGAGTTTTTCTTCTGGAGTAATTAAAACTTAAATTGACATTTTAAAGTAAAGGTTTGGATCGTGAGAACTGTAAATGCAACTAATTACTTAGGAGCTTAGTCAGTTTCTTAAACAGTTAGAAATTGAAGAAAGCTATTTCCAGTTATGAACAAATTCTTATTTCTGAATTTAATTTCAAGTCAGTTGTCAGTTAATTTTGCAGCAGGACTACAGTGATATATTATTTTATATCTTTTAATACGTATTTATTTCCTTGACTTATTTAACGCTATACTGGATGGTGGTACTTCAATTTTGGTCATCAATATACGTATAATTTGATTTTTGAGTAAAGTGATTTTTCTTATACATGTTTAAAGTTTAATAAATATTTCACATCTGAATTTTACATCTTGTTGAATTGCATAACACATTTGGTCTGATTATATTTATTATTCATTTCATTAATATATTTATTATTCAGATTTCACATGTTGTATTTTATATGAAGTGCTGAGAATGTATGCAAGTTGCTTCTGTGCATGTTATTTACAGTGATCCAGATGTCCTCAGTTTCTTCTATGGTAAGCTAAATGTTGCAAAATGATTAAGGTGCATATAGATACATACAAACCTACGTTTGACACCTTCTAACTCAAACTACGTCCAACCTGTACTTGTGACTCACACATACATATTTTAACCTTCTTTCTTTCCTACCGTGCGTTCACCTAACAAATAGTGAATGTAATGGCCTTCCGCACACAACTCTCCTAACTTCCAAACCTCTTTCAGAGCTTTATTGCATGCCTACTGCTCGTTTTACTGCGCTTGGCAAACGTAGCAGTACTGACAGCACATTTATGTTTCACTGATAATGTCCATTCATTTAATTTGTGTGAAATAAGTAACAACCTACAGAATGTACGATATATTCTAAGTAATGTGTCAACGCTGATCGTAGTAAAATTGTTTACTACGAAAATGTGTACTTCGAAGTTGTTTTATCACTTAGGCAATGTGAGGAATATGAATGTGTATACATATATTAGGTAACTTTGTGATCTGACACATCCCGATACGCATTCGCCAAGGAGGCAATCGATTTTATCTGTAGGAAACCTATATCTTCGTTTACTATTTTTTGGTCTCTGCAATAGGCTGCTCATGGTAAAGTGGGCACTTTTTAAGACCCTCCCAACAGGCATAAACCAATAACAAATATATTGTATTGCGGCCTCAGGCATTGAATTTTTAGGGCAGGGAATGTATACACTGTGCTTATTGGTCACATTGCAATGTTTATATTAAAAAGCAGTAGGAAGATGAAAATTGAATGAAAGGAAATATTTAGAAGGGCCTTAAAAAGTGCTCGCTTTAACGTGAACAGCCTAAAATAATACTATGTTTATCAGCTGTCTTGTTGGTGTCTCATATAGTAAATAAAATATAATACAAAGTAAATGTATTGACAAAAAAAAGGGTTACTCTCACACAAAATAACATATCGGTGTTTTACTGTTCGTATTCGTGTCATTATTCACCTCTGTGTTTGCATGGTCATGCGATGGGTAATGAAAGTAAAAAGCATCAGATGATTTGACAGGCGGTTTGGGCATTTAGCGTGCCCCTCCAATGTCACAGAGTTTGGTCCTGATTTCCCATGCATCTGTATCCCTGAACTTCGTAACATGATCAGTTGAGGACCTTGCTGCAGTTTCGGACACAGCCAGTCGGTTAGGGAGAGAGTCATAGGCCTTGTTGAGGCGGCAGGTTTTTCCGCCGCTGAAGCAGGCTGAGGTTACGGTGTTCCAGAGACCACTGCGAGTCGATCGGTACGACAGTTTCAGGACATGGGTGATGTGACACGTCACGGAGGAACGGGTTCATGGAGGGTGTCGACTGCAGCCGAGGACAATAATCTGATTACCCAGGCGCAGTTGACTCCTTTCAGGAGCGCCATTCAGCTAAAACATGCCACGCACTTTCCTGGTAGCTTGAGTAACGTGCTTAGGCGCTTGACGGCGGCGGGACTGAAATCCCGGCGTGCTTCAAGAAAGCAAGGACTCACCGATGAGCACAGGATTTATCGCCTCGCGTTTGCCGAGGACAACATTGACCATGACTGGTCAGATGTTGTATTCTCCGACAAGTGTGTGTTTTCCTCGGCTAATGATGGGCCAATGCATGTCTTCAGACCTCGTGGGACCAGGCACAATCCGGAATATGTGGCCGATTGCTCGCGCTATGGTAATGCATCCATTGCGTATTGAGGATGGTTGAGAGCACGCGGGATAGGCATGTTGCACAGAATCGGCGATCAAGGTCTGAATACACACGGCTTCAATGCCGGGCAGTATTGACATATTCTAGAGAACATTATGATTGCCTCGGTGCGATTTTTGTATCCCGATAGTGTGCTGTGCTTCCAGCAGGACCGTTCTACGATATACACTTCTGAGACGGTTCAAGAATGTTTCGCAAGGCAAGACCAACTAGAGCTCGTAGATTGGCCATCTTACAGTGCCGACTTGAATCCAATTGAGAATGTCTAGCCGGAGACGAAGCGCACGATGGCAGAAAACTGGCCTGATCCACAGCCAGCAAATAAAGATGCTCTCTGGGAGCTAGTAGCGGATGCCTGGGATGAAGTAGCTAGTAGCCAACGATATGCTACTTCTTTGGTCGCCTCTCTACCACCACAACTGCGGCAGGTGGTTGAGAATGAGTGATACTGGTCCTATTATTGAGGTTACACCATTGACCCTTTTCAAGGCCAAATAAACACTCACATAAAACATGACACAAAAAACCAATGGCACACCACATGGCATAATGACCACATTGAGATACAAATTAAAGGTGCGAGGTAGTTTCTAACCCGAAACAGCGGACGTCAGAACCATACATGCGAGACCACCTTTGTTTGTTACATGTGTTTTTTATATGGATGCAAACACATGCTAACGAATAAAATACATTCTATGACACTGCAACATTTTATATTACAATCAAACAAAATATCATAATCAGTAGGAATGAAATTCAAGGTCAAACTCCAGAAACCTAATGGTATTCTATTTCTAACATGACAGTGACCCCAAGCACTCTGCGAAATGTATAGTCTAGAACACACCCCATATGCCATACAATACCCAATCACTCTCACCTGACCCGAATCCTACTGAGGATCTTCTAGAGGAATTGGAGATAAGAGTGAGAAAAAAAAACATTTCCCCCATAAAACACAAACGAGGCGTTTCTACCAAATTGTAATAGCATTGGGCCAGACATAACTAAAAAATTGGTTGATTTAGAGCTATATAGACTGATGGACATTGTTCGCAAAAAGGGAAGTAACAAATAACTGTGGAATGAACAATGATCAACACTTTGCTGATGTATGTCCAATGTTTATAAGAACTGGAGACAGATGATGTAGTCTTATGCAGTGATACCGTGGGTTATGTTGTTTGTTTTGTGTATCATATTGTACCTCACTAAGTAACATTACACATGGCTGATTACTTATTTTCTGCCTTTAGGCTAAGCTTATCTACGAATGTCACTAATTGCTATTTACCACTGTCATACTTCTGCCCGTGACCGCATATACCCGACGTTTAAGTTGTTTTTGTTTTCAGACTGAAAACATTCTAGATGTCAGTGATAGGCAGATGTGTGTCTATTAAGTCTGATGTCAGTAGTCTCTACTGGCTTAAAAATTGTTCAGAGTGCATAAGAATTAAAGTAAGGTCAAATTGCGAATGTAACTAAATCACTCTTGTGTTTGGAGGATACCATGTAAAGCATTTTCAAATATAACAGGCCCTTATATATATATATATATATATATATATATATATATATATAATATAGTGACGATCACAAATATTCATACATCCTGTTTTCTTTTACGACTTCTGTACAATAAGCATTTATGTTGACACACACGTATGCATCCAGCTGTATTTTGTATTCCATTTCATCAAATACAACAAATAAACAACATTCCTTATAAAATAAACAAAGTAATATATTACACAAATGTAAATAAATGCACGTTTTCCGAACCAGAAATGTTCATACACCTTCGTACGAAGAACAAATGTTTTCGTACATCAACACAAACAAAATGAATTCTTAATTTAATATTTAGCATGCCCTCACTTTTGCTTCAGAACGCTTCTCAAACGCGCTGGCATTGACTTTACTACCGTTTGTATGACACTAGGAGGGATATTGTTCCACTCATGAAGGATTTTCTCCTTCAAGTTTCACGTGCTTGAAATATGATGTTTCCGTAGCTTAATGTCTAAGTATGCTCAAATATGTTCTATTGAATTTAAGTTTGAGGATTGGGGTGCAGTTTCTATTACACGAGGACAATTATGCAGCAGTCATATTTGTGTTGCACAGGATTTACGCTTAGTACCATTATCCTGGTAAAATGTGCATTACTACATCAAGTTGTATGGCATTATGTCGCAAATTATGTTTAAAAAGATCAATACATATTTATTCATCCAATTGTCAATCCATAAACTTCAGTACACCTATGCTACATGCACTCATGCACCCTTACACCGTAACTGACCCCCCACCATGCTTGACGGTAGGACGAGAATTTCAAGGATTTATCTCTTTATTCGATTTTCTCCACTCTTATAGCGGACTGTCATGATCGAAAACCTTGAATTTACTCTCATCTGGAAATATTACGTCTGTCCAGTAACCGTTCTGTAAATATACCTTCGCGAAGTGAAGTCTCTTCTTATAATTACATTTGCCTATGTACCATTATTTCTGTGGTGTTCTTGCATTATAGTCACTATTGCTGAACACTCGTCTCACTGTCATTGGTTACAGTGACTTTGAAAGTATTTCGTAGGTCTCTTGCAATAGCGCATGGACTAGTAAAATATCTCTGACGGATTTGTTTCAAAATATAACTTTCTTCTCTACCCGAAAGTATGTTTGGCCATCCACTCCTCGGTTTGTCTCATCATGTTTGTACTTGTATATCATTTTACGGTACATTGCACAGTCGCCTGGATGAGAAGTACTACACGAGTCATTAGAGCATATGAAAATATTTGTTACTTGTAACGGTTCGTATGAATTCTTTGGGGTATAAAAATTTTTTTAAGATGTTATCTTATGTTTTTGTATGTATGTATGTATGTATGGACTCAACGTGTTTCTCAAACCTACAATTTACACTTTATTTTATTCACTTTGATTTTTGTTAGCAAACCTTTCCTGCAAAATGTTTGAAGTAAGATACAGAACAGCGTGGTGTCTGTAAATCATTCATCGGCATTGTATGTCTTTTCTACCTCCCACATCACACACACAGGGATAGAATACATTCAGTTTAACTGCACAAACCTCCTTGCCAAGAGTCTTTCTTTTGTAAGTTTGACGTGCATCTGTCTATGCCGTGAATGCCTGCATTTATAGGCCATTCATGGTCAATTGAGCACTTTTGAAAGCTCTATCATTTGGAATAATAGTCAATAAATACAAATTACTTTAGCCTTATGCATTAACTACATAGTGCGGTATAATATTTTCACTGTGGTTATTACTTACATGGCCATATCTAATTAAAAAGGTGGTTAAAGAATAAAAAATGGCTGAACGATAAAAATAACTAATGCCTCAAAAGTGCTCATTTTACGGTGAACAGCTTTTAGTAGTTAATGTACGTATGTCGGCATACTTGCAATACAAATAAACACTACTGAACAGACTTCCCGATTTTTTTACAACGCAAAATCGAGCCACATCAATTTCGTTGTATTTTCGCCTTGGTTATGACAGATATTAACTTGATCTCTTTTCCTTTATGGTCAGGGGTAAGTATCACGCCTTGCCACTCACCACATGCCTCGCAGAGTGAAGTAATGTGTTGTCATTAAGTTCGTGAACATTGACTCACACTGATTTGTACACCTGGCAACCCTGCGAGGTTCTCGCTCTCTGTACACTCTTTCCTTCTATCGTCTCGTATGCTAACCACGTTTATGGCGTCAGTTCAGCTGCAATGGCACTTTTTTTTAATCTGCAACGGACCCATGTAGACAGGCAGGCTGCTATAACAGCCTGGCCAACTTAGCCTGCGCCATCTAACGGCTGTATATGCACTGGTACCTGCCTTGAAATCTGCACACGTCGCTGCGTGTACTGTCCGTAATCCCGTAATCATGACAATACATACTGTATGTTTCTTTACGTAGCCTGTATGATTTACGTTAGGGAATCGTTCTCCTGACGTCGTACACTCCACACAAAACTAAACAATCATAAAGTTTGACTCGTAAATTCATCGTGAATATAAGCAAAAATACGATTGGAACGTGATTACATAATAAAGTATCCCCACGCCAGAGGTCAGTTAGTATTTGTTGTACTTGATGCGAAGCAAGAAGATGACATACTACTGCATGTTTTAGAGAAGGCAACAAAACATTTTGCAGCGTGATTCCAGTAGAGGTTTTTGTATGTGGCGTAACCTAAATTAAATCTCAGGTGGAAGCAAACGTTCGTCCGCCAGACTTATTATTCTCATTGTTTTCTTCTGTGTTAGTGTATGTAGCATGGAGTCAAATTGGACGTTTTTGTTTAAACGGTAGCCTACCTCATTGCATCGCTGAAACAATCTACAAAAAAGCATAATCTTAAGTGCATATCACAAAGTATATTATATAAGGAAATGAAAATATGACATCACAAATTCTGTGAAACACGAAAAATGCAAGGAACCTAACAGGGTACGCCACTAGTTGTACGAAACACTTTCTGGAAAAAAAAAAAAAAAAAAAAAAAACCCACTTTATACACAGCTTATAATATTTAAACCGTTTATTTATTTTTTCTTATGATACATTTATTTGCGGTCGTAAACAGTTTATTTCGGAAATTAATGTTGTTTGCTAACAGTTGTTTAATAATTCGAAATAAAACTTCCGTAATTTCTTGATTAACTTGAAACATTCAATTTACTTTCACTTCCATTCAATGTTAAGCTACTTTTCTTGGAAAAATGAGCTTATATAATCATGCAAATGTCTGTCTGTGATGTACTGTATGTCCCCTCATGATGAAATTCGAGCCTGTCAAACATATTTCACCAAATTCGGTGCACATATTGAACTTAGTAAGGGCATCTGATTTTTACAATGTTCTGCAAAGCCGTTTGCTTGGTTTCAAAAGGGTTGTTATTTTAATACAGTAGGGTGCAATTTCATATATGGGGAATCATTTTACTAGGTAAAACCAAATCGTGTATTTTCACAGTTAATATTGTACGTCTTTAATCTAGAAAGGTAGGTTCTTATTGGTTCGCAATCGTGAAAACAATAAGCTTTTAACATAGTATCTCGGAAATTACACAACAGATTCCTGCCACATTTTGCTGGCAACTAGTACCTTTCAAGCCTATAGTAGGCAATGGCACCATATGCAACTAAGATTAATGTGGTACTTAACCGTATTTTCACATCGGCGTAATAGAAATATTTGTTTTTAAATTTGGTATGTATATGTATATATATATATAATTCGACTACATATGATATGAAGAAAGTATCGACTAAAGGCATTACTGTAAATATGCCAATAAATAAACCATTTTCATTCATCATTTTGTAATATAGTGCACCCATGAAAAAATAAAGTTATTGTATCGTAACACGGAAAACCATCTACCCATTTCAACCAAAGTTGACAAACAAGAAGTATGCTGATATGAATTAATTGGTTTAGGCATTTAGTTTTAATTGGTGGCAATATAGTCATTTTGATAACTATTCTGTATCTTTGAAACGGTGTAACCAATTCCAAGTAATCTTTGTATACTGTATCTAATACTATGTATGCCATGATAACACATGCGATTTATGTGTGTAAGAAACTGAATTTTGACATGGTGACTATATATATTTTAGGTTCCTTTGGTATACAGCATGTAGCATACTGTTTTTTGGCCAATTTCAACCAAACTAGATGTGTTGAACGTATCACCTACAAGTACTAAACATGCTGGTATATTGTCTCTTTTGTTTGCAATATTGTAAGGTACCGCTACAACAAGAAATCATACTGTGTCAAAGGTCTGAAAACAATAAACCTGTTACTACCTAATTTGGCAAACAAGATTCACTACGCTGACTAAATAAACTTATATGTTTTACGTGGGTCGGTCACTTATTTTTAACATTGAGACGACATGAACGTTTTGATTACTATTCTATAACCACATAGGCGTGTAACCAAGGAACGAAGAAAAAAAAGAGGGGTAATACACTTTTTAACACAGCATGTTGTAAATAAACAACCGAATGAAATGAGACTTTATCAGTGTTTTAAACAAAACATGTTATATATTGCAAAACAACTGGAATAAATAGTTTCTGGACCGATATTGGTACGTTAAATGTGGTTTAAACACAAAATAATACAGGCATTATCAAAGCAATTCCACTTACCTTTCTTTTTATCATTGATAAATTGGGTACTCATATGCGCAAATATACTGGTTCCTAGGGTTTAATTGTGTGCATATTCTCAATCATTAAAATATCGACTCAATGAATGAAAACATTTTTTGTAGAACGTTTTATTCTCTTCATTTATGCTCTACAATTTCTCATGCAGAAAAATATATGATAGCTGTTTGTTAAAAACTAGATTAAATATTTTGACCGGCAGCCAGTTTGCAATGAAATATATTGCAAAACTAAGAAGCTCGAGGGCATTTCGCTTGTTTTCTGACAGCGTTGACAAGTTAAAGTGCCAGATTAAAAAAATGTATACGCTAGTTCAATTACTCGTACAAAATGTGCATATTTTCTTCGCTTTATACGATAACTTTTACAAAGCACAGCCCTCTAGGATACTGGAGAACAGGGATTGAAGGAACTGTCCGTGGTCTTCTACGATACTGTAGCCCAAACATAATGATGTGAGCTGCAGGGTTTGTTTCGCTGCTGCTGCATGCATTTCCGACTTGAAACCACTTCCTCGCAGTTATGCTCAGGAGAATTCTGTACAATTCACTACCATGGCTATACTAGGCAATCCCACGGCCATTTTCATGTTTCGTGCGCTGTAAGTGAACTTAAAACATTTTTAACATGCATGTCAGCCCAAAATTCTAACCAGGTCAGCTTGCAATATCTGCGTTCAAACAGTTTACATAAAATGACATTACAACACTTGACATAGAGGTATTCAAGGAAGCAAGATTATTTGCCTTTCTTGCTGACTTAACAAAGCACTGAAATACAATTTAAATAACTTTAATTTGGAGCCTCGCGTATCTCTTGTCGCTTTTACAATAGGATAAGAAAAGTTATTCCTCTGGGAATACCAGCTCGCCAAAAAAAGGGATGTGTATTTTTAATGTTTTTAATCGCTTGTAGGAGCTGTGGTGTTGTAACTGTCAGACTACTCACCTCACACCACGATAAACAGGGGTCACATCTGGATTTTCATGTGTAGGAAACGTGGCGGGCGTTACTATTGACCAGTGGGTAGTGTCGGGGTACTCTCGATACTCAGTTTTCTGTCGCTGCTCCATCTGTACCTCTCTTCGTCACTATCAGCTCTGAAGATCTTAGTTGTTAACAGCCGCTTATGTCTCTCTCGTGTCACTGTTGTTACCTTACAGCTGTGTTTCACCTACATACAGTATTTCACATCAACATCGATCGTTTAAAGAATTATATACATTTTTCATCTCTGTTCTTTGTGACCAACGAATATCATATATTAATTGCAGATGCCACTTAGATAAGACGTGAAATACGGGTTCTGTACGTGTCATCAAATTTCCCTAGCATGTTTCAACTAGCCAACTGAATTATGATTATGTTCAGAGCCATGAGTCTGTGGGAAACTTTTTTTTTTATGGAACTTGCAAATACTCAGCTTCAGTTAATTTTGTGGTCTGTAACACAGAGGCTCCAGTTCCCTTGTCAGTGGTTAATACTTCCAGCCCTACAATTAAATGTTTGGTGAGCAAATAAAAACAAATAACAAACATGCAAAAGAGAAAAACATATGACATGAGAAATTATATAGAAAATAATATAATGTATTTGCAGTGTATTACATTTAGTCAAACTAAGTTTTTGTTCATCTAATCGATAAGTGTAACTAGGAATAATACGTTATTAAAAACAACCTCAAAATGTTTGCACCCTAACCTTGCTTTCCAATGATATCTTTCCCCGAACAAAAAAATGAAGTCAATTTTATTTCGTATGCGGTAATTTGTTTGAATAAATAAGCCAAATAGACTTTTTTTTTTTTAAGGCGTGCTTGGTGCCGAGACAAAACGAACAGGCAGTCAGGTGGTTTCCCCATTCGACTGCTTCATAGTACGCCTGGCTGTGTGCGATTGCCACTGCTTGCAGCTCACACTACTGCTCGCGCCAGACATCGTGGCACTGTTGAGATCCCTCGTCCTTCAGTAATGCTATGGACACGGACGGTCGCTGCAACGGGTAGAAAATACTAACTGCACGATTATCTGTACTCGTTACTAAAAGCATTTTCAAAGGTTTCCCTATCTCCCACCAAGGCGAACCTGGTTCAATCCCCGGCCGAGTCACCGGAATTTCGCAAGTGGGAAACGTGCCGGACGATGTCGTTGGTCGGCGGGTTTTCTCGGGGACCCCCCGTTTCCCCCGCCCCCCCCCCCCATTCCGGCGCCTCTCTATACTCACCTCAATCGCCCTTATCGGCTCTTAAGACCTCGCTGTTAAGAGTCGCCCAAATCTCTTCACTCACTCCAAGGTTTCGGTTGGATGATTTCACACTAAAGCCTGGTTCAGTTCACATTCACACCGTTCACGCCAAACGAAGCCGTCCAAATGTAAATAGATATTCGGCATTGCCGTTTTAGTGCATGGGCGATAGCTCAGTTTATGAATATATGATTACGAGGTAAATGCAAGACAAGAAACTAAAATCTAAATATATATTTACTTTATTGTTTGGTAATAAGAAAATGTAGCAAATATTTTATGAAATAGGCTTAATTTTAAAGTTGTCTCAGAGGTACGTTTTGAAGGAAAGACTGCACACTTGTTCAGTACCTTGCACATAGAGACGATGATGCATGTGATCCGCGTGCCTGGGTCATCCTCAGCTTCTCGCCCTTCTGGACAAAATACGTCCTCGTAGGCGGAATGCTTAATGAGCGAGTGAAGAGATTTGGGCGGCTCTTAACACCGAGGTCTTGACAGCCCCTGCGGGTAAGGCAAGATGAGTATGGAGCAGCGCTGGAATGCAAGAATGGGGGAGATGGGATATCAGTGAGAAAACCCACCGACCAGCGGCATCGCCCTGCACGATTACCACATGCGAAAATCCGGAGGTGGCCTCGTCGGGAATCGAACTCGGTTCTCCATGGTGGGAGGAGAGTTGTCTAACCACTAAACCACCACGGCCCCAGGAATGCTGAACGTTGACTATCCGATTATAGTTGTTATGTCTTACATATGCAATAACGTCGTAACAACAAATTTGTACTAACATGCTGAAGCCAAGTGTTTTTACGTATGTTAATATTAGCGCTACGCTTTAAACGGTTATCTCTGCCTAAAAGCGCTTACTTTAAAGAATATTTCATTGAAAGGAATAAAACAATGTAGCTGAAGAAACCAGTTTAAAAGAATATCCGAAAATATGACCTTGATATATCAAGAACTGAACATAATGCAGGTAAATTATCTCTAATATTTAGGCGCGGAAAATATTTCGAAATGAGATCACACTGCACGCCCAGTTGCAGGTATATTTGTACGAGAATGACTGAAAGCTTTCCAAATGACCTATAGGATTGTTTGGCCTAATAACGGAGCAGACATGTATACGCTCGCTCGACCAGGTCCTGGTCAACGTTCAAGAAGCACGCTACTGTCTGCGCCAGACGTTGTGGCACTTGTCTGAACGTGGGTGCGGGAGTTTGTTGGGGAGAGGTGGAACAACTACGTACGCGGCTCTGGATTTGTAGCATCCGGCCAAGAAACATTACCCCATCACATGCAGTTTAACTGCAGATTTAGTTTTCAATAGATGCCAGTGAATATTTAGGAATATATAAAAAGGCTATTTATAGAAGAAAAAGGGAAGGAGTAAAAAAGTATGAGTAGGTTTTATGACCGCGAGGCTAAATAGGTATGACAATGTCTCGCAGGAAGATGTTCTGCGGTTAGTCAGCACGGTGACCAAGTAGTTCTGCTAGGAATGTGAAAAGAAACTGCCCTGTGGGGCCGGTGTTAACTCTATATGCCTCGGAGCCAGGGAGAACAATAAGGGAGACAGAGTTTGTTTCCCAGCTGTGCATCCCATACCTCTGGCTGGAAGCCGAAAGCAGCCAGGCCACTAAGGCAAAGGTACATTCAGTGCCGATTCACTTACACCCAGGCTGCAACAGACCCCACTGGACCACTTGGAGGTATGGTGACACCATTGGGGGTCATAATGCAGCCGAGTCAGAGGCTCTGGAAGGATAACGCACATCATGACACATCAACCTGTACAGTTTTACGGGACAGGAATTTTGGTGGCAAATATGAAGGTTGTGCACCAAATTAAAGCATTTGAGATCAACATTTTTGAGTACATGAGAATTACGAGAACATACAGCATACATACCGATCAACAAAGTAGCTGATAGGGTTGTCAACAATTCTTGCATCAGTAACAGGTTCAGCCAAAGAATAATGAAGGCTTGTGGTATGGTAGTCCATATATATCGCCTTGTTCGATATCACGAGTGATACATACGAATATGGCAGCTATAAATTCAAAATATAAAATTGCAGGCAACTGTACCTACCAGAAGACATAGGGTATAATGGCCAAATCGCCTTGTTCGAGGTCACAAGTTGCAGCTAAGACATAAATTTGGCAGTGATAACTTCAGTGGATTGAAAAGGGCATACAACTCTACATACAAGAATTCTAAAGCATGTATTTTTCTCGAATTTTTGTTTTCAAGTTTATTCAAGGTTATGGGACCAAGGTCAAGGTTGTTTGTATCTAAAACAATAGTAGTAGTTTGTAAAGTAATATGCTTGCTGACTTTTATGTACCTTTTCTCTAGTTTTTGTTTTCGAAGTAATTTAAGATCAAGGGGTCACAGTCAGGTCACCTGCATTTAATATGGTGGTAGTAGTTAGTTGAAATATGCTTGTTGACTTTTATGTATTTCTTCTCGAGATTTGGTTTCTAAGATCATTCAAGGTCATGGGGTCAAGAACGATGGTACCTACATCCAGTTTGGCAGTGGTAGTTTGTAATGAATTATGCTCGTTGACGTTTATGTCTTTTCTCAAGTTTTGGTTTTCAAGTTCATTCAAGGTCATGGGTTTGAGGTCATGGTTACCTGCATCCAATATGGCAGACAGGTGATATCTACCACGATGGCGGTCGCCACCTATATGGTGGTCGCCTACCAAGATAGTGGCTGCCTACCAAGATGATGGTCGCCTACAAAGATGGTGGTCGCCTGCCAACATGGTGGCCACCTATCAAGATGGTCGCTCCTTGCACCTACCAAGATGGTGGATGTGTATGGGTGAGAGGTGACCTTTGGAAAGTTCATTTTAAATACATTTTGAAACGATTTTTAATAATTATTTAATTAATTTCTAATAATTATATTTTATAAATTTTAAAAATGATTTTGAATACATTTTTAATAATACATTTCTTTGTGAATTTTTTTTAAGTTTTATAAATAATTTGTAATAAATTGTTGATGATACATTTTCAACAATTTTTAAAATATGTTTTTAAAAATTTTTGAAATAATTCTTTGGTACTTTTAATAATATACTGTTTGGGATTAGAATTTTTTTTTTTTAATTTTTGGAATTTTTTTACTATTTTGGATTTTTTTGGGTTAAATGTCAAAGGTCAAGGGCAAAGGTCCTAGCACTGCTCTTCTGCCCCTGAGGTCTCTGATCCCGGTCACCGAGGTCGTTGATCCTTGACCATGGGTCGCTGATCCGTCTCACTGCTCTACCCAGAGTCACTGATCTGCCTGGGAAAATGGGAATTTTTTTAGGGGAAAAGGGACGTTTTTACAGGACATCTAAATATTTAGGGACATTTAGTTCATTTTGAGGAAAACATGGAAATTTTGAGGGAAAAAAGGGCAATTCCAACATGATGGCGGGCGGTTCCTCCGCCCCTTTCCCCCATCCCTTTGCGCCAAAGTAAGTTTTATATAGTACTCACAACATTACAAATTAAATTTTTATTGTGAATTTATTCATTTTCTAACTTGCGCTGCCAAACCTAATAAAGGGAGAAGAAAGTAGTAGAACAGATTGGTGGTAAATGATTAAATATTTTTAACAACCACTGCGATATAGAACTTGAGTGGATCAGGATGGACCTTCCTGTACTATATTTTGGAACTCTGGCTCAGTAACTTTTCATTTGACTGCATGTCATAATACTAATATTTAAAACGTACCTCCACTCTCCCAACCCTTTACGTCACTATAACCTCTACGATTTTAGTAGGTATGAGGTCAAAGTGCGGGGACTTCCAAGTCAGATGTTGGTAGATGTGTTATAAAGAAAATGCAATTCTCTATCTCTATTTGTGTACCTATTTCCTACAGGCACTAAATACGGTCTTCCACAGGTTAAATTTTCGATTTTTGGTCAACCAATTTGGACTCAAACTTAGAAAATGCATTACCTTACCCCGTAAAGAAGGTAATTCTTAAAGAAACATTAATTTAGTAAATATTTATATGCTTGAATGTTTCGTGTGTAAGACAGTCCAAGATAACGCAAGTATCAAATTGGCATATATTTTGCTTATTTTGTAGTTGTGGGACTGACAACGATTTATAAATTAATAAATACACACACACACACACACACACACACACATACATACATATATATATATATATATATATATATATATATATATATATATATATATATATATATATATATATATATATATATAATGTTGGCGAATCATGTTTGTGATCACAATGTAAAATATTATCAAACAAATGTTAGTTGTGTACGTCACAATGGCTAGCATTCGCATAACATGGTGCGAAACACTGAGAGGCCAATTGCTAGAAAGCACACTTACACATGTATCCACCAATCAGTTAGGTGACTGGTCAGTGTGGTGTCTGCCAGCCACCAAGTATTTCAAATTGGGTTGCTTACCATTACTAGCATGAATCGCCAATGGAGACAGTTCGGTGAGAAACCACATCATGACAAAACACTTTGAGTTGAACTGTCGAGCTTATATGTAACGGTACTATAGACTGTTCGCGCCAAAGTGAGCTCTTAACACTTCTCGTAATGGTGCTACAACACACATGAAACATGCAAGCAATTTTATTTATACTTCTGTTCGTGTATAAATGAAAATAAAAACTGAGTTGCGACTTAATATGTAATCTTTATTGACATTTGGGTGCATACGGCCATATATAAAATGCGACAAGCATCAAAAGTGTTCACATTAATGCAAATAGTTTCCTTCGAAATATATCTAGTAGCTCGTTGCATGTATTCTATATGTTATTATGTTTTAAAAGGTGGATATTTTGAGTAATTTTAAATAACCGTAGATCTTTCAAGAGACTATAATCACTCCCGCAGATAATACTGTAGTAAATTCGTGTTATAACACTTTAATACTCAATAACTATATACTGTAATCCAAATTTGGTTACCGTAATCCAAATTTGGTTAAGACATGTCGGTGCATGTAAATAGGCCTTTACTTAATGAACGGAACAAAGCAGGAACAGGAAAACTGCGCGGATTATTTTGAGGACAAGCTAAACTTTACACACTTATAGACCTAATCTACCTTTGCATTGGATTACAGTTAACAAGGCTCACTCAGGAATGTGCGAAGTAAATACGAAATTTGCAAGGAAATACGTTTAGGGATCACGTGCTGTATGTTTTAGAGTAGTATTGGCCACTTACTGGAGAAATGAACAGTGAATATACAATAGTTGATCGGGTATTCATTGGACTGTGAAGTCTAGACTAAAGGCCATTCATTTCGAGACATTTAATGGTCTCTAATTATCATACATATGAAAACATTATTCCATATTATGTATTATTTAATATTTTTGTGATTATCACTTTATGTTTTCAAAGATCTCGTGTGTGTTGGCAAGGGGAATTATAACGTAACACCTCCTTTCATATTTACAATTATGCATGATTTGGAAGTAATTTTTTCCAGTGGTCCAATGTGTTATGTTCAAATTTATAATTTACTATTTGTTTCTCAGATCTGATACAGGCTAGTTCAAAATTCCGAAGGTTTCACCACTAATTTACTTTAACTGCATTACATATAATGTGTTGAAATATATTCGGACAAAACTGAGCTCACAGAACTATTATTTGAGTTTTGTATTCTTTTTCCTCCAAAGTCATGTGTTGCTGCAGCTCTTAGCCACGCCCACTCCGCGGTACGTGCCTGTGACTTGGGAGGGGGCAGCCTGACGAACATACCCGAAGAGGACTTAGAAATATTTTCAGCTACACGAGATCGCTCATTTTTTGTGACGAGAAGTGTATAATGCATGATTGTTCGTCTTGAATGCCCGTTGGTTGATTCATTCATCAAGAGGTTGAGGCTTTTCATATTAACACTGCAGCCAAACATTATACTTTATGGGACCTTCTTGGACTTCCTCAATTAATTGATTGATTATCCTTTGCTTAACGTGGCCTAGAATTGTACACTTCTCGTCACCAAAAATGAGCGATCTTGTGTAGCTGAAAATATTTCTAAGTCCCATTTCGGGTATGTTCGGCAGGCTGCCCCCTCCCAAGTCACAGGCGCGTGCTGCGGAGTGGGCGTGGCTAACTGCGGCAGGGAACATGGCTTTGGAGGAAAACGCATACAAAACACGAATAATATTTCATTCAGCTCAGTTTAGTCCGAATATATTCCAACACATTATATGTATTGTAGTTAAAGTAAATTATCGGTGAAAACCATCGGAATGATGAAATACCCTTTATCACACCTGATAAACAAATAGTAAATGATTAAATTTGAACAGACCACACTGAAACACTGGAAAAAACTACTTCCAAATAATGCATAATTTTAAATTTTAAATGAAGTATTACGTTATAAATCCCCTTGCCAACACACATGAGATCTTTGAAAACATAAAGTGATAATCACCAAAAACGTTAAATTATACATTATGTAAAATAATGGTTTCGTATGTAAGATAATTAGAGACCATGAAATTTGTCGGAATAAATGGTCTGAAGTCTAGACTTCACAGTCCAATGAATACTCGATCAACTACAATATATTCACTGCGTGCTTCTCCAGCGGCCAATATTACTCCAAAACACACAGCACGTGATCCCAATCGTCCTTTCTTACAAGTTTCGTATTTGCTTCACACATTCCTGAGTGAGCCCTGTTAACTGTAATCCAATGCAAAGGTGGATTACGTCTATAAGTGTGTAAAGTTTAGATTGTCCTCAAAATTATCCGCGTAGTTTTCCTGTCCCATGTTATGATAATGCGGAAAAGTTAAACAATTCTGTTCCGTTCATAAAGTAAAAGCCTATTTACATGCACCGTGATGATTACCCGAGATGTGTTAAAAAAATTTGGATTACAGGAAATAGTTATTGATTATTAAAGAGTTATAAGACGAAATTACTACATTGTTATCTGCGGGAGTGATTATTGTCTCTTGAAAGATCTACTGTAATTAAAAATTCTCAAAATATTCACCTTTAAAAAAAGTAATAACATAAATAGAACACATGCAGCGAGCTACTAGATATATTTCAAAGGAAAATATTCGCATTAAATAAATGTTTTGCATTAAAGTGAGCACTTCTTGATGCCTGTAGCATTTAATATATGTATGTATGCACCCAAATGTCAATGAAGATTACGTATTAAGTCGTAACTCAGTTTTTAATTTTCAATTATGCACGAACCGAAGTTAAATAAAAGTGCTTGCAAGTGCCATGTGTGTGTTACAGCATCATTACTAAAAGTGTTAAGAGCTCACTTTGGTACGAAAAGCCTATTGTTCCGTTACATCAAAGCTGGACAGTTCTACTCGACGTATTTTGTCATGTGATTTCTTACCCAACTGTCTCCATTGACGATTCGTGCTAGTAATATTAAGTAGCCCAATTTGAAACACTTGGTGGCTGGAAGATACCACACTGACCAGCCCCTTAACTGAATGGTGAATACATGTGTAAGTGTGCTTTCTAGCAATTGATCTCTCAATGTTGACGTCATGTTATACGAATGCTAGCCACTGTGGCGTACATAACTACAATTTGTTTAATAATATGTCACATTGTGATTACAAACATTATTGGCCAACATTATATATATAGTTTTAAATAACTGTTAATCCCACAACTACAAAATACGCCAAATATATCCCAATTCGATACTTGCGTTATCTTAGACTGTCTTACATAGGAAATGTTCCAAACATATAAACATTTACTATGTTTCTTCTAAGAATTACCTTACTTGCGGGATAACGTATAACATTTTTTAAGTTTGAGTCGAAATTGGTTGACCAAAAAACGACAGTTTAACCGTCACAAGACTGTATGTAAGAGATAGAGAAATGAATTTTCTTTATAACACATCTAACAAAATCTGACTTCCAAAACCGTAGAGCTTATACTGACGTAAATTGTTGAGGGAGTGGAGGTACGTTTTAAAGATTATGAATATTCCATGAGTCAAATCAAATGATACTGAGCCAGAGTTCCAAAATGTCGTAAACGGATTTCCATTCTGATCCACTCAAGCGTCATTTCTCAGTGATTGTTTAGCAATATTTATTGATTTATCAACAGTTTGTGCTACTTTATAACCCTTTATTCTCCGTTTATTATGCTTAGTTGAGCAAGTCATTGGCTCAAAGGGAGATAGGAGAGGAGGAACCACCCGCAGCCTTGTTGGAATTTCCCTCTTGTCCATTTTGCCCTCAAAATATCCCTTTCTTCCCTAACAATTGATTAAATGTCCCTACATTTTTTCCTTTTTACTTAAAAAATTTCTTTTTTTCTCCCAAAAAATTCTTGTTTTCTCAGGAGGATCAGTAACCATGTGTAAGATCAAGGAGCCGGATTAGCGACCCAGGTTCAGGGATCATCGACCCAGGTGACCGGGATTCGAGATCCCGGGGTCAGGAGAGCAGGACTGAGAACCTCTGAACTTGACCTTTGACGGCTGCTCCAAAAAATCCAAAAAAGTAAAAAAAAAATTCACAAAATTTCAAAAAATTATAAAATTAATAAAAAAATTCTTAAAATCATATTACTGAAAGTATTTTTAAAAAATTTAAAAGGTTATGAAATTTTTTTTACAAATATTTAAAAATTGATTAATAAAATGTATTATAAATTATTAAAAACCATTAAAAACGAATTAGAAAATGACTGATTCAAATTTATTTAGAAATAGTTAAATACGTATAAATTATTAAATAAATAAAATATTGTTAAAAAATGTATTTTATAAATGAACTTTCCAGAGGTCATGCCTCACCCATACCTATTCCACCATCTTGGAAGGTGCAAAAGACGACCATTGTGATAGGTGGCCACCATCTTGGTAGGCGACGGCCATCTTGGTCGACATCACCTATCCGTCGTACTGGATGCAGGTAACAGTGACAACCCCATGACCTTGAATGACATTGAAAACAAAAAAAATCTAGAAAAAATACATAAACATCAGCAAGAATAATACATTACTAACTAATTCCACAATATTATAAGCAGGCGACTTTTAACCCTGACACCATGACCTTGAATGATCTTGAAAATATATGCTCGAGAAAAACACATAAAAGTCACCAAACAAAATAGATTACATACTACCACCGCCATATTGAATGCAGACCACCTTGACCCCATGACATTTAATGACCTTGAAAACAAAATATCGAGAATAAATAAACAGAAGTCAACAAACTTGTTACATTTCTAACTACGACCACCATATAAAATGCAGGTGACCTTAACCAGGACCCCATGACCTTGAATGACTATGAGAACAAACACTGGAGAAAAATACATCAAACTCAGCAAGCATATTACATTATAGACTACTACGACCATATTTAATTATTCTAACATGTTCAGCGTCATTTATAATTTAGCAGGCGTATGTAAAAGCCTGTTCAAGCAGAAAATATGCATTATATCCTAAGCCCTCTGATAAGCATTGTAAGCATTGTTGGCTGCCACTTTGGATAAGTTGATGTTATGACAACTGAATATTTATCAAATGTAGTACTTTTGGCCTCTATCAAGGCGATATGGTCCAGCATGCTTTAGAATTCTTGTATGAATAGTTGTATGCCGTTTTCAATCCACTGAAGTTAAAGCTGCCAAATTTATGACTTAGATGCAACCTGTGTCCTCGAACAAGGCGATTTGGCCATTAATTCTTATGTCTTCTGATAGACACAGTTGCCTACAATTTTCAGTATGGTGAACCTATATATGCCATATTCATTTGTAGTACTCGTGATATCAAACAAGGTGATATATATGGAGTACTATACAACAAACCTTTGATTAACCCTTTGGATAAACCTGTTACTGATGCCAGAATAGTTGGCAACCCTATCAACTGCTTTGTTGATCGGCATGCCTTAACACTTATACCTATTAGCCTGGCGGTCACAACACCTACTCATACTTTTTACTACTTCCCTTTCAATTATATAAATAGCCTTCTTTTATATTTCTAAACATTCACAGACATCTATTGAAATCAAAATCAGCAGTTAAACTGCATGTGGTGGAGCAATGTATCCAGGTTGGATGCTTCAAAACCAGAGCCGCATACGTAGTTGTTTCACCTCTCCCCAACAAACCCCCGCACCCACGTTCATACAAGTGCCACAAGGTCTGGCGTAGACAATAGCTTGCTTCTTGAAAGCTGACCCGCACCTGCTCGATCAAGCGTATACATGACTGCTATGTAACTAGGCCAAACAATCCTATAGGGCATTTGGAAAGCTTTCAGTCATTCTCGTACAAATATCCCTGTAACTGAGCATGCAGTGTCGTCTCTTTTAGAAATATTTTTTGCGCTTAAAGTTTAGAGATAATTTACCTGCATTATCTTCAGTTCATGGCATGGCAAAGTAATATTTTCTGCTATTATTTTATACTGGTTTTCATCTACATAGTTTTTATTCAGGTTAATAAAATATTCTTTAAAGTGAGCACTTTTAGACAGATATAGCCGTTTAAAATGTTGTGCTGATATTAATACACTTAAACGCGCTTGTTTTAGTGTGTTAGTACACATTTGATGTTTCGATGTCATTGTGTATATAAGACATAACTATAATCCTCCCACCATGGAGAACCGGGTTCGATTCCCGGTGAGATAGCCCCGGATTTTCGCATGTAGGAAGTGTGCAGGACGATGCCGCTGGTCAGTGGGTTTTCTCACTGGTCTCCCATTTTCCCCACTCTTGCATTCCGGCGCTGTTCCATACTCATCTCGCTTTACCCTCAAGGACATTCAAGACCTCGGTGTTAAGAGCCACCCAAATCTCTCCACTCGCTCATTAAGCATTCCGCCTACCAGGACGTATTTTGCTCAGAAGAGCGAGACACTAAGGACGACCCAGGTACGCGCATCACATGCATCATCGTCTCTATGTGCAAGGTACTGAACAAGTGTGCAGTCTTTCCTTCAGTTACGTACCTCTGAGACAACTTTTAAATTAGGCCTATATCATACAATATTTGTAACATTTCCTGATTACCAAACACTAAAGTAAAAATATATTTAGCTCCTTGTTACTTGTCTTGCATTTACATCGAAATCCTCTATTCGTAAACTGAGCTTTCACCCGTGCACGAAAACGGTAATGCTGATGAATATCTGTTTACATTTGGACAGCTTCGTTTGGCGTGATCGGTACGAATGTGAACCAAAACAGGCTTTAGTGTGAAATACTCCAACGGACACCCTGGAAAATGCTTTTAGTAAAGAGTATAGATAACCGTGCCGTTAGTAATTTCCGCACGCTGCAGCACCCGTCCGTGTCCAGCCCTTTACTGACGGACGAGGGAGCTCAAGGGCCACGATGTCTGGCGCGGACAGTAGTGCGAGCTGCAAGCAGTGGGGGCCTCATACAGCCAGGCGGACTATGAATCGTTTGAATGGGGGACACCACCTGACTGCGTGTTCGTTTTGCCTTGGCACTAGGCATACCTTGTATAAAAAGACGTCTACTAGGCTTATTTACTCAAACAAATTCTCACTTAAGAAATAAAATCAACTTCATTATTTGTTCGTGCAAAAATATCTTTGGAAAGCAAAGTTAGGGTGCAAACGTGTTGAGATTGTTTTTAATAATGTATTTATTCATGGTTACACGTATACATTAGATTAACAAAAATATAGTTTGTCTAAGTAATGTAATACACTGCAAGTGAATTGTAATTTATCCTGTATAATTTTTCATGTAATATGTCTTCTCTTTTACATTTTTATTTGTTTTAATTTTCTCAACAAACATTTAATTGTAGGGCTGGAAGTATTAACACTAACAAGGAAAATGGAGTCTGTGTAATACAGACCACAAGATTAACGGAAGCTGAGTATTTGCGAGTTTTAAAAGAAAAAAGTCTTTCACAAAGACTCATGGTTCAGAACATAATCATAACTCAGTCGGCATAATAAGAAAACTTTCGTAAGGCACGTACAAAATCCGTATTTCACGTCATATATAAGTGGCATCTGCAAGTAACATATGATATTCGATTATTACAAAATTAACATTAATAGAGAACAGAGATGAACAATGTAATCTAATTCTTTGAACGATCAATGTAGATGTGAAATACTTCAGGTAGGTGAAACACAGTCTTAAGTTAACACCAGTGACACGAGAGAGACGTAAGCGGCGCTTAACAACTAAGAGCCTGTATTACGACAGCTAGTTACACATCAGGCTAAAAGTTAACTACCAGCTCGTGCAAAATAGTGTATTACGACCTCTAATTATTGCTAACTAGAACTGTTATCAAGAGGCTAAACTATCTATCGCTTCCAGTGCTAGACAAGCATCTAAAGGTATAGACCTTTAGATAAGCTTCGAAATGGTGTCTCAAACATCAGATTGTGGTGTTTTGCTTATATGCATGTTGTTTTTGGAGGTTATATAAAATATGAATTGAATTTTTTTGCTAATTTTGAGTGTTATGTAGAATTGTTCCGCAAAATGCAAGTAAACCCAGCGAATGTCGATAACGACACAGAAGATTAGTTTTGGAAATTGTATTATATATAGTTGTGGAAATTTTATTTTGTAATGACAAAGAAATCGGAAATATAATATTAGCACTAGGTTTAATGTCATCTTGAGGAATCGGATTCCTTGAAATTTTTGAAATAAAATATCTCCCCTTTCCATCCTCAAAATATTAAAAAATATAATTAAGAAACACAGGCACGAACGTCAATCTTAAATGGTAAGAAACCGAGTCTCATGCATTGTGATAAATTGTATGGAGATTAAGCTACCTGCGAGAGGAGTGATACCACCAGAGACAGTAATATTTATGATCAAATATATATGTTGTTTGCCCGGGTTTGGTTCATAGTTACTATTTAATTCACTTTTGCTAAAGAAGCATTAACACATAACTTATATATATACATATATATAATGCAAAACACATTTCGCACTCATTACTGACAACCTAACATAAGCCATAATACTACAAATACAGTGACTTTTAATGCGAACATACACAGTAACGAACCAAAGCATTGGATTACATATCTAAAGGATAATTTAGCCAATGGAATGTTCATAATACAAGTTACCATCAAATAAAATATCTGTGGAATAGCTATTCCACACATTTATCTGGAGATCGTAATACAAGCCCTTAGGTCTTCAGCGCTGAGGGTGGTGAAGAGAGGTAGAGATGGAGCATCGACAGGAAAATGAGCATCGAGAGTACCCCTACACTACCCACCGGCCAACAGAAACGCCCGCCATGTTTCCTACACACGAAAATACGGATTTAACCCCGGTTTATCGTGGGACGAGGCGAGTAGTATGACAGTTACAACACCACAGCTCCTATATAGGATTAAATATTATAAAAATACACATCCCTTTCCTTGGCGAACTGGTATTCCCAGAGGAATAGCTTTTCCTTTTCTTTTGTAAAAGCGACAAGAGAAACGTGAAGCTCCGCATTAATGTAATTTTACTTGTATTTTAGTGCTTCGTTAAGTCAGCAAAAAAGGCAAATAATCTCGCTTCCTTGAATACCGCCATGTAGAAGCAGAGGTCCTACTTCCATTCAAGTCAAATGTTGTAATGTCATTTTATGTCAAATGTTTTAAAACAGGCTGCCCAATAAAGCCATGGCTATCAAATATACCGATTTCTACTGCTGTGTTAAGCGATCGAGGAGGTGGCGTATCAGGTCAGAGATGCATGCAGCAGCGAAACAAACGCTGCAACTCACACCATTGTTTGTGCTACAGTATCGTAGAAAGCCATAGACAGTTCCTTCATTACCGTTCCTCAATTTCCTAGAGGGCTGTGATTTGTAAGTGTTATCGTATAAAGCGACGACAATACACACATTTAGGACGATTAAGTGAACTAGCTTATAAAGTTTTTAAATATGGCACTTGAACTTGTCAAAGCTGTCAGAAAACAAGCGAGATGCCCTCGGGCATCTTAGTTGTACAATGTGTCTCATTTCGGAATGGTTGCCGATTAAAGAAATTGATCCATTTTTTAACAAACAGCTACAATATTTTTTCTGCATGGGAAATAGTGTAGAGAATTAAATGTTCTGAATAAAATGTTTTGATTCATTGTGTCTATATATTAATGGCTGAGATTATGCACATAATTAAACTCTAAGAAACATATATTTGCACATATAAGTACCCAATTTATCAACGATAAAAAGAAAGTTAAGCTGAATTACTTTGATAATCCTTGTATTATTTTTTGTTAAACAACATTTAACCTACCAATATGGGCCCAGAAAGTAATTCTTCCAGATATTTTGTAATGTATAACATGTTTTGCTTAAAGCACTGATAAAGCCTCATTCCATTCGAATGTTTATTTTTAATATGCTGTGTTATTTCGATCAAATTTACGAATTTCCATTAACATTCACTAGCACATATGCAATATTTCAAAATTGTATAACCCCCCCACCCCCCGCCGCAAAACTTGTTTTTTCGTTCCTTGATTTCACGGTTCCGTGGTTATAGATAAGTAATCAAAATGTTCATATGACCGCAATTTTAAAAATAAGTGACCGACACACGTAAACCATATATGTTTATTTGATCACCGTGGTGAATCTGGTTTGCCAAATTAGGTAGTAATAGGTTTATTGTTTCCCGATATTTGACACAATATATTGTCGTGTAGCGCTACATTACAATATGGCGGACAAAAGAGACAATGTACCAGCATGTTTAATACGTGTAGGTGATACGTTCAACACACCAAGTTTTGTTGAAATTGATCAAACAGTATGGTACACTGTATACCAAATGAACCTAAAATATTTATATAGTTACCATGTCGAAAACAAGTTTATTACACATTTAGATCTCATATGTTAACATGGCATACGTAGTATTAGACACAGTATACAAAGTTTTGTTGAAATTGGCCACATCGTTTCATAGACACAGTATAGTTATCAAAATGTATATATTTCCACCAATTTAAAAATAAATGCCTGACCCAATTAATTCATATCAGTGTACTTCTTGTTTTTCAAATTTGGTAAGAATGTGTGGATTGTTTTTCGAGTTACGATACACTTTTTTTTTTTTTTTTTTTTTTCATGTTGTGCTATATTACAATATGGTGAACGAAATTGGTTATTTCTTGGCATATTTAATATTTTTAGGCGAAACGTTCTTCATATAAAATATAATAGAATTATATTATATGTATGTGTGTGGATATATAAACATTATATATATAATTAAAAATAATAATTAACCGTTTTGCAAATATAGCAAGTTCCACATTAATCTTAAAAGTATAAATTATCATAGTCTACTATCTACTATAAGCCTTAAAGGTACTAGTTACCTGCAAAATGTGGCAGGAATCTCTTGTGTAATTTCCGATATATGATGTAAAAGCTTATTGTTTTTATGATGTGCTACCTACCACAATGCCAAACCAATAAAAACGTACCTTCTTAGATTAAAGACGTACATGATTAACTGTGAAAATACAAGATTTGGTATTTCCTAGTAAAATAATTCCCCAGTTATGAAATAGCGCCCTATTGTATTAAAACAACAACCGTTTTGAAAATAAGCAAACGGTTTGGCAGAAAATTGTAAAATTGGATGTCCTTACTAAGTTATACGTGCACCGAATTTGTTGAAATATGTTTAACAGAGAGACATTTGCATGATTACATAAGCCCATTTTCCCAAATAAAGTAGCTTAAAGTTAAATTGAATTGAATGTTTCTAGTTAATAAAGGAAATATGGTGGAAAAATCCTTTATTTAGAATTATTTAACAACCTTTAAATGCAGCAGCTCCAGACTGTTTTCGAAATATTTGTTTATGACAGAAAATAAATTTATCATAAGAAAAAATAAATAAATGGTTTAAATATTATAAGCTGAGTAAAAAGTTTTTTTTGGTAATGTTTAAATAGATTCAGAAAGTGTTTCGTATAACTAGTGGCGTAACCTGTTCGCTTTCCTCGCATGTCTTGGTTTCACAGAATAATTCGTGGATGTCATTATTTTCGCTTTTTCCTAAAAAAATATAGCTTAATGATACGTACTTAACATCTTGTTGGTTCAGCGATGCAATAAGATACCGTTTAAACTAAATTGTTCAGTTTGAATTCATGCTTCATACTCTAACGCAGCAGAAAACAAAGAGAATAATAAGTCTGGCGGAAGAAAGTTTTCCGCCACTTGAGAGATAATTTAGGTAACGCCACACACAAAAATCTCTACTGGAATCACTCTCAAAAATGTTGTGTTGCTTTTGTTCCCTTCTCTAAAACATGCGATAATAAGTAATCTTCTTACTTCGCAACCAGTACAATAAATATTTACTGATCTCTGGCATGGGGACAATATATTATGTAATCATGTTCAAATCGTATTTATGCTTATATTCACGATAAATTCACACGTCACACTTTATGATTGTTTAGTTTTGTGTGAAGTGTACGAAATCAGGAATGCGATTCCCTAACGTGCAATGTACAGGCTACGTAAAGAAACATACAGTGTGTGCCGTCATGATTACGGGCGGTATTCGCAGCGACGTGTGCAGAGCTCAGGGCAGGTGCCAGTGCATATACAGTAGCTAGATGGCGGAGGCCAAGTTGGCCAGGCTGTTGTAGCAGCCTTCCTGTCTACGTGGGTCCCTCGCAGATCTAAGTGTTACACTGGTTTATTGATGGCGTGGAGTACAATGACGTTCGCTGTTCGCTACTGTATCTCAGACCCAAACACAGTGATTAATAGTTGAAATTGCTGTTTCGAATATGTACTGTATATACAATATATATTACAGTTCGCTACGTTTCTCAGAGCTACAATTTTACTCACAGTTACCACTTCCGCAAAATGGCAATTAGGTTAACATGCAGCAAGCGAATTCTTCTCAAGTCTTTAAAATTACGTTTTCGAATCGCAAAGGGTACACTCATCACTGTCCTGCAAGACGATATTTGGAGATCACAGTTACATACATTTTAACGAATACGTATATAATATACAAATAACTAGTCATCAGGTAAGCTTTCACCATGCAGGGTTCCGGATTTGTCGACTTATTCGTTGACTGCACAATAAACAATCAATTCCAAGGTGATGTCCATTGAACAGTAATTGTAAAGCGAGGCAAAGCTTTTTTTTTTTTTGTTATTGCTATGCTTTGAACTCGATGTAGAATTCTGTTTCTTTAGTGTTTCCTTTAGAATTTTCAAGGTGAAAATGTAACAAATCCAAGGTCACAAAAGCCAGTAGATATGTCGGCTACAGAACCAAAATGACAGATTATCAGTTATCTATAGTTAGTAACTTAGAGCCACCTTCGTGAATCCTGTATTAAAATTGTCAAAACAAATATATTTAAACGGATAAATTAAATATTTATCATATGTTTTGTGACTGAAAACTGAAAACAACATAATATGACAGGACTCGCACTGGACGCACATGTTAGGATGATATACAGCATGTACTTATATTTGAACCGTAAATGAAGGTAAAAGCAAATTTCTGTTCAAGATACATTTTTATGATATACCTCCTCCCATGGTATTCATGAAATTATCAGAACTAATTTCTTTATTGTATGTATAATGTGACAGTTAAAATTCCATTTTTCATAATATCATCATGTAGGACTCGAGGCTGCTGCCTGATATTGACACTTTGTTGATGTAAATGTATTTAGATAAGTGATGTTCTGTTTTGGTGAAATGTAAACATTTGATGGAACAATGTACTGTACCGTCGAACTAAAATGATAACAAGAAATTTATTTTCAATTCTTGAATTAAAATATCTGTGTACACAATGAAGTTACCGACTGACTGACTCATTCACCAATATACAGACAAAACGGCTAGATGTAAAGTTTGAAAATGTAGTGTTGGTTTTCCTCCTGGATGCAGGCAGCACTGAGAAAGAATTTTACAAAATTTAACCCCTGAGAGTGCGAAAAGAGGTAAAGCATGTTTTTGAGGTCTTCTCAATGGCTGATTAATCCAACGAAGTATGATTGTGCCTTTAGCTTCAAAATTTACCCTATAAATATACCACAAAACTGATTTCAGGATTATTAGAAATCCAACAACAGAGAGGGTGGGAAGCGGTAAAACATATGTTCGAGGATACCTCAATATCTTATTAACGTAGTGAGATATCGCTATGTTCTTAACTTTAAACGATAACATATTATATCATTTGAAAATTTAACCAATAAGAGAGTAAAAAGTGTTCAAATATGCTATCAACTTCTCCATAATCGCGCATTGAAGCGATAATATATTGTTATTCTGTATGTTTCAAAAGGCTGCCTATACAAATGACTAAAAGTTAATTGTAGGTTATTTTTTGAAAGTCATTACCTTAGGGGGGCGAAAAGAAGTAAAATGTGTTTTGGAAAACTCATCAATAACTCAGTAACTCGATAAGATATAGCCATGATCTTTGTTTTAAACGGTTGCTTATATAAATACCCAGAACCCATTTCAGAAATTGTCCAAATTCAAATCCCTAAGAATATGAAGATTCGAATGTGTTTTCGATGATGTTTTGTGAATCCATGAAACGAAAAAGTATGGATTAATATTAACTTGTCACACTGACAAAAATAAATAATGTTTCTTACATTCTCAACAAACATTTATTAAATCCAAACAGGTGCAATAATTAAATAGTCGGTGAAATATATCATGCTATGTTTAGTTTTCTTATGAGGTTCTCTGTACGTACATAATGTGTTATTACACTTTATGCCGCAGTTAATAATCTTACACATCATTTTCAATGAGTAGTGAATTGGGATATGAAACCAATTCCATCTGCACAGTAAACATCTTTGAGTAGCAACATTTAATTGATTTCTTGGAAACCGAACTATCAGAAATATAAACTTGTGAATCATGTCGAGAATTGCTAAAATAACATGTTATAACAATGGCGAGGCCATTTGTTTGTGTTTCGTTTCCAATAAACCTGAGCTTTTATTCACATTTGAAAATATTCCAGTAGCATTACAATAAATGTTCAGACAACACAAATCAGTTCACACAAACTATATTCTGTACTTTGAGAGTTAAAAGACAAATATTTGGCAATCGCCATAGAAGACGATATTAAGAGCTAGGGTTGAGCAACTTTAACTATATGACAATATAATGGTTTACTTAAGTTTTTCGAAGGGGTAGAAATGAAGTACAAATTAGACACGTGTTAAAAATGGTTGAATGCAATTCATGGATGCCCCGAGGCATCCATGAACAGCATCTATTCTTATTAACTATAACAACATAAGTTTCTTCTTATGTTTGTTTGTTCTTTTAGCTTAAACACAAGGAAATAGTGATCCCTAGTATTTTTATATTTGTTTGAGATAAGAATTTGAATCCAACAACTTTGGCAAGATTTCTACAACAAAAATAATAGTTATGAATTCGATATATTTTTTTAAAGGAACAAATATAATTTATGTTTTTAAAATGTCAGTTATCCTAGAGACAAAAAACAGACTATTAATCCTACAGAACAATTTTATAGCAATATACTTCTAAAAAAGCAGATTTAAAAAGTTGGCAAGAGCATACCTCTAATAGGATGCTCTAAATACTAAACATTGTAAACTCTGACTCTCACTACAGCTGAACTGAGGCCATAAACGTGGTTAGCATACATGAAGATAGAGAGGGAAGAGTGTACAGAGAGCGAGAAACTCGCAGGGTTGCTAGGTGTACATATGTGTTTGTGTCAACGTCTAGAACACACAACAACCCATTTCTTCACGCTACGAGGCGTGTGGTGAGTGGCAAGGCGTTTTAATTGCCCCTGACCACGCGGACAAGATATCAAGCAAATATCTGTCATAACCACTGCGGAAATACATTTAAAGTGAAGTGGCTCAATTTTTCATCGTAAAGAAAGTGGAAAATCAGTTTACATAGGCTATTGTTTATTTCTAGCATGCATGCCGACTTAGGTACATATCTGCTAAAGGCTGTTCACAGTAAAGAGAACACTTTTGAAGCATTAGTTACTTTATTTCTTTCAGCCATTTTTAACCAATAACCTCTTTTTAAAATAAATATGGCCATGTACATATTAAACACAGTGTGTATATTCTACCGCACTCTGAAGTTAAAGTCTAAGGCTAAAGTACTGTATATTTATTGACTATTATTCCAGATAAAAGGACATTCAAAAGCGCTCAGTTTGCCGTGAATGGCCAATAAAATGCAGGCAACCACGGCGTGGATAGAAACACTCCAACTTACAAAATAAAAGCTCTTGGCAAGGGGGTTGTGCTGTTAAACTGAATGCATTATATCCCTGTGCGTCTGAAGTGTGAGGTAGAAAAGACATACAGTGCCGATCAATGATTTACAAAAACCACGCTGTTCTGTATACGTACTTCAGACATTTTACAGGAAAGGTTTACAAACAAAAATCAAAGTGAATATAACAAAGTGTATCGGTTCAGTAAATTGTATGTTTGAGAAACACGTGGAGTCCATACATACAAAAACATAAAATAATGTCTTACAAAAACAAACATTACTAAACCCAAAGAATTCATACAAACTGTTACAAGTAACAAATATTTCCATATGCTCTAATGACTCCCGTAGTACTTCCCATCTAGACGACTGTGCAACGTATCGTAAAATGATACAAAAGTACAAACATGCTGAGACAAACCGAGGAGTGGATGGCCAAACGTACTAACGCGTAGATAAGAAAGTTATATTGTGAAACAATTTCGTCAGAGATATTTTACCAGTCCATGCTCTATTGCAAGAGACTTATGAAATACTTCAAAACCACTGTCGGCAATGACAATGAGAAGAGTGCTCGGCAATAGTGACTATAATGCTTAATGCAAGAACATTACAGATGTAATTGTATGTAAGCAAATGGAATTTTAAGAGGAGACTTAACTTCGCGAAGGTATATTTATAGAACTATTACTGGTCTTACGTAACATTTCCAGATGAGAGTAAATTCAAGGTTTTCGGTCATAACAGTCCGCCAAAAGCGTGGAGAAAATCCAATAAAGAGATACATCCCCACCATGCTCGTCCTACCGTCAAGCATGGTGTGGGTTACTTATGGTGTGAGGGTGCATGAGTGCATGTAGCATAGGTGAACTGACGTTTATAGATTGACAATTGGATGAATAAATATATATTGATATTTTTAAACATAATTTGCGACATAACGCTATACAACTTGATGTAGTAACGCAAATCTTACCAGCATTTACTAAGCATAAACCCTGTGCAACACGAATATGACTGCTGTATAATTGTCCTCGTGTAATAGAAACTGCACCCCAACCCTCAAACTTAAATTCGATAGAACATATTTGGGCATACGTAAACGTAAAGCTACGAAAACATCATATTTTTAGCACGTGGCGGGACTTGAAGGAGAAAAACCTTCATGAGTAGAACAATATCCCTCCCAGTGTCATACAAATGGTAGTAAAGTCAATTCCAAGCGCGTTTGAGAAACGTTCTGAAGCAAAAGTGAGGATATGCTAAATATTAAATGGAGAATTAATTTTGTTTATATTGATGCACGACTTCGTACGAAGGTGTATGGACATTTCCGATTCGGAAAACATGCATTTATTTACATTTATGTAATAAAGTGTTTTATTTCTTTTATAAGGAATGTATTTTATTTGTTGTATTTTATGAACTGGAATACAAAATACAGCTGGACGCATACGTGTGTGCCAATAAAATTGCTTATTATACAGACGTCGTGAAAGGAACATGAGGTGTGAATATTTGTGATTGTCACTGTGTATACACATTAGGGCTTTAATAATCCTAATTTCACCAATTATACTAAACCGAAAAGAAATGGTATACAATTCACAGCTACATATTTTCAAAAAATAATTATAATACATAGTATATTTTCCCTCCTGACGTCAAAGTTCACTTGGTAGAGCTGTTGGTAAGGTAATGGTCTGTAAGCTGGATGATTTATGTTCAAATCCTGGACACCACAACATGTTTGCTACTTTGGTATTGAAATTATGCAAAATTCCAAAATACAAACAGCGATTGTAGGAAATATGTTTATTTCTTATGACGTCCTTAAATTCAATATAAACAATATTTAATTCGCTGCACAAAGTTGGTTTTAATGTATTCAATCAGTGAAATTGTTTCACCGAAACAATAAGTGGTTTTCCACCAATTATAAGTGGATATACTTTCACTGGTTCGAGCAGTTTGATTTCATGCGAATCAGTGGCTTTCCACTTATACGAATTAAAAGTGTACCTATATGTATGTTGCCACATTCTTTAAAGAATTGTAGCCTAAGCATTATTCAATGCTGTATTTAAAAACATGTGGTCAGTTTCCACATTCTTATAAGAACATCATGATTACAAGTAAATAATTTCAGCAAGCATGACGGACAATATAAATCACTGTATTCACATAAAAAAATGTATTATGTAAGTAAAGATTGCCATTTTAAGTTTCGGGAATAACGAGTTTCTAACGATTTATATGCATTGTACACAGTATTATTTAATTCCAATGCATAACATGTTTGTGGCGAGTGCTTTTACGTAACGTTGGCTAAATATGCAGAACTGAGAAGCATCTTGAAGATGAAGGCAGCATCAGAAGATGAATAAAGTGTCATCAGGAAGCAGAACCGTATGTATGGAAATCCGTGTATTACTTTTATAAGTGATGCAAGCTTGCCTAAGCGTTCATACGGGTATTCACACAGTACTCCTTCTAGAGTTTTAAGCTTGACAGAGTAAATGAAGATAATAAACAATTTTATGACATTTAAATGTTAATTCTAGTTTAGTTTCGAATTTTTTCTTGATAGTGTCGTGTATTTGTCTTTAGTTTAAATGTTTGAAAGTCATTACTTGGTTTAAAAGTTTTTCTCTAAATTATATATTTACATACTTTTATAACGATGCGTAAGTGCACTAAGTTCCTATATACGAAAATGAAAAGCAGTACCGAGTTTTAGATCAGAGTAGGTTAATTTGGAGTAAAATAAACCTTACTACAACGAACATCACTGTAGATTGTATTTTGATTTTCTTCAAATGGATAAAACAAATATTCTATGTATTATTTTAATTCTTCTTCTGTACTGATATCTGTGTTGCGATTTGGCATTTTGTAGAAACTTGTAATGAAACTCATAATTCTCACATATTTCAGCTGATTCAGTGATATTATGTATTAATCGAAATGATATATTCACAACTAAAAGACCGTGTTCATGTGTGTGTTCGAGATTCAGGTGCAAAGCTGTGGGACTGGCTGGTGCGCTTACCACTAATCCACCACAGCCTCTTCTTGAACCACCACAGAAAGAGCAGATAATATGTTAATAAAATATATTTCGATTTCGAAAATTACCTTGAATAAAATTATTTATTTAAATTTCTGAATCTTTATATAGTTGGAAAATATTTTTCATATTAACCACTGAAATAATAATGCAAATTAGTATTGTAAACCCTTTTCGTTCCAGACCAAAAACATTGTAACATTAAACTTTAAAATTTTAAACTTAAAATCGTAATGATTTGTTATAAAAGGAAATTAATTAGAAAAGCTTAATTGTAATTTCAATTGTTAATTTTAAAATACATTTTTCAATAGGCCTAAGACAAATTTAAGCACCAGCAAAAAGAACACATTATATCCTGCAGTTTTATGTTAATTATACTAGTAGCCAAAAGTAATGATAACTATTATTTTTATAGACCATGACATAACACATGTTAAACTGAGGGCTACATTTAACATCTGACAAAAGCGTGATGTAAAACTGCACAGTATTTTGTACGGTCAAGAAGTACCACAAACTGTCAACAAAGTGTTTGCGATAAACGTACATGACGTAAACGTGCATATTGAGTAATCAACAATTAAAAATTAATGCTGGCGACATACCGAGAAACACTTTCACAAAATTTTACTGCGTATAAATTTCCTAAATAAGATTTTATATGTATTTCGCTCAAAAGTGATATCTACTTACCAAATGTAGGTTAAAAGCAAACTATTCAACTATAGCTAAACTTACAGTTATGTGCAGCTCTACTGATCCTTTATATTCGTTATTTGTCTATACCTTCTGAAATGAAATTAATTTATCTAACCCTAGTCATAGATGGATCTCACCATCTACAATTTTCGGCAATATTCTGTATATTCGTAGTAAAATTTACGCATTGGGGGATGTAATATTTAATCCTGTAATTTCTTGTCTTGTTCTATACCTCCCACAAATAGGTCTGCATTCAAGAATACGATGAAATCGTAGTATTTCCTGCCTGCAGTTCGAAAGTAACCCTGTATCTGGAAGTCAGCCTAACAGTCTTTTTTCTAGCTCAATTACAGTTTCCGTTTTTTTGCTACTGCAAGGCAAATGTAATAATCCCATTGACTAGTGACAAATTAGAAAATTTATTCACCGATTTTTGAAAACACCAGATTTCCCAAAGTCTGTCATCTCCTACAATCCCACAAGTACTTGCTACTGCTAAATTTGTCTGGAATAAAAGCGACTGTTGTAGAGGGTAGGTTTTTTTCGTTTGATTACATTCCTGAAAGTTGGCGCTGTTAGCCTGTACAAACGCGATGTTGTACATGATTCATTGTCTATATAATTTGTCTATAACTGAGCACGATTGCGTTCCGGTATCGGCTGGCCGGAGTTTGTCGGCTAGCTTTTTCAGGCCCAATTCTGGCCCGTATTTTCCGTGTTTTCTGGGGAGCAATTCCATAACATAAAATCGAATAAAAAGTGTTAGGTAACAATTTTTGATAGTTTAAATTATTAATTTCGCTTTCTGTTTTTCTAATGCATCGAAGTGTAAAAATGAGCATATTGGTAAAATATATATATATATTTTTCTTACAATTTCAGTGTTTCACTTGACCGACGCATGAATAAAGTGATGGGACACATGGCAATGTTAATATTACATAAGGCGGAAGAATACACGACGTGCATACAAGTAGGTCTTAAGTATAGCATTCAGAAATGTTCATTTTACCGTGAATAGCCTATACCACCAAAATGCTGCAATACACTATAAATCTGAATCAGGGAGAATGTCACTGTTACAATCAGTCAGCAGTACCTGGTTGATTTAACAGTCTCTTCAGTAAATTTAACTGATGTATCAGTGAAATCATGCCAGATTTATGTCATGTATTGATTCAGTGACTTTTACACTGATTCATGTCTTTTTTTCACTGTTTTTTTTTGGGTTTGTTTTTTGACTGATGGATCAGTTAAACAACGTGTAAAAATGGCAGTCAAACAACGTTTAAAAATGCCCATTTAACAATGTGTGTCAAGTGAAATAACAACGAATAAACTAATAAACCCAACACAAAGTACTGTTTAAAATGTGTTTCTTCTTTCAAAACACCTTTTTACGAGATAATATTGACATTCAGCCTTTCATTACGTTTTAACGTCTTTCATTTCGTTTACATGTAATCACCACAGCGCTCTGTTTGAAGATTTAAACTGCATATAATGTGGCGAAGAGAGTGCACTCATACGTAGCATTCGTTTTAACAATAGTAACAGTACCAATAAAACCACATACGAAAAGTAAGGTCATACAATTGAAATCTTCACGATTTCGATAAGAAGTAAAAGACATATATCTTGCTCTCATTTTTATCTTAACCTGGCAACACAGATGCTAAGGTAATGCCCTAAAAGCGAAATTGAAATGGTGTATGTGTTCAATGTCGGCCACCTCCGATATTGTTTTTACTTCTTGAAACTACGGTAAATCGCGCAATATAAATACTAAACTATCGTAAGTATCTTTATTTCACGTGTTTTTTTTATTTTGACTAAATTCAATCAAATCAATATTTAATTCGCCACTGCATTCGGCCGTCACTTATTCACCCAGTGAAATTGTTTCACGTCAGTACTTCAATAAGTGAAAATCTTTCACTGGAACTATCAATGGTTATCCACTGTTTTAAGTGAAGCCATTTGCACTTATTCTAGTGGTTGAATTTCATTGTGAATCAATGGTTTACCACTGATCCTAATTTTGAGTGTAGCGCTGGGCTCAAAGTGAAGGCTTGGCAAAAAGATGTAATCAAGGCCACATCTTCCTGTTCAATTTCAGTTCCAGTTTTAAGCCACAGCAAGGCAAATTTGTGTGGGGAATATTTTATACACTCTAGGAACAAACTATTATAATTGCACTTTACAGGTGTAAATGTAGTATATCATACAAACATGTAGATACATTACCATCATAAGTAAAACGTTCGATATTCGGCTATACTACTAGGTTCCTATGCCCAGTTTCTCAGTGCTCTTTGTTAATAGTTTTATTGTTCTTGGTGTTACTTGTTTTCCAAACTGTTCTTGCTTATTCGCGTATAATGCAGGAGACTTAACTTGTGCATCTTCTTGATCATTTTTGATTATCATCATAGATGTTTCCCACCAGACATCCATAATCTCATTTTCGTTTCCTCTTGTCTCCATTTTGTCACTAGGAGCAATTAGGATTGCATATTACTATACTTTCAGAGGACCTCTTTCTATTGAAATATGTTTCCAGTGTCTATGTAATGTGTATGTGAAATCAGCTGTGTTTTACAAAGTTTGAGAATTTTGATTAAATGATTAGACAACTATTCACTATATCGTATCAATTTACATCTCATTTCGTAGAGAATTGTAAGGGAATCCAAGAAGTTATCGGTCATGAAATTGGATAATGATTCGCGAGATATGAGTGGCTTAATTACATAGTACATAAATTCAAAGTGAATAAATCCACTTGCTGTGTTGCCCTGTCGGCCAGATTTTGTGGGTGGCCTAATATTGATCGGTTTATTAAAGCTTTCCATTCTCTAAAGCGCTAGATTTCTCGACTTTGTACAAGAATGTTTGGAATTTCAGGGTATTATTTGTTTTTACAATGCAATGAAACAATGGTTTGTCTCGTTTCCCCAGTAGTTTATTTCCCTTTGCGATCTTTTATCGTTCTGTAGCCAGCTAATCACACCATTCAACACGTTTGAAGTGCATTATGCAGCTGTATGCAGCAGAATATATCAGTGAGTTAATCTGTCCGTTTCTCTATTCAAAACAAAACCAAATTAATTAAAATTATAACTCAATAGGCATTGTCAGCATAATATTCTCATCGCATTTGTTTTACAAGTTAGCACACTTCTAAAAGAAAACAAGTCAATTCCATCGATACTAAACACTTGCAATGAAAATCTATTATATATAATCAATAAATATATATGGCACATCTAAATCTTGTATGTTATACATTTAAGTATGATGTCGAATAAATAGGAAAATTAAAATCGGCTGATAAACACAGTTTTTCGAATTTGTAAACACTGTGCCTATAAAACAAATATGGTCACCGGCTTGCGGAAATAATTGGTGGGTCACGACCATGGCTACCTTTCAAGGTTAAGAATATTAAAAATGGCAGTTGTAGTTGAGTTGAGAGATCTGGACGGCTCTTAAAATCGAGTTCTTGAGAAACTATGAGGGCGAAATGACGTTAGAATTGAGCAGCGTCGGAACACAAGAGCGGGGGACATGGGAGATCCCCGAGAAAACCAACCGGCACGATTCCCACAAACGAAACTCTGAAGTTACCCAGCCGGGGATTGAACCCGGTTCACCTAGATGGGAGGCGAGAAGTCTAACCGCTTAGCCCCCACGGTCATTGTATAGAGGAATTGATCGAATATGAGCCGTGGTCAATTAACTCCACGATCAAAATTCCGGAATCTTGCACCAGAACTTATCACATATTTGCATGATTCTGTGAATATTAGCTGGCCTTTCATACTCAGATTAAAAATGTTGGAACGGGACAAAATTAAGTAGTACGAAATACATTTCGAGGTACAGATCTTTAGCGTTTCCTCTTTACTGAACTGGAAATGAAAAATGAAACACTATGTTAGTTCAAGGCAAGGACAAACATATATTGGAATTTTCCACTTCGAATTATAAATGTTGGTCTAGAATGAAACAAGGAAGTACGAGATACAGTTAAATCATATTTACGCTTCAATGAACTAGAAAAGAAACTGTGAACATAATTTTAGTTCATGGTAGGCGGTGAACACGTATTGGAATTGTCTACCTTGAAACGAAAATGTCTGACTATATTAACATAAGGAAGTACGAGATATAGTTCGAGATAATGTTCCTTCATATTTCCTCTGCAGTGAACTGAAAATGAAATCGCATATTTTATTAAAATTCAGGGCAATTCGTGGACTTGAATTAGAACTTTATTCGTCAGACTGAAAATACCAGACTGAGTGAAGTCGAGCTGTAAAGAAAAACAGTTCGAGAAATAGTTCAATGTTATTTTAATTCACCTGGAATAAAATACAGAATTGGACAAATAAATATCAGTTCAGGCCGGACTTGAACTTGAACCGGAATGATATTATATTGTCAGTCCTTAAGCCACCAGCTGTCTGCTAATAGCAACGTGTGCATGGTTGCCGAACTTGCCGAAGAAATGACATTTCCCCGTCACACAATAACATTAGGTTTCTCGATTTCGACCTTGAATTTCATTCCTAATGGTTATATTATTTTGTTTCGTTGTAATACAAAATGTTACAGTATCATGTGATGTATTTTATTTGTATGCATATGTTTGCATCCATATAAAGAAACACATATAACAAACAAAGATAGTGTGGCGTGTATGGTTCTGATGCCTTCTGTTTCGGGTTCGAAACCACCTCGCACTTTTAGTTTGTATGTCAATGCGATCATTATTCCACGTTGTGTACCATTCGTTTTTTGTTTCACGTTTTTTACGTGAGTGTATATTTGGCCCTGAAAAGGGCCGATGTTGTAACCTCATTAAAAGGACCAGTATCCCTCATTCTCAACCACCTGCCGCAGTCTTCGTGGTAGAGAGGCGACCAGAGCAGTAGCATAGCGTTCGCTACTAGCTACTTAATCCCAGCATCCGCTACTATCTCTCAGAGAGCATCTTTATTTGCTGGCTGTGGATCAGAGCATTTTGCTGCCATCGTGCGCTTCGTCTCCGACCAAACATTCTCAATTGGATTCAAGTCGGCAGTGTAAGGTGGCCAATATACGAGTTCTATTTGTTTTGCCTTGCGAACCATTCCTGAACCGTCTGAGAAGTGTGTATCGGAGAATGGTCGTGCTGAAAGCGCAGCACACCATTGGTATACTAAACTATCACTGAGGGAATGATAATATTCTCTAGAATATGCTAATACTACCCGGCATTGAGGCCACATGTGCTCGGACCTCGATCATCAGTTCTGTGCAACACGCCTATCCTGCGTGCACTCATCCATCCCCAACACGCAATGGATGCATGACCATAGTGTGAGCACTCGGCCACATACTCCAGATTGTGTCGGGTACCACGAGATCTAAAGACACACAGCCGAGGTTAACACACACTCGTCGGAGAATACAACATCTGATCAGTCACGGTCAATGTTTTCATCGGCAATCGCGAGTCGATAAATCCTGTTCTCATCAGAGAGCCTTTGTTTCCTTGAAGCACGCCGGGATCTCAGTCCCGCCGCCGTCTAGCACCCAAGAATGGTACTCGAGATACCAGGAAAGTGTGTGGCATATTTTAGCTGACTGGTGCTCCTGAAAGGGGTCAATTTTGCCTCGGTAATAATATGATTGTCCTCGGCTGCAGTCGACACCCTCCATGAACCCGTTCCTCCGTGACGCATCACGTCACCCATGTCCCGAAACTGTCATACCCATGGACTCGCAGTGCTCTCTGGAACACCAACCGTAACATCGGCCTGCTTCAGCGGCTGATAAACCTGCCACCTCAATAAGGCCTAAGACTCTCTTCCGAACCGATTGGCTATGGTGATAAATCAATATAGAATGACGTTTCACTTCCTTGAACCTTCTGGCTCTGGCGAGACATCGCTACACAATATGTGTATTAAATCGGTTGTATACGCCTGTGACGCATGCTCAGAGTCGAATGGCGAACCAAGGTTTGCAAAATGTGTGTGTTGTCAGAGGACATATGTTTGAAAAGGGAGGAGACCATAAGGGGTGTCCGAAAATGCAATAAGGTTCTCAACTGATCACGTGACGAAGTTCAGGACTAAAAATACATGGGCAATCAGGAAGAATCTCTATGGCATTGGAGAGGCACGCTAAATACTCAAACCGACCGTCAAATCATCTGATGCTCTTTACTCTCAATACCTGTCTCAGGACCGTGCAAACACAGATGTGTATAAAACACGAATATGAACAGTAAAACACAGACATGTTATTTTGTGTGAGAGTTACCTTTTTGTTTGTCAATACATTAACTTGTATTATATTTTGATTGATTATATGATACACCAACAAGACTGCTGATAAATTTAGTATTATTTGCAAAGGACCAAAAATAAACGAAGAAATAGATTTCGTACAGATAATATCGACTGCCTTCTTGGCCCCTGCGACCCTTCTAATCGTCGGGGATCAGGCCTATATATATATATAAGTATACATAGGTTATACTTGTACCTGCGAAGTACTTACATCCAACTGTGCTTAGGTACAATTAAACATAGCGTATACTCGGCTCTTCAAAACTTTTCATTGTTGGGGTTGAAGCCCGTGTTTGAATTTCACAACTTTATCTTACATGTTATGGAAATTACAGCCCACTGGACTTATAAGTATATGTATGGTTATACTCGGCCCTTCGACAATTCTTGTCGTCGGGGGTTATGCCTGTGTTTGAATTTGACAACTATATCTTACATGTTATGGGAATTACAGCTACCTATGCTTATAAGTAGACATACAAATATACTTGGCCCGGCGACCCTTCTCGTGTGGATGATACCTATCTTATGAATTTGGCAACTATATCTTATGAATTTTGGAAATGATTGCCGACTATACTTATAAGTAGACATAGTGTATACTTGCCCCTGTGACCCTTCTCGTCTTCGAGGATGATGCCTGCATTATGGATTTAGCAACTATATCTTATGTGTAGGGATAGGAAAATTTCGCGAATTCACTTCGGGACAAGATAAATGTCAAACACATATACAGTGAAGTCACCTTCGGAATTGGATCACAGTTTGCTAGACCCACCCTGCATGCCTCTGAACCAATAGCAGACTCATAAGGAAACACCTTGCGAATCCAATAACTACCAGGTGCGGGGCAACAGCCAATGGACACACAGCTGAGGCCCCAGTAAGCAGAGGACTGAGGAGTCTAGCCTATGGGTCACTGAACTCGCGAAATTTTCCTATTCCTACTTATGTGGTTCGGATATTACATCCATATATGGTTATAAGTAGACATTGTGTTGTTCCTTGTTGTCGTGGGTGATGTCTATGCTATGCATTTGGCAATCATATCTTACAGATTTCGAAAATTACAGCCCTTTATGTTTATGCTTATCAGTAGACATAGGGTATACTAGTACCTGCGAACCTTCTCGTCGTTGTGGATTGTGCCTATGTTATGAATTAAGAAACTATAACTTACATAGTTTGGTACTTACTGCCAACTATGCTTATAATTAAACAAAGTATATATATACTCAGCCCTTCGACACTTCTCATTGTCGGGGTTGAAGCCTGTGTTAGAATTTCACAACTATCTCTTCCATGTTATGGAAATTACATCCCACAGGGCTTATAAGTAGACATATGGTTATACTCGTGCCTTCGAAAATTCTTGTTGTCTGGGGTGATACCTGTGTTTGAATTTGAAAACTATATCTTACATTTTATGGGAATTACAGGCACCAATGCTTATTAGTAGATGTGATTATACTTGGCCCTGTGACTCTTCTTGTCGGCGTGAATGATGCCTATGTTATGAATTTGGCGACCTTGTCTTACAGAGTTTAGAAATTACAGCTGTCGATGTTTATAAGTATATGTAGGGTATACTTGACCATGTGACCCTTCTTGTCGTCGTCGGTGATTCCTATGTTATGAATTTGGCAACTATATCTTGCATGGTTCCAAAATAAAAGCCAACTATGTTTATAAGTAGACATGAGATGTACATGGCCCTGCGATACTTCTCATTGTCGGTGGGGGTGGGGGATGCCTGTGTTACGAATTTGACAACTATATCTTACATGATTCCGATATTACAGCCAACTATACTTATAAGTAAACGTAGGGTATACTTGACCCTGCGATCCTGCTTCTCATCGTGGATGTTATCTATGTAATGAATTTAGCAACTATATCATATGTGGTTTGGAAATTACAGCCAACTATGCTTGTAAGTAGACATGGGGTATACGTGGCCATACAACCCTTTCTCATCGTCGGAGGTGTGGCCTGTGTTATGAATTTGACAGTTATATTTTATGTGGTTCGGAAATTACAGTCAACTATGCTTATATGTGCACTTACATCTGGCGAGCGTGTAAGCCAATGCTGTTATTTGGCACCACATTACGATGCTAGGTCGACAGATCCCAAAAGGAATGACAGAGCATGAGCCTCGGCATCTACTTGGACTCAAGGTGAAAGGGTCCCAACACTCTGGCATTGGATTGATAGAGAAGATGGCCACCACCAGCATGAAGGAAAATGGTTAATTTTTGAGGGAAAATGGGAAAAACGGGAAATTTTTCCTGCATGACATCATCAAAGATGGCGGTTTCCTAGTTCCCTTGTCTGCAGCTCCAATCCCCTCTTAGATTGCTCGTTTGTATACTACTATTAAGTCATATCGTTCGTACATTTACTTGAAGAAATGCATCAAAATTCAGTACTTATGGTTATTACATTAGAAATATATTTATACACCGCTTTTGGCGTTTCCATTACTGTCACTGACGCCAAATAGCTTGAAAAATTTCTGAGAGATGCTATTATAAGCATTATATTTGAGGTAGCGCTTGTATTCCAAAATGGCTACCAATATAGGCTTATCTACTGGTACTGGCAAACTTCTGTGCACGCGAGTCTCCTCTCACTCCCTAGACTACGGCTAGGCAAGGTCCGGTATCTAGCTGAGCTGCAAGACTGCGTCCCGGCAGTATTAGCATCGACATAAAAACATTCGGTATTTTTTTTTTGTAACAGTAAATGCGAAACCGGACACATGGAGACTGTTTACTGGCGACAACAGGTAGCAGTTCACTTGTGACAGTGTGTGCTGGAGGATTTCTTTACTTTCTGCGTGTAATGTTCGATGGAATTCATTTCCTTTTCTATTATTGAGTTCAATTTTCCTGTTCAAATATTAAATAGTATCGAATTAAAATCACGTTAGATAAAAGTAACAACGATGAAGATTAAATACTTTCTGTGGTTTGATGCATCAACAGATTACTTGTTCCTTTTCCACATTTTCATCATATATTTCACCATTAAAATGGGGGTGAGTGGAGGATATAAATATTTGATCTGAACGTTTACAGAGCGGCGTAAGAAATATCTCAACGGGAATGCATTACTCAAGACACCATTTGTTCACAAAATTTGCAAACATTTAGGGGCTTGAGATGGCATAATGCTAAACCAACTTGAAAACATTTTACAGCATAGCAGTTCCACTTCTAAAAAAAATCCAAAAATCATGCAAATAGTAACACACAAATTTGTACAGAGCTGTCATCAATCTAGCCAATGACGAATGTAATTTCGTAACACATCCATTGTTGTTGGCACGATATTTTTGATGACATAGAATTCTTGAATTGTGTTTCTTGTCGAAATCATCAATCCCAATACGTGGCAGCGAATAAATTTATTCTAATAATGAATAATAAATGTAAAACATTCAAAATTATAATAATGTTCTATTAAATGATAAAGGAATATTTAGTACAGTCACTGCTAGACGAAAACACAACATATAACTGAGAAAAGATTAAAGATAAATTTTTATTTTCAATTTTTTATTCCAAAGAAAAGAGTGATGTATGAATAAACTATACATATTTTAAAATAATGTTTAAAACTTTGCCTGCAGTTTCTGCATTTAATTTAGCGCAACTATAGGCAAGCGAATATCAACCAAAGTGGCAGTGAATTATAGGTACAATGTGGAAAATTTGATTAATATATTACTTAAATTGTATCTTAGAAATTACCTCCAATGAAATAAGCTGCTTTTCGTTCACTTAAAATAAGTTCTTATAATCACTGACAGACTTGCGGTTGACCTATTGACTGCCCCCTGTGGCGCAGTCAGTCGAGTGTTGAGCATGTGTGATTCCGGTTTCGAAACCCAGATAGAGCATGGGTGTGATTTATGCTTGACCGCAAGAGTAAACCTTTCTTGGGAAATGTCACTTCCAATAGGAGAACTACGGGAAAAAAGTTATCACGGAATAAAAACTTTAGTGCTGTAAATCTGGAAATGTGTGTGCATTTTATGGTACTTTTACAAGTAAAACCTTGAAAACTAGTAACCAAAATAATACTCTGTTTTTCTTGTAATGAATACATTAACCTACTATGTGGGCTTGCAATATAAGGATATTTAACATTACAGTCCAACTTGTATTTCAGTCACAGTTGTAAATTGAGAATCTAAATTAATATATAACATACTTTCAAACATAAATTTATTTATACCACAAATATAACACAAAGATTATATTTTATATTATATTAAAATAAATGCATTACAATTAGAAATCATCCCTACAACCTCTTGAATAAATACGCATAGCCTTAACTTCAACAACAACAAACTAATTTACTAATCTATTTGTCTAATAATTTGACAGGCATATAATTTTAATCTGTTAATGTTTTAATTTTTAATGCTTTTCAAATACGATTACTCATTTGCACATGCTTTGTTTCATAATCAAGAATATTTTATCTTAATGAACATTGCATTTGGAATAACATTTACTGGCATAAATTATAGACAGACATTTATTATGGTCTATTAAGTTAGTACAAATAACTGTATCATAAATGCTACAGCAATATTTTTATATTGGTTACACCGTCTGCTGAAGTCAGCATTATTTGGAAAAACATCTGTACAGGTGGCATTAATTTTGCACATGAATCGGAGTTCTGGAAACAATACATACACCGACAAGATAATTAACACATTTTTATATAAACTCTAAATGTTTTCTGTGATATTCGTGAACTTTTTAATTTGAACACCCAGGCGTATGTAGACCACAATTTCACAAAAACTACCATTTAGCATGGCAAGAATGGTTACACGCAGATTAATTGGGTGGAATTTGTGAAGTAGATGAACATTATGCTGTAAATTGTAACTTTATTGTTTTATTTCTTGTTTTATAAACACTGTGTGTAGGCTATGCATTGTTTATAGTGCAGGTCAGTCTACTATGATAAAAAAAAAACACTCATTCTCGCGACTTTGTGCAAATAAAGATATAAAACCTTTTCTATAGTTTCACAAGAAAAGCACTGGCCCTAAATTGTTGTTTTGTTATACTTTGATAAACAGTACATATAATTTCTTCATGCGAAATTGCACCGAGTGTTAAAAACTAAGTAGTATTCCAGTTATTTTTTTTATGATATGTGATTTTATATAAATATCATGGTCAAGTGCAATTTTGTAACAATGAGGATAAATTTCCTGTATCTCTCCGAACGTCCTTCGTCATCCATTGCCTTACATATACCTGAGCCCGCCGTAACTGATGTTTGTGGAATAACGCATAGTACGGCCAGACCTGCGTGCGCATCTCTTCCTCCCCCCCCCCCCCCTGGTGCGGTTAACATGCTCCTCGCGCTCATACGTGCACAGGCGGTTGCCGGTTACAGTAGTTTATACGAAACCTACGTAAGGATTTTATTTGGCAGCGTTGAAATTGGCCCGGTTAAATAGGACGTGGTTTTTCATGCAGACAGCAGCTAGTTGCAAGAGAAACATTCTTGTAGTGCGCATACAATAATTGCATTTGCAACATGCACCGATTGTTTCATTAATGTTCATTGGCTTTATTTGCTGATGAATATAAGCATATATTCCGGTAAAGTGTGATATTCGGTTTTCGTAAACGCGTACAACAGCAGGAAATTCATTTCTGCGTATCGATGATAAAAGACAAATGTTATAACTGCTTAACATCTCGCATAGAATAGGGTTTATTTTAATTATTAACAAAGGGATTATGCATTTCTCTTTTACAGTTATTTGTAATTATAGTCATTTCACATACGTTTACTGTTTCATTGTTTGAAACATCGAATGTCGTGTACATGCCTGGAGACAAGCTATATTGCACAACACTGTAGCTCAGCTCACCTTTATGATTGGTTTCCTTTTCGCTAAGCGTTACCTGTTTACACGACTCGCGAACGTTTAGTGTGGAGCTCATGTGAGGTAATCCTGCTAAAATATTTCAGGACCAGCTATGCTGCACAACACTGTCGCTTAGCACGCATTTATGACTGGTTTTCTTTCCGCTGTCTTCTTGCACGACTCACGAACATTCATGTGAGGTAATTCTGCAAAAAATATCTCAGGACAAGCTATGTTGCACAACTCTGTAGCTCAGCTCGCTCTTATAATTGATAGTTTATTCCCCTCAGTGTTAACTGTTTGCGCGTGAGACACGGACTTCCAGTGTGGAGTTTATGTGAGATATAATGTTTTTCATTAACTTTATAAATCGTAGGACGAGTTGCTTCATCCCAATTAAATGCGTTATATTCACTTGGAGAAGCCAATGTCAGAATGATGACCCAATAGAAGCTAAAGATATTCTTGGCGCAGTTAAGTCGCTGAACGATTGGCCGGATAGTTCTGTGGCTGGTTGCCTAAGAGCCAAGGCGATACATCTTGTCGAAAGCCGAAGATTGCTGAAGGGGACTTTAACTTTTTCCATCGCTCATTTATTCTGACGTAAAGTGTACTTCCGTGTCTTTCGTACCAGCAAAGTTATTTCCAATTACATAATCTTTGAAAATGACCTTGAATGCTTAATTTTTCAGGTAGAATCCATTCGATGTGGTATTACCAATAGTTAGTACAGGACGTTTCTTAGCTGCAGGAACTCTACATTTACAGTTGTTGATATAACAAGTAGTTCTATCGTGCTTGCTCGCACCATGGCTGTAGGCAAATATCTTGTTGCAGTAGCAGCAACGAAGCCTTGGCGAAGTCGCCGATGGCGCTGCTATATGTGGCCCACCAGAAGATGTCGATGGCGCTTTCAACGTCATGTCTGATGTCGCCGATGGCTGCAATGCTGTGGGTGACCCACCTGAAGAAGTCGCTGGTGATGTCAGCGTCATGCCTGAAGAAGTCGATGGCACTGCTGGTACCACTCCCGAAAAAATCTATGGCACTGCCGTAGCTAACATTAGCTCTGGAGTACCCGAAGACATCGCATATGCAGAATAAGACTTTGATGCGAAGAGGCACATGCTAACCAAGACGATCCACCTTTCACGGGAGCTGCTGTGAATCTAAGATTCTCAGCTGACCTCCCTGCTGCTTATATACGAGTATGCAAGTCCTATGATGTCATATTGACGTTGAACCAATCGTATTGCGAACACCAATCAGCCAATCAGCAACCAGCTAATCACCAAGTTGTAATCGAACTGCCATGTTGGCCCTGAAGGGGCTAATTGCAATTGTGTGTTTAGTAGTAAACACTGTAGTCCCTTGCTCCACCACCACCATAAACCTTGAGGCGCTTACGAAAAGTCACCCGGTTAACTCGATCAGGTTAAAACTTTTATTCGGTGCGTTTGAAAGTGACCGAGTTAAAGTTAACTCGCGTTCGGAAAGTCACCTGGGTTAACTCGATCCTCGACTCGATTAACTCTGGGCTAACCCTGCTTGACAGCAGGGTAAACTTGGTCTAGCAGACGACAAACTTGAAATGGCGCGTAAATATGTGAACATTGCAGCAACAAAAATAAACAAGTAAACGAAAATAAGTTTTGAAATCTGGAAACGATCAAAATATGTAAAATTACAAATGTTTAGCTGATTTTGCCAATCATTGTAGCCTGGATATAAAATTTTATACTTAATTGAGACTGAATACAAAGGTATTGTATTATCGCAGTGCCTACTGCTTAATTCAATGTCTTTTTTTTATGTTGTTTGTTCATAACATCGGTAATTTAACAAATACTCTTCATAGTCATCATAATCGTCATCTAGCACAGCATTTATTAACTGCACTAAATATTCTTTGAGTTCCCACCGTCTCAAAACCAGAGTTACTCTAAACGTTCAAAACAACCTGGTTAAACGCAAGTGGTCGAGTAAACCTGGTCACAAGTTAACCCAGGCAACTTTACCCGGTTACTTTTCGTAAGCGCCTCTTGTAGTACTAGTGGACGCGTTAGAGAACGGGCGATAAAGGTTTATCGAAGGGGTGGGGGGTTAAGAGAAGAAAAAAGGCATTAATTCTAGGTTTCTAGTGACATCTATCGGCAGATCTCGATGTCGATCTCGACAGTCAGCTTCCTGCCGATCGAGACAAGCCGTTTGAAACGATCGGGAGCAAAACGTGCCCAAATAGCTATTCTAAGCGCACTAACGGTTCGAGACCTCCCTACCTCGGCAATCCTCCGATTTTACCGACCACCCAACCACAGCTCGCTTCCCCTCCCTGCTGGTGTTAAGGCAGGCAACGTGACGAATGCAAACACACGCTGTGCCTGCAACAATGTATGATTAAAGTAAAGCTATTCTTATAAACTGTGCGTTTTAAGTGGTCAGTTAACGCATAAAAGTGCACATAAATATATCTATTATTTATAAATTGTCTTATTTAAAACAAATACTGTTCCATTTATTAAAGCGTAACGCGGGATATTTAGAGTGAAATTTCTCGATATGGCTACAATCTCATCGTAGACGCCTGACGAGGAAAATGGCAACACGGTCAATGGTTACTTGTTATACACACCGGTTGGCTGTTGAAAACATTACTCGTTTTAAAGGAACATACTCTTTTAAGTATAAAAACGACTGTTGAAAGATGAGATAATTGGTTACATAGTGTTCCCTCTTCCCTCTAACAGTCCTTTTAAATAACGTTCACTGTGATGTATGTAACGAAATGTATAAAGATGATACGAAAAATGTCATTTTAATAAATACAACTGTAAAGTTAGGTTGGAAAATTACGTTAGGCCTAAACAACAAATCGTACATAATACAGTGTGCAATTGATTTGTTGTAGGAATGCAGGAATTCCCGTAACTAGTGAAGTGACGTGTGTCTAACACAAAAACTGTAACCTATATAGTTATTTTTTAATTTTACTAGTGCACGTAACTATGAGGAGATTTGGGTGGTGGGGGGCGGGGGCGCTAGTTTATAACGTCTTTTATGGGACGACATTATTTTTATGCTCTTACTAGTGTGTGGAATTTTGAGTAACATATTGTTTGGATGGAGCAGTGGTAAATTTTGCTCGTATGGAAATGACATTTTCATTATTGTAACTTTAATGGAAAACAAAACGCGATACATATGTCTTTGTTCGTATTCGTACAGATGCAGCAGTATATACACACACACACACACACACACTATCCATAGTTAACCTTACACTCGTTGCATTTACGATATAGACAAATAAATATTATTCATGCACTACAAAAGTGTGGCTCTTTCAGGCCACGTGCATTGCAATAATTATAGTTATGTTTTACAAATATGTTATTTACAAAACACGCAAAATTACTGTTTGTAAACACCGCAACGTCTTGAACATGTGTTTTTCTGCGTTAATCCTTGCATGTTTACTTCACTAAAATCATGTATGTTCGTCTCTAGCATTAAATAAATTATTTGCAGATTTATTCAGTAAAATCAACACTGTGCATATTTCCTGAAACTAACAAATTTAACTACGTAAATTATAATCGTCAATTCACTGCAGATGGCGTTTAATAAAAAGAACTAGCAGTTTTTACGAAGCGGTATACACGCACCAATTACTATTACACATTTCACTCAAGAAAATGCACTACGACCAACTATGCTTGAAGAAAGCAAATACACAAATAATTAACTACCGATTCATTATACCGACAACACAAACACGATGCTCGTATGAATACATAACCTCTCTGCCATTGCTACACTACATAATTAACTCACAATACAGAAATATAACTTCAGACTCCCGAACATGTGTGGATACGATAAGATGCATATCATAATGTTCCACATAATTGTAACCTTTTGTATGTTGTGTATTATGTTTAAGAATTACGAAACCATAAGATGTGCAATAAATACGGCCACCACGCTTCTCACCAGCTATGTTGAATTTCCACTTCCCGATCGGGACGCGGATTTCGACAACATATAGCTGTAGAGTACTCTCGATCGTTTTCTTACGAGAATCGAGAAGGCATCTTTAACTTACGTACCTATAATCAATTAATTTTTTTACTATCTACACAAAACCTATAAAAATGAGAAGGATTTTTTTATTTGAAAACATACCTATAAAAATGGAAATAATTTTTTTTATTCACTCGTCTAAATACAGGTCTAAATAAGAATGGAAATAAGATTTTTTTGTTTAATTGTCAATTTAAATGTACATGCCTATAAAAATGTAAATATTTTTTTAAAATTTAAATGTACGTTACCTATAAAATGGAAATAACATTTTTTTTTATTTGAACGTCTATCAACAGGTCTATCAATCTATAAAAATGGAAATTAAACATTTTTTTTTAAATCGATATACAGTAATGTACATATTAAAATGGAAATAAATTTTTTTTATTTAATACTCTTTATAGATTTTTTTAGCTATAAAAAATGGAAATAAATTTTAATTAAAATTATTTTCATTATGATAGTTACTCACCTCTATATTGACATTGAAATGAAAAAATATATATATTTATATTTTTATAGGTGTACATACACGTTTAACTAAACAAATTATATTTCAATTTTTACAGGTATGTATCTGTATATAGGCATTTTAATAAAAAAAATTGTATTTCCACTTTTATAGATACATTCCAATATATTGACAATTAAATAAAAATGGAAAATAAATTTTTCATTTAATGTCTTTATACAGTTACATAGCAATAAAAAAGGAAATTATTTATTTTATTTAAACGTCTATATTCAGGTATTTGCCTACAAAAATGGAAATAAATTTTATTCATTGAAACATATATAAAATTACTTAACTATAAAAATGGAAATATAAAATGTTTATTTAAATGTCTTATTACTACTATAGAAAACGAAATAAATATTTTTTATTTAAACATCGATATTTTTTTTTATTTAAATGTCAATATACAGGTACATGCCTGTAAAAAGGAAATAATTTTTTTTTATATAAACTTCTAAATATAGGTATGTACTTATAAAACTGGAAATAAATGTTATTTTTTAAACATATACATGTACTTACCTATAAAAATGGAAATATAATACGATAAAATAAACATGCGTATGATCAACATAAAAATAATTTTTTTTTTATTATTTAAACATCAATATACCGGTATGTACCTATAAAAATGATTTCTTTTATATCTATATACTGGTATGTTCCTATAAAATGGAAATAAAATTTTTATGCAGGTTAGTTCCCACAAAAATGGAACTATTTTTATTATCTAAATGTCTATAAACATTTAAAATGTAAATATTTTTTTATTTAAACATCTATAAACAGGTATGTACCTATAAAATGGAAATAAAAATTCTTTATTTAAGCATCTATAAGCAACTTCATTATTCAGGTAAGTACCTATAAAAATTAAAATAAATTTTTTAAAGTCTATGTACAGGTACGTACATATAAAAATTGAAATAGATGTTATTTATTCATATGTATATGTGCAGGTACTTACCTATAAAATGGATATATAATTTGTTTAATTAAATGTGTACATACAACTATAAAAATGGAAATAATTTTTTTATCTTAACGTCAATATAATGGTATGTACCTATAATAATGGAAATCCATTTTTTTTAAATATCTATATACAGATATGTAAGGGGACATGTCGTTTTGCCTAGAGGAATTTTGCCTAACAATAGGCAAAATGGCTTAAGGCAAAACACAGTTAAGCAAGATGCCGCTTAGGCAAAATGCCGTTAGCCAAAAATGCAGCTATATATAAACGTTTAATTAAATTATATTTCCATTTTTATAGGTAAGTAACCTGTATTTTACATTTTAATAAATTACATTTATTTCCACTTGTATATGTACATATGTGTATTTAGAAGTGTAAATAAAAATTGAATTAAATTTTTTTACGTAGTATATAGACATTTAAATAAAAAATATATTTATATTTTTACATGTATGTGCCTAAATATAGATTTTTTTAAAAGTGTATTTCAAATATTAAATGTACATACTGTATATAGACGTTTAAAGAAAAAAATTATATTTCCATTTTTCTACATGTGTTTTATTTTTTTTTTAAATTCAATTTTTACAAGTTTGTATGTGTATAAAGATATTCAAATAAAAGTATTATTTCTGTTTTAATAGGTATATAGATGTTTAAGTAAAAAAGTTATTTACATTCTAAATGTATACAGACGTTTAAATATAAAAAAATTGTTTCAATTTCTAGAGATAACGTACTCTTAATAAACTTTTAAATAAAAAATTATTTCCACTTTTATAAGTATGTACTTGTGTATAGACATATAAAAAATATTTTTATTTTATAGATAAATACCTGTATATGGACGTTTTAAAATGAAACAAATATTTTCATTGTTATAGGTACATGCCTGTGTATTGACAATAAAATTTAAAAAATTATTTCCATTTTTATAGGTAAGTTTATATATATGGACACTTAAATAAAAAAATCCCTTACATTTTTTTGGGTACATACCTCTATACAGATGGTTAAATAAAAACATTTTATTTCCATCATATAGGTACATGTTTAAATAAATATTTTATATCTATTTATATAGCTCTTTATAAATATTTAAATAAAAATTTTCTATTTCTATTTAATAGGTACATACCCATATATAGATGTTAAAAAAAAAATTTCCTTTTTAAAAGTTTATAGACATTTAGATAAAAAAAATAGTTCCATTTTTGTAGGCACATACCTGTATAAAAATTCATTTTCATTTTTATAGATACATACCTCTATATTGAAGTTTAAATTAATAATTTTATTTAATAGATCTATATACACATTTTAAATATATATATTTTACCATTTTTAATAGGCTATACCTGTATATTGATGTATAATAAAAAACCTTATTTCCATGTTTATAATAAAACATTTCCTTTTATTAGACACATTAAAAAAATCCATTTTTATAAGTACATTACTGTATATTGAAGTTTATATAAAAAATTTCATTTCCATTTTTATAAGTACCTACTTGTTAATAGATCTTTAATTTAAAAAAATATCACTTCCATTTTTTTAGGTATGTACATGTATATAGACAATTATATAAAAAAAAAGCATGTCCAATTTTATAGGCATGTTCCTGTATATTGACATTAAATAAAAAAAATATTTTAATTATTATAGGTATGCTTTCAAATAAATTTATTTCTATTTTACAGGTGCATATAGATGTTTCAAAAAAAAGTATTTCATGTTTTATATTGATGTTTAGAATAAAACATCTATTTTCATCTTTATTGGCATAAACCTGGATATATATACATTTAAAAAATTATTTCAATTTTTATAGGAACATATCTGTATATTGAGATTTAAATAAAATTAATTTATTATCGTTTTTATAGGTGTAAATACATGTTTAAATAAACAAATTATAATTCGATTTTCATAGGCAAGTACTTATATATACGTTTAAAAGAATAAAATTCATTTCCATTTTTATAGGCACATACCTGAATATAGATGTTTAAATAAAATAACTAATTTCCTTTTTTATAGCTACATAACTGTATAAAGATATTTAAATGAAAACAATTTAATTTCCATTTGTATAGGTACATAACTATATAAAGACTTTTAAATGAAAAAAAGTTTATTCCATTTTTATAGGTACATCGTATATGGACATAAAAATAAAAATAAGTATTTCCATTTTAAAGGCATGTACCAGTATATTCATGCTTAAATAAATAAAAATATTTTCCTTTTTTATAGATACATAACTTTAATAAGATATTTATGTAAAGAAAATTTATATGTATTTTTATAGGTACTTAACTGTACATCGACATTTAAATAAAAATATTTCATTTCCCCAGTTTTTTAGGTTTGTTATATAACTGAATTAATAAAAGAAATACTTCCATATTTATATGAATATGTTTAAATTACAAAAATATATATTTCTGTGTTTACAGGCGCATACCTGTATATGGATGTTATGATAAAAAAAATTTCCATTTATATAGTTGTATGTGCTTATTTAATTAAACAAATTGTATTTCCATTTTAAAGGTAAGTACTTGTATATATACATTTAAATAAATAATATTTATTTCCCTTTTTAAAGGTACATATCTCTATTTAGAATTTTAAATAGGGAAAATTTATTTCAATTTTAAAGGTAAAAAGATAATTCAAAAAATTTATCTTAATTTTTGTAGTTACGTAGCTGTACATTGATGTTTAAATATAACAATTCTCTTTTCATTTTTTTTAGTTTCATACCTGTATATTGGCTTTTAAAAAATTATGTAAATATTTGTAGGTACATATTTGTACAAAGACATTAAAATAAAAAAAATTGATTTCTATTTATATAAATGTGCCTGTATATATACATTTAAATAAAAATTAATTATTTCAATATATAAAGGTACTGTATATACACATTTAAATAAAATATATATCCATTTAAATAGCTTGGTGGTTAAATAAAAAAAATATTTCCAATTGTATAAGTATGCACCTGTATATAGATATTTAAATAAATAAATGTCATTTTATAGGTGTATAGAGGTAAAATAAAAACTGCATTTCCATTTATACAAGTATGCATACATTTAAAAAAATTTTCTTCCATTTTTAGGTATGTGCCTTTACATATGCATTTAAATAAAATATATTTGTTCCATTTTATAAGTACATTCCTGTATATTGATGTTTATATAAGAATATTTCATTTCCATTTTTATAGGTATGTACATGTTTATAGACATTTAAATAGGAAAATAACAGTTCCATTTTATTGGTAAATGCCTGTATATAGAAGTTTAAAAAAATATATTTTCATTTTCACCTGTATATTAACATTTAAGTAAAATTAATTATCTCCACTTTTATAGGTGTGAATACACGTTTAAATAGAAAATAATATTTACATTTTTATAGGAATATATACGATTACATACATTTAAATTAATAAAATGTATTTGCATTTTATAGGCATATTGCTGCATACAGACATTTAATAAAAAATAATAATTTCTTGTCTTATAGCTACATAAAGACATTTAAAAGGAAAAAAAATTAATTTCCATTTTTATATGTACATACCTGTATAGAGAATTTTAAATAAACCATTTTTATGTCGATTTTTATAGGTATGCACCTGAATATTGATGTTAAAATATAAAAAAAATGATTTCCAATATTATAGCCCCTCAACTCTACATTGATGTTGAAATAGGTTTTTAAATATATTTTTATAGGTGTCTATACACATTTAAGTAAACAAATTATATTTCCATTATGATGTTTAAATAAAAGAATTTCATTTCTACTTTTATAGGTTCATTCCAATATATTGACGTTTAAATAAAAATATTTCATTTCCATTTTTATATGTATGTACCTGTTAATAGACGTTTAAATAAAAAATATATAATTTCCATTTTATAGGTACGTACATGTATATAGACATTTATATAAAAAAATTTATTTCAATTTCTACAGGCATGTAACTGTATATTGATGTTTAAATTTAAAAAAATTGTTTCCATATTTGTAGGTGCATAACTGTATATAGACTTTTGAATAAAAAGAAATTATTGACATTATAGGCATGTTTTCAAATAATTCACATTATTTTAATTTTTGTAAGTGGATACATATATTTTAAATAAAGAAATATTTTTGCTTTATTGGTACATTAATGTATATTGACATTTTAATAAAATAATTACATTTCCATTTTTATAACTATGAGTTAAAATAAAAAATTATTTCCATTTTTACTTTATATAGACATTTGAATAAAACAAATTTTATTTAAATTTTTTAATGTATATACCTGTATATAGACATTTTAATAAAACACCTTATTCCCATATTTATAGGTACTTACCTGTTAAAAGATGTTTAAATAAAAAAAATATTATTTCTATTTTTATAAGAGCATACCTGTACATAGATGTTTAAATGGGAACATTTTTATTTCCATTATTATAGGTATGTACCTGTTGACAGACATTTTAATAAAAACATATTATTTCCCTTTTTATAGGCTCATACCTGTATAAAGATGTTACAAAAATAATTTATTTCCAATTTTATAGGTACTTACCTGTATATTGATGTTTAAATAAAACATTTTATTTGCATTTTTGTAGTTGTTTATACACATTTAAATACACAAATTATATTTTCATTTTTATATATTAGTACCTGTATACATACATTTAATAAAAATATATTTCCAGTATTATAGGTACATACCTGCATATAGATGTAAAAATATAAAACTAATTTTCATTTTAATTGCTACATAACTCGATAAAGATGTTTAAATAAAAAAAATCCATTTCAATAGATACATTTCCTGTATCTTGATCTCCAAATAAAAAGGTTTAATTTCCTTTTGTATAGATTGATAGACCTGTTGAACGACATTCAAATAAAAAAAAAATGTTATTTCCATTCATATAGGTATAAAGACCCATAAAAATGTTAAAATAAAAAAAATTATAATTTTGTAGTACAGTACCTGTAACAGGGGTTGAAAAAAAATCCATTTTTTTGTGTATTTACCTGTATGTACAAACTTAAATAAAAAAAAATATTTCAATTTTCATAGGTACAAACCTCTATATAGATGTTTAAATAAAAAAGTATTATTTCCATTACTATAGACATTTTATATAGACATTTAAGTAAAAACGTTTTATTTCCATTTTTATAGGAACATACCTGTTAAAAGACCTTAAAAAAAGTTATTTCCATTTTATAGATATGTACCTCTATATATAGATGTTTAAAAAGGAATTAGTTCCATTATCATAGCAACAAGTTAAAACAAAACAAAATTATTTCCATTTTTATAGGTGCATACCTCTATTTAGAATTTAAAATAAAAAAATTATTCCTTGTTTTATAGGTACCAAAGAAGACATTTAAATATAAAAAATATTTACTTTTTTGCACATATGAACCTATATACAGATGTTGATATAAAACATTATTTCCATTTTTATAGGTACATTCTAGTTGATTGATGTTTAAATAAAAATATTTCCTTTCCTTTTTTGTAGGTATGTTATATATACGATTAAATAATAAAATTATTTCCAATTTATAGCTACATAATTAAATAAAAAAATTATTTCCATTCATATACATTCAAATAAAATATATTTATTTCCATTTTTATAAGTACATTCCTGTATATTGGCATTTATATTAAAAAATGTCATTTTAATTTTTATAGGTACATACTTGTTTATAGACTTTAAATAAAAAATAGTAATTCCATTAATTATAGGCAAGTGTATATATATATATATATATATATATATATATATATATATATATATATATATATATATATATATATATATATATATATAATATATATACATTTATATAAAAAAATTATCTCCATTTTTATATCTGTGTTTTACTGTGTATTGACGTTAAATTAAAAAATCTACTTTTATAGGTATGCTTCCAAATAAAAAAATATTTCGATTTTTATAGGTGTATATAGATATTTTAAATAAAAAATTATTTTTCTGTTTTATAGGCATTGCTGTTTTAATAAAAAACTATATTTCCATTTTTTAGGGAAAAAACCTGTAAAAAGAGGTTGATATTTTTTTCCATTTTTATAGGTTAGTACCTGCATATATGTTTAATTAAAATTTATTTCCATTTTTATAGCTACGTAGCTCTATTAAAAGAAGTTAATAAAAAAAATTATTTCCATTTTGATATGTACATTCCTGTATATTTATTTTAAATAATGTTTCATTTCCATTTTTATTGACTGATAGACCTGTTGATAGACATTCAAATAAAAAACATGTTATTTTTATTGGTACATGCATGTACCTTTAAACAAAATAATTTCATTTTTATAAGCATGTACTTACCTATTGATAATAAAATAATTAAATAAATTTATATTTTTTATGATTGTACCTGTATATAGGGGTTGAAATAATTTTTTTCTTCATTTTTATGTGTATGTACCTGTATGTACACGTTTAAATAAAAAAATATATTTGAATTTTATAGCTACAAACCTCTATATAGATGTTTAAATAAAAATATATTATTTTCATTATTAGTGTGTACGTGTATATAGACTTTTAAATAAAATCATTTTATTTCCATTTTTATAGGCATGCACCTGTGTGATGTTTAAATTTAAAAAAAAAAAATCAATTTTTATAGGTACATTCCAGTATATTGATGTTAAAATAAAAATTTTAACTTTCCATTTTTATAGATACCTTATATAGACGATTAAACAACAAATATTTCCATTTTATAAGTACATATTTATAAAAAAAATTGTTTCCATTTTGACAGAGACATTACTGTACATATCTGTTTAAATATAATATGTTTCCATTTTTATAAGTACATTCCTGTATATTGATGTTTATATAAAAATATTTCATTTCTATTTTAATATTAACTTGTTAATAGACATTTAAATAAAAAAATATAATTACCATTTTTCTAGGTATGTACATGTATACAGATGTTTATATAAAAAAATTTATCGCCTTTTTTATGGGCATGTTCCTCTATATTGACATTAAATAAAACAATTTAATTTCACTTTTATAGGTATTATTTCAAATAAAGAATTTTATTTTCATTTTTATATGTGTATATAGATATTTTAAATAAAAAAAATATTTTTTTTAGTTATGTACCTGTATATTGGCGTCTAAATAAAATAACATTTATTTCCTTTTTTATTGGCATGTACCTGTATATAGACATTAAAAAAATTATTTTAATATTTATAGGAACATATCTGTATATTGATGTTTAAATTAAAGGAATTATTCCCATTTTATAGGCACAAGTTTAAATAAAAAAAATGATATCAATTTTTATATATGTATATAGATGTTTAAATAAATAAAAATATTTCCATTTGTATAGGTGTACATAGACGTTTAAATAAAAAAAGTATTATTTCCATATTACAGGTATGTACATGTATATGGAAGTTTATATAAAAACATTTATTTCCATTTTTATAGGCGTGGACATGTAAATTGACAATTAAATAAAAAATGTAAATTCCATTTTTATATTTATGTTTTCAAATTTAAAAAAAAAATATTCTCATTTTTATAGGTTTGTATAAATATTAAAGAAATAATAATTTATTACAGGTACGTAAGTTAAATATGCCTTCTCGATTCTCGTGAGAAAACGATCGTCTTTACTTTACAGCTATATGTTGTCGAAAGCCACATCCCGGTCGGGAAGTGGAAATTCAACATGGCCGTATTATTTGCATATCTTTTGGTTTTGTAGTTCATAAACATAATACATAACATACAAAAGGTTACAGTGATGTGGGACATTATGATATGCATCTTGTTTCCGGCCATCATATTGGCTCCAGCTTTGGAATTAATTTTATCATGCTTTATCATTCCACCTTAATGTCTGACATCTTGGATCCCATTTTTCTTAGCCACTTTCGTTCCACTCAATGCTCTATCAATCAACCTTGATGTCCACCATCTTGGATTTTATTTTATCATGCTCTATCAATCCATTTGATGTCCACGATCTTGCATTTTATTTCATTGTACTTTCCATTCCTTCACGCCTTAGTCACTTCACTCCACCCAGCCATATTTGATCCCGTTTCCTCATGTTCTACATTCCTATTCTCCTTAGTCGATTTCTCTCCACCCGACTACCTTGGATTTAATTTTATCATGCAGTATCATTCCTTTTCTCTTTAGTAGCCTCTGCTCAAACTTGCCACCATGGATTTTATTCTATAATGCTCTTTCATTCCTTCTCGCCTTGGTCGCTTCGATCCACCCTACTATCTTGACATCATGCTTTGTCATGCAATGTCAGTCATCTTATAATCATGCTCTGTCATTCCTTTTCACCTCAGTTGCCCCAGCTTCATGTTATTCGCTTTGCTCCACCCCATTGTCATGAATTTCGTCTACTATGGGTAGCCATGTTTGTTGGATTTGTAAATTTTGGGTGTAGATGAAGATGGAAATGGTTTTTTGGGTCCAGGGAAATTAAGTACTTGCCTGGTGAAATTATATGAGTAGGTGATTACTTTACACATGGTAGCCTGTAGCTATATTAATAAATAGTTTTTCAAAAGGTAACCATGCAAGAATACTTATGGAGATTAGCAAGCATATAAGTAATTACTGGTGCTATGAGAAAAAGGACTTCCAGGGTAATGACTCTGATCATACCAACTACAGCAAAAAATTCACAAATCCCGAGACTGGTGTTGATATGAAAATAAATGACCTTTCGTGCAGATGTAACCCATGGACCTATATTGAAGAGCAGAGAAGTTGTTAAGAATGGGGGCAGAGACATTATGAAGAAAATCAAGAAATCTAAGAACACTTCCTACCTATTTTCTGTCAACCCCAATGATTTGGTTGATATACTACAAGTTATAATTCCACTGGAAATAGCTGGATGTTCTGCATTTTGTGTAACCCCAGTAAATTTGGACATTTCTTGAAAATAAGTGCGACCGCGATGTATAATTCTGCCACAGCTGTTCTGTCGGGGAACAAAATTATCTTTCCAATAGCAGGCACTGAAGACTTACAGCTTCAGTACTTAGGCTACTATAGCTGTTTGCAATCCCCAACTGTTTTTTTTTTGTTATGGCCACAAATATTAGTCAGGGTTGTTTATTCTATTGGTGGGGTGGGGAACTCTAGTTTAATGTATTTTGGGAGATGTGATTGTTTTGCAGTTCTTCTCATGAGAGAGTGATGCTTGGTACTTACATTGTTTTGATGATGTAGTGGAAAATTTTGTTCTTACGGAAATATCAATCAGATTACTATAGCCTTGCTCTAGTTTTAACTTTATCGAAATAACTAAATGCTGTGACTATGTCCCTGTTCGTACCGATGCGAGAAATATTCAATACATACAAATTATTGCTTTTTTATACAATGAACCATACTAAGAAGGCTTTTATGCCAAGCACATTTGAATACCTTTTTCAAGAAAAAAAACCGCAATAAATACATCGCTGTTAATGCCGATTTGCGAAGTGCACTATATAAACATTTTCAGCAAATTTATTTTGCCACAAAAAAAAGTTAGTGTTTCAATGAAATATATTTGGGTAAAATAAGAATTTTTAAAAGGCCTAATACATTTCAAATAGTCTAACAAAAAATTAAGAAAACATTATTTACATAAAACACAAACTTACTGTTCACTTCGTAACTCCCAAAAAGTGGTGAACCTTGGATTATTTCTTCACTAAAAATCACTTTTATCGGTCACTGCTACGAAATAGTTTAATAGCTGACATTTATTTAAAAAACACTTCAGGTGTTTTTGAATCCAACAAATTTAGACTTTACAACATAAATACTTTTTCGATCGCGCTTCGCAATGTTCAAAGAAAATGGCGGACTACAACACACAATAATACCTTTTAGAAATCAGCAGACACGTGTCGATAATCCATTTCACTGGGAAGACTGTTCTCTAAAGGCATCTATGGTGAAATAGATTTAATGAAATACGCAAATACAAAAATAGTTAACAGGATATATAATATTTCGATACCACCAGCAAGGAATTCTCGCATACAGATAAATTATTAGGGAAGAAAGCTCCATGGAAATAGCATTTCACCGGGTGGGTGGAGACCATAGATAAGGGAGATTGAGTGATGCCTTTTTCATAACTGTAATGTTCGCATGCTTTACCATCTTTGTATATAAAATCCATTGTGCGTGACTTCACTGCATCATCGCTGAAAAATCACTGGACCAATTAAGACCGTATTCACACCATATGTAATTGAGGTGGCGAGTAAGGTTTTAGTTATGTTTCATTCCGATACGAGGTGCTGGGGTCTAAATTCTATATTTATGTGCCGATTTTGCTTATACTTGCAGGAAATGTTTGTTGGTCTAAAAGAGAAAAATGCCAGCGATACTACGCTCAAACATCGGTCAACCTACCCGACGTAATAGAGAGGATGCATTGAGAAGGCAAAATAGAACGTGAACACGCGCTGCACAAACTGAAGAAACATGAACACAAAATCGAACACAGCAGGCGGAACAACGTTCACCGGGATCAGCTAGTAACATTTATAAATATTTTTTAAGCCGTTGCTCTATAACACAGAAAAATTGAACATGTCTATGTGATCATAATTTTATCCATAAATGTTGTAATTATCATTAAATTTATATAGTATAACTTTTAATGCCGAGTACTGTTTTCTTCTACAATCAATGCAAATATCGCCAATATAATAACACGCATCATACAACAACCATCAGCTGACACAGTACTTTGCAAATGGGGCATTTGCTGTTTACATGTTGTGTAGGTTGGTCACGTCTGTCATATTTTACTGAAGTAATGAAACACAGAATATCTTTCTGTGAGTAAAGAGATAAAATTAGATTATCAATTAACTCAGAGCTAGAAGCTTTATTGAATGAAATATTATGAATGTGTATGAATGAGTGTGATTTTATTTATTTATTTATTAGAATTTTAATGTGGCACCGAACAGTGTTAAACATTAACAAACATTAATAGCACCATGGTATATTAGGTCACACTCATTAGTATGTTTGCAGAGACTGGTAAATAAATAAGCACATACATCAGTTTGGACATTATAATACAGTATTTTGCATATGGTTTGTGAATCCTTAATCAATTTCAACCCTCCTGTGCTTTATATGTATTTCGATATTTTTCGCACTTAACGCAATTTAGGAACCACCATTATTTCTATCGTATTAATGTTTCTCTTTGGTATGAGTATATGTTATTCTGCGAAACTTGTAACTTAAACAGATTAATTTAATTACTTAATATATATATAAGTTTACTTGCCTCAGAATTTATTTTATGTTAAAATAATTATTTTCTTTCTTTTGCAAGCTTAAAGTACATTTAATATTTTGGCTTTAGTTGTCATTTTGACCGGAAATAGCTGAGCTCCATTTTGAGATGAGTTAAAGAAGAAGTCAGAAGTAGGAGGCTTCTGGGGAAGGACTATTAGTGGTTGCTGTCACAGAAGACGCATCACGACAGCAGGACGCCGTCATGGAGGCGAGTGCAGCGAATAATAAAAAGGTGACGCCGTCTGTATTATGGCCAATGGACTTTTTCACAGTATTAAGATGATTCAGAGTATTCGTATCAAGGATTACATTATTAAATTTTTAAATCGCTAGGTAGCCCAGAGGTCCATCTTGACCCTACTGAGCTACCGACAGCAGCATCATTGACTTGATTGATTTTACTCAAAGGTAAATGACTATTTATTGGGGGTGAACATTTTAATTTTTCTACTGGAGAAAATTAATTATTTTCTAAAGGAATTACATAAGTTCTTAATATGTGGGGAAGTAATCTGAACTTTAGGAATACTTTTCTTCATGGAGCTCGTAGCATACAAGAGAAATAAGAAATCACTTAACAGAAATGAATTTATTTTATAACAGTTTACTTGCTCTTTACTTTTGTTTAAAATGCAGTCAGCAGCATTTAGATATATCATATTTTTTTTATTTTCATTGTAATTGTATTGGTTTCTGTAAATCATATTCTGTTCGAATGGTGATAGCTTTTCATTTTTTCCATTCTACTTGCAGAATATAATTTCATTTAATTAACTAGACATAACCTAAAAATTTAATCTAATTGGTTTTTCTTTTTGTTTTAATTAAACAATTTTTGGTAAGATTGGTTATCTCTTATTTTAATGGTGAATTATGCAGATTTTAATTTCATTAAATGATATAATTTAAATCAAGTCTTTTATTCTTTAAGTAATATTACAGTGTCCTATGTGTGCCAGTGTTGTGTATGTAAATTCCAGAGATCCATCAACTACAGGTACACAACAAGATGGTAAGTGTACTAAGGTATTGAAACATAGGTATTCCAGTGATATTTCCCAGCATAAGGGTACATTTGTTGTTTTTCATATTCTTACCTACACAGTGTGTAAAGCAACACAAAAGGCATAAATACACACACATAAATTGCACCAATGTGCAGAATAACATAATAAAAATACTAAAATACATTAGGAATAAATGAGTTACTAACAAGATTAAAGGTTAAAATCTTACAATCATTAATTGCCCACTAACTATTGTATAGCAGAGCTGCGCTCTCGTGTTCAGTTCGCGCCTTCGCCATCGTCGCCAGCGCGCGAGGACGATCTCCATGGCCAGCTGGATCACCCTCCCTTCTCCTTTATCTTCCCCTACTCCCCTTTTCACTCCTCGCACGTGACTCATTTTGATTCGATGAGATCATGTGACTACTGGAGTGTAGGAGCCTTGACCTTCCTCAGGTTTATTCTGCTAACGACCACCACACTGAAATGATCTGCAATTGTTTGCAAGGGCAACATAGGCAGTCAGAATGGACACAACGTAATATTTAAATTGTAGTGTCCATTCAAGTTGATAGTTTTATTGCACAGCCTCTTAAAGATACTCAGGGTTAAGGTTGTGAGCCTCGACGGGAACGAGTTGAAGTGGCGAGTGTTAGACTGGACAGTTTGTGCATTCTAATAGGCCTAGTTTTGCGAGTTTTTAGTAGTTGTAGAGGTTGTGCTTAATTTTGGTGGTAAGCGGTCTTAAAATTATAGAGTTTGGTATTTTATACTTTCGGTTGAACATTACAAATTCAATTGGTAATAACTTGTTGAATTTTGCGTAATAATGATTTAATGACAGAAGCATAGTGCTGTTTGGTAGCCACTGCCTCATTTGCTTGGCCTGGCTCATCATTGCTTTTGTGTTGGCGAACTGTCAGCGCTTAGCCTGTTAAGCAGAAATCTTTTAGATGTTTTCCTTTTTTAATAATATTTAACTGGCGTGTAAGTTAAAATTTCTTGGTAGTTTTTAATGTTTAAATTTTAACACGTATTTTTTTAAGGGTCAACACGTGTAGAAAGGTAGCCTGGTTAAGTATCGCGTGCCAACTTATAAATGTAAATTTCAATGAATGTGGTCGGAATGTTTATTGACCAGATAACATTTAATGAACTAGTGGAGTATTTTTAAAATATCTGCCTTAAATAAAGGTTTTTTCAAATTATATATATAGTTGTACCTGCTAGTAAATACCTAAACACCATGGATACTAGATGTTATAAGAAATTTTAAAATTGTCTTTTTTTTTTGCCAATTAAATTTCTATGGGCACTGTGTGCCAATCCGAAAATATGGTGTGTTTTGTAGAAGCGCTATCCTTAATGATTATTACATTTAATAAGAGTGTTGTCATGATTCACCTTGTAACTGACCAGCTTCATTTGAAAGATATACAAAAATTATTATTATTTTTACTGTAAGGAACACAATCAACTTTAATAACTTGGGTATTTTAAGAGTGTTCATACAGTAAAATTCGTATTTTTGAAGGAGTTGAATGTTTTGTATGTAAATGTACTGAGATCCAGTACGATTATGATGCTTTAAAAGCTCAAAAAGAGTTATTTTCTTCCTCTTAAAGGGATCAAAATTTAAAAAGAGTTTATTGAAATTAAAAACACATCTACTGACTAGATCATTTCTAGGATTTTAAGTACGGAAAGTATTCAAAGTTCTATGTTTATAATTAGAAATCTTGCGACATACCAGTTTAATAATAGTAGAACAAAAAAATAAGAAAGAAAGGCATTAACCAAAAATAAAGCATTATTAACATCTTGTTGGACTTTCAGAGTCTGAGTATTGAATCTAATGAGAACACTGTTATAATTGAAACCTTTACAATTTAAAATCTGTTAGAAATAAGTTAAAAATATGTCTTTGGACATTTTCTAGTCTATTTGAATCTGTGGTGCTAACATAGTTCCAAATAACTGAACAGTAATATAATCTATATCCAACTGAAGAATAATAAAGACACAATAAAGTTTCAGCTGTTGAAGTAGAGTAGGTAATAAATGTAATTAAATATAAAGTACGACTAATTTACTAATAAGACTATCAACATGGTAATGAAAATATAGGTTTGAGTCTAGAATCACACCAAGATCAAGAATATAATCTACTCTTTTGATTACAAGATTATTAACAGAATATTTATACACATATGGTTTTTTTTTGGATTTAATAACACTGCAATATTGGCACACTAATTAATGATAGCAAAATTATCTTCTTGTAAAATTACACAGTCATTTGAATCTTTGATGTTATTGTAAGTTTTCAAGTCATCAGCATAAATAAGATCCCGTGAATCATCTATAACATTTACAATATCATTCATGACAATATTAAAGAGCAATGGTGATAGTGTTCCGCCGTGTGGAAAACCAGAAGATACATTATAATGAGAAGGTGGAGTTTCTAGATCACAACAAACTTTATGTCAGAAGAATAATTGGAAAACCAATTATCATATGTATTATCTGAACCTATAGCTTGTAATTCTTCCAATACAACCGAGTGTTGACAAGCATCAAAAGCTTTTTGTAGATCAAAATGTGTAACATCATTCTGGTTTCTAGATGTTACATCTCCATATAGATAATTAAAATGAAATTGAAAACATTATTAATTGTAGTTTTACCTATTTTAAAACCATGTTGCCTATCTGATATTAGGTTTTTTGTAAGAAAATTTAAATGTATATGAGTTAATTTCTTAAATATCTATGAAAAAACTACATAAAAGAGGTATAGGTCTATAATTATTTACATAATATGTATTCCCTTTCTTAAAAATTGGAACCACTATTGCCTTTTACCATAAACTTGGTTATGTAACACAAGAAAGACTAAAATTAAAAATATGGGTTAGTAGTGGAAGAAAGGAATTGGCACAATCCTTTATTATGAAATTAGGAATATCATCAATGCCAGTAGCCTTACTGCTTTTAAGTCTCTTTATTGCCCAAAGAACCAAACCTTGTGTAATTGTAGCGGTTGATAGATTTAAATTGTTTCCATAAAATTTACATTGAGAACTGTTATTATGTGTCGTCTGCACATACATATCTGCAAAATGTTTAGCAAAAGTATTGGCAAGCGCTTCAAGATCTGGAATCATTTTATTATCAGACGATAAGATTATATTTTCGCTATAACTTTTTTCATAATTTAAACATATTTCCAAAATTTAGTACGATTATTTTTCAAATTGTCATTCATGTTGGATTGCCATTGTTTCTTATCTATTTCATTTCTTTCTTTCACAGCTCTCCTGTACTCAGAGGAGCGAGAATGATTATATTCAGATCTACTTCTTTTTTATAATCAAAATGAATGTTCTTTCATTTGTAAAAGTTTAATTAGATATTTTGAAAACCATACAGGATATTTACTTTTAGCACTTTTTACCTTTGGAATAAACTGATTTATTAATGATTGAGAGTTTCTGGTATGGTAATATACCATTTGATCTACATCTTGCATATCATAAATGGGACTCCAATCGAAATTATTAAAGGCTAAAAATTATAATCAACTTTTTCATAATTCCTATTATAAGAAGTAAGTATTATTACGTACTTGATAATCTACAAAATCAACTTTATAGTTACCAAGTGATGCAGTATGGTATACACCTTCCTCGACAATAGGGTCCATGGATTATTACATTTATATAAAACATTTATATATAACATTTATATATAACATTTATATAAAAAATTAGAAAACACCAATTCAAGTAATTCGGATAATGGCGTTGTGAAATTAAACTATTCCAGATTAAGCGAACTAATTTTTTGTAAAGTAATTTGCCATTTTTGTTTATTATAATAATGAACAATATTCAGATTATGAAGAACATTCCAATCAATACCAGATATATTGAAATCGCCAACGATAATTATTCGATCATAATAATCAGCCAATTTAGAATCTAGAAAATTAAAACAATCAATAACATCATTAGCAGACAATTGTAGAGGAAGATATATACTTCCGATTAAAATTGTATTTTGTTAATAAAAGTTATAAAGTAAATTTTATGAAACATTTTTATGTTTTTTTTATATTACTGTCACCTAAAAATGAACCTCTTGCTATGTTGAATGGCGTCCCGCTTGTTATGTATCTATAAATATTTGGTAGGCTGCAAGTATTTTTGATGAACGTACATGGAGTATGGTTTGGTACAAATATTCGTTGGAGGTGAAGTTCATTGTAAGCTACGAGGTTATAAGACTTTAACTACATACACATATACGCCCAGTATACGCGATGACCTGTATTTTGATGCAATTTGAGCATTACTTACAAAATAAAATACGAGAACTTAGATAAAAATAATTCATTTTCGAATCATGAGTAATATATTGAATGAAAGGAGGAAAGACAATGTGACAAATTTTACTGAATTTCATATAAGCTCGACTGATTATTGCGAGCTACTTGTGGCACAAATTAAAATAAATATTTTTAGGTTTTTTTTTCGGTCCTGGACACCTAAGGTTGGTTAAAGTGATTAACTTTGGCTACATAATATGTATATACAGATAGCTCCAAGCCCTCAGTAAAATCTCAAATTTTATTCAGTCTTAGCAGGAATCACATTGGTAGTAGTCTGGGTATATGAGTTCGTGTCAGCTCAAAATTAAGTAAGTCACTGGTCTCGTGGAACAGAGTGAGGGAGATATGTATACACACATAGCTTCATCGAATATCCTATCATTCGTTAAAAAAGAACAGTATTGATTTTATGACAAATCTTTTAATAACTCATGGTGCGGAAAGAGCAAATGTTCAAAAGGACTGACCTCCAAATTTCTACGATGTGATATGCGTGGTATGTAATTTACTAGAAGCAATAATTTGAATTTGCTCTACAAAGAAGGTAAATGTAGTGCTATATCATTTCGATGGTATGATTGGAATGATTTCGGTAGATATGGTGGTTAGTAAGTTTTCAGTATTATTGGTAGAAATGCTCTCAATATAAGTTCATGTCTTTTTTGTATGATTTATCTACGCATCTAGTATGAAATGATGGTATGATTGATAAATATTTGGTTATGAATATTTTCGTAGTAATGGCTAGTGGCTATTGCCACATGGAATGACCTGCTTATATGGTCTGCCAGTACTGTTGGTCGGAATATTGGTAGCGCTTGTCTGTATGGATAGTTGTATGGTGTTCTGATTTCTTATGATGGTAAGTTCTTTGGGAATGGATGGTATGGTCTGTGAGTATTGATGGTTGGAATTTTTTGGCTGGAACATTTAATTTGCGGGTCTGATGATATATCTTATACGATATTTTGTTATGGTTGGTTCGTTGGTGAGGATATGCTGTATGGAGAAATGGCATGATATATCTACATGACTAGTATGACATGACGAAATGGTCTATCAGAGTAATTCGCTGGAATATTTCATATGAATGTCTACATGTATTTTTAGAGCTGGTATGATGAAGTATTTGACAAAATGTTTTCAAACATTTTTCGTTGGATGGGTGGTAGGATATGGCTATATGGTTGGATGATATTGTATTATTAATTATGGTTCGAAGGAATGCTGGTCAGCATATTTAATATTATGTTGATATAAACGAAACACCTGTTTCTAGCAAAATAAAATATTATATTAGACTGCACAAAATTAATAAATAATTTTTTATCGTCAATGTTTTTGATTCATGGTAAAGATATAACAGTACTGAAAATTTGTATAACTTAGAAACGGTCAGTTTTACTTGAGTGAAATTTTTTGAAGCGACATTCTAAAACTTGTAAAGCTGATTCTATGCAAACACAACTCCAACTAATGTTTATTCATTCTCCCACTACTCCTCATCCTCCTCCACCTCACTGATGTGTGATATAAAACAAGTAGAAGAACGCTGTATTCGGATTGTGAAGAAAGACATTAGTCTGCCCATGCGAGTTACAGAGGAAGAAACCAGTATTACCCACGAATCACGACATGGCAGCCTGTTACCAAACACCACTGAATTATTGCAGGTCCATCGAATTGCTGAAAAATATGCGATTCTAAGTTTGTTGGAGGAACTGAGTGGTCTATATTACGAGAATGTATACTTTTACTCGAAATCCCAGTAACAGCCATAGACCGGCTCGATTTCTACAGGCCATGGATGGGTCACATTATTTTCCATGCAGCGATAATGACAAATTCGTATCTCCAAAATAAGTTAGGCCGAATTCTGTGTTTGTATGCGATAATAATGCTCAGTATTAAATGTTAGTATGGTTGGTTCTATGATAGGGTTAACCAGAATGTTTTTAGTACTTCGTGACTGACTGGTGGATATAAAGCTAGTATGATTTTATGGTAGGTATAACTGTTATGTTGATATCATGCTGTTATTATGCTGATGGCATCTTCAGTTGGTTTGGTGGTATGACAGGAGTTTATCTTTGATGGTGTGGGCAGAATGGATTAATGCCATGATTTGTTTGTATGAGTGGAATTGTTTCATATTATGTTTAGTTAGTGCGAGAGGGTCAGAGTGCTTGGCTGGTATTGTTGGTTAGTATGATTGGATGGTATAATAAGTTGGTATGGTATCTGAGAACTAAGTCTGTATGGGTACCGTAGATGGTTAAATTGATGGTATGGATTTTATAATAGCTTGGTTGGAATTTATGATTAAAATATTTGGTTGGTTGGACAGATGGTATGATTTGTTTATAACCTATAACTGGTGAGGTTAGATGAGAAATGGCAGTCCATGCGGTAGTCAATATATTTTACGGTTATGATTTATTAGAATGTCTGAGAACAGTGTTTGGTATATGACTGATCTATGCTTGGACTAGAGCACATTATACATTTGGTTGGGATGCAATAGTTTTTTGTATTAGTTTATATGATTGGCTTCATATTAATATGGTTAGTATGGCTATCTGGTATAGTGATCACTATGGTTGGCTGTTATATTGAGATGGATGTTTGTAAGCTAGTGTTATGGTGAAAGTTATGATCTTTATTGTACTCACTGCCACTGAGGTTATATTATATATATATATAATTATTTTGTATGTTGATGTATGGGCCCTGGTATGTTTTGTTGGTGCAGTTATTAGAATGAATTGCTGGTATAATATACTTTTTTTTTGTTTATATAGTGGTTGATATTGTTGTATGGTATGCAGGAGAGATTGTAAGTCTGTGTTTTGGTCGATTTAGTTGATGTTATGATTGGCTGGCCTATTGGTGTTGAAATGTTTGCAATGGTCTCTGAGAATTGTTGATAATGTTTGTCAGTGGGTGTAAACAGTATGAAATGAGTAGTTATTGTATTCTGTGGTGCATTGCTTAAAATGTATTTGTTGCATAAATAGTTTGTATAATCAGCTGGTTTGTTTGTCTGGTGTGTTGGTTTTTATTTTTCTTGGTATTGTGTCTTGAATTTTGCCAGGTGTCTGCTGATAGTGATATTGTGGCAGGCAAGTTAGAGCTATGCTTTTTTTGTATATTTTAGTTGGTGTGGTCCGTATGGTATGTTGGTTAGTATGTTGCAATAAATAATTTTCTGGTACTGGTCGGTAGCACAGATGTTATGGGTATTAGGTATGTTTTCTGGTAATGATTGTTTGGACTGAATGGTCGAGGTATCCCTGAGTTATAGTGGGTGGTATGGGTGGCTAATATATGTGGTGTTGATCGGTAGTGAATATCGAAGGGGTTTTAGGTTATAGGCTGGTCTTATCTTGGGACGAGCTAGATCACATCGCCAATCGCCCTCGGATTATTATTAATGAACTCTAATAATAAACTTTTTAACTAATGGGCTGGACTGCAAAATTGCTTAGTACACTTGGTTTATAATGGAATATATGGTTGCTATGTTGGGTGATATGGTTTCCAGTACATCTGCCTGGTGATTGTATGCGTATATCAAATGGCATGGATAGTATATGTGTGCCGGTGAGTCCTGTAATGCTAAAGCATGCTTAAATTAAAGTGGGTGGTATGGGTAGCCATTGTATTTGGCTGGTGTCAGTCGGCATGGTGGATGGTATGGAAGAAGTTGATTGTGTTGAAGTGTTTGAAATGGCTTTGTATGGTGTGGTCTGCCTGTTTGCTTGGTATGGCTGATGTGTTTTTGAGTATTATTGGATAGCATGGTAACTACAGTATTTAGCTGGTTTCGATGGGTAGAGCAGAAGTTATGGCCAGTAGGTGCAATAGTGCTGTGAGTTAGTCTGTCCTGTATGGTTGCTTGGTACACTTGAATTATGGTGGATTATAGATGGTGAATTGGTGGTATGGTTTATCTTAAAAGACTAAGTTTTTCATGAGTTATAGAAGATGGTATGGTTGGTTGGTATTTTGGGTGGTTTGGTATCAGTTTGTTGTGTTTGGTTGAATCATGGTAGGAATGGTTGTGACTTGGGCTGGCCTTGAATGCATGGTCACTTGGATAAATGTTATTTTATCTGACTTTCTATTGGGTTATATTGTATTTTAAATGTAATTATGCTTGCTTCAGCCGTTCCTTTGTAAGTGCAAGGTGAATTTTACCCAAAGTGCTGATTGGCTGTAGGATGACTGACCTATGCTTCCGAGGTCTGGTCATTTAATATTGTCAATGGGGCTAAAATAAAGATAGGAGACATGTGGAAAGAGTTCAATTAATTGTATCTGCTGTATGCTAGATTAGGTTTTATTAGGTTAGGTTTGATTATTCTGGGCTTTGGTATATTAAGTTATATTAGTTTGACAGATTGTAAGAATTTTGGGTGTTACAGGCAACCTGGAATGTATAATTGCTTGCATAGGTGTTAAGGTGTATTCGTATCACAGAATTTCTTTCCATAGGTATAGATAATGGTGTAGTTGGTTTGTATGACAGTTTTTCTTAGGTTACAGTAGATGGTATGGTTGGTCAGTATATTGTGAGGTATGCAGGTATAGGTTTTGCTTAGAATGTGGTGGGTTTAATTTTTTTTTAACTATGTTAAGTCGAATTCATTACAGTATGTCAAAAAGACTAAAGAGTGCATGAATAAATTAAATTTTTGTAGATGTGTTTAAGTACAATATGAGTTGTTAAGTACCCAGGTGAAAATACTAACATGAATAAAAAATTTATATCTAATATATTAGGTGAGAAATCTATATGTTATAGATAAAGTTGGCAGCCTACAGCGAGCTAATCTGGTGGCTAATAAAACTGAAATATTAGATGGTGGACTACATTACACAAACAGATGAGGTCGCCAGTAGACGAAACAAGAGGGCTGCACCGACAGCTTGCCTATTGACTAATTCCCGAAGGGATGAGAGAGAATCCAAGATGGCGGCCTGCAGCCAGTTTTTAATTAAGTCGTCAGCAGACGAGGGGGCCGAGTAACCAGCAGGTGATTAAATCGAGAAGGAATGAATGATAAATTTCAAGATGGTGGCAAAATTTAAGTAATCATCTGATGACAGAATGGGAAACAAGATGGTGGCTCGCTTACAAAATCAAGAAGGAATCGCAATAAATATATGAAAAACTAAATGACCTTAAATTTTTTACAAAACATTTTTTAATTTGAATTAATCTTTGATTTCGTAGATAACTGTCACAAATGTTTCTTAAATGGCATCAGTTGCAACAGTCCTTGTACACACTGGAGATACATTCAAACATTTACTATGTATGTAACAGAGTGCCTACACGAGGTGGCTAATTGAGTTCTTACATGATGATTAGGTACTGTTAGGTTAGTTTGTGTTAGGTTATGTCAGGTCAAGTTAAGTCCTCCACGAGTGATTTTTTCCGAAATCCTAAATACTGACGACCATGCTACTTCTGTTACAAATACAAGTAAACTCAATATAAAATAACAAAACAGAAGGCGAAGATGATCATGAAGACAGCATGAATGAAAATGAACTTGAAGACAGTGTTGATGATGAGGACGATAGCAGTTTTATATGCTCTGACACTCTCCTTGAACAGATATGCTGCAACGAGAGGCATGACGAAAGTAATAGATGATGCGAACACTGGTTACATATTTTCCGAAGACCCGGATGAACTTGGTGATAGACTCACAGACATTTGATTGCTTTTCAACAATGTGGAGATTTCTCGCACATTGAGATCTCTTCAGTCATTAGTGAACTGATGGTCAGAGGTTATATCTCATGGTGTCATGAACTGCTTTCTTCTTATATTGTAATGTATAAAATAAGTATACCCTTTTAAAATAAAAATAATTGTTGTATTTTTATTTTTCTGTTGTATCCACTTTTCCTTTAAAACTCTCCAGTGGTGTTATGAGCACTCTACTATTAAGGTAAATATCCACCTACAGAATGTTAATGAAGACTTTAAGTATAAAATGGACAGTGGACAACATACAAAACTTCAATGCAGTCGGCATGTACAAATTTGGGGAAAGTTGGCAAATTAATGTTATTTCTATATGCATGGATGGGGGAGAGACAACAAACCCATGTATTGATTATCGATTGATTATTGATCAAAATATTAGACTAATTATCGAACGATTGATGAGAAGATTGAAAGAATGATGAAATATTGCGAAATATTTATGAAAATAATGGGAAATCTTTGAAAAAATTACGATATTGGCCAAATGTTTGGATGAAAGATTGATGGAAAAATTGCGAAATTGGTCGAAAGATTGTAGGAATCAGTAAGAGATTGATTTAATGATTGGTCGAAAGTTTGGATGTAAGGTTGGAAGATTAATGGAAAGGTTGTGCATGATTGATGGAAAGACTGCGAAATATTGATGGAAAGATTGGAAGATTGGTGGAAAGGTTACGAAATTGCTCGAAAGATCGATTTAAAAATAGTGAGACGGATAGAAATATTGTGAAAGATTGACGGAGAGATTAGAAGTTTAATGAAAATATTGCGAAATATTTATGGAATGTTTGGAATAGTGTTTGAAAGATTGCTGAAGTGATCGAATGGTTGATGTAAAAATTGGAATATTGTTTGATTGATCGATATGTTGGACAATTAATGGATTGATTATCAAGAGGACCATGAAAGACAAGACTGTTTATTACCGTAGCTGCCCTGGTACATTCTAAGTCTCAAAGGACAAGCACCATTGGCATTTAAATTATAGCAAGTATACCTATAAAAGTGTTGGTAGATGCTCATCCATAACATGATTATAACATAACTTGGGCAGGAGGTTGCTACCCGTATGATGGGTTACATTGGTCACATATACATAATTAAATAAATCTGATTAACTTTCGGAGCAAATTAAAAAAGTTAAATAATTTCTGTTATAAAAAATTTAAATTTGATATTATAAACAGATTTTCGATTTAACATTTCCCTATGCCTGTACAACCAGTATGGTAACCAGAAACATTTAAATATGCTTGAAGGGTTAGTGAGCGTAACTTCCAAGCACCTTCGGTTACCTACGACAATCCCGAGTCGAAGACTTCCGAGCACCTCTCGAGTCGAGCCGAAAACTGCCGAGCTCGTCCTAGTCTAGGCGAAGACCCCCCAGCCCCACAATACGCACACCCGCCTCATTTAAATATATTGTACCAGAACGGTCATAATCATGATACGCTCAATGAATGTGGAATTTGTTAGTGAGTTTCATTTTTCGAACAAACCCATAATTCTTCTGTGTCATCATTGTGTCATCTAGCCTTGCGATTGTTACTTTATCGTTTTGTCATTCAGTCATGTGCGAAATTTTATCTTTGTCTCAGTACTCGTCCGTGTTTAGTTGAGTCCCTTGTTTTATTTTTCAGTTTGTGTTCGTTACATCATTCGTTCCGTAATTTTGTTTGTTTTATTTATTACTTATGGGATTTTTTATACATTTTATATATCTTTTGTCTACACCTACTTTCGGCTCGTTTTTCCGTGTTTCTTTTGTATCTCATAATTTGGTTTTCTGTGATGACATAGCAAAGCAATAGCGTATATCCAAAATATTTCGCTTAGTAAAATCAACTGAGTGTACGAAATTTAGTGCAGTTTAAAATATCGACTAGGAGTGTTAGTAATGTAGTAAGGTTTCAGCATACACTCCTTAGTGTCCACAATTCAAACATGCCGCTTTTCAGAGAATGAAAATTAATGTGACAATTTATTCAACTTTGCTTCAGAACTTACTTAGAGCATACCAGTCAGTGTTTCCGTTAAATAATATATATGCAGTTAAGTGGAGGATATTTTTTTTTAAGTTTGTTTCGAAATTAACAGCTATCTATACCTCTCAGTACCAAAACTACACAGTCAAAATGTAATTTCATGTATAATTTTACAATTTTTTTTGTTTCTACTTAATGCAAAACAAAAAAAGACATGTAAAATGAAAAATGCCAAAAAGTCTAGCTCTCGCATAGCATTCTGTACATATGTATAAAAGATTTTAAATGGACTACACAAAAAAAAAATTTCGCTCCTACATATAAATTGCTAATCATATTACTTTCGTGTATGCAAAATGCAACAAGATTATGTTTCAGAAATAAGCTTAACTATTACCCTATATTACGTTTGCCTTTCAGGAAACCTAATGTAGTGTTAATGTGTGGAAAATGAACTGTCCGAAATTCACTTTCCCTTTTATAGAAAGGTTTATATATTAAAGAAACTAAAACAAAACTATATGTGAATACAAAGCTAAACATAAATGCACATTCAAATCATGCACATCTCAAAGAATATACCGGATGTCCCAGACCTACCGTACCTTTTCTCGAAAACGGTGCATCCGAGCTTTGTCGAGTGAAATTCTTTATAGGCGAACCCTTAAGGACGAATAGAATGGTGAATACTACAGTGTCTAGAATCTGCGGTAAACTATAGGAAACAATGTTAACATCATAATTTCAAACGGGAAGGTGGTACAAAACTAGTATCGTTGAACAGAGCTCGCGAAACTGAGAATCTTTTGTCTGTAAAGTTTTGTGATATGTTTCACCGTTTTGAAAGTATCGAAATATTCGCTGTCTGCCACATCCTAAATTGCATCATGCCACGCCATAACAGCCCAAACGAGGCGAGCGGGAACCGTTAACGCTAAATTGCAGTACTTGAATTTCCCCTTTGTTTGTGCTATTCATCAGGTCGAATAAGAGGCTTTTTGGCGGTGCGTGCACTATGTAAGGTTTCTAGCGTGAGTTTTACTTAGTTTCTGTTATTCCTGCAATATTGTCGTATTCAAACGTAGAGGCATTTGGCATGCTTATGGTGCTCGGCGAATGTCACAAGAATCACCGACATGCAGAGCTCGTTTATGAAGGGAGTTATCAAGCTCGCCCACACCAGTCACGACATGTTTTTCAGCGTTTGGTGGTACGGATTCGCAATAACGGCCATGTGCAACCGACCCGCAATCGTAACAATTAAGTCAGAAGACGTGTTACAGACATAATAAGTGCAGATATTCTTGCTGCAATAAATCTAGACCGACATATTTCTACTCGAAGAATAGCATGGGATTCTGGGGTGAGCGGAAATACCATATGGAGAATCCTACACGACAGTGGTTTACATCCCTACCACATCAATTTCCGCCAGTCATTAAGAAGATGATTTCCAGACAAGAATATCCCTCTGCGACTGATTTTAAATCAAAATCTGGACTTCCCGACTATCGTACTGTGGACAGATGAGGCCACTTTCAAATCTAATGTGGATGTAGATATCCAAAATGCTCACCATAGGTCGGCAGAAAACCATCAATGGTTACGTCAGAATGGCAAACAGCACATTTAGAGCCTAAATACCTGGTGTGAACTCATCCTTGATCAAGTTATCGGACCTAATTTTTTTGATGAAAAATTAAATTGTGAGCAGTACTCTGAATTTCTACAACATGCTCTACCTGAGACTTACGACCCACCTTTTCTTTGCTACCTTGATCATCCTTTTCAGTTTTACTTGCTTGCAGAATATTCCGAGGCTTCTATTGTTCGTGTATTTGCGTAATAAGTAGTATGCGGCACCGATATTATGGTGCACAACGGCTACAGTACATATGAGTTGTTAACATTTGGAAAGAAAAATGTTTATCCGTTTCCCTTCAGTAAACTATACGACAATGCTAATGTATTTCTCGGCAGCATTACACTGAGAAAAAAGCCAAAAAATGTTTGTGTATACAGGCACAAAATTATTTTAGTCGCCCCAACAAATTATTTCGTTGGGTAAACAAAACATGAATAGCAGGAAATTTATTTTTGTTCGTCTAACAAAATACACGCTTGAATTTACAAAACCTCTGTGGTGGATGAAAGGAAATTAGACTGTCAAGAAAATATTTTATCGAATGAAATGCATATATTTGTTTCGCCACTCATTTGAATGCCTTCGTTCTAAAATAAAGCTGGAGTGTTTGTATCTTTTTTGTGAAAATTAGGATAGTAACAGTGTTTGTTACTGTATTTATTGATAATTTTACAAATGACACAAACATCCTAATAAAACAAGTTCAACAGGAAACTAAAGTAATACTGTAAATCTTGAAATATTTATTTGCGCATATTGTACAGTACTTGAACTGCAGGCCTATATGTTTATAAACATTCCGAATTCGTCAGTGGTCAATGAGTTTACTCAGGCGTAGCGCTTGGGCGCAGATGTACTAGGTTAGAATCTCGGTCGGACTTCAAGTTTATTTTTGTATCAACCCAAACTTTTTATGTGCGTAGAGCCGAACAAATATTTTAGTTGCAGAAACGAAATATTTTTTTATGTCTACCAATTATGAACAACAACATAACTTGATTTCAACAACAAATTATTTCATCGTCCCTTTATAAACAATTAGTTTTATTGCACCTGACTAACTTTGTTTGATCCAACAAAACCTTTTCTCTAAGTGTAGTTACTCTCTACATTTTGTAAGAGACTGTGGCTGTTTAGACTAAGGTATTTGTCGGCGTTTTATATTTTCCCAGCTCATCTGTTTGAATGATGTCGGTGAATTAATTAATTTGTATGGCTTACTTTCTTCTAAGCAAAAGTACCCTCATTTTTTACACATTTCGTGATCTCCGAAGATGTGACGTGATCCATTAAAAATAGTTTTCCTCCGCTGTATTACTTTCTAGTTCCACTGTAACCCTTCAGTCTGTCTGTACACCACCGTCTACGTAACTTCTGTTTTTGGTATAGTTATACTATCAGACACGATTTTCCTAAGTTCCACTGAGTATTGTCGACCACTTCTAGTTTTAACCACATCTTTGAATTTGTTGCAATAATTTCTCATATAATGGGTTTAGACACTATATATTTTCTATACGGCTATGTTGTACGACCTAGCATCAAGGGTTTTCTAATTTACAGTTCTGTCGTTATCTGCAAATAGCTTCAGATACTTCACACAATACATAGCCTCACTTAACAGGAATCCTTCTACAATGATAGATGCTTCCATACTTATTGAGCCATGGTTCCAATTTTTTTGCCCCATGTGTTGTCAGCTGGCGTTTTACCTCTCGATTATACTTTGGTACAAATTCTACTAAATTGGTTTTTAACACTGCTGAACATAATATTTCTTGTGTAATACTAGGTGTATTTTTAACTGCAAAGAAGAGGGTTGAGGAATCAGAACTCTTTGTATTGCCAACAACGGGAATTTAGATAACTTTCTTTTCCAGGTGAACGTCAAAAAGTTAAGTAAAAATTTACAAAATATTAACTTAAAAAATAAATAACATAAAAATCCTAACCAATTGGAACATGCTGAATTTTTAAGTTATCATCAGAAAACATAAGGGGTTGAAGATTCTAAGTGAAGACAGAATAAATTCTCGTGCAATTTGAGGGAGGGATGGCCCAATAACTGCTCGAGTGAGAAGCGCAATAAAATTTTTCTATCTAAAATATTGCTGTTCGCCTTTACACCAATTTGGTGAATAGTGCTGTTTTTCATTGTACCAAAAATAGTATCTTTGCCATATTTAGAACATGCGCAAGTTCCAAATTTCGCAGAGATTTTTTTTTCATTTATTAATTCGATTTCTAACCCTATGGCGTTTTAAAATGGAATAAAATCAGGGCAACTGGAATGCGAAGTAAACTACAGAGCAAGAAATAATCGTAATATTTGGAATCATTTAACGTGTTACAAGAATTTTGCTCTATATTTTCCAACATTGTAGGTATATTAGTCATTAATACAGCATTTTTATTTATTATCGTGCTTGTATAAACAACCCGTTATCTCCAGATATGGTGAGCTGAAATTTAAAAAAAATGCATATTTAAATTCCAAAATTGTGGTGCTCTTAGTGTGCTCTTAAAACACCGAAACTTAATACAGACTTCCATTTCTCGGTGTAGTTGTTTCTTTTAAAAGAACATATCGGACTATACGTTTGTCGCTACGATTTTAGTGTCGCTTCCACGACATCTCTACAACATGGAGTGGGCCGGATCGAATAATGTGGTGCAAAAAATCGACCTGCTAGTGCATCAAATTATGCATAAGGGGTATGAACAGACATCCATGGACGAAGGTATACTTTTACAGTGGAAGGATTCATTCTGCTTTGGCTGAAGGGGGTGTGGGGTGAGGTTACATGTATCTACATTACACTTGCACATTTCAGCATGTTTAGAAAATTGTTAACAATTACAATGAATGATGGATAAAAAAAAATGGAGTTAGCTTATGGGAGTACTTAAATTACTGAACAACTTTTTACAGATTGGGACAAATTCCACGAATATGAAGAGGGAGAGGGAGGAAGGCGTCAAATCCTCAGTCCCCTCTTACCTAACAGTCATACAAAGATCCATAACGGTTAATTGATTAATGGGTTCTATCGAATTATGGGAATGGTATTTTTAAATTCTTCTGTCACATATTAGTATCCCAGTTCAAGTAAAACTTTCGTACGCAATTTACCTAAAGGCTGTTCACGATAAAGTGAACACTTTTGACATCAACCTTAGAAAAAAGTCACTGCCCCTACTGCATATATTTTAACAGGCGTTCTGAGTGACATGCGCCCTGTAAAGTTGGTAATGGTGGATGGGAAGTAATTCCGTATTAACGTCGAATAAAAAGTGCTGGGTAACCATTTCTGATAACTCAAATTATTTATTTTCCTTTATGTTTTATTTATATGCATTGAAACGAAAAAAATTAGCAGATTTGTTTAATACTTACCATTCTAATATTTTTACAGTTTCACTTGACCGACGCATGAATAAAGTGATGAGGCCCACGACAATGTTAATCTTACATAAGACGGTTGAATACACAACATGTATACAAGTAGATCTTAAGCAGGGCTTTCAAACATGCTCATTTAAATGTGAATAACCTATACTTGTGTTCACCATGTTTCTTGCAACCAATGAACAACATGCTGCATGTTTGATCATTCATATCATCACGTCAAAGAGTCGTAGAAAATTCCACAAATCACATCAACCTAAAGGAAGACTCTCAATGTCCTGGGCATAGCTCCATTTAACATGTTGACTGTCATTGTCTATAAGAGCTTAATGATTAAATTAATTCCTTTTGTTGAAACTGTTTAATGGCACTGCTATTAACTTAATTTTAATCCTGAATAAATATTCAGTGTTAATTTAAACTTCTGTATTTCAATTATTTAACTTTGGTAAATTATTCCTACATTTGTGCCAACTGAAGTCCAATTGAGTAGGAACCTCTCCCTCCCATGATAAAGTAGCACATATAAATTGGATTAGTTTCAAGTATATAGTTTTGTTGATCATTCACTCGGTGTTAAGGGCTACTACAGTAGACCCGATGGTAAAACTAATTCATAGAGTACTCTGCCATGCTCTGAACACACCTCGCCGCTGAATTGACTGACATGAAGCTTTTCCAGTGTACACCTTTTTTTTTATTTGTCAAATATAATAGTGCTCTACCCTAGATTATTCTTTTGAGTCAATTTAGGGTTATTTTTTAATCTGAGCAACAAGTCAGCTAGTTTTGTTTTATATACCTGTCTTTTAGGGCTTCCGGATAGCCCAAGTTCTTCTTAAATAATCCAGTGGTGGATCGCCCCCCCTTTTTTAAATTTCTTTATACTGCCCTCCCTCCGCAGTAACAATATTTTATAGTTTACTAAACATGAACAGTGGATAAGAGGTGTTTAATTTTGTTCCAGGTGCACTGCGTGGGTGCAGCGTGTGGACCCTCGCCTGTCTGCGAAACCACTGCCACTTCTCCACAATCTTCATGTGTACGCTTCACAGAAGATCAGTTAATGAACACTCATCATGACAGGCTGATTCACTGTGCTCTACCATCAATTCACCTTCCACCTCATTTCCCAGCTAACCTAGATTTGAATATTTCAAGTGTATCCAATGTATCTGTTGCTCAAGAAATCCAAAAAACTAACCAAGATTTTTCAAATGCTTATTTTGTTTCATGAACAGTGGAAGATACTTGTGATGTTAGTGTGATAAGCTCTTTAAATATCACACTCCAACTTCCATGTAGTAGCACCCCTAAGGAGAGTGAAACAAATAGAATTTCTTTTCCAGGCTTAGATGGAAGCATTCAGACACAACCTTCATCCACTACAGAGTCCAGGATAATTGATATATCTTCAAATGCAAGTGTTTCAGGTGACATAAGAAAGTCCAAATGGAGTTTGCTGAGAGAGTTGGAGCTGACGCAAGTTGCCATCACTCCAAAGAAAAGGAAAATATCGAAGTTGACTCGTAAAACATGTGAAAGTTACAGGCATCTTAGAAATCGAGTGAAGGAAACTCGTGGGAAGATGAAGAAGCTTGTCAAGTTAGCTTCATGTAATGACATGAATTTTTTTTACAGCATAACCTCTCACCTGCAGCAGCTGCATTGACAAGTGGAGATTCAAGGAACAGGTTAGTGAGGCCCAGACATCGGGGGTGGACACGAAGAGAAAATCTGCTTGCTCTTGTACTGTATAAGCGAAGCCCAAAGGCGTACCGATTTTTAAGTGATCTGATAGCTCTTCCTTCTAGAACAACATTGACTAATTTATTGAATTCCGTTAATTTCAGTGTAGGTATTAATCATGACATCATCAAGCCTTGGGACAAGAGGTGAAAAAAAATGAAAGATGGTAACCAATATTGTGCTTTGTACTTTGATGAAATTTCTCTTAGGTCTGGTTTGTACTATAATGAATCTGCAGATAGAGTTGAGGGCACTGAAGATTTTGGAAACTTAGGTTGGACAGCGAGGCATGCCTATCATGCTTTGGTGTTCATGGCCCAAGGACTTCGTACAAAGTGGAAGCAGCCACTGGCCTATTACTTATGTCAGTCTACAACATCGACTGTTATATTAGAAGATATCATTTATGAGATAATACATGCTCTTTCTTCTGCAGGTATTTACATCAAAGCAGTGATCTCCGATCAAGGCAGTACAAATCGCTTGGCAGTAAAGAGGCTTATTAAGAGATTTCCTAAGGATAATGCTAATAATAACTTTGTGTTTTAGATTGATGGAAAAAGGATAGTGACCATTTTTGATATACCTCATTTATTAAAGGATACCGGAAATAATTTTCAGAAATACAACATTATTACACCCAAAGGAGTTTCATCATGGGAGCATACCATAAAGTTGAAATTTGGAAATGAAGGATGTTTGTATAATTTAGTGAATATAATTACAGATGCTCATGTCAATCCTAAAGGTAAAGATAAAATGAGGGTTTCTTTAGCTGCTCAGATTTTCAGTCACTCATGTTCCAGCACCATGAATGTTTTAGTGGATGGTTTTCATGAGGTAATGCCTCCTGAGGCCAAGGTGACAGCTGAGTTTTTGTTGTTTATGAATAAACTTTTTGACAGTGTCAATGGTTATTCCAGATTTGCTCCTGCTCATTGCCCTCTGTGATGTTGGGTGTCAGAGTCTTCGGTTCATCTCAGTTTTTAGAATGAAGCTTTAGTTGTACTAGACAGTTTGCAGTTTGTAGTTTGTGTTTCAGGCAAAGTGACAAGACCGTCAAGCCAGGATGGATGGATAACCACAATTCGTGTTATGCAGATGCTGTGGTTAGAACTTAAAAGTAAAGGATTTTCTTTTTTGAAGCCAAGATCATTAAACCAGGATCGACTGGAGAATTTTTTTTCAGCTATACGGCAACATGGAGGAGATAACAACAATCGAACAGCTGGTCCGTTCTCAGCGGCATTTAAAAAATGTCTTCTCAATGGCTTGTGTTCTTCCAGGACTACATAAAAAAACTGTGAAGATGATGAGGGCAGACTTTTGTCAAATCTTAGTCGCTTTTTGACAGATGGCACCAGGAAGACTTCAATTAACTATTGTATGATGAATTCTTGTATTTCAGGTAATAAAATGGAAGAAGAAGATGATGACTCATCCCTAACTAATGGCTCCAATGACTTGAGTTATACGGAATGTCAGTCAGTAACATATATTAGTGGCTTTATTGCTAAGAAATTAATGAGTGGTGTTTGTGAAGATTGTGATGTTTGCAGGGGAGATTTGTCTTCAGAACCAGATGTTGTAAGTATTAATGGAGTGAGTGAAGTTAACTGCATTATTGATGCATGAGATGATAGAGGCAAGCTGGAGTAACTTGGCCATACTGTCGCTGCTGCTGTAAATATTTATAAGGAATTTTTACCTGATATTTTAAGTACAGGTGATGTTGGATGGCAGTTGTGTACAGAAATCAAGAAGAATCCAGATTTATTTTGGGTGAGTTGCAGTATTCATAGAGAGCAGCTAATTACTTCATTCGTGTCCTTGTTTAATAGAATAACCATTCATCAGTTTTGCAGGGTATTGAATCTAGATTCGAAAGCCACCTCCATGGAATGTGCATCACAAAGACAGCTGAAGATTTTTTTAACACCAGTGAATATAAATGTTCGTATTTTTTCTTCAGTTTTCAGTTCACCATGCGTGAGATTACTGTGAATTTTTTTATTTTTTATAAATTGATTTATGTATATATTTTCCTCTCCAGAAATTTTTCAGGGATTTGTATACATCATGTATACTATTGATAAAGTTAATAACTGTTTTAAGTACTTTGTGTTTTTAGGTACTCTGAAGTGATAGGTGAACATTTATTGAAAATATGGTTTTAATCTGTTCTCACCGAGCATGTGTGGACATGCAATAGCATTCCGTGCTTGCGTTCAGTAGGCTGTGGATTGGACCCCAGTAAGCTGCACTGGGGATGATTTTTTCCCGAAGCGTTTTTCCCATCATCACTCCAGGCGAATGCTGGTGCAGTTCCATTATATGTGGCTATTGAATCAGTAATCACAATTCTGTATTATTTTTTGAAGTATTTAATATAAATAAAAATTAATTAGAGTATTTGTACAATAATGTTTTATTACTTTGTTTTAAATGCCCATACATTTTTTTAAAATATGTAACTTTTGGTGTAAGCAACTATTTCAATTGGTCTGTTTGTGGGAAAGTCTCAATATTCTTTGCGAAACAGTTATTTTTTGTTTGTAAGCGTTCCTCTCCCTTGTTCACATTTTGGGAAAGTTGAGTTACATCTCAAACCAATTTTTTTAAAAGTTTTTTCCAAGTATTTAAGACTGCAATCAAAAAAAGGTAAGATATGTTAATTTCTTTCAAGAACACAAGGAGGTGAGAGGTAATTTATGCTAATTAAGAATACAGAACAACACAATATAAAACTTTTGTCTATAGCAATCATGTGGAATGAATTGACATCTGCGATTTCAAATGCATTTCATCTTCTGTTGTAGGTCCTAAACACTTACAGTTACTGCTGTACTATTTATTACATGCAATCATTATGCTGGTCTGTGGGTGGATTTTTTACATGCCTGCATTGATAAATGAAAGTTGTATTAAAGGTTTTTTTGTGGAAAAAAGGAAGGATGCTGAAGGGAGTCAGCTGTGAGGTGAAGGAGAAGGCATATGGCACAATGGTACGGCCAATGTTAGAATATGCTGCAGTAGTATGGGACCCGTATGTGGAGGTGCGAGAACTGGAAAAGGCGCAGAGAAGGGCAGCAAGATGGATGAAGGGTAGGTGGAGAAGGCAGGGACAGGATGATGAGGAAGAAGGGAACTATATGCCATCAGTGATGTTGAAAGAAATGGGGTGGAGCTCATTGAAGGACAGGAGAAAAGTTGAACGGGTAGTCAGGATGTACAGAATGGTGAATGAAGAGGGATGATGGGGAGGACTACACTGCAAGCTAAGTAAGGGGGTGTTTAGAAAAAGAGGAAACAACAGTGAGAAGCTTGAGAGGGTGTGGAGTAGAATGGAGTTGGGTAGGCAGTCCATACTTGTGAGGTCTGTGAGGGAGTGTAATGTGTTGAGGGAGGAATTGGTATATATGAGAGGGGTTGGCAAGTTCAGGAAGGGAGTGAAAAAGGAGTTGGTTGGGTAAAGGAGAGGTGAGAGACCTCGCCACCAGGCAGTAGACTAATTGCGAGTGTATGTAAGTATGAAAATAATCATACACTACAAAAGTTATTCGGAATACTTAAAACTATACCGAATCATAACTGGTATAATTATAATCATGTCATCATATTTGAACTTTCCAGATTATGCCAACATTTACCAAAATGTCTAAAAAAAATTTTACATGGAAACATAACTGACAGAAATTTTGTTTGAAAATTACTAAAACTAACTATAATAAGCTATATTATATATGGAAGTAAATACAACTTTTCAGGTGGTCAGCGACTAAAAAATTAAAGAAGGAAGCCTGGATTCTAATGGTGCAGTGAGTTCCAGTAATTAAAAGTTCAATTTTACATGCACTTGGCAACCAGTTATCATGAACATTAAAACTTTTTGAATTCTGAAGGGGCCACCTCACTTTTCCTGTGATTTCGCTCTACAGAAGAGTGTGTTACATACATCACTGCGCCTATTATAACCAGCAAAGAAATATTTTGGTAAACTTTACTACATGATTTATGAAATGATTCATATACTCCTGACTATTTAATTTTTTTGGGCATCAAAGTATTCTTTTTCACATATAATTCGATTACTTAATATAGTTCTGAAATTCAAGTTCTGTAATAGTGGAAAACCATAAACTCCAAAAAAATTTAACACTACGCAAGTTTAATATTTAATTATCTATTTCGCCACATGCTCATGCATCAAAAGTAATGATTTGAAACTTTTTTTTTAGCTGGCCGAAGATTGTTGGGAGAAAAAAATATTTTTTTTTCTCCCAAAAATCTTGGGTCTGGTTTAAAGTACAGTTTTCTAAAATAATTTGAAAACCCCGCCATTGAAGGGGTTAGGTAGTTGTTATACATCCCGAAAGATCGCAGCACCATCAATAGTTCTTGGCTGGATGACAGATAGTGATAGTGGTTTTTTGAAGTACTTCCAGCCACTGGATGTCAGTAAATAATCGGGACGAGCTTTAATGTTGCTGTAAACAATCTTATCCTATATAATCGTTGCTCGGGTGTAACAAAAGTTAAATTAAATGTTCCAGAAAATCACATTAACTATTGATCGGTTCTAAAAGTTGAAGACCCCAGAGCGGACTTACTGTACGTCCAACACGGTATGCGAAAATGCTACTACTAACTCAACATGGCCACACAGGTTGTTGCCTTGGTGCCAATTCCCGCGGGACATCACAAAGTTCCGTTATTCAGAACAAAACTAATATAAGGTGATATGAATGAAACAAGAATGGCACATTACGTTAAAAATAATTATATTTCACACTTCAGATCGTATTACAAAATATTTAAAAAGAAATAAAAATTCAATTTGTGAACAGCACATGCACGTTCATAATTGCAGTTCAGTTCTGTCCTTTACCTAACCAGATTTTACATTATGTGTATGTCTTTATTATAAGGGCTCTGGTCCCACATTATGTTGTGCTTTCGCTATATTTTCAAATGAGTTCAGGGAAACTTAAATTTAAGTGTAAACATACTATAATGCATTTATTACTATTACTGTCTGCATTGTTTATGTCGGCGGATAGCAGTCGTTGGCTGTGAGGATTGGCATGGGCACGTGGCCTCCACCGCTCGACTCTGTTGGCCAGTCTTTGGTTTGTTATGTTGTCTATGACATTTGTACCGTGCTATCTGTGGCACCCGCCAACATGAAAATATACACAAGTACGTAACATGAACACGCCCTCCTAAAAGGCTTAGAACATTATTCAGTGTTTCCCAGTGGCACTGAGCACTTTAGTGCGTTTAGAAAACAAACACTTACACTTTAAAAATAATACACTCTGACTGTCATAAAATGCACAATGCTTAATGAACCAGGTTTCTACTGCTATACATCAAATACACTAATTGTGTACACGTCATCTTATTTACACACAAGGATTTTATTATACTCTTGGGTAGCAACACAACAGAACAATATAACACTTGAAAAATAATACAACACAACTGTCAACAAGCAGAAAACAATATTATAAACCCTTGAACACTGCATGAAATATTCCATGCACAGCTCGTGAACACAGCACTCACCTTTGCAAACGTATTACACTCGGCAACATAATATTACATATGAACACACAAAAATATTTACCCTGCACAAAAAATATAAACACCCAAGTGTTGTTGTGGTGCGCACGGGGCGAACACATTATATTACTTTGAAAACACAACAATATTTAAATGGCCATTGAAAAAAACAATAACAAACATATTTGCCCTGATTTTACTGCACTGGTGAATTCACACTGACACACGGAATGCAGGTTGCTACACTGACGTTGTTCATGGTTGTAAATACCTATGGCGGAGATGCTAGTGGCACAAAAAAAAGGGCTGGAGCTGGTGGTTCATGTCAATTTACTATTAAATTTTATAGCATTCCAGTGTGGAATGTTTTTGTGTTTGCCCAAGGTTTTGTATCTTTTAAAGGAAAATAAATGTTATATACACCATGGCTTTGATTGACCAGCACACCTTGGTGCCCTTGATATTGTTCTTCATTTATAGCCACTTTTTATAGAAAATAATTTTTTTGTTTGAAAAGTTATGCGAAGCCCAATAAAAATTGTTGGACTTGGATTTTTGTCAAAATTCTTGAGGCAGACATCAAAAGAAGTATGTTGAAAAGACAAGCATTGGTGCTGTCTAGTTCAGCTGTATGTTTATACGTTCACAGGAAATACTTATTTCGCTCGATGATTTAGCTTCTCTCAGCATACTAATAAATGTTTCAAATTCCATGCAATAAATTGTGACATAATCATGCAACATAGGTTCAGTAAACTAGTGATAAGCTTACCTAGTTGTTCGAAATTAAAACTTATAACTCAAGGGCATAGGAAAAACACACTGCAATAAGTAACCAAGGATAAATGCAACTTTGAAAAAAAAATCAGCATTCGAATAAGACACTGCATGAGGACAAATTGGCACTCTTATATTTAAGATGCAAAATCACAACTCTGAACATAAGAACATAGAAACTCATTAAAAAAGAAAAAAATTAGTCGGTTAAAACAAACAAGAGATATGACAGATCTCAATGAAAAAAAAACTTAGATTAGAATTTGGTGCTGCAGTTCTGATCTGTGTAGAAAAAATACTTTAATATAAGAGATTCTGGTGTTAGAAGGAAAAACAATTCCAATTCCTCAGTTACTTTGAAAGACAAAACCAAATCATTCTCACAGTAATAATTCTAGCAGGACAGCTAAATACATGAGTTTGAACCAAATTGTAGAAAAGTCTGAAAACCAACATTTTACTTTAATTCTGGTAGATAACTAGATGGGCAAAAGGGTCTCCATAGGGTATGAAACATGAAGTAAGTACTCGGTAGGCAAAAAAGATGTGATGCAAAAATGTTGAGACTTTCTAAGTTCATAATGTTGCAAACCTTATTTCCAGATCAGGCTGAATGCCAAAAGAAACTACACACACACTTGATTTAGTTGAATAAATATGTAAATATCAGCTAATGACATTTGTAAATCACCATGATATCTCCCTCTTCAAGCCATTCCCTGGACCAGTGCCAGAAATGATGCAGTCTGCGTTAATCAACTTAGAGCACCACATTTCACAAAAAAGACTCGCCTGTGGAGCTCTTCTGGAGTAATCCCAGGACCTTTGCCTTAATATCTTCTTTAACTCGTAATATTGATTTCTTTTTTAAATATGAATTAACAACAGCGAGTGGAGCGATGTGTTGGCAACGACCGATAAGAAATAGTTCACAGTTAAAATATTATTTTAACCTCATTTTTTAGTATAATATTTGTAAATTAAACGGTGGCTATTGAAATATTTAAGTAGCCCCGATGGCAACATATCTCATTTTTACAGTTTAAAATAACAGCGGAAAATATCATGAGTAGGCAGTAATTGTACAGTATTGTTTTATCGGGCCAGGAAGCAATTGAAAAAACTGTCTGCTGGCAAGGTTTGTCGACCTCTTCCTTTTTCTATGTCTCTTTCACACTCGGGAAATATCATTTCGCTAGTAAGCAGGAACCTTTATACATGTCTTCAGTATAAGCATATTTCATACTTTTACAGTAAAATAATGATTTTTGAATTTGTAATTTACAACTAAAGAGATTTTAATGTTTAGATACTTATTTTAATATGTTTAGATATGATGGCGGGGAAGTTTTCAAGTGAAGTTGCCAGACGTGGCGAGCCATGACATACAGTGTTGCTTTTTGCCAAACGAAACATAAATTATTCATACTCCGAAAAATACTTCAAATTACCACATCACGTTTGTAGACGTGTTTTTAAACCTACCTAGGTAAGTTACGATGTTGTGATAAATCTGTGTCTCCATGGCAGTAATAAATATACTGTGATGTGTGTTTCGTTAATCATTGCATCTGTGAAATGGCATGCCTTTGTGCATCGTTGTCGATACACTGGCCCTGTGTGTGCTTGATTTCAAATATTTAATTAGCACTATTATTATGTTTTAACTGTGAACTGTTTTTATGACGAAGTTAACGATTTACATCCACATCTGTTTATTAATCACAACGTTGTACCTTTGCCCTAAGCGGTTTGAAACACAGTCGTGTAATGTTATTTGCCACACTCCCAGAAGAAAAGTACTAAGCCTAACACGACAAATTTCAATAAACCTAATAAACAGTAAGTAACAATACATAAAAATATGAGCGGAATTAAAGTTATCGTAGGCTTATTTGTATGCATGTTCACCACTATCTTTTAAAGTTTGTATGACAAAAATGTGCAACACGAGTTGCGTGCTTGAATTTAATGTACATTTTTCACTGGTTGTTCCTTTGTTTTAATATTTATTCTAACTGAGGCCGTCCTTTTAGAGAAATGACCCAACAAATATCAATAACAAAAGGATAATTACAATTAGTAGAATTCTTTACCTCGCAGTTGTAACAGTGTTAAACACAGCAGCGGGAAAATGCTAATGTGCATTACATGTATTGAGCTACATCGGGGAAAACAAATATCTTAATGTAAAATAGCGGTAAGAACTGTCTTCAATTGAGGCATTTTTAAAACATCATTGAGCTGACCTAAATAATGTTAGAAGCCTAAAAACTGTGAATATTCATACGGAATAGTTTTTGGAATATGACAGAATTCTTTGAAAAGCTGTAAACAGTAAACATCACATTTGACAGGTATAAAAGTAGAAGTCACATTTCAATGTTTATTTTTAGGTGTAGCGAAACTATACGAACATATTTACACACACAATGGAATGTAAACATTGATTTTGACATATGCTGCATGGCAGTCACATGGCAATGTTTGTTTAAACTTGGCGGGAGGATACAAAACGGGCCTGCAAGTAGATATTTAGCAGGGCTCCGAGAAAGTTGCTTCCAATTGTGAATGGACTATAGTTTCTGGTGCATTACATTGGTCCATCACTTGATAAATCTGGTACTTCAACTAAAGATGTCTGGCTTATATCATGGTAGATGGTAGAATGGGAGAATTCGGGGCCTCCACACCAAGGCGTAATTGCAGAAGTCCGAATTCACATTGTTATCAGCTAAACCGAGATTGATTGATAACAATGAGCCAATTGCGGCTTCTCTTAAGCCCAGCAGACATGCCAAGCATGTTCCGAAAACAGATGTAAACAAAGCAAAAATTACATGTTAAGTGGAATAACTTCTAATCGTAAAAATCCCTGCTGGAACTGTAACAGGCAACTCACATTAACGTCGGCAATAAATTACCACATTTTTGCAGTTATTTCACAGAAATGGCTGCCATTTTGCAGTTATGCTACAATTCCAGAGTTGGAAACTTTACTTTCACAGTCTATAACTGCAAGATTGTGATTGTTGACTATGAAATTACTATTTACTAACTTTATTATCGGAACTGTTAACTGTGTGACCACAGGTAACAACAATTTTATGACTATTGACTGTGAAAGGATAGTTGTTTAACTACAATTCTGAAGCTCCTGACTGTAGACTTGCAGTCATACAAAGCAACTGTCAAGCAGTGGTTGTTGGTTGCAAAACAGCACATAACTGATCTACTGAAGTTGTCAACTGACCAAAAACTGTAAGAATACAGTCACCCAACTGTGGTTTGACAGTTGGTAACCATAATCGGTACCACAGTTATTTCAGCTGTGTTTCTACAGTTGACAACTGTAAGCCTACAGTCACCCAACTGCTCTTTCACAGTCAGCAGCACTAATATTACTGTCTCCAACCTTAGTTTAATAGTTTTCAACTATAGAGTTACAGTTGTCCAACTTTAATACTGCAGTTAACCGCTGCAAAACTGCTGTTGCGTAACTGTTGTTTTGTATGCTATTTTACACCAGTGACTGTGAACAACTGTGACTGAGTAACTGTGAAACGACAGTTAGTTTTCCAGCAAGGATACGAGTGAGAAAATAACAATATTTTAAGGCGGACAAATTCATGATAACCATTTGATAATAGGTTCAAGTGTTCATAAACATATGGGTGAAATCACAGTTCAAACAGTTCCAAATTTAAAAATAAAGTATTTCTGGTAAGTATTATGATCTCTACAGTACAATTCACAAGGAAATATCAGTCTGCTGAAAACATAAATATTATGAGTAAAAAGATCGTTGGAAAAATTTAAACAAATGCAGCTGTCAAAATAATAAATAAACATTACATAGGGTTCTATATGTACTAACCTTACAGATGAACCTAAAATCCAACCTCACTTTTAAAAGTCTTAAATATACTCACTTATATACTAGTCTTAATTTTCACAATAACAAATAACACAACTTACCACCTATGAGAACAAAGGCCACAGCCACATGCACACTGGTGTCTTATTCATACTTAGAGGTTCGTCCCAGGACGATCCAGAGATGATCTTCCTCGGAGTTGGTCTGAGGTTAGTCCGGACTAAGGGTGGATTAAATGTATCGTATTCATAAACCCCGACCAGAGTAGGACTAACTTTAGTCGAAGGATCATGATTGTACACTGTTGACATGTTAACTGCATATGCAGGTTGCTTTTCTAGATAGTGCTAAATACAATAAAACTTATTTAGAAGAAAAAAAAGCTTTTTCTTTTCAAATGTAATGGTAATTTACATTAATGTTAATGCTGTAATAAGAAAAGAATATAATCTATTAAACTGAGTAAGTGAATCGATAATAAAAGTATATGTTTTGTAAATATAAATGTGTTTTACACAGCATCTTGGTAATAGAAAAAGTGTATATAAAATACCTTGGTCTCATCACTTTAATTAGAGAAAATAATTAAATAAGCAGAATTCTTGCCAAAAATTCTCATCAACATAATTATTTAGTTACAGGCCCAACAGAACCAACATTTTATCATGCTTGTACAAATTACCAATCAGATATTTTAGATATTGCACTTACCAATTTAGAAAATGTGAATATTTCATTTGCAGTCCTTGCAGAATTATATTCAGACCACTTACCTATCTTTCATCAGCTGGAAGCAAACATACTTAAACATCCCAATGCCACTCTTCTAAAAACTCCGGTAACTAACTGGAAGGCTTTTATACTAGACCTAGAAGAATTATTTGCAATGCACCAAATAAATATTCCATCTAAAGACCACATCCACTCGGCAACTGAATTAGTTCAAAATACAATTTTGCAAATAAATAAAAAAACACACAACTTTCCTAAACCGATGACAATATTTAAACCACTCCTTACACGAAACAGAAATTCTTTTAGCCAAAAAACGCCACGCCCACCATATTTATAACCAAGCAGATAAAGAAAAATATTATAAATAAAAGAGAGAACTCCATAATAAACTCATTACCTTAACTTTTATAACTGACATAATCGATAATTACAATGAATTCTGGCGTACAGCAAAAACCTTGCGAGGCCAAACTAAAAAATCAATCTCCCAGCCCATCACAAACACAGTAGGAATCCTCTTATACGTTCCAGAGGACAAAACAAATTCCATAGCTGATTGTTATCAGGGCAAGTTCTCACCCAATGCTAATCTAGGAGAGCCAAATTTTTCCAGACATGTTCAAACCAACACCACAGCTTTTTTCACCAGAACCATAACTGTAAAACCAGAAGGAATAACACTTAAAGAATTTCTCGTACTAATTAAATAACTTAATGTCAAAAAAAGCTCCAAGGCACAACAAAATTACTTATAAAATTATTAAAAACCTCCCAGCTAATGCACTATTTGCAATCCTTAACCTGTTTAAAGCAGTACTAAATTTCAATTATTTTCCTATAGCATGGCGAACAACTAAAGTTATCACGATCCCCAAACCAGGCAAAAATCACTCTATCCCAGATAATAGACAGCCTAATTCCCTACTCAACTCCCTTAGTAAAGTCTATGAAAAACTCCTTTTAACTAGATTATTAGTACATGCAGAATGACGTCAGATTATCCCAGCAACACAATTCGGGTTTAGAGCCTATCACTTCACCACTCACACCCTCACTAAATTTATCATAGACACTTTAACTGCCACGCAAAAACATGCAGTCACAAAGCCGTTTTCCTAGACATTGCAAAATCATTTGGTAAGGTGTGGATACCTGGACTACTACAAAAGTTAACTAACTTCAATTTTCCCGATTGCTACATTTACTCGCCTCATACTTTCAAAACAAAAAATTCTTTGTTAGTATTGATAATGCCAACTCAACTACTCGCGAAATTACAGCAGGTGTTCCACAAGGCTCAACAATTTCCCCATTTCTGTATAATGTTTTTACCTCAGACATCCTCAGTATAAATGTACGCAGACGATACCATAATTTACACCCACAATAAAAAACTGCCATATGCTATCCTTCTAACTCAACTTCAAATAAATGATTAGGAACACTGGTTTGAAAGATGGGAAATTAAAACTAATCCTACTAAATCACAAGCATTTTTGTTAACTCAATGTAGAATACAGCCTTCACGTCAAATAACTCTAAATAATATTCCAATCCCCTTCACCCAAACAAACTGCAAAATACCTAGGTTTAACAATTGGGGAAACTTAAATAAATTCCTTTTAAACTCCCTTCAAGTCATTCAAAACAGGTACTTAAGAATTATAATAAACGCAGCACACTTCACTACAAACCTATCGATCCATGAATGTTTAAAAATTCCAACTATACAGACACAGTTACTAAACCGCAATATAAATTACTATAATAAACTACTCTCACATTAAAATCCCGCCATTAAACGACTAGGAGACTGTGACCCCGATAAAAACAGAATAATAAAACGCCCTAAAATGCTTCCCGCACAATAATTAAAAACATCTCCTAAATTCTCCGATCGGTCCAGGACTAAATTCAGTCAGTTTAAGAAAACTACCTGGCCCCAGCATCACTCTGCCCACTACTCTCACAGCAAACACAACTCTCTCTACTTCCCTAGCAACTCTTCAAGGAGCTGACTGATTAAATACTTTAACCCTAACTATGTCCCTTAAGTTTTTAACAAAAATTAATCACCCTACACTTGTTATTTAAATCGCAGTGCTGCCTTCTCTCCTCAGAAGACAGAGTCTCGCCCTCGGCTGAGATACAGCCAACCAAAAAATTCCTTTAATATAAAGCCCCGCCCACCAGCAAAAACTCATAAAATCAATTAATATTAAAAGTACAAACCTTGAAAATGCTAATAAGTAACAAAAACTGTTCCCTAATACACTTTCCCACATCCCATACAAAACAAAACCTTATTTATTAACTTAACACCTAAATACATACACCAAACATAGTACCACCTCAAATGCCACGACTCGGTTTTATAAATGATATAGTTAGAGGAAGGCCCTGTTTCCTCTGCCTCTTCCCGAAATTTTGCTTAACTTCACAGGAATATTTTATAAAATTCAATTAACCAACTTTCTTTTTATAGATTTTACCAAACTTTTTAAAAACTTAAATTTTTTGATTTTCCGAATTCCGTGCCAGTAGGGACCGGAACTTCACCGCCTTTCCCCTTACTTTTGTAGGCAAAAGTAAGGGGAATAAAGATTGGAACAACCATGGCCCAAGGGCTATACTGGGTCACAAAACCACACTCCTGTCATGCGAGCGCCGCATGTGCCAGGTTAAAATGCCTTTATTAAGGGTGGTGGGGGCAGGGCGGGGTGGGTTAGCTGTCCCTAACCATGGTAAAATCAAATTATTACTGTTTAGAAGACAAGAGCCTTGGTCTTTACTTCCCCCACACTGAGAGGCTTAGCCTTGGTGATGATAAATCGCTGGCAGCGACACTTTGTTTTGATTATTTTCATTCAAAAGTGATGCTCTTGGTAGTGTGTGGTTATGCCTGCTCATATAAACAAATCATATTCTTCATTAAAGGTCACTTTATTCGTTTTACCCCTGTTTTATGACTATCATATATGACTATACTACAAAATTAACGCTATAACTAATATACTAATATCTTATTATGCCATATTGATGTGTTAAATTTTCATAGTACACCCCTATGCACTGGTAACATGGGCTGGTTTCGTTTTATACCGCCGATACTGTATAATGATGAAAACGTGTATTTTAATGTTAAATAAGTTACAAAAATACAGTATAAACTGGTTAAAATTCTATCTTCCAAAAGAGATTTGAACTTGCAATCTCCTGCACATCAGCCTATGATGTCACTTTTTTTTGCCGTTGTTGATGCAGTTGTTTTTTGTAGAGCTCAAGTGAGACCGGCTTATTGACAAGCTCCAGGTGCTATAGGCGAACTGAGGGTCTGCTGCATCGGAGGCACCGGACCCTCCGACTACAAGTCGGCCATCCTACCCTTGAGCTGTGAGGGCAGGGGCCATTGAGCTACCAATACATTTTAGTTATATATGTATACTTTGATATATATATTATTAAATTATTAATAAATTCTTTTGAGTTTATTAATATTACGTCTCCTAAGAATCTATTTTCAGAGAAGGTATTTGATTTACACAAAAATAGAAAGGCATTACTGTAGCTAAAAATTGATGTATTATTAAGCTTATAAGGTATATTTCCTTTGAATTATTATTCACGGAACATTTCATTCATTAGGTCGGCATATTTTTGCATACAGATTGACAGAATCGGCCATAAACGTAATTTTAATGTTTCGTAAACAACTTTATTTAGCTTTCACTAGGATGTAATATTAACGAAATTGTCGTGTTTTATGATAGCTATATTTCTTTTTGACCTTAATACTCCGTTAATCCTACCCTCAGTCCGGACTAAAAGCTAGGCCGTACTAAATCAAAATGATCCTCGGACTAGCAATAAAAATGCTCTCTGAAACTCGAAAAATTTTGTTCGGAGTATGATCTTTCCTTAGTCCGGATTAAAAACGACTATGAATAAGGCCCAAAGGAAACTACTGCATCATTACTACAAATTACCACCGATGTCACTAATCTAACTCATTACTATGTACTACAAACTACCCTAAATGTACTACTAGTGACTAATTACAAGTAAAAAACTGAAATAATATGTAGCCACAATACCGCTCATCAGCCATGTTGGTCATCTTGAAAAACAAACTTCATAACACGATTCTTTACCAAAATCAGTTTTTATTTACGAACATTCCTCTAACCACAAAACTTCTTTAACGCCAAGCAGACCGCCCACATCAAATAGCAGGTAAAGTTAAACATGTGCATATTTTGAACTTTTGGTGGCAACGTCCTTGCTCTCATTCTGTATCTTCTGCTCCACCTCGGAGAGCATGAGCAGAAAGGTCCACTCTTTGAGTGCAGGAAGGGCAATGCTCCTGCTACCCGAACACCAAACAAAAAAAAAAAATATTCCGCTATCACGAACACTAGGGAGCATGAAATCCGTTATAAAAGCAGAAGTAGCAGAAAGAGCATACAACACGAACTGACTCAATGAGAAATGTAAATAAATATTGTTCCATTTTGACCCTATTGAGAGCGTGACCTACACGCAAGGATTGAGGGAGGGTGCTGACCAGCCACCCAAGAAAGTTCCTGTGAATAATCGGAAGGTTCTGTATCAAAGAGTACGTATCTTTTGTACTAAACCAATGTACGTCGAATGATTAGAGGGGTGCCTCTATCTGGTTACAATATTTTAGTCCCTAGAAGATGATATCCGCTGTTCTTGTGTAATGTTAGTCCTTACAGAATCACATGTAAAGTTTTTTTTTTTGACAGCTACGTTTGTTAACATTTTGCTGACTATCCTTTTCCCCCTAATATTTGTTTTCAGCAGACTGATGTTTCCTTGCGAATTGCACTGTTGTGTGATGTTTCCTTGTGAATTGCACTGTTGTGTCACAATATCTGTCGTGGAAGACTTTGTTGCAATTTGGAACATTTAAACTAACTTTACACATCTGGTTATGAACCTAACCTCAAATGGTTACCATTAATTTTCCGTCTGAAAATCTTGTATGTTGCAGTTAAAATTGAACTATTAGCAGTAATTCCTTTGACATGTAATTTTTGGCATTTTTTACAACTGTTTTGGGAACATGCCCTGCATGTGTGCTAGCCTTTGGAGTAGCCGGATTTGAATTCATTATTATCAGTCAATCTTGTTCGAGTTGATAACAATGCGAATTCGGATTTCCGCAATCACACCTAGACGTGTGGGTGTGGGAACCCAGAATTCTCCCTTCTATCAGCAAGTTTGAAGTAAACCAGACGTCTTTAGTTAAGGTCCCAGTTTATTCAGTGACGGACCTTTATCATGTACCAGAAAACTAGCTAAAAATGTTTCTACTGACAGTGTTTAGTCTAGGCGCTCTGGTATTTCTGCAGATGCAGTCCACAGGCAATATCTTTCTTGCGAAATGTGATGTCTAAACTGATCGACACAGACTGCGTCATTGCTGGTACAGGTGCTGGGACTGGCTTTGCTGAGGGAGTTGACATGCTATCCTCTACATGTAATCGGCTGGTATTGACGTATTTAGTCTACAAAATCAAATGAGTGCAATGTTCTGTTACGATGTGCGGTCTGACCTGGATGTGAACTTTATGATCTAAAGAAGTTTCAACTAATTTTATTTGCAACACATCTCTTTTGCCTGAGTGAGTGCCAATATTTCTACTTTAAAACCCAGAAGCCCTTTTTCCCATCTGGCTGTCTGCTCAGTGCAAGTGAAATTATGAATCTCAGACTTTTGTAATTATTTGATTCAAACCCATGTAATTGATTTTTTCCTGTCATTATTACTGTGGGACATTGTAACTGAATCAGATGAAGTTAATTTTGCTTTCAAAATGGTCAGGTCGCAATAATATTTTTCCTTCCAACACCAAAATCTACACATTTAAAAGCATTTTCTACCTACTCAGATCAGAACTACAGCCATGAATTCCAAGCTAATTCTTTTAGTGAGATCTGTCATGCCTGTTGTTCTTGTTTGTTTGAATTGAATTAATTCTCTGCTTGTTTGATAATTGCTTATGTTCCTTGGTTGAGGGTTGTGATTTTGCAATTTTAACATAAGAGTGCCAATTTGTTTTCATGCAGTGCCTCATTCTGAATGTTAAAGTGTTATCAATTGTTTCTCACATGTCCCCGAATTTCATTAAATCAAGTTATATTTTATCTTGGGTTACTTATTGCAGTGTGTTGTGCAGTTGTCCTTGTATTTTCAAGTATTGATCTTAAGTGTGAACTACTGGTTGGGCTTATCACTATGTTAGCTTACTGAACCCATGCTCCCTGGTTATGTTGCATTTTATTGTTTGAAAGTTGACAAATTTTCTGACATGCAGAGGCTTGCTAAATCTCTGAACAAACTAAGTATTTACAATGAATGTACTGTAATATTACTGGTGTAGACAGTACAAAAGTTCTCTCTGAATACACACAATTAAAGAGTTTACCTGCTGTAGAGTGGAAAGTGTGAGACTGCCGCACAGTATTCTGCTCACCCATTGCCAACTGCTACACGGCTGGCGCCAAGGTCATTTAGAGGCAGGTATTTAATGGTTCTTATTTGTCTCTGCTTATTCTACTTAATTTGGGCACTCGGAATTACATCACCAATTTTAAAGAATATTGTATGTGTTTTGGAGGGGAATGTTAGTTGGGTTCCTGTTGTACACAGTTTACACTAGCACTTCACCAACACTACACAGAGAACACTACAGTTTGAGTGGTTATCCTAACGTGGTGGCCTATTGTACACTGCAACGGTATGTGGGGCCTATTGCACATTACACTTCACAATACTCGTTTGGTTTACTTTGTATCCTGCTTTCGCTTTCTGTGGGGAATTTCTGTTTTTAACAAGTGGTAAAGTTTAATTTTCCATAAATGATGGAATTGGGTGAACACAATCATTTTAAGACAGCCCCTAAGAAATCAAAAGTTTAAATTTGGCAGAACATCCAATGGGAAGGAAAGGAAGCTAACGACAGATAATTCTGATAAACCGCAACGTATGTAAACAAATTCAGTGACTATATGGGAATGGCAGAGAATGAAAGTACTGGAGTCAGCAGTGAGGTGATTATTGTCGTGTACTCCTTTGGTGTAGACATAGATGAAGTAATAACATGACATATTTTTGTTGGCCTAAAGTCTTAACCTAATGTAATAGTAGCAGGCCTACATAGATCCCTGTTGCATGGAAAAATAGTAGGCGTGCTGTGCTTGGAAGATGATGGTGGTGGTATTCAGTGGAATGGAGAGGTTTTTTTTTTATCCTTTTTTTTTACACTCCACAAAACCCTAAATTTAGGGTTTTATGGAATGTTATATTTATATAACCCTACTGGTTTAAGGGTGTGGAGCATGTCATCAAGGTGTGGGCCTAAAACAAGTATTGTGATATTAAAGCCCTACACAGTTGGGCTGCCACTTAGCTTATGCATTATTATTGGAGAGAATATGTGAATGGTAAAAATGGTAGTAACAGCCTGACACTTAGAACAACTTACATGTGCAGATACTTACCTCACTAGTTTGCTTGTTCAAATAGTGTGTTTCTGTTTGTTGCAATTTTTCTGACTTCAAACGGAAGCATTTCTGTAGTGATATCATCAGTGCCAAATTGTCGACCAGTTGCTCTTTTTCCATATTGACATCTATATTCCACAACCATAAACTAAAATTTTGCATAATAACTCACTCGTTCCTTTCCCATTATCACAAGTTCATGTTCCAATTGGCACCTTTTGTTAACAAAATGGTCATGTGACCTGTTTGTCTACGAAATATACAAAGTATTTTTGTATTTTGCGAATTGTCAATTTTGAAGTTTTTGAAGTTGGCAAATTACCAATTCGCCACCATTTCAGTTTTTATTTTTGAAATCTTGATAATGCCAAAATAATACAGTATTGTATGCTACACAGTTAAATCTCAGGTAATTCTTAAGAATGGGGGCATTTTCGAAATGGGAAAAATAATACCTGGATATGTTAGATATGATTATTAGTAATCATAATTACTAGAAATTTTGGAGGGGATTCAAGTAGTTTTCTATATTAAAAAAAAAAAAAAAAAGATAGGGAGAAGGGTGGTCAAGATTGCTGTATTTATGCTATGAAATTCGTATAATTTATGTAGAATATATTTATATGGGGTCACTGAATTGTTTTACATGTAATGCAATGAATATTTAATGCATAAAACGTTATTCACGTGGTATATTTATAGCGTGGCGCTGACGTTTTTACAGGTAAACAACACAGGTATGGAGCAGTGTCGGAAAATTATGTAATTCTTGTGAAGTACTCAAGGCAGGATATAACATATTACTAGTAGAATAAATATACTTATCATAGATGATACAGAGCCTCGTTCATAGACTGTGTTTATCTTTGGAGGCGATGCATACAACCATTTTAATTGTAATAACATGGCGGTATACACTTATATACTGCGCATGACTGCACAGTTGACGTCGGATGGCTTGTGGGAAATTGCCGGACGTTGGTTTGCATTTCACCGGTCCTGTCTGAGGCTTCAGATTTACGAGTGATTAAACACGTGTTTATTGCAATTCATGTTGTTTGAAGTGTTAAATCTAATAAGTGTGTGAAGTTTCGAGTGTTTATGCTATTATAGCAAGGGAAAAGGTAAATTATAATATATGTGTGGTGATTAGTGTGTCTGTGTACTGTGGTCAAATAGATTGAAGTAGTGGTGTGCGTATTCTATACGTTGTATGAATGGCAAGTGATTTGGTGAGTATGTATTGACCAAATTAAATGAATTTTTTGGGAAAAAAATTTCTGGAAGTGGTATAATTCCACTTTACTAATTACACAAAACATGAATTTACTAGGGGCATCAACATTTGACCAATAGAAACCCCAAAAGCTATAGTGGGGATGGTTATGAAGATCAGAGAAATTGTGGGGTAAGACGAGTAAAACATATGTACATAACTTAATATTTATTGACAAAAATATGTTAAATTGCAAAAATACTGTACAAGCGTAGCCATACATTATGCACCGAGCCAGAGTCCCAGTGCCAGCAGTGGAGTAAATCTCCAAAACAGTGATTGAAAGTGCACCATAATTTTTTTTTGGGTAGTGACGGGAAGCAATACGCATCAACGAAGTTTGGAGTTTCCCCACAAATGATTTTCAAGCATAGCCCCCTCACATTAAAAAATACTTTACAAGTGTAGCCAAACATTATGCACAGAGCCAGAGTCCCAGTGCCAGCAGGGGAGTAAATCCCCAAAACAGTGATTGAAGGTGTGCCTGCTATTTTTTTTAGGTGGTGACGTGAAGCGCCACACATCAGCAAAGCTTGGAGTTTTCCCATAAATTATTGTCATGTGTAGTCTATTTACACTGAGAAATAATGTATGTGTGTTTTGCAATTAAAAATTTCATTTTTTACTATTTGTAATAGTACTGTAATATTGGTCTAATGAAAACATGTTTAATTGCAAAAATAATTGAACTGAACATGACCTAAATTGACAATATTACCAATACAAGCTATAAATACAATAGTGGGGAGGGCTATGAAGATCAGGGAAGTTGAGGGGTTAAAGTTTACAATGAAAATGTACTTGGCTGTTTCTGAATTCTCAAATATTGCATACTTGTGCATACTTGTCGCCGGAAATGACATCATCATGTGTATACTAGAGCTGTTCAAATTCCCAGTATAGTACACACAGGAAGTATACTTGGTAAGTATTTGAAATTGTATACTTGTGTGGCATACTACGTACTTAGTCACATATTGTATTTCAGGCGTGAAAATTAACGTGTACGTTTTGTGGTTATAAAGCTCTCATGTTTTAAAAGTTAATAAGTAGTATTTACAAAATGTCGTTCTGTAGTATGTGTAAATAATTGTCTGCTTAATAAATGTGCTTCCAACTATGAATAAAATTCTTAGTGTTGTTCAGACGTCTGCAGCATATTTCTCAGGTGTATGCTTATACAAATAATATTACAATTTCAATCCGCATTTCCAAGATATTACAAACCCCATTGAATTGTATTTATTTTTCTTTTATTATCATTGTGTATATTGCCGTGAATGGGTTGTGTAAATAATTGTCGGGTTAATAAATGTGCATAGAAATACGGATTACCATTCTGCACATTTTATAGATTTCTGCGGAATATTTCCGATGTGTTTGCATACAAATAATATTAAAATTGCATTCTGCATTTTGAATTTAGTAGGTACTAACATCATTGAATTGTATTATCTTTCTTTTGGTATCAAACACTTGATAGGTTAGGTATTGTGGGAAGAGGAAGGGATGCCAGTGTCTGTGTAATGCTTCTTTACATACAATAAATAAATGTAAAATATCCTATAAAAACTGCTATAATTTGTTTATAATCTAATAATCACGTGATAAAGTAATATCGCAAGGCTATTGGTGTGGTATGAATATTTGTGAAATCAACAAAAGCTGAACAGATAAACATAACCTCAGGATACTGAGGTACAAGAATTTTGATATTTCTGCTGTGGTGTAAATTTATAATTAATAGCATCTGTAACGTGTGTGACTAACATAAGCCTAATACTGCCAGGTTGTTGTTTATTTTCACTCTTAGGTGATCCCTTGCAGTCTCTCTTGGCCCAATGTGGTTGCATATTTCATACAACGGATGGTACATTTGCCCAAAAAATTAGAATAAAATAGTGGTAACCATATGTAGAGTAGAAACAAAGTAATTCGTAATTACCAGCATTCGTGAGTGCAGTGTTAAAATAAATTTTGTATGTTGTGAAAAATAATGGAAAGGGCATGGTGGGGTTAAGACATTGTAGAGAAAAAGCATTTAGTGTTTGCAATTGAGTTCAATAGAGCATTGATATACGTTATGATTGTAACAATGCAGGATGTTCACCCTTACAGAAAACAGGTAAAAGCTAGGGAATTACATGTGATGGGGAAAAGTCAGGGATATATAGGAGAATTGTCACTTGGGTCAGGGAAAATGTAAATAGTTGCTACTCTGCAGAATGTGTTAGTAGTCTGAATACACAATAATGTAATTATGAATATAAACATTGTAAGATTACAATTTTCTAGTGTGTGATCAGTCAGTAATGCATACACACTATTTGCTATGTTTTTTCCCTTCGCCAAACCTTCAGCGGGCACATCAGGGACCGTGACCCTCCAAAGCCCATGGAAACTACCTGACCTTTGAATAGTGTGTTACGAGTGTAATTCTTTCAATCATGCAATAAGTCAGCAGTTCAGTATCAGGTGTGTGGGTCAGCCTTTATTAGACCCACCATTTAGTAACCACTGCAGATAATAAATGTGAGGGGAGATCGGCCTGTTGTTCTTGAGAATGTCAAGAGTCTTCAGCTATCGAACAACCTCGACACTACCACATGTGGTGTCATGCACCTAGTCTGATAACAAATACCTCTACAATACTTCCCAACCTTAACCTCACCACCCCTCAAAACATCTTGCACCCCCAACCGAGCCATCACACTGCATCAGCCTATACACACACACACACACACGTGCATATTGGTGTAATTGTAATGGGCAGTCACGTGAAGTCAGTAGCGTGTATCGCAAGAAATATCGATGGGCTGAATTAAGTGTCACTCCTTCTTGCTTGGTCTGTTGCAGTGTAACTTAATGAAACTTCACTGATGGCATTGTGTTCTATCAGCAATGACAAAATACAGTACATAACGTGTTTCAGTATTCCCAAAAATATATTTTAGGGAAAATGGTAAGATACTGCTTGGTAAGCAAGGAAGAGTAAGAGAATTCCAAAATGGAAATGCAGTGGACACCCTGCAATACTTTCACGTACATAGAAATGCACAGTGAAGTAGGTGTAACTCTGTGCTTCATATTCTTTCATCATGCTAAGCCACAAAACATGGCAATGCTGTTGGTGGGTTTTTGTAGGGTGCTTCCATTGTCTCTGACCTTCCATTCCTTCTTAGTTCCAAGCCTCTCTCATCTCAACACACTAATCCTTAAGGCTGGCTGACAATGACAAGTTTGGCCCCCCTGTAGGGCAGCGTGCTCCACTTGGCACTACCCCCTCCCCTCATCGCATCCATTGACCCTGCCTGAGGTGGGAACAAAATTGGATCATTATTATTGTAATCCACAATTACATTTTGTCACAGATTAGCTATATTACTTAAAGTGATATACCATTCTATACTGTGGGACATTATTAAACTATAGAAATGTTAAGTGTACAGTAACATATAAATGGTTTTCAAACCATTATACAGCATGGCATCGTGATGACATGTAGTAAAATGCTTAAGACGTGGCATTGTAGGTTAAAGCAAAAGTATGAAAAATATGTGTTTATATTCTCTCTTTTTTCATTGTAGCAATAAACATTCTGAATATGAACAATTAGAGAGTTTGGTGCACATGCAATAATACCCAGGATTTTATTTCACATTGACCTAAAACGAGCACTATAAAATATATACAGTATAAAAATGGGCGTCCAGAAAACTGTCAAAGAGTTTTGTGTGACGTTTTGACAGTTAAAGTATTAGTTCCTGAAGGACGAGATCCTGGCGCCCATTTGACAACTCAGCAACACACTTTCATTAGGGTTGATTTGTGTGATACCAAACTGGCAACTTGACAGTCATATAAGTAATGCAGTCATGCTAACAGAATAGCAGTACAATATAACTAATTATATTTCTTGGGTGAGATGTTAGAATACAAACAAGCCATTACAAAACATTCCACTAGTACATATATTAATTTGTGGCATTCTTAATTGGCACCTAAAAGTATGTTCGCAGAATAGAAACATTGCATTATCGTTATTATGGAGAAATAAAACAATATAATAAACCCAATGCCTCTAGCAGTACGCTGGTGAAGTAATAGCATTCATGTTTTAGGTACAGTATGAATATTAATGTGAGACTCTTGCCGTTTTCTTTGCTGTTTACATGAAACAATAATAAATATATTTCTAGGAGTCCATAATTGAAATGTTTAACACGTCAAAGTGTTACTGCCAAGGTTTTCATTTCATTAGCCACAAACTGCTTATATTTGAGATATACTAGCTACAGGATTTGTTCTATAACATGAGAGCTAAGCATAAATATGTTCCTTGAATGGAGAAAATATTTGAGTGCATGTAATTAATAATATGTGTGTCAATAACACATCTGCAGTACAAACGTGACAAATGTTCCATAATCCAGCTTCACATGCATGGCAGTGTGTGGCTGGAGTGATTATGTGATACACAGTTACAAACAAACAAATAATCATCATTAGTGACGTGTAAATGATACGCGCCCACTATTGCTCCTATTATTAGTTTATTTAAAGCCATGTTTCCACGCTGGCCCTCATGGTTATTTGTTTACTTTATAAAAAACCATAGAAGATGTCGTAATGTATTCATAATATCATGCATCAAATTTTCTGTTGTCACATAGTGTCTGATATTTCCGCCAGAATGCGCGACCAGTCTAACATGACGAGGCGATTAATTGTCCGAATAGTTTCAACAAGTACACGGCTAGTACACATCACTGTTAGTACGCAAATGTGTATACTTGACAAGTATACACTGAGAATTCAGGAACAGCCTAATTTTGTATTTTTTTAACCCCACAATTTCTCTGATCTTCATAGCTCTCCCCACTATTGAATTTGTAGCTTGTATTAGTAATATTGTCTGTTTTGTTAATGTTTGATTCAGTTTTGTTTGTAATTTAATGTCTTTTCATGAATAAATATTACATTATTTACATATTTCTCACCCATTTTACCCCACAATTTCCCTGATCTGTATAGCCCTTCCCACTATCGTTTTTAGGGTTTCTATTGGTCAAATGTTGATGCCCCTAGTAAATTCGTGTTCTGTGTAATTAGTAGAGTGGAATTATACCACTTTCCGAGATAGGTTTTTTTTTTCTTTTTCTTTTTTTTTCTTTTTCTTTTTTTCCAGAAAAGCCCCTATTCTTAAGAATTACCAAATTATGTATTGTTTTAACTAAACCTTACAAAATGCTAGACAAAAATGAAGAAAAATGAAACTAGAAATTAATTGGAACTCTGCCTCACATTACCTGAAATAAAACGCTACAACAATTTGCATTTCAGCAAGTTGGAGCACGTCTGCCCCTCAGTTAATCTTCATTGCATCATAAGCAATGATCTCTGCTCACATACTTATCATTATCGTAATATTAAAAATACACAGAGAGATAAAAAATAATATGGAAACAATATAGGCCTAGACTAAAACTTACCTAGAGTCAGCAGCTGCAAACGGTGATTCAAATAATAACTGAGAGACCTTGTGGAGGTTAAGTTGAAGGTGATCAGCTATTAAATACATGTCACATTTATACAAAATTTAATAAATATTTTAATTTTATGCTTCAACTAAGGTAATTATAAAAAAAAGAAACACTTTTAGGGACCTTTTAAAAAATACGGACTTTTTAGGGACTCATTGCAAATTTAGGGACATTCTGGTCCCTGAAAGTCCCTATTTTTGCAGGAGTCCCTTAAAGTCTCTATTTTTTAAAAGGTTCCTAAAAGTCACTTTTTATTTTGAAATTAATTTATTTGAAGCATAAAATAAAAATATTTATTAAATTTTTTATAAATGTGACATGTATTTAATAATTGATCACATTCAACTTAACCTCCACAAGGTCTCTCAGTTATTTGAATCACCTTTAACGCCGTCGGGTGAGACACAAGACGAACAATGACACAAATTATGTACGGATGAGGATGCCAACTGTGTTTCCCTGTCACAGCTCTGTTGAGACTGAGGGTTCTCAGGGATGCTATGGGCTCTGTGTGTCCATCTCACCCTAGTGTACTTATTTTACATCACAATACATACATACACTCGCAATTAGGCTTCCGCCCGGTGGCGAGCTCTCTCACCTCTGCTTCACCCAACCAACTCCTTTTCCACTCCCTTCCTCAACACATTCCACTCCCTCACAGACCTCACAAGCATGGACTGCCTACCCCGCTCCGTTCTCCTCCACACCCTCTGAAGCTTCTCACTTTTGTTTCCTCTTCCTCTAAACACCCCCTTACTTAGCTTGCAGTATAGTCCTCCCCATACTCCCTCTACATTCACCACCCTGTAAATCCTGACTAGCCGTTCAACTTTCCTCCTGTCCTTCAATGATCTCCACCCCATTTCTTTCATCATCACTGATGATACACTTTGCAATACTAAACATTTTATCACTGTAAAAATGGTGTGGTGAGGATACTGTCACTACAAATAAAAAGAGTGAAACACTTTGACACTTCCTTTTTATTTTCACTGCTCATACAAATAACATGCCAAGCAATTTAATGATGATAAACTCAGACATGTCTAGCTAACTTCGTTTGGGTGCTCCCCAGCTCGCAATTACTCTAGTGCACTCCTATGTCGATGACTTCACGGTGGTGTTTGAAAACACAATATTCACAAGGGAAGGGGGTCGACAGCCGCTAGGGTGGACTGACGAATTTCCCTGAAGATAGAACATGGAGAATTACAAGATGAATCAATACATGAACATGTGTGATTATTTGGCATCACTAGCACGGACTCGTCAGGGCTCGCCATCTAGCATGTGGTTAGTGTGGAGACGGCATATGCTAGGACGGAAATAATATCACCGTACAAAATTACAAAGTTACACAAATATCAATGAAACAAGATGGGGCACAATATGAGTAGTCACATTAAACACGTACATGAATTAAAGCAAGCTTAGATGGCGCAGATGCCACTGGATAAAGTTCATAGCGGACCACGTAGTGCAGGTGAAATTGCAATATTTCTCTGTAAAAACGGCAAATAAATTCAAACAAATTGGTTTTTCATTTGCGAAAATTATTCCCCTGACAATTGAAACATTTACAGGCTTCTAGCATGTCTGATGGCGGAAAAAGCAAACATGAAAATGACTGCGTGGTCATACATACAAAGCATCAATTTACGTGAAAATTAGACGGAACCCTGAACAAAAATACATAAATCCCTGAAATAAATTATGGCACACGTGATTTTACACAAATAAGCCCTGAAAACGCATTGATGGCGCAGATACGTATTTAGTGATATCTGATCATGTGGTCATACGTGATGTAGCTGTAAAATGATTAAACATGAAAAATACCCTCAAATACATACAAAGAATTAAAGCCCTTAAAATTGCACGCAGCAATAATACAGAAATTACAATGAAACGTCTTTAGCATGGGTGGATGGTGCCTGATTCAAGTTGCGCGGGCTGCGTGGCCTCTCTGACATCTTTCTCCATTTCTCCTCGTTTAATTTTCAAAAAGCAGCAAGGGCACAAATTATTATTTAAGAGGAAGCATAATGCTGGGAAAATGTCTGGCTAACGTACGCAAAGCAAAGGTTGACCATATACTAAACTGAAGCTATGGTAATTTGCATAAGTGCTCAAAAGTTGTAGTGCGTACCTGACAGCATCTTACCTTGCCAGTTTTCCTAGACAGACTGCCCAGAGGCAAGTGTTGTGCGGACCTACCGTGGCAGCCTACGGAGTTTACAGAAGTGGAAGTGCTATGCACGCAGAGTAAAATATTTCATATTGAAAAGTAAAAGGCACTTTAGAAATTAATATATTTATTGACATTGTACATTTTAATATGGAAATTCTTGTCTTCTTTTAATGTCTTTTGTTACAGCATTCTAGCTGTAGTAGAACTGTTCTTAATCCCCGCACAGCGTGCAGTTTGAATTTATAACCAAGTATGGTGCAACACTTTATGAACATACAAATATTAAATATAAAAACTCTATGAACCTGGGATAAATGAAAACATATTTAACACTTGAAAAATACATTATTCCCGTTATGGGAAAGTCCAGTTTAAGGCCTCTTTATGCACGTGTTTACCACGTGTCACATGGTGGTGAGCACCGTCATGGTCTTAACACTCACTGGCTGTTAACCAGTGTTAAACGACCCCTCCCTCGAAGGCCAAGACGGTGTGAGCAACTCATCATTACTCTGGTGGGCTCTGCCCAGCTATGAACCGGGACCACCGGTTGAGGGCAAAGAAAACATGGCCTCGGAGGTCTTCTGATTCTCCGGCGTTTGCGGGGGCTGGAGGTGTATGCTGGAACAGTGTTGTGGGGACGTGGTGGTGACTTGCCTGTTGCGAGTGCTGTGTTGCGGCTTGTTGACATTTGACATCACACTCACTGCCCTACTAACCTCCCCAAACCCTTTGAAACTCTCTTGCCCTAATAGGACCTCCTCTGCAGGAGCTGAAAACATACATTTTCACTGGTGTTACAACCTTATTCAGCTGTGCCTTGGGGAAACCCCTTAAAACTTACTTCACTGGCACTGGTTGTGTTTGAATTTACATGTGCACTTTTGTTTCCACTCTCTTCGTGTACACATGGGAATCCCTTGAAGCTGTTTTGATCTGCTGTGCTAACATTACCTTTAACATCAAAGCCCCGAAATTATCTCACACTACTACTCACTTCCCCTATTCTTGTGTGTGTTTTCTCATGGCCTACTTCCTCACTGTTTGGTGTGGAGTGTTCTGACGGTACAAAACCCCTAAATGACATTTTGTTTTATTTGTCGGTTGTTCGCATGTTAGTGTTGTTTACATTGGTGCACATGTTGACATTTCCCTGTATACTCGCTGGTATACTCCATCATGCTCGTAACTGTGTCTCCTTGCCTCTCTTCCCTGCAGGTGGCCGGGCTATACGCATGTTGTCACAGTGCTGTTTTGTGACGTCTTGGTCCTAGATTCACTAAGAACGTGGAATTTCTCAGTTTTTCTACTACTCTTACTGGCTCTGTCCATCTAGGTGCCAGCCCAGCCCAGCCCAGCCCAGCCCAGTACAGTACTTCTTCATCCCGGCCGATAGCAGGTTTTCCCTCACGTACAGATACATCTCTGGTTGTAATTCCGGTGGTGTTTTCCTAATTTCCGGTACCCATGTGGTACAGTACCTTTCCAGATTTTCCATTGACTGGGCATGAATTTGTTGTTGGTGTACTACCACTTCCTCGGGTGGTATCGGGGGGTTTTCTCTTGGTTCTCTCGGCGCCCATAACTCGCGGCCCTGGACCATCTCTGCTGGGGTTTTCTTTCAGGCTGCATTTACCCGGTTTCTGATGCAAAACATTACTTCTGGAATTAGCTCTGCCCACGTAGTGTGGTCTACGTCTGGCCTAATTCTCAACTGAACCTTTGTCTTGGTTCTGCCGCGTGGTCGGATTCGCGCGGGGTTGGTACAGTGTTCTGCTCCCTACCTCGTGCAGTACTCTCTCCACTTTCTTCCTACAAACTGGGTCCCGTTATCAGTCAACAAAAATTCAGGATAACCCCATCTCAGAAAAAATTCCATTGGTATGATCTGGGCGACCGTGTGTGTGCGTTCGTTGCGTACGGGAAACGCTTCAGTCCATCTGGTAAACAGGTGCATGTTAACAACCAAAAATCAGTTTCCATTGGTGGTGTGGGGATATGGGCCCATAATATCCAGCATTACGGTTTGAAACTGTTCCGTTGGCAGCCTCGGTTGTTGTGGAGCATCGTTGTCTGTCTCTGCAGCTTCCTGTTGTTGCACGTGATACTACTTTGTACATATTTACTTACATTCCCTTGAATTCCCAGCCAATGAAAGAATTTTTGCATGCCTGTGTGTTTGTTCTGTACCTGGGTGCCCATGTTCTAAACTGTCATGTGCATACGTGAGTACAAGTTACTTATTTTCTTTCGGTACGTAGGTTCGCCATCTTGCGCATTTACCGGGTGGTTTTACCTGAGTCTCAGATCTACCACTCTCCAATGCTCGGAATACCACGTGGCACAGTGTTGCTGATGTTGTGCAGCATACGGGGAATTTTCCTGTGCGGTGTGGACTTCTCTGACTACGTCACGGACATTCAAAGAAACAAATTCACCGTGTGGTGTGGCAACAATGTTTTGCAAACCAACAGCTTGGGTGTCTGTTGTTTGTGTAGCATGGCAAGGTGGTAGTGCCTCTTTCCATTCCGCATCGTCGGTTACAGTTAGGTTCGGACAGAGGTTCCTGGACATAGTATCCGCGAGTTCGTTGGTTTTCCTCGCCATGTGTTCTGCCTTGAAGTCAAACTCCTGGAGCAATAAAGCCCAGCAGGCAAGTTTACTTTTCACGTTGTGCATCCCTTCCAACCAAACTAGACAGCGGTTGTCAGTTTTCAAGGTAAACTGTCTCCCTAACAGGTACTGCCTGTACTTTCTCAGTGAGTGCGCAATCGCCAAACACTCTTGTTCTTTTACATGGTACTTGCATTCTGTCTCACCAAACTTCATGCTGTGGTAGTTCATTATGTGCTTTTCCCCATGTGTCCCCTCCTGGTATAACACTGCTCAGATGCCCTCCTAACATCTGTCTGCTCTACAATAGGTAACTCTGGGTTGAACCTGGGTAGCGGATTACAATTTTGGAAAGCAAGTTTGATCTCTTGAAATGCATGATCGGCTTGAGGTGTCCATACAAATTTACGTTTTTCGCATAGCAATGAGGTTAGTGGTGCGGTTATCACAGAAAAATTTGGGACAAACTCTTTTAACCAATTTACTAACCCAAAAAATTTTTTGACTTGTTTACATGACCTGGGTGTGGGTTTGTTTTGAATTTCCGGTACATGTTGTTGTTCTGGTTTGCATCGGTTCCGTGTTACATAGTGTCCCAAAAACTCCATTTTACTCATACCCAACTTAAACTTGTCAACTTTGCATGTAAGCTTGTTATGTTCGAGTCATTCAAACACAAGGCTCAAATGGTGCAGGTGCTCTTCCCAGCTGTTTGATCAAACAAGTACATCATCTACATACGCCATTGCAAAGTCTCCTATGCATCCATCTAATACACTAACCATTAAATCTGAAATGTTGCAGGGGCACACTTTAAGCCAAATGGCATGACAACAAACTGGAATGTACGCCCATCTGGCATGGTAAAAGCTGTTTTTCTTTTTCTTTCTTGGGGGTGGATAGGCACTTGTCAATATCCGGATTTCAAATCTAGTGAGGTGAAAACAGTAACTGGCCCTAGTTTTGACAAAGTGTCCTTCATATTGATTACGGGAGGTGGTGTTTACAGTAATTTTGTTAAGCAGACAAAAATCAACGCAAAACCTCCAGTCACCAACCTTTTTAGGGGCAAGTGTAACGCCTGAGTTGTAGAGACTCTGTGTAGGTTCAATCACATTGTCATTAAGAGTTTCACATACGTGCTGATTGATGATGCGGTGAAAGAAAATACCTGGATCTCGTGGCTTGGAGTACACTGGGTCCTTGTATGTTGTGATAATAGTGTGATCAGTGATGTCGGTGCGCTGCAGCTTCCCCTGAGTGGGAGCACACCGTCATACTGGTCCAGCAGATGTTGCATATGTTGTTGATGTGTGGCAGGCATTTCATGCTCGAAGTCTGCAAGTGGCACGGCAGTTGTTGTCGGCGGTGTTGCTCCCATGGCGTATAAGGTCCACCGGCCACGTGTCCCCACTTGTAGATGGTCTAGATGCCATTCTATCACGGTTGGTTGTCAATAAGCCATGGCAATCCCAGAATCATCTCCTCACATATGTCCGGCACAATGTAAACATTACACTTGGTACGTAGCTCTCGGATCCCTACAGTTACGTGCATAACACTTCTCGCCTCGCCTTGTTGATGTATGGTAGCGAATTGCAGACATCGCAGTATTACTCTAGTTGTTATTGTCTGCATTAGGCCTTCGTGTACAAAATTGTGACTTGGAGCAGTGTCAATGATGGTGGACACATTTTTTACCCTCAAGTTCAACACTGACCCTTAATGCGCGTACAGTACTGTTAATCACGTGTAGTACACTTGCATGCATAGCAGGAGGGTTTTCCTGCTGTGGTGGCGACTGTATAATCTGGCTGACAAGTGGTGGCGGTCGTGTGACATCTATAGCTAGCCCGGGGGTTTATGGTGTCGGTCTGGCACTTGTTCTCTTCATTCTGACTGCTTATCTGCTTATCTTGTTCGTAGGCACATGCCTGCCGGGTAAACAGATCCACGCTCTCCCAGCTGGCTCCGTGCAACAATGGCCTAATGTCCAGTTTTGACAGAGCGACAATTATCTCTAGTATTCTGCGTGTCGGCTGCCCTGGGTTCAGACGTTTGAACAAGCCTAACTTATGCTGTATGAACTCTTCTACCCCTTCGCGTTCCCGTTGCTGTTCATGGTACAACTGCGCTTGGGCTTGGATGGCGTCTCCATGTGTGTCAAACCTGCCCAATAGCCGATCACAAAACTCCTCCCGTGTCACACGATAGTCTCTAACTAAATTCCACTATGTGGCTGCATTCCCCCTTAGTCGGTTGGCGGTAACTTCAGTCCAATCTTCGTTATGTATGCAGTGTCTGTTCAACTTTTCCTCACACATGTCTAAAAACGTACCCGGGTCCTCAGAGTCATGGCCCGCAAAATTTGGCAACAGTACATTTTGGTCTGGGTCGGGTAAACCCTGTGGCGTGTAAGTAACGACTACTGGCGGCAGTGTGGGTTTCACCTCTGGTGTTTACAGTGGCGAAATCTTAGTACAGTTCATTTTACGGCACTCGTCACAGTTTATTACACCATCGTGGAAGGTGATAAATTCTACAGGCCCTATGCATCGTAAATGCGAGTCCTTTTTACACAGTTGGCACTGTGCCCTTTTCACTTCCGCCCTGTCACATCTGGTGCGCGTGCACAGGCGTTGCTCTGTTGGTGTAGATGCTGTATCGGATGTACACTGTCATAACGGTTGGTCCCATGAATTTTCTGCAAACAAATTTACATCGCTTAGTCTGCCACAATATATGCTGTGTTCAACCGTCATGTTCAAGTGGTTCGCGATCGCGGTTGCTGATGTGGAAGTCTTGAGGCCTTCTTGCGGATGATCTAGCGTGGTGTCCGCCATTTTCTCCCGGTTGATGCCGATGACGCACCATGTATGAACACTGGACCCACTTGGGAGTGCCAATTGATGCAGTCGGGTGAGACAGTCGGGTGAGACATGAGACTATCGATGACACAAATTACTTACTGATGAGGGCGCCAGCAGTGTTTCCCAGTCACCGCACTGTTGAGACTCAGGGTTCTCAGGAATGCTGTGGGTTCTGTGTGTCCATCTCGCCCGAGCGTACTTACGATACACTTTGCAATACTAAACATTTTATCACTGTAAAAATGGTGTGGCGAGGATACTGTCACTACAAAATATAAGATTGAAACACTGGGAGACATGCTTTTTATTTTTACCGCTCATACAAATAACGTGCCAAGCAATTTAATGATGGTAAACTTGGATGTGTCTAGCTAACTCCGTTTGGGTGCTCCCCAGCCTGCAATTACTCTAGTGCACTTCTATGTGGATGACTTCACCATGGTGTTTGAAAACACAATCGTCCCAAGGGAAGGGGTTCGACAGCCGCTAGGGTGGACTGACGATTTTCCCTGAAGATAGGACACGGAGAATTACAAGATGAATCAATACATGAACATGTGTGATTATTTGGCATCGCTAGCGTGGACTCGTCGGAGCTTGCACTCCAGCATGTGGTTACTGTGGAGACATCATATACACACAGCCGGCTAGGATGGAAATAATATCACTGTACCAAATTACAAAGTTACACAAATATCAATGAAACAAGATGGGGCACAATATGAGTAGTCACAATAAACACGCACATGCGTGAAAGCAAGCTTAGATGGTGCATATGCCGCTGGATAAAGTTAGTAGTGAACCATGTGGTGCAGATGAAATTGCAATATTTCTCCATAAAAACGGCATATTAACTTCAACATGTTGGTATTTCATTTGCGAAAATTATTCCCCTGACAATTGAAAAATTTACAGGCGTCTAGCATGTCTGTTGGCAGAAAAAGCAAACATGAAAATGACTGCGTGGTCATACATACAAAGCCTCAATTTACGTAAAAATTAGACGGAACCCTGAACAAAAATACATATAACCCTGAAATAAATTATGGCACTCGTGATATTACACAAATAAGCCCTGAAAACGCATTGATGGTACAGATACGTACTTAGTGATATCTGACCGCGTGGTCATACGTGACCGTATGCCGTCATACGTTAGCCGTAAAATTATTAATAATGAAAAATACCCTCAAATACATACAAAGAATTAAAGCCCTTAAAATTACATGCAGTAATAATACAGAAAATACAATGAAATGGCTTTAGCATGGGCGGATGGCGCCTGATTCAAGTTGCGCGGACTGCGTGGCCTCTCCGACATCTTTGTACCTTTTCCCTCATTCAAGTTTCAAAATACAACAAGGGCACAAAATATTATTTAAAATGACGCCATCGGGTGAGACATGAGACGAACGATGACACAAATTACTTACTGATAAGGGCGCCACTGGTGCTTCTTTAATCACCGCCCTATTGAGACTCAGGGTTCTCAGGGATGTTGTGGGTTCTGTGTGTTTCTCTCACCCATGCGTACTTATAAACATATAGGCAATAATAAACTTCTTACTAAACATCACTTTATAAACTCTTAATAAAATATATATGGCTAGGACACTGTCACTACTGAATAAAAGAGTTAAGTACACTGAAGACTTGTTGTTATTGTTATTATGCATACACATCAACTTGCCAATTAAATTATAATTATCTCGGTTATGACTAGCCAATTCTGCGTGTGTGCTCCCCAGGCCTCAATTACTCTAGCGCATGCCTAGATGGATGATCTAACTGCGGTGCATGAAAGCATAGGCATCACAAGGGAAGAGGACAGGACACGGTGAATTACAAATGAAACCCTTAATACATATTAACACGTGTGATTACTCAGCATCACTAATGCAAACCCGTCGGGGCTCGCCCTCCAGTACGTGGGTAGTGTGGTGACAGCCTATACACTGAGCCGGCTAGGATGGGAATAATTGCACCGTACACTAATTACAAAATTACATAAACCCTTGAATGATTCATGAAACAAGATGGGACACGAGATGAATAGTCACAATAAACACACATATTTGTGAAAACAAGCTTAGATGGCGCGGATGCCACTGGATGAAATTCGTAGCGGACCACGTGGTGCAGGTGAAATTGCAATATTTCTGCATGGAAACGGCAGGCTAAATTCAGACAAAAGGTTATTCTTGCTGAGAAAATTATTCTCTTTACGAGTGCAGTTGTTACAGGCGTGTAACATGCCTGATGGCGGTAAAACCAAACACTAGTATGACCGCGTGGTCAAGTATAAAAGAATCAATTGACGTGGAAAATACATTGAACACTGAATAAAATTGACATAGTACCCATAAATAAATTATTGCACTTACGATGTTACATAAATGTGCTCTCGAACGCAACGATGGCGTATACAAAGACTTTGCGTCGGTCAGCCACGTAATTATACGTGATGTCGCCATAAAAAAATTCAAACATGAAAATTACCCTAAAATTCATACACAACAACAAAGCCCTTAAAATTGTGCGTGGCAATAACGCAGAAGTTACAATGAAATGCCATAAACATAGGCGGGTGGAGCTTGATTCAAGTTGTGTGGGTCACGTGACCTCTCCGACATTTTCTCTTCCGTCTCATTGATTAAGTAAAAAATGCCGCAAGGTGCAAGAAATTAATAAAGCAGAAGCATAGTGCTGGGGGAAATGTCTGGCAAAACGTACGCAAGCAAATGTTAGCCGGTAAACTAAATGGACTATGGAAACCTAAATCATTGAAGTGCATACGAAACAGTGTCTTACCTCGCCAGCTCTTCTCGACAGACTGTCCAGATACAAGCGTCATATGGACCTACCATGGCCACCTACGGGGTTCACATAGCGGAAGTGCTATGCACAACGAGTAAAATATTTAATTATTGAAAATAAAATGGCACAAATTACATTAAATATTGTTTTACATTTCTATAATTGTCTTATGAATTTCAATATTATTTTAGTGTCTCTTTATGATAGCGTTCACGCCGGAATGTTAGTGTTCTTAATCTCGGTGGTGTGGGCACTTTGAATTTTGTAACCAAACAATTTAAAATTAGTACAAACATTTTAAAACATTTTAAGACGTGTTAAACACTGCAAAGGCAATAGAACATATTTTACACTGAAAATAACATTTATACGAAAGTTCAAAATTGTTGGCCTCTTTGCACATGTGCGGGACACGTGACATGTGCGTGGTGTGCGCGGTCATGGGCTCTAGCGTTGCTGGGTGTTAGCCGTCATCAAAGAGGAAGTATAATGCTGGGGAAATGTCATGCTATCGTACGCAAAGCAAAGGTTGACTGGTATACTAAAATTAAACTGTGGTAATCTGCATGAGTGCTCAAAAGTTGTAGTGCGTACGTGACAGCGTCTTACCTTGCCAGTTCTCTGCGACAGACTGCCTAGAGGCAAGCGTCGTGCGGACCTACCATGGCTGTCTACGGGATTTACATAGGCGAAGTGCTATGCATGCAGAGTAAAATATTTTATTTTGAAAAGTATAAGGCACTGTAGAAATTAAAATATGTATTGACATTCTACATTTTAATTTGTAATTTTGTGTCTTCTTTTAATGTCTTTTGCTACAGCATTTTATCCATAGTAGAACTGTTCTTAATCCCTGTACAACACGCAGTTTGAATATATAACCAAGTATGATGCAACACTTATTGAACATCCAAATATTAAACATAAAAACACTATGAACATGGAATAAAAAAAAACATATTTAACACTTGAAAAATACAATATTCCCGTTATTGGGAAAGTCCAGTTTAAGGCCTCTTTGTGCACGTGCTTCCCACGTGCCACGCGGAGGTGAGCGCTGTCGTGGTCGTAACACTTTGCTGGCTGTTAGCCGGCATCACCTTTTGCAGCTACTGACTCCAGGTAAGTTTTAGTCTAGGCTTATATTGTTTCCATATATTTTTTTTCTCTCTGTGTATTTGTAATATTACAGTAATGGTTAGTATGCAAGCAGAGATTATTGCTTAAGACCCAATGAAGTTTAACTGAGGGTCACACATTCTCCAACTTGCTGTAATGCAAGTTATTGTAGAATTTTATTTCAGGTAACTTCTATCAAGGTTTCTGGTTATTAATACATTTATATTTTGTTAAAAATAATGGGGAAGTGTACTTTTCAAAAATCCTGGGTCATTAAAACAGATGCGAATGGTTACAAGATATCAGACTGGGCTGCTAAAAAAAGTGAAAGTGATATAATTTGTAGACTATGTTTAAAAACATTCAGTGTATTGAAGCGCTTTGAGAATTTCATTCAGCATTCGAAAGGCGAAAAACACAAAGAACTGTTAATGTTAACATCACCAACAGTGTCTTCTTCTGAACCCACAGCTTCAAGTTTCAGCATTACAAGTGGTAGTCTATCTATATTAAGGTTTTACAGTGTGTGTGATAGTAGCTCTACAGCTGAACTCATTTGGGTGCTAAAATGTGTTTCCACAGACTACACATTCAACTTTTGTGTTGATCTAAAAAATACTTTTGTTGCTATGTTCACTCAACTTGAAAACCAACTACATGACTTTTCTTTCAGTCGTACCAAAGCTACGTACCTGATAACAGAGAGTTTAGCCCCCTTTTTTTCACCAACAGCTTGTCAGAGAAATGGAAGATGTTTCCTTTTCTTTGTGCTACAATGAAACTACTAATTATTGTGGTAGAAAAGATCTTCAGACCTTGGTTTGTTTCTATTTTAATAATGAAAGTAAGGTAGTGACGAAACCTTTGCAAACATTTTTTATTAGTAATGCAACTTCTACTGACGTATTAGACTGACGTCAGCTAACAGTCAGCGGCGCTAGAGCCCGTGAAAGCGCTCTCATGTCACGTGTTCTGCACGTGCGCAGAGGCAGATAATTTTGAACTTTCATATAAATGTTATTTTCAGTGTAAAATGGGTTATATTATCTTTACAGTGTTTAATATGTCTTAAAATGTTTTAAAATGTTTGTACTAATATTAATTGTTTGGTTATGAATATTCAAAGTGCCCGTGGCACCGAGATTAAGAACATTTAATATTCCGGCGTGAACGCCATCACAAACACACAATAAAATAATATTAAAATTCATAAGAAAATTATAGAAATGAAAAACAATATCTAATTTAATTTGTGCCATTTTATTTTCAATATCAAATATTTCACTCGGTGTGCATAGCACTTCTGCTTATGTGAACCCCATAGGCGGCCATGGTAGGTCCATGCGACGCTTGTATCTGGACAGTCTGTCGAGGAGAGCTGGCGAGGTAAGACACTTACGTGCGCACTACAACTTTTGTTCACTGATTTAGGTTTGCATAGTCAATGTAGTTTACCGGTTAATCTTTGTTTGTGTACGTTTTTGCTAGACATTTTCCCCAGCATTATGCTTCCGCTTTACTAATTCTTACGCCCGTGTGGCATTTTTAACTTAATCGAGGAGTAGGAGGAGAAAGATGTCGGAGAGGTCATGCGACCCGCGCATTTTGAATCAGACGCCATCTGCCTATGTTTATGGCATTTCAGTGTAACTTGTGCATAAATGCTACACCCAATTTTAATAGCTTTATTTTAATGTATGTATTTGAGGGTAATTTTTGTGTTTGAATATTTTATGGCAACATCACCTATAACCACGTGGCCGACTAAAGCAAAGTCATTGTATACGCCATCATTGTGTTTTAAGAGCTTATGTATGTAACATCATATATGCAATAATTTATTTCAGGTTTCTATGTCAGTTTCATTCAGGGTCAATGTATTTTTCATGTAAATTGATACTTTTTGTACTTGGCCACACGGTCACAGTAATGTTTGATTTCACCGCCATCAGGCATGTTACAAGCCTGTAACAAAGCTAATCGTAAAGAGAACCACTTTCTCAACACGAATAATATTTTATCGGAATTTAGTTTGCAGTTTCCATGCAGAAATATTGCAATTTCACCTGCACCACGTGGTCCGCTAAGAACTTCATCCAGCGGCATCCGCCCCACCTAAGCTTGTTTTCACATGTGTGTGTTTATTGTGAACATTCATTTTGTGTTCCATCTTATTTCATCTATCATTCAAGGGTTTATGTAATTGTGTTATTAGTGTACGGTGCAATTATTCCTGTCCTAGCCGGCTCTGTGTATAGGCCGTCACCACATCACCCACGTGCTGGAGGGCAAGCCCTGATGAGTTTGCGTTAGTGATGCTGAGTAATCACGCATGTCAATGTGTATTAAGGGTTTTCATTTGTAATTCACTGTGTCCTGTCGTCCTGTCTGTGTCCTGTGTCAGTCTACCCTAGCAGCTGTTGGCCCTCTTCCCTTGTGAAGGCTGTGCTTTCACGCACCTCGGTGAAATCATCCATTTATGCGTGCGCTAGATTAATTACGGGCTGGGGAGCACCCAAGCGGAATTGGCTAGTCATGACTGAGATAATCATTTCATTGGCACGTTGATGTGTATGAACAATATCAATAACAAGTCAACAGAATTTTTTATTTAGTTGGGACAGTGTCCTAGCCACATATGTTTTATCAATTGTTTATTTCAGTGATTTTATTAAAAGTTTAGTAGTGCCAACGTGTTTGTAAGTACGCACGGGTGAGATGGACACACAGAACCCACAACATCCCTGAGAACCCTGAGTCTCAATAGTGCGGTGATTGGGAAGCACCGCTGGCACCCAAATTACCAGTAAGTATTTGTGTCATCGTTCATCTCGTGTCTCACCCGACAGCGTGAAGACAAATTATACGACTATGGAAAATGCATCACTTTCTAGGAGAAAACTCATTATGCTAGGTAGTGATGGGCCCAATGTAAATAAGAAAGTCATGCGGCTTTTGAATAATAAGCAGATTTATGAAAGAAAGAAACCGTTACTAGATATAGGCAAATTCAACATTCATATAATACACAATGTGGATCAGTTTGCACTTCGGGAACTGGGTGACAATGGATCTGAACTAATTTTATCTGTTTTCCAGTTTTTCAAGGACTGGCCTTCAAGGTGGGATGATTACTGTCATGTTCAAAGAAAAATGAAAGTTCCATTGAATTGTTTCATTAAGCATGTGCCATCCAGATGGCTGACTATGGAAGCTGCAGCAAACAGAATCCTTCAGCAATGGATTGCCATTGAAGAATACTTTTTAAGACAAATTCCAGCTAACAAAAGATCACTTACAAATACATGTAGTTATCAAAAGATAACAGAGCTATTGAAATTGCTTACAATTAAATCTGAACTAATGTTTGCTCAGGCTAGTGCAAACATGTTTAGCCGCTTTACTCATTTTTAGAAAGAAGAGCCTATTGTACATGTGTTGTATGAAGAAATCTAAAGCCTTGTAAATAATTTTACTGGGGTGAATATGCAAGATACCACCATCTAGTGATATACATGTAGATAATCTAGCCTGTGGAAATGTACTTCCTTTCACCAATGTTTTGGTTAGAGAGGAGTTGAAGCTGGAGCTGTTTTAAGGTAACAGATAAACAAAGACTACTATTCTTAAAGCAAGCACACCATCATTACCGAACTGCAGTAGAATAACAAAGTCCTCATTACTTAAGCCACTACTGAAATGTTTTCAGTGTCTTGAGCCTAACAAGAGAGTGTTAGGTCATAGTAGTTATGATGTTGTTACCATTAACAAAGCTCTCCCATTAAACATAAATACAAACATGCTTTTTAATGAGTGGAAGTTACTTCAGGCAGAGTCGGTTCAAGATGGAAATGACAAGTGTGAAGTAAGAATTGAGAGTTACTGGTATCATTTTATGACACTACAAAATGCTTTAAGGTTCCCAAAGTATCCAACAGTTGCAACAGTAGTCAGGGCTGCATTACTAGTATCTCTAGGAAATTCTGATGTAGAGAGAGGATTTTCATCTTCAGTGAGAGTCTTAACAGAAGACAGGACATTGTTGTCAGAACGCACTCTCAATGCTGTGTTGATTGTGAAGTCAGCCTTAAAAATTATGATAAGAAACCACATTTGGTACCAGTGACTAGGGAGCTTCTGGATTTTACTAGGTGTGTACTCATCAGAAATATTGTGCTGATTTAGGGGGGGGGGGGGGGATATATATATATATATATATATATATATATATATATATATATATATATATATATATATATATATATATATATATATATATATATATATATATATATATATATATATATATATATATATATATATATATATATATCTGGAAGCAAAAAAACTGAAAGAACAGAAAAAGAAGGCTGAATAAAAACAGCATACTATGATGTTGGAGAAGAAAAATATGTATAAACTTCAAGATGAGAAGTTAAAAAGTTTGAGGCATGAAGAGGATAAAAAAAGAAAAACTGTTCAAAGGTAAGTATTTTTAAAATTGATCTGACCCAGTAATCTTTAATAAATAAGTACTATATGTAAACAAAATATTTCAAAATGCACCTTATTTTATTACAGGTTATTTCCAGAGGCTAATAAAAGACTTAAAGAGGCACTCAAGTCAATCAATATTTCTACTTTAAAGGAGGAAGCAAGCCTTGCACAGGCAATGATTGAAAGCGTGATGAAAGTTCAGGAACAGGTGTCTGATGAGAAAGACGTAAGCAGACAGCGTACAAATAGACTTGGATAAGAAAAAAATCTAAACTCTTAATGATAGATTTTTTTTGCTTTAAAATGATTAAGCATTGCTTTGAAATTTTAACAAATAGAGTTTTTTTTTAACTGGTTTTCCTGATTGTAATTAAGAGTTCATATATTTACTATCTGTGAATATCTTATGTTGGGTGTATGTAATTAAGTAAATTTGTTGTGGTCTGTAGAATTAAAAATCGTGTATATGAAAGCAAAATATAACTGTAACACTGTGTCCTGTATTGTATCCTTAGTTAATTTAGTAATACAGTACTTAAAATAATTTTGTCATTTGTAAAGCTTTTGGTACAAGTAATTCAGCAATTTTTCCCTTACAAATTTTTCGAAACTAGGAAAGAAAAGGGAGTTTGTATTAATTTTCTTTTTGTAAGTTAATTGAGTAACAAATTCACCTTCTGTGAAAATATGTGTGTTATCGAGAAATAAAATGGTACATTGATACTTTAAAAGTTGCCCTTGTAGTTAGTAGTTTTCAATTAACAATTTTTCCGCTATTGTAATTTAACTGTGTAACATATTTACCATCTGTGAACATTGTGTATGTAATTAAGAAATAACATGCTTATAAAATTAAAAAAAAGTGGACAGGGGAATGGTATGAGCAAAAATATAATCTTAACACTTGTGTTTTAAATTACCCTAAAATAATTGGTTAAAAAATGAGTTGCATAGTTTGTTAGTAATATTATATAGTTATAAATAATTTCCGTACAAATTTTCTGAAGCTGAAGGCTCTAGGCTTGAAAAAAGAACAGTTGGTAATTTTTTAGGGGTTAGCTAACTTCATTCTGTTCAGTCAAATTCAGCTAGAAAATGTATTACTATATATACATTATATTCTTGTTCATTGGGGAGAATGGTAACCATTCCTTTTTTATATAATAGCGACAGAAGTTTTATTACACTTTACTATATTCTTTGTTAAATTTTGTTCATGAAATTAAGAGAAAAAAATTTGTAATATAAAAAATTGAAGTAATGTTGTCTGCAAACATCTTAGTCCCTAAAAGACCCTAAAGGGTTCTTTTTCTTGTTCTATCAGTCCTTAAAACATGCTATTTTTTGGGTTAAATGGCAACCCTTCATGACACATTACAGAAACACTTCCCGACTAAATGTATGTTTTACTTCTGTGATGCAACCGCAATTACTGCTCCATTGTGTGTAAGAAAATAATTTATATCATGAAAGAAATGTCATTCACATCCGTGTAATTTTGTTACAATTTAAGTTTTCGCAGAAAATGGAGGATTAACAATTGTTTTTCACATTTCCTTACATTGTAATTATTTTTTATTTATTCTTTAGGTCCGTAATATTTACATTCACACAACCTGCAACACACAGAATCACTGCAAGAAAAAGTTTTTATTTTAATATAAAATTAACATATTTTAGCATATTTTATCCTTATTGACAAGTGTGAGCGAAACAATTAGAATTAAAAAAATACTCCCATTGTGTTGTTCGTATGCCAATAAAACTATTTATTGAAATATTATTCAAATTTATATTTTACTATGGGTTTCGTATTATATCTCATGTGATTTGAAATGTTCACAAAAGTTCCGGTACTGTAGTAGGTGGTTCAGTTCATTCGCCGGAACCGTTCACGATTTCACAACAGTTCGCGACGAAGAGCGATTCCGTCTCTGGAAATGTTAAATCGCCGGAACTGTTTGCGAGTTCACAACAGTTTGAGATAGACATTGATTCCATCTCCGTAACTGTTCATTCGCCATAACTGTCCGTGAGTCTGCACTGGCGTGCGAACAGTTCCATCCAATCGCCAGAACTGCAATTCAGTGTACTTAAATAATACTTGTGGGTATACAAATTGTAAGGCGTGATTTATTATTATTTTACTGATTAGAAGTTAACCACCAAAAATATAAACAAATTTTGTAAATTTTCTGTTTGGATGTGATGGAATAGTGTTGTGTTCAGACGGAAATGTTCATTTGGCTTGCTGGGAACTGTAGTTCGAGTTCTTCTCTCCCAAACCGTTCTGGGAAATTTTCCCCATCCCTAATCACACACACACATGGTCACATAAGTCACGCTCGTCCACAATTGTGCTGTTGACAAAGGATGCCTGCAATCACTTCACGGGAGCGTGTAGTTGACAAATGTCAGTTGTTAATGTAAGTGAACAAACCTCAGACTTTAAAAAAGCTTCTGCAGCATGTACATACCAAAATATGTTGTATGTGGTACTACACGTAGCATTTGTTTAGGTGACATTATTTATGAAAGTTACCATTTCATAGTATGGAGTATGCATTTGTGGACTTTTTTTTAGTGATATTCAGGAAAGATTTTATTGTTTTTTATACTAATATTAGAATATCATGTTAATTAAAATAGCAACCTGTCGGGCGATTTTAAGAATGCCATATTTTTTTGTACTATCGTAGAGTATAAGACGAGTACATATAGAAATCTTAAAGGCTTAAATTACGTAAATGCCTTATACACCTGGAAATACTGCGTATAAATTTGGAGAGTTGCTAGCTTTCCAATAGGTCCAGTAATTTTGTCATAAGGGAAAGCTTAATCAAAGCGGAACAAACAATAATAGATTCTTATTTTAAAAAAGAGTGAATGTTTTTTTGTGTGTATTTTGGTGCTAAAGTATCACACATTTTGCTAATTAATGTTTATCTCGTGAATCAATCTGCATTTTTATAGTCACTAACATGACGGATTTTTGTAGTAACTTTTAGTACTGTAATAAAATTTCTTCATATAATTTTAGCTATAACATGTGCCAAGTGACAGTTGTACGTAATAACTTGGCACGCATATACATTGCCCATCTGTTTGCATGTCCCAGCCTACAGCCTCCTGCGCCGTGGTGACAGGAAGCGGAATGACCTTACACGTAGAAACAGCTGCATGCATTGCGTTTCTCGCCACCTTCCCCGCTCTAAACCTTACATGTCTCAAAGTAAGACCAAAACCCCTAGATGTGACTTCCCCCCAAGTGTCTGCCATTGCTTAGTTTGCCAGGGTATTTATAGCAAAGATCTCACAACCGTCCTCCACCCCAAAGCTGTGGAGAACATCCTCAAAATGGAAGCAGATCTTTGTCAAATCCAATTCAAAGGTGGTGCTGACCCCACAAGGTGTCTCCCATCTCAGTGTCCCCAGTTGCTGCTAGGTGTACGGAAACGCTGCTTGCTTAGTATAATTCTGACCTCTATCAAACCATCAAGCACCCATGCCGTGGATTCTAATGCTTCCTCTGCTGTCATCAATGGGCAACGCCTTTGAAAACATAAGTACCCATGATGTGCGTGAGGTAGCGTAACTCATTACAACCTCCTCTCTGGAAGGAACACTAATGACCCGCAACTGCAGGTGAAGAAGTCCCACAGCAAAGGGTGGCCAGCTCTCACTGCAGAACCCAGCTTCCTGGGAGGAACACTTCAGCACAGCAGATCAAAACATATCTTCCAGTGTCTATCCTTCAAGATCAGTGCCTCAACACAACAAAAGAGAAGACTGTAAAAATGAAATCAGCCCAAAACTCCCTATGCAAACTTAGATACTTTGATGGGGTCATTTCTAAAGTCTCTTTCTGCAAAATTTTCATATTATTAAATCTTATGCGCAGAGTAATTTAACCCGCATACATCTTAAACATACTTTAAAATATGCAAATTTGACACTCGGATAAAAAGAATCTCTTAAGTGATCACCATTAAGACATCATGAGGTATAACACAGTCTGTCTACCAAGCTATAATATCTTATAAAAAATTAATTTTATATATATATATATATAAATCTCTGTGTGTGTGGAACCGCTATCATTATATTTTCCACAGTATTTCTTAACATGACTGACATGGAATTTAAACAATCTGTTGGGAAATTGTGGATCTTCTACTAACAATGTCACAGGCATGAGGAAACAACACATCTTAACCGTTCCTCTTCATTGAGGAGCTAACGTAGCACTGAAATAGTCCACTTTTGAACTCAAAAAATGTACTTTTACCTAGACCAAATCTCCCGCATTTAAACTCGCGTCCTTACGTTGGCTGTTAATACAATCTTCTATATTTTTATGATACTCCGCAAGATTGCTGGTTACCTCTTCCCAAACCTTGACCAAGGCCTATCGTTATTTTTGACAGTCTCCCAGCAGAAATATTGTAAAGCTCAAGTATTAATCTGTGAATGCAATAACCTCCTTCCCAAGAAAATTTTCCCGGAGGATGCTTGGTGACGTTACTAACTACATTATTAAAATATAGCATAAGACTATAAAGAATTTTGTCCCAATATCTTTGGATATCCATCTGAAAACTTCTCAGGGCAATCTTTATGTAACAATCAAAACGTTCCACCAGGTTAGCTTGTGGATAATGTGGGAGGCCTGAACCATCTTAACACCTCAGGACAAGATTAGGTCTCTGAATTCACTGGTAAGGAAATAACTGACATTGTCAGAACAACTACTACAGGAGATCCAAAGAGAATAAACATTGCAAAATTAACTTACAAATTTGTACAGATTTTATGATACGGAGGGGGAAGAAAAAACAAAATTTACTTAAACTATCTACTGCAACTAAAACATACATGTAACCAGAGGAACTGCGGAGCAGGGGACCCATCATATCGAAATACACCCTTTCCTAAAGGGTAAATGGCCACTATATTAGGATATTTTCCTTCTACTGGTTGATTTTTAGGTTTTGCCTGCTGACAGGCTGGACAACTTCTTACCCAATTTTCAACTTCTTTACGAAAACCAGGCCACATAAACACATCATAAATAAGAGTGATGATCTTGTCTCTCCACACATGTTCACCAAAGAAGGATTCGTGGTAGTATGAAAAAATCATGGGCCGCAACTCCATGGGAACGAAAATTCAAAATTTACCTTTCCTGGACCATTCTCCAAAATACCCTTTGTACATGGCATATCCAGAAACCCCATTTTGTATTTCTGCCATCAGATCTTGACATTCTTGATCGTTTACCTGTTGTTCTTTACGATTGACAAATATTTTAAAGAAATTTTTTTAGGTGTTTATCCATTCCTCACTTTCCGTTACCTCTCCCTGCACTTTATTCTGTATACCATTCCCAGACCCAGTTTCTACTACAATACATGCTGATTCCGTCTGCACCACATAAAATCCCTCATCACAAAACACATATAACAACGCATCTGCCATGATGTTCTCATTACCCATAATGTGATGAATCTCATACTTAAAACGGGCCAAACGAACAAGCCATCTGGCTAACTGTCTTGCAGGTTTAAACTAACTTGGAGCCTGATTGTCCATATATAGCTCAAAAGAGGCTTGTTCTAAATATTTGGAAAAGCGTTCCATTCCCCAAATATATGCCAAACACTCCTTTTCAAAAACTGTGTACTTTCCTTCAGCAGAGGTTAATAGTTGCCTGGTAAAAGCTACCGGCACCAAGGACCCATTTTCTTCTGACTTAATACAACCTCAATTACTAGTATACTAGCATCACAATATAAAAAAAAAAGTCTCGTTAAAATCAGGCAAGTGTAGCACAGGAGGTTTAGTAATTTTTTCTTTAAGAATCTGGAAAGCAGCCTATTGTTCAGATCCCCTCATAAACTCTACATTTTTATGTTTGCACATATTTAAGGGTTCAGAAATCTTGGAAAAATTTGGAATGAATTTACTGTAAAGAGAGACCATACCCAGAAATCATCGTACCCCCTTAATGTTTTTGGGTATCTGGAAGTTTACAACTGCTTTAACTTTCTCCGGATCAGTGTGTAATGCTCCCTGTGAAATTATGAAACCTAAATATCTCACATGTTTTTCTGCCCAGCTGATCTTATCAGGGTTAATAGTTAGCTCATCTTCCTCAAAGCTTGAAGCACTTGTTTAATGTGGATTATGTGATCTTCAATGGTATTGCTGTAAATGCACACATTATCGATGTGAGTAAAAACAAAATCATACATTAATTTGCATGAAACGTGAAACCCCAACAGCTTACTTATCGCCTGAGGTCCTGAATTTATACTTAAAGGGAGTAGTCTGGTCCACTGAAACAACCCTCAGGAAGTGTAGAATGCTAACGGCTCACGTGAATAGGATGAAACTCGCATTGCAGAAATGCAGAGTTAAAATCAAAAATAGTGAAATATTTAGCAGAACCCAAATGTTGGAACACCGTATCTATTGATGGAAACAGATAATGGTGTAAATAAATTTTTTCATTCTCTTTCCGGTAATCACGTATTAAGTGATATTGGCCAGGGTTTTTCTTAGGAAGCAAAAAGGAAGGGCTCGCATACTTACTGAGTCTTCCATTACTTCTTATTCTTTTAAATCATGCATAAGCTGTTTAAAGGCTTGAAACTTGGGAGGAGGTTTTCGGTACAGAAAGGAAGTGACAGGTTCATTATCTCATAATTTTAAGACTAAAGGATATTTACTACAAAGTCCCAATTTATTGTTAATAACATCTGGAAACTTTTCCTGTATACTCTTTATTACCCGCAGTTACACTTCCTCCTTTTGGACAGCATGTATTTTCCTGACATAAATTGGCTTAGTTTCTAACACAACAGGAGCCTCTGGTGAAAACCAAATTCTCAAACATTTATTATGTATATTTACACAACACTATGTCTTGGCCAGAAACTGTATCCTCAAAATTACTGAATATGACAACATATCCAAAATTCTAAATTGAACTTTCCAAGAAAATGATGCAATTGAAATTTTAACAGTGGCAACGGCCTTAGACTTCACAATATCTCCGTCTGCCATCGAAAATGCAGTACCAACTTAGTACCAACAGGTTTACCACTCATCAGCTGGTTATAACAATCCTGGCTCATTAAAGACATTGACATGCCTGAATCAGTAAGGGTAGAAATGTTAATATTACTGATTACTAAAGGCAAAAAAAGTCAACTCTAGATTGTTTTAAATGTGCAACATTCACCTTCCCAACCCCAGAAGGCCTTTTCATAAATGCACAGTGTCTCTTTATGTGAGTTTCATTACCACAAAAAAAGAAAAAGAAAAAGAAAAAATCAGATGGTGCGTGCCCACTTGACTGCTCCGCTATTTTAGCTCACCCGCACCTGTCACTTCAGTGTTGATTTTCTTTCACCGGTTCAATACCTAAGCCTTTTTTTGGGGGTGGGGGAGAATCACTCGACCTTGGCTATGCTTGCAACTGTTTCATGGTCATTCTTCCTGCTCCTGAGCTTGCAAAATTTACCATCTTTAAAAAAAAAAAATTGTCACTGGCATGATTAGTGCACTTATATATTAATATTTGCACTCAGTTTTAACTTTTACATATTTTACGTACAGTTTACGGCTGCAGTGCCCAATATTTAATTCCACCTGAATAATTAACTGTGAAAGTTCAGGTAGTGTGGCAGATTTGTTAATAAATGCACCTATTTGTGATTCTCAGGTAACAAATTGAAAGCGATGATTTGTACTAAATATGCCTCATTACAGGGCAACCCCAAAATGTCTACCCAGTGTATTACATCCTGTACAAACTCCTGCGTGGATTTGCCAACCAACTGACTATGCTCTAAAATTTTAATTTTATACTTGGCAATCACGAAAGCGTCTAAATTCCCACTTTTGCAAAATGGCCTGGCCGACTACCCCGTGCAAACTGACAGATATTCTAAGCAATACTACAGAATACACTACAGTGATGCTACATATATTTAAGGCTAAAATACTACTTACATCCATCAACAAATTAACTATGACTATAACACAATACTAACTACTGGGATTTTCTAAGCCAAAATAGATGGGAAATTTTTGAGAATTAAAAAAAAAATTAGAGGACTCACCCACAAAATCAGTACCAAACCCATCTTTACGCATTTTTGACAAATATTGTACCCAGGCAGTATGGACGCCACCTGTAGTATACATCTCTGGATGAAGGTTGTGCTTACAAATAATTGTACCTGTTGAATTTGAAATGTATAAAGTTTTTAAAAATTGGCGTACAGTCACCCAAAATAAACCTTCAATCATTACTGCCATGACAGTAGAGTGGCACAGAGAATATATATGCAACAGAGGGTTCTTATTAACCACAAACTACTCTTGTCATATGTATAAAACTTGCCCCCAACTCCATAACCATGTCATCCATAACAAACGTACATTGGAGGCAAATAAAAATGATGGCAAAATAATGAATCAGTAACAGCCTTATCATAGATAGTCAGTTTAACAGGTGACTATAAAAAGTAAAAAAAATAAATTTCCTTTTTTATTTTTAATTGCCGGGCACTTCTCTCTTTTTTTTCCTCCACCCCAAGAAAAATACAAACACTTTTCAAAATAAATAACTTGACAAAATTTATGCAAAATTTATTAAAAAATTTAAAGAATTACTTACACAGATTACTTTAAAAACATTAAAAATGTAGGTTACAATAAAATGTGGCATTACAAAAAATATATAGTTACAGAAATATGTATAATTATTTAACTGGCACAATTTTCCCAATTTAGAATTTATTGTATTCCGAAATTTACATGTCTCGAAGTGAGGCCAAAATCCCTAGGTGTGACCTCCACCCGAGTGTCCGCCATCTCTTAGTTTGCCAGGGTATTTATAGCAAAGATCTCACAACCGTCGTCCACCCCAAAACTGTGGAGAACATTCTCAAAACGGAAGAGGCTCTTCGTCCAATCTAATTCAAAGGTGGTGCTGACGTCACAAGGCGAACCACCTTTCAGTCGCCCCAGCTGCCTCTAGGTGGGAGGAAACGCAGTGTGCTTAGTATAATTCCGACCTCCATTGAAACCACCAAGCACCCATGTCGTGGAGTCCAACACTTCGTCGGCTGCCGTCAACTGGTGATGTCTTCAAAAACGTAAGTTCTCATGATTGGCGTGAGGTAGCATAAATCCATTACAATTGTCTTTACTTTACCAAACCATACATGCCAAAAAAAGTACCACAGTAACGACACAAGGTTGCAAACCTAGATATTGCATTACACATCGTAAACCACTGGAAGTACAACAGAAACCAACATGTTGTAACAGAACAAAAACCAAGGGAAACCAATGGAAATTCAACAGAAACCAACAGAATGAAATGCAACAAAAATCCATGTTCTATAACTTAAGACAATGGAAATCACTGCAATACGAAAAAAGTCTAACAGCTTACAATTTAATAGAAGCCAGTAAACAACACAATTTCCTGTGCAGCAGAAACCAATAAAAAACTTACAGTGGAGTCACACTACCTGATCCAACAGAAACCACAGAAATTGCCTCAAGTTGTTAAGCTCATATCCAGTAGGAACCAATAAGAATCAATGAATTCTACTGGGTCCCTAATACAAAGCAACAGAATCCAATACAAATTTATTAAAGAAGAAATTACATGCAACGTAACAACTGAAATTTATGGTTGTCGCAAATTTGTATTTTTGGTACAAAAACATTTTATCAGAAACATGTGTTTATTGTGTGATTTTGATCTGCAATTCTTGTAGATTTAGTTTTTGTTGTTTTGTATGTACATAACTCTGTATTCAATTTCCGTGATTGGTGAGAAATGTAATAATTTGTGCTTTTGCTTATCTGTGTACCCAAAAGCTAGAAATGTTTGTAATATAGTTTACAGTTAACTTAATAACTGTGTATGTTAAGTGTTTTAATGAGAGAAAAAAATTCTGAGGATATAAATTACAGGATGTCCAAATGTAGGTGCATTTTTTCACAAAAAGGGTGGATTTTGTGTCCCTTCCCCTCCCCCCCTAAGTTTATATTCTAAGCAATTACGGATGACTACTTTTTTTTAGCATAACCCCTATGTTTTAGAATTGCCTGTAGAACTACCTTAAGGAGGAGAGATTCAAATAATTGTGCTATTAACAGTTTTTGAGTCATAAAATGTATTCTGTATTTATTATTGAAATTTCTTCTGTATTATGGTGTAGTATATCACTCTAATGATTCAATATCTGTAATATGAATGTAATACCATTATTGGTTTATCATGTGAAATAAATGGAAATTAATTATTTGTTACTTTCTGAGAATAACTACAGAAGCGATTGCAGTATAAAAAGTCAAGAGATAATTGAACTTGACCTCGATATAATTAAATGATGTTCTATGCTGAAACAAAGAAATATTTTCAAAAAATATTCTCAAACATAAGTAATGGCAAAAAATGAATAAATCCAAGATAATGTCCTGTTTTCTCCCTTAAGAAAACTCACTACACGTAACAAAAGACAGGACCGCGGTGGCTGAACAGTCAGCTTACTTGCCTCCCACCGAGGTGAACCAGGTTCAATCTCCGGTTGGGTCACTTCTAGATTTTCGCATGTAGGAATTGTGTCAGACAATGCTGCTGTTTGGCAGGTTTTTTTGGGGATCTCCCATTTCCCCCACCCTTTCATTCCAGCACTGCTCCATACCTCAGTCACCCTCATAGGCTCTCAAGACCTTAGAGCCACCCAAATATCTTCACTCCCTCACTTAACAAAAGACCTAACATTCAATGTTGTCGGCATTACTTGGCAATAAAATAAAGTTATCAATTAGTTTTTTTTTTATTAATTGTTGGCAACAGCTTTATAACATTTTTGCTTTGTGCCAGGAAGCTAATCAGGGGATGGCTTCTATAAACTTATACTGGGAAAGACACGTGTCCATAGCCTATCTGGTATTGGAACTCTGACCAGTACCTTCCTGTCTAGTCACCAAGGTCACCTAATGTTAAGTAAAAAATAAGTGAAATGTGTGAATGTTCCATCTGCTTGATTGAAAACCAAGGGCTGATAGTTTAAACGCTGCATAAACTTAACTGTGGCTCAAGTCAGTATATATCTTTCCACAGACTTCAAATTTACAGATATATACCTGGCAGAAAAGGACATAGTATGGTAGGTATATTAACATTTGATTATTTATTTTGATATAAATTGAAAACATACATAACATAAATTAATTTTTCCCACATAAATAGAAATAACGTACACATTTCACCTCAAAGAAATAATCATCTGCAATACATGTAAACATTTATAGAGGTTTTCGTTTAAAGCCTTAATACATGGTGGACCTATTATTCCTTTTTTTATGATTTCCTATAAATTTCGTGGGTTTGATGTGACCAAATTTTTTGTAGTGTCTGCTGGTATATTCCTCCATTTTTCCTCTATATTTCCTTTTTGTGATCATTTTTGTTTGAGATGTGCTTTTGTATTCTATCTTCTAAAATATGCCACAAATTATTGGTGGATTGATGTTCAGAGGCTCTGGAGGTGTTGCCTTTCAAAGTGGCGTGTTGTATAGTAACCACAGTTTTGGTTTAGGGCTGTATATTTAGGATTGTTATCTTGGATGAAGATGTAATCCCCAGTAAGACCAATATCATTGACACTCGTGGAAAGGTAAGACTTCAGAATGCTAATGTATAGTTTGTAGTTCAAGACACCATCAATGAAACGCAACTTGCATACATTGTAGCACTCATACACCCCCAAACAAGTTCTGAACTTCCACCATGTTTTGTTGTAGCTGTGAGAATTTTTGTTTCCAGTTAACAGTTTTCGCTTCACATAACTTTTATTCATACTCTGGTTTGAAAAGGTTGTCTTTGCTTTCATCGTTAAATACAACTTTTCTCCAGTATTCATAGCTATAGTTTTTATGTTCACTAACATAGGTAAGTTACTTTCATCTGTTCGTCTGGCTGGTATAGGGTTTTCCTCGGATTGTTTGGCCACTATATCCAGCTTCATGATGCAAGTTTTGTATTGCTTGTGCTGTGAAATGTTTTCCACAGTTTCCGGTGTACTTCAACTTTCCTGATTAAGTTAGGATTTTCTCTTTGTGACCACTTCTTGCTTTGTTGTGATGTGCTTTAGTTTCATGAAACTTATACATGTACTGATGACCTGTTTATTATTTCCGCTCTATTTTGAAGGATTTTTTCTTTTGGAAACTCTATACTTGAATTTCCCTAGTTCTTCAGTGGTTTCCTTATTTTTTCTCTCATTTTAGGCCAAGACTGCCACAAAATGTTTCACTGATGAGAACAAGATGCTTTTTTCCCTCATACACCACATGAATGGAATCTACTGTGTCTGTGAGTGAGTCATACAATTGTGTTACCTAGACTGATACTTGTTTGATATCAAAGTCGATATGCCTTGTGAAGTTCATGTTCTGATTGTAAACAACTGATAATGTTATTTTAGAAGAAGACTGCATCTGACCAGTCCATATTGACAGTTAATTGTTTTGAATATAACATTTGCAATAATGTTATGTGAGTATAACTGAACAAATACTTTTTTGCCCCACTGTAAATAATTACTGTTATTCTGTGTGCAGGCTGCAAGTAAAAGGCAAGACACTGCTTAGAAATTTTTTGGCATGCTGTTTTCTAAAGTTTGAGTAATTGTTTTTCATATTTTCCTTTTCAGGTGAGCCAAACAAACTGATGTTTAACACATGGATGGCCATCATTTTGAATTAAACCTCTGAGCTTTTAGTTCAATGAATATAACACTATCCAACTACAAACTAGATTGTACATTCATTACAGTGTTGTGTATTAGTTCATAAATTGTGATGATTTTATACCTACTATCTCCTTGATAGTCATTTAACATATTAATCTGGTGTTGTTATTACCGTAAGCATTATTAGGTGATGTCTAATGAAATCAGCTTTTGAAGTGCCATAGATGAAACATACCCCTGTAGCTTCTGTTTATGAAATCAGGGCAGAAATCACTAAAAACCTGTATAATTACACCCCTATGCTCTGCCACACCAATATCAATATGTTGTAATTTTTATAAGGCAATTCAGTTGTTAGTTGGTAATTGATATGTATACATGATACAAGTTAGGTCAGCAGTACAATTCTTTTTGTCAAGCATCACTTTGTATTTTCACAACTGGAAATCATGCCGGACGATGCCGCTGGTTGGCGGGTTTTCTTGAGGATCTCCAGTTTCCCCTGCCCATTTCATACTCGCTTCACTTCACCTTCATCAGCTCTCATGACCTCGATGTTACAAGCCGCCCAAATCTCTTCACTCACTCACTTTTTGTCAAGTAGGAGATCTTATGCAGACCAAAAAATGTTTACCGGGAGTCATCCGATGTTTTCAGGTTAATGCAATGACAGCTACTTCAAAAAATAATTCCGAAAACCCTGCAGCAAGAAATGTACCAAAGTGCAAGTTGCGTAAGCGTTTCAACATCAGTGTTGAGATAGATATGATGTCTGTCACCTTATTCATCATGGGCCTGGTTACCAGAATGTACAGGCTAGAGGAACCCAGAAGTATTGTGTGAGTAGTTTTGTACTGTATTGTACCTTGTTCTATGGTAGTGCTACTACTCAACAAAATTCAGAACCAGTTACTTCATTTTCAGTTTTGATGAGCTTCATTATGGGAAATATGTGAGCCTGTACATGAAGAGAACATTTTTCTTTGATTCACACCCACCATTAGGAAAGCAGTTAATTGCTGCTATTGCATACATAGCAAGTTTCGATGGTGAGTATATTTTAAAGGGCGTAGTAAATTTATAAACAATTGTATTCTTAATATATTATTTTATTATTTAAATTTGTAAAGAGATTGAGTATTTTCTTCTCAAGTTTCCTTCCCTTTTTCTACTTATTTTGTAACTTAATATTGATGGGTCATGAAATATAAATAATGCTTATAAAATATTTCAAATGCAGAGGTTATCAATTTTTTTTCATTCTTTCATAATAAAAACATGGTATAAGAGTTTAATTTAAATGTATAATTTGCTGTGATTTATAATATCTAGCTTTATTTATTTGAAGGTCAGTTCAAATTTGATCGCATTGGCAGCTCGTATGCAGACACCATGCCTCTGTTTGCATTGAGGTTTGTCCCAGCTCTGTGTGGTAGCATGGTGATCCCCATAGCATATCATTTGATGCTGGAGTTGGGGCTGTCTCAATGGACTGCAGTGCTTGCCGGCTTACTTCTTTTATGTGGTATGTAGTCTTTAAAATTTGTTTTGACGTATTATGTAATGTCTCAGACAATCAGTACCAATATGCTAGGTAGGTCTAGATGATGTATTACATATCAGGAGCTTGGGGGGAGATAGGGCGAATATGAAAAATTGTATGTTGGCAAGCTGCATTTAAAGTGTTGGCGATTGCTCTCAAAGTAGAAAGAGCAAATATTTTAATTAGCAATGAAACACTAGTACTTTGAGTAACTTATTATAATTTGGTACATTACACAACCATTGTTAATATGAGTACAAACATCGCATGTAACTTCATGTATACAGGAAATTGACTACACATGTGCAAATTATGTTCCTTTAAGCTTATGTGTCAGTGAAGAGATTTGGGTGGCTCTTAACAGCAAGGTCTTGAGAACTAAGTTTAGCTTTTGGTAATATAAAATAATTATCCGCCAACATTCGGTCTGGAATATACTTTTATCTCATGCCTATTCTGAAAATTAGAATATACATTTATTAGAAAGTAAATACAAATACAATGTTAATCAAACAACTGCACCAAATTGGATGACGAAACTCGCCAAGTCTGCTTCAGTTGAAGTCAACAATATCATCAACTGCATTCTCAAAGTTTGCAACATAGTTTATACTACCATCATTTATCATTTTTTCCAAAACACCTTTGTACGGCATTGGGATGAAAGTTATGAAGTCATATTATTTAGCTTCTGTGAGTTGGAGATGGCCATGGTACTTTGGTGCACGATCAACTACTGTGCTGAGGTTGAGATGTTCATTGTATGTAGTGCTTATGCCTCTTTGCAGCTTGACTATGACTGGAACACATGTCAGATAGGGAGGGGGTATTTCAAAACCTATTTTGAGGTCCTTTGAAAACTCAAAGATTTTCCCATTCTTGAATCTTGATCCAGGTAACTGCTTTTTTGTTCTCTGATCTTGAAGTACATCAAGTCTTTAAATTCATGTCCCTAGTTATAGAAACGACTTGAAACCGGTTTTTTCTTTTGGTATTTTCAATTAAACGTATGTAATGATCTTTTGTAAACATCTCACAGTGCATGATTTTAAGCTTTTTGTGCCCAAAGTCCCTGTCACAAATTATTCAATGTCCTGACATCAGAAAAACAGGACAAATACTTTCAATCTGACCAGTATGAATCAGACGTAAGTACCCAAGACAATGTTAATATTTTTATTTTGCCCTGGGAAATTTTCACTAAACACAATGATCAATTTGACAGTTTATATACAAAATATTTAAGGTAGTGACTGATGAAGCTGGCTATCTCACAAGAACCATGTTTGCTGACAGTTTCATCCCATACGTATGTTGATTTTTTGACCTCCAAAATTATAGGTCCACATTTTTTGTTTGTAATACTGTACGTTACGTGTCAGTTGTGGTGTTGGCAAAGCCTGTTGTAGGTCAACAGCAATCACTGCAAGTCTGTTATCTTAGTTCCCTGCATAGCTCATTATCATGTCTTGGATGACTTGCTGTGTTTGCAGATGTATTTCCAGTTCTCGTTGCATAGCGGACACCCTTGCTGAGTCCGGATCGTTTTTCTTGAGCTTCTTAAGTTCAAGTTTCAGCATTGAGCATGTATTGCAGTCATCAACTGATGGAGGCTCAATCTTAATATTATATTCATTCACAAATATTCTGTAGTAGTATACAGCCACTGGATATGTTTCATTTAGCCATTCTTGATAGGTATGGTAGGTATCTTTTATTGATGAACCTGGAGGCATGTACTTTCTGAAGGGGTTTTTTGCCTAGCTATAGTAGCTGGAATCTGTAACAAGCGACTCAATGTGCTGCTTAACTAATGCTTTTCTCTCTTCTGTAATTTTGTTTCTCGGAGCTTTCTTTTCCCTACCATTTTTTGCAACAATTGCAGTTGCATTCTGCTTCCCCAAAACCACACGTACACTCTTTTGTGTGATGCCATACATATTATAATATCCTTGACTACAAACAGGTTCTTTTTGTCCATTGATGACGACAAAATATTGAATACTTGGAAGTTTCCTACTTGGCCTATTTTCCGCTGTTCTAACTTTACAGTCATCCCACATGAGCAGGATTGATTACAGTCATCCCACATGAGCAGGATTGATTACAGTCATCCCACATGAGCAGGATTGATAAATACATATTCTGTAGATTATAGTCACCAAGATCCCAGAAATCGCAAAAGATTTTCTGCACGTTATTCAATCCCACGTCTTCAAAACATTTGTGTTGACATTTGCAAGGTAGTCTTATTGCTCGAGAAGGTTCTGCACATTTTGTTTTTCTTGAAACATAGCTCTTACTAGAATTATGGTTTTCTTACATTCATTTACGATCCACTTCTCATCCTGTCTTTATCTCTTTGTTGTGATCTTGTCGCCATCCATTGTTTCTTGCAACACACAACACTGTTCAGACTCACAGTCGACATGGAAAGACCCAGACATAGCTGACTACTAACTCCTCCTGAAAAGAGACCTCGAAGTGCCTGTGTTACAACTGGAAATGACAACCTGCTGAGGAGAAAGTGCAAACCTACATTGTAAAGCTGATTGAGAGTATAGGAGAATGACCGTGTTTCATATTTGTCCTGACTTCTCCGAAAGGTACGCTACTCTGTCTACCTACTATCGAGGCTGAATATGTATCTAATTACTATATCATTGTGTTCCTTAGACATGAGTTGTTACAATGCAATCTTAAAAAAATTGAATTTTTACATTCACCCTTTTTCCTTCGAGCTCCTGATATTATTGCAAACCATTAGGTGTCAATCCTAAAACAGATGGGGCAATGGTGGAAATAGGTGAGTTTGTTCCATGTCCAAGACTTGCCTGCTTTTGCACAGGGGGAATTCTGCATCAGTTGGGAAGTCAAAAGTTGTGGCACGTGATGTAGGGGCAGTCTTCTCATTCCTTACAAATGTGACCCCGATAAAAATTTATTGTGCACATAATCAGAAAGTTGTCAAGTTTTTGGTTCTTAGGTAGGGATTTGTTTTGACCTGTAACGATATGTGATACAGTAAATCAAACTTCTCCAGTTTATTGAATACATATTTACCATTATAGTTATTTGAGGCAGACTTCAAGGAATTATTTTTATTCAAAATATAGAGTGGTAACTCTACATTTTCAATGTTTTGAAAAATGCATTCATAATGTTTTTGTCAGGCATGTAAAACTGAATATAAGACAATTTTTTTTTATTCCAATTAATAGGCTACTTAAAAAAAAAGTTAGGTTTTTTTACTGTAGGTTGAGTAGACATTTGTTTCATTACTGTAAAGTGTAATATAAATAATCTTTAAAACATAAACATACAGGTTTTTATAGTAAAAAGCATAGAAATGGACAAAGAAAGTGTGACTTCTTATTTGCATTTGGTGTGTAGTATCTACTATTAATTGGTTCAGGGGGAGTGGGAAGGGTGCTTTATTCAGATGAATCAGATGAACCTTCCTTTAATAGTGGAACGTAATTTAATACTATAGGTATTGTCTGGTATAATCCTATACCTGAAACTCCTCATAGCTCAGCAACTCCTGGTAGCTTAGACAGTAGGGGGACCAAGTGTTTGTGATGGGCCAAAAGTTTACTAACACGCTATGAGACCATTCTACTACATGATTGGGCCATACAGATTAATATCCATTAATCTGTATGGCCCAGCAAGAGTGTTTAAATAGTTTCATCACAGGTTATGAAAAAAATTAAAGCCACTGTTTGAATACCAACTTGCATTGATAAGAGAGAAAGAAAAAGTCATGCAATTTGGACTAAAAAGAAGTAATCCACATTGGTAAAGCCTTTGTGACCATTTATAATAATATTTTTTTATAAATGTTACACCCCTAAATAGAAAGACAAAAATAACAGACAATTAAGTTATTTTGTCATAAAGTGTGTAAACAAGGAGACACATAATTTATATTTATGAATTGTTTTTGTACATTGAAAAAAATTAGCAAGAGAATTTATAAAGAAAATAATTAATATGGAAAGGCTTATGTATTCAGATGTGCATAACCATAAAATATTTAACTTAGGTTTCATAACTTGAGATAATGATAAACAAGATAATTTATTAGATGGTTTTAAGTGACACACTATTTGAAATTACTTTAAAAATTATTACGTTTGATATGAGTAAACAAAATGCTAAACCTCAAAAACATCCCTTTGGTCAAACAGTTTAATGGAGGCTTCTCATTCATAACGTTTAAATATCCTACATAATTGAAGAAACTGGTTATCTTATTTCGCCTCACCTACAACCTCGTGACTGAAGTTTCATTACACGTGACGGTTATGTCCGTGCATCGCTACATGCAGTTTCATTCGCTGTAATGCCTGGCAACTGACTTCCCTGACTACAAACTAATTATCCTTTTTATAATGTTAACTAAAATTACAGACAAACAAAAACATGTAATGCAGTTACTTAACTTTTACATTTTTGAAGCTTCTTGCAAGCATCCTCCATTCTGGTTTTGGTCACAAAACACAATTAGCGGACAACACGTCTGCCGCTGCTTGCAGCCATGTCTCAACACCCGAATATAAGCAATCCCACTTTGCATGTTTGTTGCTTGCAGTATTTCCGACAGGCACGAAGGTAATTTCCCAAACACTTGAGCCTAATATATGTATGGCAAAAGCCAGCTGGATGTCTGCTCTCCTTCCTTATGTTCCATGTCTTCCCCATAACCTAATGGGGGCCAAACTGCAAACACTGTCTCAAAGTAGGAATGGTATCACTTAGCACAGCTGGCCAGCATGAGGTTAGTCAGCAAATGTACACATGTTTTCGACTGCTGCTGATCACATAATTTATGCACCACGTTTTCTATGGATACTTTATAATAACTAAAACATTTGCTTGCACATTCCTGAAAGCTGACATTAAACAAGTGTCACATGTCACTAGATCATACTGAAAAGGAAGTGATACCAATAAAATGAAAAAAAAGTTCAGAAAAAATGCAATGACAATGTTATTAATTGTAAATAATTTGTATATCCTTAAGTGTCAAGATAAAAATAATCATACTAAATTCACGATAAAATGTTTTATCATTTGTAAGAAATTAAGTAAAAATGCATGGGTTGATATCCGTGTCACACATACATGTAACTCCAAGCAAACAAGTTTTCAAATGGATAAGAGAATATTTATTATATGGCTAAATCCGGGTGCCGGGTCATGAATACATGCACGGCCACACAGTATGCCATATGATTGGATAACCCTGAGAAAACACACTGCATTTTTTGCCATGAGGCATGTAAAACACACCTATGAGCCATTTTATTATAACTACCCGGAACCAGGGACATGTTTCACGCGGAGGGTTACACGTGATGCACTGACGGCATGATATATTTAGGGCAGGTCCACATTCTCACTATTAGTAGTGTCTGCGGCAATAGAATGGGAAAAGCGATCTGTATATCAGAGTTTGGCAGAGTTCAGATTGTGATGGCATGGCACCTTGGTACCAGCATCTTTGAAACTGCCTATCTTGGTTGCTCTTGTGCCACAATTGTTAGCATATACCAAAAGTGGTGTAACAATGGGGAAAGTACATGTCATCCATCCTTGTGTCGACCTCACCACATTGATGCCAGAGGGCAGTGGGAGCTGCCTCACTTTGTTCTGCGTGATCGCAAAGCCATAGTTCGAGAAATTGCGCAGAGGTACAACAGTGGTGACTATGACAATGTTTCACAGCACGTGGTTCATCAAAGGATGGGACTCAGAGTCAAAGACACACTCATAGCCCCCTTCTGACAGCATGTCATTAATAGCAGCATAAGATGGGCACAAAATTGTCAACCCTGGTTTGCAGTGATGCATAACACTCTGCCTATCTTTGACATGCAATTGACTTTGCCTCATCTGAATGCCATTACATTTTGCCTTGGGCAAGTCATACCAAAGTACTGAAGGGGCTGGACACGTGGCTACGGGTACTCCTTCGCAATGATGGGTGATATTATAGACATGACAGTCCAGCTTGTATGGTTTACCCACTAATCCAAGGAAATGTCATTCCAACCCCTCAAAGTGAGACTGTATTATCTGCAGAGCCACCAAGCCCACCACCCAAGGCCACATAGTTCAATGGCATACTGAGGGAGGGCACCTCGCAACCTGCAGTGAGATAAAAGATGAAGCCCGCCATATCAGTGATTCCTCCACGCAGCAGACGACACCAGCAGACAAGGCACGAGGCCTCTTCATCCTTCGCCTCCTCCGATTCAGCGGCCACCAGTATGGCCGCAGTCCAAGAACTTCAGTGTATGTTTCCTCCACCGCTCTCTTCAGGGCCAGAGGAAACCACTGGCGATTAACGCTCTCTGGTACACTAGCTAATTCCACCGCTTTCTTCAGGGCTGGAAGAAACCTACCATTGATGACAACTCTTCCAGAAGACTCTTCTGCACTTGCAGCAATGCCCCCTAGAACCTTTGGAAGACTGGACCAACAGCTCCTGAAGACGTCGAACATCTCTTTCCTTACCATCCTTGGTAATAGTCGTTTACTGTCCTTTTCAAGGATCCCGCCTGTCTTACCATGTGATAACTGCAAACCTCACTATTAACCTTCTAGTATTCACTACTCTTGGTCCCGTCAGGACAACAAGGTACATATTTAGGGCCAGTGATAGTACACTACCTAGCAGCATTATTGCCTTTTCCCCAACTATATTTAGAATCAAGTCTCCTTCACCTGGCTGTACATAGCTTAAAATTCTGTGTCAATTCAGGTTAGTTGTTGGAGGTAGTACAGGGTCACCATGTATATTCTCATGCAATATACACATGACCTAAACTGACTTCTGAGTACTAATTTCCGAGTGTCACTGTGTGTTAACCTGCATAGAAACAGCCAGTCAGAGTGAAGCTGATAACCTCGCTCACCAAAGCTATATACACACCCATTAGACAGCCACCCTTGCTGTGTCCCAGGGTACAGCATAGTAGAGCCCCGACCACTAGTAACTCCTCCACCAGGTGTTCAGCAAATCAATGTAACCAATACTCCACCACCGCTCTTTATGGGGCTGGAAAGGAGTAGGAATTAGTGTTGATGAACTGACCCCCTGTGGATACCACACACAAGGACGTAAGTGTATAGCCTGAGGAATCCTGTCACACTGTCCACCGCTCTCTATGTGGCCGGACGAAAAAAGTAAGGGGTATGACTTACCTGTGTGGTTGCACCCTTGGCAGAACAAGCTAGGATATTACGTTGCCAGCTTTCTTTTTGCAAGGCAGTAATTTGCACCTATTCCTATATTGTACACCCAGAAAGGAGGTGCGCCGAGAATGTCTAGAAAGATAGCTTGCACCTCCAAGAGTAACCTGAATTGTGATTCAAATTCACCTTCTGCACTTTTCAGTGGGGCAGAGATCTTGCTGCCCACCTACCTGAGAGGCCTATTCCCTCCGAGTTACCTCCACCCCTTTTCCCTCCATTGATCAAGGCCACTGATACACATCATCTACTGGTTGAGGCTATTGGCTGAGGAGAAGAGGCACCCTTGGGGATAGCCAACCCGTGATTTGGCAGGCAGCAGTCCACTGACCATCAGCCTACTCCTTACTCCAAGCAGATCAAGAGCAGTCTACGTCCTTGTGAAGTAAACGGTAGCCAACAGCCCCACCTTATCTGGGGCAGCACCTCCAGCAGAGCTTCATATCTCCAGTTAAACTAGTTGTTAATTTGCCAACATGTTCGCAGAGCCGTGACAGTGACTTCTGATTTTGTACCACTGCGACAGGCCACCAGACGGTTATTTTGTGCTGGCTGAGCACTAGTGAAGCATTTAAACTTCCTTATGATTATCGTGATTCTGGCATCACTGTCTAAATCTGTAAAATTGACCACCACAAACATCTCAGCCGTCACATAACTAATGTTTTCGTGGCATTCATTGTCAGGTATCATGTGTGAAGGTTTGTTGCATCATCCAATGCAGGAAATGGGAGTGGTTCATTAATTGGGCATGCATCTAATCGGTTTTCGTGGCACCCAACGTGGGGTGTGGTTGCGATACTATAGACGAAGCTACCCAACTAAGCCAGCAGCCATACGCTAGTGACCTAGCCGGACAACAAAGTTCACTCAAGACACACGCACTATGTTTGTGGTACACAGTTTTCGTTATGTCACAGTTGCATTAGCAAGACTACGCATTATTTTATTTATTAAAATTAAGCCAGATGACCCCGTTGACTAGTGACCACTTGCCAGGAGTCGAAGCCACTCTAACCTCAAGAGGACTTCGGAGCATCCTGAAACACCCCACAGTGCTCAACAGCTCTACTTCAAGAATCATGTAGACTCCGGACAGAGTTTGTCTGATAATCCAGAAGCTGCAATGACTAATAATTTGCTTGAATCACTCGAAAGGTGCCATATAAACACATGCCCTGGCATGGGGGTACATGGGATCTTTTTTGTAGATTGCCACTGGTGGGCGGATGAATCCTGCTATACAGACTGTCTAGAATACTGGTGTAGCTAATGCAGAACGTGCTATGCTGCATATTGCAGTTGGCTTACCTGTACCAAACAAGGAAACCGTACAGTGCATTGCATAGTTTGTACACTGCAGTTTCACCACATCTGCATCGGTTGGCCAGATGAGCGAATCACCAGGCCTGGTCTTGTATGCTACTGAGAAATCTACAGACATGTCGAAGACTATCGCGTACCCAATCTTGGCCCTCGCCAAAGTCCTGTCAAAGCCTGGGTAAATACAGAACTCCAGCTCCTTAGTTCGGAGGATGCCCTCATGAAGACCTAATTGCCTTCACTACTATATGTGAACGGGAATTCAACGAACATGAAGTACCTACTAAACAATGGATCAGTACAGCTCATAAACAACTTAAAGGCAAAGACCTTGAATGGTGCGTAGTTATGGGGAGTTTGTCACATAGTGGGGACAGCTGTACTCCAACCTCGTCTCTCAGTTTACAGGCAAGGAGGTCATAGCTCGTCTGATCTCCGAATTCCAAAGCCGAACCCAGGCCAGAGAGGAAGAAAGTACAATTGTACAAGTGTATATTTCCTTCAGAAGGAGAAGAAAGCTGTATGCAACACATAGCATGCATGCTCCTCCTACCTCTGAGAAATCTATTACAGTTTACTAAACCAACCACTGTGGATGAGTTCGTGGAGCAAGTGACAGAAAACAAGAGGAACTGCCAAGCACAGGCCTTGTTAAACAAGCAACGTGCTGGTAAAACCTACGAACAAGATAAGCCATTCGAGCGCAAGGTCCTTCACAGCCCACCTCCTCCCCTTGCCACCGCGCTCCTGCTGTGCTGGTTCTGCCCGGGCTGGCACTTCAACAAAGATTGCCTGTTCAGGCAAGGGGAAGGGAGGGACACGTGGGCGCCAGACGCTTCACCGCACATGTCTCAGACTAAGGGACCCACCCAGGTAGAAAATGCCGCAGCCAGGGTGCGCACTGGCACCCACTCCAGGCGAACAAGACTCATCCAACTCAAGAATTTGAACCAAGCCTATGAGGAGAGTAAACCACCATAGGCTCCTCATATACAAGTGGAAATAAATGGTACCCCAAACCTAGCCTTACTTGACTCTGTAGTCACAGTAAACTTCATCAGAAGTGATGTGCTAACAGAGCATCAGAAGGAGACCCTACGTCCCCAGACTCACCTTGTTAGAATGTCACAATCCAGTCAGACCCTGAAGGTTGACGGAATAACGACCCTCACTGTGGGAATCCATCACCTTGCACACACCGCAGAGTTTGTGGTATCACCATATATTGCATAAGACATAATTCTGGGACAACCCTGGCTCAATAAAAACAATGCATAATGAATCATGGGAAACATGTGTATATATCGGGGAGAAAAACAGTATAACCATCCATTGGGAAAACATTCCAGAAGCAATTAACGCCGATGATATACAACTTCACTTGGACTCAAGTAAATTTTCCAAACTCCGGAAAATACGTGACGAACACATGTATTTTTAACCACAAAGAATTGCTACGCTAGATGCTTAGCATCCAGTACGAGATTTGGCCAACTACTGATGTACCAGTCAACAACCGCCCTTTCAAAGTGTTGCCAGGAGGTTACACAAAATATTAAAGCAAATAGAGGATATGAAGGAACAGGGGATCGTTAAGCTATCCAACTCAAACATACAACTCACGAGTTGTTCTAGTACCCAAGGAGGAAGGAGGTTTACGCTTCTGCGTTAACACTACAAGGACCACAATGACATCATTCATCCGATTTGTAGCGCTCCCCTTTGCCCTAGCTCTTGTTTCAAGTTTCACTCCTAATTCAGTTCTTCCCTTAAGGGGTAGTTGTCTATATATTGTATGTTATGCAGTGTGAAGGGGAGACGCTCGTGGGGTGTGCGTAGGCAGATGGGCTTGAGTTAATCAAACAGGGAATTCTCAACACAAAAATATTTATTATGACAATTAAATACAAATACATTGTACAAGACAGGATTATTTACTCTGGTATTAACACAATAATGTGGCACGCTTGTGCCTTGAAACATTAATATAAACAACTCTTGACACGCTATACCTGTCCTTGCCAGCAAGTAAGTAAGATCTGAGTGAAGCTAATTAACGGGGTCTCAATAGGTAGCCTTGCGCCTAACTGCCAACTCAGCTTATGCTCACCATATAAGAAATGTCTGTAGCTGGCCAAGAGCTCCTCCAGGCCTAGATAGTAGAGTTGCCCTCGTCTTCAGCCTTGTCGACACCTCTCGTTGTCGGCTCAGACAACTGAATGCAATGCAGCACTGGTCTCTGGTACATCTGGGGGGGTGGGGCTGGTGCGATGCGCTTAATTTATGTCTGTCTCAGTGGGTCATGGGGAATTGTTGATAAAATAACATTAACGCTTCGCTCTCGCCGCTATACCCCTTTGTACCTTAGGCAAAATGTGTGTGGCCCCTATGGTGGCCATTACAGATTGCACCTCCTGCCATTGACCTCAATAATACTCTCTGTGATTAGGGGAGGCATCCATCTTCAGTACTCTGGACATGAATTCTGGATACTGGCAGATTGCGGACAACCTAGATATCCCGATGTATACTGTATTCACCATTCTGGAAAGGGGGAGGATTTAATTTAAAGTCATGCTGTTTGTATTGAAAAATGCTCCAGCAACCTTCCAGAGACTAGTCTCAGCTGAAGTACTAACTGCTTTTGTGGGACAATTTTGCTTCACGTATTTGGATGATATTATTATATACTCCAAAACGTGGGAGGAACACTGTGGCCTCCAACGAGTCTTGGAGAGACTCGAAATGCACGGCCGTACCTGCAAGTTAGCCAAGAGCCACTTCGGGAAGACCTCTGCCATGTCATGACCCCAAAAGACAATTTTCCACAAGCGAAGTCTGTCAGAGCCATCTAAGAGGCCTAAGAGCCCACACACAAGAAGAAATGCTGCTGCTTCCTTGGACTACATAATTGGTTACGTAATTTTATGCCAAACTTCTCTTTCACATGGCTCCACTTGACCACCTACTAGAGAAGGAAACACGTTGGAAGTTGACAACGGAACACCACAACACCTTCTTAGCACTCGAGACATTTTGCCATCATCTCCCAACTTCACAGACCACAAGGGCGGATACCCCTTATCCTACAAATGGAAGCCTGCCAGGTTGGGTTACACACCGTTTTGTACCAGGAAGACGCCTCTGGTCAGCCGCAGGTGACAGCTTACGCCAACACCTGCCTGAATAAAACAGACCATCAGTATCATATAAAAGAACTGAACAGACATGTCTTGCCTTCATGTGGGTCACACGCAAGTACCGCTATCACCTGGATGACAAATATTTCATTTTCCGTACTGATAGCCATGCCCTCAAATGGCTGCGCGAATCACGTAATACCAAGGCAAAATTCAGACGGTGTGAGATGTTCTTAATGAAGTTCGACTTCAAAATTCAACACTGCCTGGGTAAGCAAAATTACCTCCTAGATGCACTGACACGTTAACCAGACCTCACAGGGGAACAGAAAGAGGAGGAAGAGTCGGAGAAGCTGATACCTCTCCCAGCTTCAGCTTGAAGCCCCGAAGTGTCTCTACGACTGTTGCAGTTGCAATTCACAAGAGAGCACATCTCTTCAGCAAAAGGACCCAGACATCCAATGCATAATTGAAGAAAAACCCGACTGGTACAGATTATGAGACAACATAGTCTTGTCTCGAACCGATCACCCTGGGGCTCCTTGGAGAAATAGGATCTCAAGATCCCTTTGTGCAGATATCTGCTGATACCACCACAACCATCCACATGCTGGACATCACGGAACGAAGGAGACACTGCGAGGTATAAAAGAACGTTACGTCTGGTACGGAATGAGTAAGATGTCTGACAGTACGTTGTCGGCTACGAGGCATGCTGTTGTGATAAAACTTACCCCGTCCCCTCTCCTACAGCAAAGTCCAGATGGCCAAACACAGCGTGAATGCACCTAACTGCCGATATAATGTGACCCTATCCTCACAGCACCAAAGGGAACCAGTATTTGTTGGTGGTAACAGATGTGTTTTCTCGCTGGGTGGAAGCCTTTCCTGCTCTCCAGCCAGATAACCCAGAATATCCTCCAAAAATTACAAGCGGAGATATTCCCTCACTGGGGTTGCCCACAGGTCGTCCTTATGGACAACGGCACACTATTCACAAGCCAACGGTGAAGGAAGGCTTGTCAGAACTGGGGTATGGAGACCTGGACAACACCCCCCTACCACCATCAAGACCTCAAAAAAAGCCTCCGCCTCAGTGTAGGAGAAGACCTCCAACCAGCATTGGCATAAGCACATACCCTCAATCCTTTTCACCCTCCACCGGAGACATGATGAGGCTGTCAACACAAGCCCTAGCCAGCTCCTTCTCAGAAGAGCTCTCCATCATTCCAGGAACTGACGATGGGAAGCAACACCCACCAAAATGCTTCATCTAAAGATGTCCGCCTTGCTGCCTTAGCTAGGGCCACAAAAGCGCAAGATACCCAGAACCAGTACAGTTGACTCTCAATTATCCGCGATAACCCAAAATCGCAGTTAATCCGCATACTAAGAGAAAAATACAGTTTCTTCAACACCAAGTTTCATATGGTCGTAATGAATATTGGGTGTTTCACTGTGAAACCTAGCCTATCCTTGACATAATACAGTGGAAGTCCGGAATACGGCGGCTCGGTACACTGCTGATTTTGTTATACAGTGCGGCAATTTATGTCTCCTGGCCTCAATAAATAAGGGGAAAGTGTGGTGTCAGGTAGGCGTGTGGTCTGTCGCCAGGAGGTCGTGAGTCGGGGACACTGATGAATGAGGCGGAGGGAGTGGGTGCGCATTCTCCCTCCTCTCAGCGGCGAGATATATTATACTGATTTTTTACAGCCTATGTTGTATGTTTTTCCATATATGCAATTAAAATATGTTCTTATATTATGATATTAGCAAGTTAGGCCGTGTGCGCCAGAAGTTTTTGATGAAAAATTCGGGATAATTAATATTTTGAGTAGACCGCACTAAATTTGTATATTCCCGTAAACATTGCCGGGCTTCATTGTGCCAGTGCAGAGGCTAACATGCTGCCTAAATTTCATAGAAATTCAACACATTGACGTGAATTGCATCAATCAGCATGTGTTCCCAATACCGGGCCGCTGTTACAAATTGAACCGGCCCTGTAATGATGGCTGTTAGGCTGCCGCCCACCAGAATAATTTGCCACCCACCAGAATAATCTTGTAGCTTCCGACCGACAGTTGCCCAGCCCCAACAATCTAGGCACAAGCGACAACAGCAATCCGCCGCATCAATCTTCTATGGGGTATAGCTCTATATAATCATTATTATTATGATGTAGACACTTTGCTTGTAATGCATATATACCGGCTATGCAGTATGTGTTCCTATTTTTGAGGGAAAAAAAAAACAAAATCTGACGTCACTCAGTTGCTAGGCAACAGGCCACTTCCCCCCCCCCCCCCCTTCCCGAGATGGTAACTAAGACGTGCAAAGCAAACTGCATGTCGCCCGTGTCACACACACACCTCCCACACTGTCTATTGCGTGCGGCATACAGCAGCCAGCTGTGTCAGCGTGTGGAGAACAGTGTTTAATGTAGGAAACAAGTTTCGCCTTCCATTCCCAGTTCTTCAAAAAAATATTGGCCTTGTTTCACACACACTAAGCCCGACACTGGTGTTCCTGCGGCACGTTTCTGGTTAAACCACTCCAGCATAACGTTATCTAGTGGCACGTACATTGACGGTTTCATCGTTTTCGTATTCGCCAATCCACTTGTCGAGTCCGCACTGCTCACAAACTCAATAAGTTTTGATTTATTGTTTCGTATATCCCGAATTGTTGTTTCTCCCACTCCATACATAAATGAAAGCTGTTTTATTACACATCCTCCTTCAAGTTTATTAATAATTTTCAGCTTCTGCTGTAAATTTAAAATCAGACATTTACGTTTTGCAGACATTTTTCGGCTGAAAATGAGCAAAAACAAAACTGAACGTAACTACTGACTGGCAAGATAAAATTGACACTGACCGTGGGAATGTGATATGCGGGAGGAATGCGGCGGTTGTGCCGGGTTCCGACTATACCTGGCAGGCGGCAGCTAGGCTAGCGAGTTGTGCGGTGTTGTCAGCTCACTGTCTTGCAACATAACTAAGGTCATCGCGCCATTGGGAACACATTTTGATGTGCATTTGCATCGATAAACAAACATATTTCATTCCACAGTTATTTTCAAAGAGTACCTATTACGAATTTCCTTAGTTAAGATGGGTGTTTTATTAAATAACTTTGCTCTGGCAGTGTTTTAGTTGATTTCCAAAATTTATTTTTATCTTTCTGAATATGCAGTGTTTAAGCCGCAAAGCAGGTAATCCGCTCACGGATAATCAAGAGTCTACTGTATATTGATTGGAAATACCTGCTAACCCGCACAGGAGTGCTTGAATTCTCCATGGGCAAAATCGTCCTTTTACACAGTCTTCCCCTTAGCATGGTGAAAGGCCATTTCAATTCTGGCCTAGTCAACAAGTGGGAAGACCTGTACCACATTGTGGGAAAACAAGAGAACATCTGAGGATGTATTCGGAAGGTGACTCAGGGGTAGATGCAGCCATGTCCTGGTGGTGCCCAGGACTTAGAAGCATGATCCCAAAACTAAGACCTGGAAGACAAAGAAGAGAGGGAGGATGAACCTCATCCATGGGATACCCCAGAGGTAAGGCTCCTCCATCACAGGAGTCCAAACATCATATAAATGCTAAGGAGAAGTCCCACCACTCGATCTTCACCAGGACTATAACACTACCGGCATATAGAAGTGGGGCTTCCGTACGGACCCTCTTCTCTAAACCTAGCTCTTATTTCTGTCAGATGTCGGCCAGAAAGCTACCATGGCATCAGAGATATCTTGGCGGAGCGCTCTGGATAGAGAACTCTGTCGGAGACCTCCACGTCCCAGCACCATCTCCGAGAAGGATGAGCAACACCAAGCTATCGAGGTAAAGGTCCCAGAAGAGCCTCTACCTCCAGTCGACACCACATTTGCCATGCTAGTCCAGGAGGACCTGGATGATACCTGGACCACGATTCTGGACAGCACGGGGGTCCATGATGCTTCTCCTCCTGCCTGGGAGGATATGCATCTCCATGACAACAAGGTAGGCGTTGCAGAGATACCACTACCTCTAGATTCCACACCATCCATGCTGCCCCAGTAGGGGGTGGTAACTTTCCAAGCCAAGGGGGGAGGAGCACCACATGCACTATTCCACTCTCTAAGATGGCTACAGGGGTCTCACTGCCTGACGACTTTGAGATCTCCTCCAAGCGAACTCATCAGTCGGCCTGGAAGGATGAGCTCAGCCGCCCGATCGTCGAGGCAGAGGTCACCGAAGAGCCTATCCCTCCAGTCGACACGCCATCCAAGGAAGGCGTAATCTCTCCACACCAAAAAAGGGGGGGGGGGTGGATAACCAGTGGAACCACTCCCCCTGACGGCCTTGCCGGTCTTAACTCCAGGAGGGGTCAAGGCCAAACCTCTGACCTAGCCTGCTGTTCAGGAGGATGAGCCCTGTGGACACGCCATCGAGGTAGAGGTCCCCGAAGAGCCTATACCTCTGACCACCATCACGATGGTCACACACCGTCCCTGGAGAACCCGCCCGACCCACAGATCTCGACGCTGGATACATCACCTGGCTATTGGGGTAGAGGATTGCGAAGACCCCCAATCAGATGGCCACCTCAAGAGCTTCTCCAGGAGGACGAGGCTACCGCAAGTCCCAGGTGCCAGGCGGCCCTGAGTAGGCCCCCACCAGGGACACTAATGCCAGACCTAGCAGCCAGAGGCGAGAGATGTCTGCATGTACCTGCTACAGCTCCTTGCAACCTAGATGCTACAGGATGCTTCCTTGGCAGATCACTTCAAGGTACACATGGCCCTACCTGAAGGACGCTGCCTTAAGGAAGAGGAGTTGTCCATGGACGGAGTAAATCCTATCGCACCACAGTCACTAAGCTCCAACTACGTGTGTGTTTCTTAAATACCAATAAATGAACAGAAACTTTTCAGCAGTCATACACAGAACACCAATTAACTGGGTACTTAAGAAAGTGAAAATAAACTAACTGTGTAAAAACAGAACCGCCAGTGACCGTAGCACATGTAACTATGGCGCTACAGTGTGAAACAAAGATGCGAAAAACTTTCGGGCGCCACTAAATTCAGTGCAGAAATAAAGAAGATAACAATGAAGTACTACACTGATGTGTAAATACAAGTGTGTAATCAGAGCAGTGAACTAGACTTCCCAAGAAAGAAACTTAGTGCAGACCTATGGCCGAAATCAATAAACTTTCATCAAGAAAGAAGCAAATAATCATGGAAATATTCTTTTAAGTCTTTGGTGTTGTTTCATATTCTTTCATTAATGCAATTATTGTAAATGATGTTTGGCAGAAAGTTAACTTTTTATGTCACGTGTTGATTTCAAAGGATTATTACCAGTGTTTAAAGTCATTGTAAATATTTTCTAATATTTTGATATGTTTGATTTGATTTTACAAGGGTTTACCTGTATTAGAATTAATTATTGAAGAGTTTTTGTCTTTTTCAATTTTTGTATGTAGAACTGTGTGCATTATTGGTATTTTAGGTTAATTATTTCTAAGGGTACTCGTATTATTTTAGCGATTAGGTATTTAGCTAGGACTGGCCTAGGTAAGAGAAGACCTAGTATCCGTTACATTGCTTTAAAAATGTCACACGTAACTTTACTTGCTGTGCGACACATTAGAAGGCTCCACGTGAAGCCTTCTTTTTTCCTCTTCCTCAGAGCCATGGCAAGGATTAACCACTCTATATCACACATCCCTCATGAGTGGGATTTTGCTTTACACTCCAGTGTCACTTTTATTTTGTGCTCGCCTGTAAATTGCTTTTACAGTAAACAAACTGTCAATTTAAATGTAATTTACATAACCACAGCTCTCAGCTAAGCTTGTGAGGGAGCACATTAATGAATGAAGCCCTTGCTTACAGACACAGGCACATAAACACACCCACGTGACCCAATTTCTTTCCTTTCTTTCACGAGGGAGCAAAGAACTCATCAACCGGCCAGCTGTTCGCCAGTCCAAGCCAGTGAGCACGAGTAAGAGTGATACAGAGCGATGCAACTGCTGCTAAATGTCGCACATCTGGCCGCAGTTACGGAAGTACTGTGCCACCCCGCAGCATGCATGCATAGAACCGAGAGGATGAAAGAAGCACAACTGTAACTTTCTCAGGGTGACATTTCGACATCATCCTCAAGAGTGAAACATTTTTTCTCATCCAGGTGTTTCTATGTAGGTGGGTGATTGACACATGACGCTCTACCTATCTTTGACATGCACTCCACTTCACCTCATCTAAATGGCGTTTAATTTGCCTTGGTCAAGTCATACCACAGTACTGAAGAGGCTGGACACTTTGCTACAGAATACTCCTTCGCAATGATATTACAGATACGACAGTCCAGCTTGTATTGTTTACCCACTAATCCAAGCAAACGTCATGCCAACCCCCCAAAGTGTGACTGTATTATCTGCAGAGCTACCGAGTCCACCACTCAAGGCCACGTAGTTCAATAGCATGACGAGGGAGGGCACCTCACAATTTGCATTTAGATAAAAGATGAAGCCTCCCGCATAAGCGATTCCTCCACGCAGCAGATGACACCAGCAGACAAAGCATGAGGGGTGGATTCTCATCTCCTCCTCATCATCCCTCGCCTTCTCCAATCCAGCGGCCACCAGTATATAAGACCCTGCTCAGCCCAAGAACTTCAGTCTATGTTTCCTCCATCGCTCTCTTCAGGGTCAGAAGAAACCACTGGTGATTCACGCTCTCTGGTACACTCGTTAATTCCACCACTCTCTTCAGGGCCGGAAGAAGCCTACCATTGATAACAACTCTTCCAGAAGACTCTTCTGCACCTGCAGCAATGTCCCCTAGAACCTCTGGAAGACTGGACCATCAGTTCCTGAAGACGTCGAATAACTCTTTCCTTGCCACCTCTTGGTAGTGGTCGTTGACTGTCCTTTTCAAGGACCCTGTATGTCTAACCATATGATAACTGCAAACCTCACTATTAACCTTCTAGTAGTCACTATTCTTGGTCCCTTCAGGACAACAAGGTACATATTTAGGGAGTGATAGTACACTACCTAGCAGCATTATTGCCTTTTCCCCTACTAAATTTAGAATCAAGTCTCCTTCACCTGGCTGTACGTAGCTTAAAATTCTGTGTCAATTCAGGTTAGTTGTTGGAGGTAGTACAGGGTCACCATGTATATTCTCATGCAATATACACGTGACCTAAACTGACTTCTGAGTATTAATTTCCGAGTGTCACTGTATGTTAACCTGCATAGAAACAGCCAGTCAGATGGAAGCCGATAACCTCTCTCACCAAAGCTAGATACACACCCATTAGACAGCCACCCTTGCTGTGTCCCAGGGTACAGCACAGTAGAGCCCCAACCACTAGTAACTCTTCCACCAGGAGTTCAGCAAATCAATGTAACCCATACTCCACCACTGCTCTTTATGGTGCTGGAAAGGAGTAGGAATTAGTTTTGACGAACTGACCCCCTGTGGATACCACACACAAGGATGTAAGTGTACATCCTGAGGAATCCTGTCACACTGTCCACCGCTCTCTACGTGGCCGGACAAAAGAAGTAAGGGGGATGACTCTTACCTGTGTGGTTGCGCCCTTGGCAGAACAAGCTAGGATATTGCATTGTCAGCTTTCTTTTTGCAAGGCAGTAATTTGCACCTATTCCTGTGCCGTACACCCAGAAGGGAGGTGCGCCGAGAATGTCTAGAAAGATAGCTTGCGCCTGCAAGATTAACCTGAATTGTGATTCAAATTCTCCTTCTGCACTTGGCAGTGGGGCAGAGTTCTTACTGCCCACCTACGTGAGAGGCCTATTCCTTCCGAGTTACCTCCACCCATTTTCCCTTCACTGATCAAGACCACTGATACACATCATCCATTGTTGGAGGCTATTTGCTGTGGAGAAGAGACACCCTTAGGGATAGCCAATCAGTCGTTTGGCAGCCAGAAGTCCTGTGACCATCAGCTTACTCCTTACTCCAAGCAGATCAAGAGCACTCCACGTCCTTGTGACGTAAACGGTAGCCACCAGCCTCACCTTATCTGGGGAAGCACTTCCAGCGGAGCTTCATCAGATAAACCAGTTGTAAGTGCCAGCCCATTTGCAGGGCTGTGCCAGTAACTCCTGATTTCATACCACTGCGATAGGCCAGCAGACCTGTATTGTATAGTGGCCAAGCTCCAGTGAAGCATTGAAACACCTTTATGACTATTGTGATTCTGGCATCGCGGACTAAAACTTTTAAATTGACCACCCCAAACATCTCTTACTTCAGCCGTCACATAACTAAGGTTTTCATGGCCTTCATCGTCAGACGTCTTGTGTCAAGGTTTGTTGCATTACCCAATGCGGGAAATTGAGTTTTTCATTAATTGGGCATGCATCAGTAGATGATAGAAAATTGGCCACCTGGTCTGATGAATTTCACAATATTTCATCATATTGAATGGCAGAGCATGTGTACGCTGATTAACATCAGAGGGAATGGCACCGGGGTGTTCTGTTTGGTAGATGTGTACAGGTGGGGGAGGATGTGGTGTGGTGGTCGAATTGATGCTTTTCATTGGAAAAATTTGGGCCCATCATTTCAGTACACCATTTCCTGACAGCTGTCCATTATCTTGCTATTTTGAGGACCAAATTCATCCATTCATGTCTACAGTATTCCTTGCTTTCATCTGTCTCTTCTAACAGGACAGTACGTGATGCCACACTGCGAGGATTGTGAAGGACTGTTTCAACGAACATAACAGTGAATTTGCTTTAATGCCCTGTCTCAAAAATAGCCAGATAAGGTGTGTTTATGCTACATTACCTCCGCCTTGATTTGTACACCAACTGGAATACCTGTTGTTGCACTTATGGTATCTGATACCATAGGATATCTTCCTCAACCTCGTTAAAATGTTGACTCGGTGAGTGGCTTCAGTTCTGTAGGCTAAAGGTGGTCCTACACCATATTAGGTAAGTGAGCATAGTATAATGTTTCGTTGGTGTATAATAGTTGCTGGTCGTCTAAAGTCCCCAGCACACCTGTAGGACATACATAAGGCTTAAGTTTAGTGAAATAGTTCTTACTGTATGGTCCAGGAACTCAAAGCCATCCATTGTTTATTATGGCAACTATCAGAACAAACTTACACCCAACTGCTCCTAAAATACATACATACAAATTGTAAGTCTGCAGGCACAGTCCAAAATTTTATGTCACGCAGCATCTGATACTGTTGATCTGTGAGACTGTAAAGAAAGTTACATTCTATAAGTGCAGAACAGCAAAATACATTTTAATTTAAGCTGCTTCAACATAGTGGGCTGAAAGTTGGTTGTGGGAATGACCAAAGTGATTTAAATTAAATGTCCAGAATTACAGATCAGTGATTAACATGGGTGGAACTCTTGCAGGCCAAGTGACATGCAGCTACTTGGCACAAATCCTGAGGAGCACTGCCAAACCTCTGGCAGAAAACAGGGAGGCAACCCCTGGGCCTGCAATGAAGGCTTGTATGCCAGATAGGACAGTTTAACAATGGAAGGGTGGAGTTAAACATAACACACTATACTTAATAGCTGTGGACAGTGCAAGTGACTAGTAATTTTTATCGCTGGTTGTATCATAACATGGCCCTTACATAGAAATACAAACACACATAATTAACATGGACCCTTAACTATACAATTATAGACAATTTAATATTTCCTGCTGCGGGTTAGACTTGATGCACATGCAGCAGCGCACTGGCTCATCACATGCATGCACTGCATGAGTGCGTCATATGCATCAGACAAATATAGCACACAAAGCACATAACAATCATACAGCGCACAAAGTACATCACATGCATCACTTGCTTTATGTTGTGCTGTGACTGGCTAAGGCCATGAAATTGTGTGATCAGAAGACACAAGTTCTCTCTGTGGGTTGACGGAGCCTCGCTCCTGACACACAGGTGATGTGTACAAAAGAGCGTTGTGGGTCACAGCAGCTACGTCTGCGGGGGCGGTGACAGGTAAATAAGTTCTAGCATGCCATCTCTTCACCATTCCTGTGGTTGGGGGCTACTCTCTCTATTGGGAAGTGTACATCTATTCTGCCTAGTCTGGGTACAAGGAGGATTGACCCACTCCTCCCCCACCATGTACTGGGTTTCACTGTTGTCAGATAGGTCCATATTTGCAACCCTGGTGAAGTTTGGTTGTGCGGGGTGGGTGTGGCTCGTCACTCACTGCCCATGGTGGTGTAGTAGTTAGGCTACTTGTCTTCCACCAAGACGAACCAGGTTTAATTCCTTGCGGTGTTGTCCCCGCTGCTCCATACTCACCTTGCTTCAACCTTAATTGGCTCTCAAGACCTCGATGTTAAGAGCCACCCAAATCTCTTCACTTCATTCCTCAGTGGAGCAGCAACTGAAGTGGAGTTGAACAAGTTTCTACCTTCACCCCCTGGCCCTGTGCACTGGGATGCAAAGATTGCAAGGCATTCAAGGCACTGTCGGGTGCATGCACAATGCGCAGGTCATCGCGGTGGATTTTTATACAGTTTTCTGCTTACCAGTTGCACAAGATATGACGTACCTTTGGGGGCTACTACTGAACTTGGACCCATCTAGGACAGTGTGAAGCTGCCGTAAAACTGCTTGTCCTGCCAATGCTGCATGAGTGCGTGCGTAAACCAACTGCCCTGGCTGTAACACTGGTGGAAGTGCAGGGAGGTAGGTCTCTGCCCTGCTATATATGCAGCTTTTGGTGCGTGCACACGTCGTCCCTTCCCCCCTGGATTCTGTCACTTAACTGTATGGGGGTTTCCTTCAGCCCTTCCTGGTCTCGGGTCCCCAATTTGCGTGGTCGGGGAAAGTCCCTGCCATGGACTAATTGTGCTGGAAACATGCCTTTGGCTGCATTAGCCCATTTACGTAGGAAAACTAATAACCAGACATAGACATGTGCATTGGGGATGCATGGGGGTGTGGCTGCACTTTTATTGCATCATGTCATTAGGAAAGTGGAAAAGAATCTGACAAGTTCAGTTTTTTCACTAGACTGACTGTGTGTTTGAAATGACACTATGTTTCATGTATCATAGACTGTTAGTTGATTTTGTTCAAGTATATGTTCATACTTTGTATTTTAATTTCGTAAAAGTGGGTCTTTATTTTGCTATTTGCACTCTCAAGTATATGTTCATACTTTGTATTTTAATTTTGTAAAAGTGGGTCTTTATTTTGCTATTTGCACTCCCCATTACATAACCCTGCACACACCTATGTAACAAGGGAATGTGTAAATCCCATTTCATGTCTTCCTCGATGCGCAGATGCAATTAGATTTTTATCTCTTGGTTTCTGCATTTGGTCAGGTTCCCCTGTGGATGGTAAATGAGGGTGTTGTAGTGACTCATACATCCCCTTTGTGCAGTGACAGCATCACTTTCTACCAGCAAACTGGTTTCTGTTATTCAGAAGGAAGATCTGGTGGTAGCGGCAATGGGGAAAAATGCTGCCTTCAGTTATTGGGCGATGGTACCTACACATGTATTCCTGACGGGGATTGCCTCTACCCAGTAAGTGAAGAAGTTTGTGACTATGATGATGAAACAATTGTCCCTGGTAGTTTTGGGGTATGGCCCCATAGTATCGAGGGTGATGGTGTCAAATGCCCGAGTGGGTACCTAGGCCTCTGTTGCTCTTCGCAGTCATGGTGAAGAAACTTACAGGTCTGACACTGCACACAAGGGCATACATAAAGCACATGTTTCTTTGTATATATCTGGGTAGTAGAAGAACTTGCTAATGGTCTGCTTGGTCTCATCCAACCCTGGATGACCTGGCAAGGTGTTATCATGGAAGATTCCCATACACAGCAGTGTCAGGCATGAACCGCCTTCACGGGGCGTTGTTGTGACGTGCTAGGCACTGGAGGGCATTGTCGACTTGGCGGTTGTCATCTAACATGCCGTTTGTGTGTGCCTTGCATTGACTACTTATGAACTCATCAGAGGCTTGGGCATCAAGGACCAGTTGCCACAGTTCGTCATATGTCGGCCTGGGTTCAGTCTCCATCATATTGCATACTATAGCCCCTAGTTTAAGGGATGGTTTTTTTCATGTAATACTGGAAAAGGGAGGGGGAAATATGTCTCTCAGGTATTTTCATTATGTGTGTCTACATTAGGGTTGGCACGATGGAAGAGATTGTCTGCCAGCTGATTACGCTTCCTGGGCACATGCTCTACCACAAAGTTCAGTGATTGGAGTGCTAATGCTCACTGTGTGAATTTTGACTTACATCCCTGTGCATTTTATAACCAGAAAAGACACTGGTGCATACAGTAAATTCATTTCCCTCCAGGAAATGATGGTAGGTAGTATTTTAGCATTCACACTATTCTAAGGTATTTGTGGTCGTTGGTATCATAGTTTCTTTCGTCTCTGCCAATACGAGAGTACGAATCTCACAAACTTCTAATTATTTTTACGGGGGGGGGGGGGTCTTGTCATCTGTCTATCTGCTGCCACTATTCAGGTGCTGGTCAGTTACCCTGTTTCTTGTTTACGATCAGGCCCAGGAAGGGGGACTCAGTCTTCCCAATGTGGAATTTTTAGGAGGCATGCATAAGGCCATATATTTTAAGTTTCTCTGTGACTAGCACAATATGTTCCCTCCAGGACTGAGACACACGTTATGAGTGATTGGGCGGAGGCATTCTGTAAGCCGTAGAACATGGAGTGAAATTGAAACCGCCATCCATCTAGTAAACACAGTTTTAAAGTCTGTCCTCTGGCCTCACTGCAATCTACCAAAATCCATATTTCAAGTCTAGAGTTGTGAAGACCTTGGCCTGGCCAGACCAGCTAGAGTATCCCCAACATTTAACAGAGAAGGAGGTATGTTAACTGCCAGCCTGTGTACTCATTTAAAATTGACATAAAACTTGAGGATGCCGTTTTTCTTGTCCACCATGACAACAGGACAGTCATAAGGACTTCACTCAGCTCAATAACCCTGTCTCTCAACATCTCCTTTACCTGTTCCAAGATAACTTGCTGCTTCTGTACATTAAATGTTATAGGTTGGACAAAAACAGGGATATCAGTATACAATTGGAATTTTATGCTGCTTGTTTGTAGTGCATCAAAGTTTGTGATCACTGCAGGATGTTGGGTTAACATCATGATGAAAGCAGAAATATACTCTGGCAGGATGCCATGAGTGAACTTGTTCAGCAACACGGAGCCTCTAGGGGCAGTGGGAGGTGGTACACTGATGGCATAAACTGTAAGTCGGCCAGCAGTGCCAACTTCCTTGTTCACCTCAGTGTTGGCATCATGCTTTTGCAACCAGGGATGACCCCAGATTGTCATCTCTCAGCCTGATGTCCTCCATTAGCCCTTCCACATGAAGATCTGAGATAGGGTTGACCAAATCTTGTACTTGGATGTTGATGGTTGTGCAGCCTTGTGTTTCCGTTCGAACACCCAAGGTGGCGAGGTGGAGCAGCCTGGGCTCTGGCAACAGCTGGTGGGGGGGGGGGGGGGGGCACAAGGCAGTCAGCAACAAAATTGTGGGTCGCTGCCATGTTGATGAATGCGACATGCTCACCATTTTTTATGGTAATTATTAGCACAAAATTACTCATAACTGCTTATAAAATACTATTACGCGCTCGCTGCTTTGCATCCCCCATTAGTGAGTGTAAGTGAAGGATAGCAGTTATATGATAGCGGTGGCAGCAAGTCAAAGGATTGTTTTGAATGACAAGTGAGTGATATGCCAGTGACCGCGTATCTGTTACAGAAAGCAAGCCAACACGATAATCCTTTTTGCGGTGCATTCTGCTGACCCTAGTTGTATTGAGTTTCTGCATCTATCTGAGGAATTTTCTAGTTTACTGCCCTAGATCTGTCGGCATGACTCGGGGTGCGTCAAACTTTTCAGGTCAAGGCGAGTAGAATATGAATTGTGTGATGGACCTCCGGGGCTGGAATAGTTGACAAGTGAATGAATGACGGTGTTCTGAGCAATAAATGATGAGCAACGAGAGAAGTGACCAGCGGAAGGGAAATCTTCCACTGTGAGTATCAAGCATTGAAGAGTGTGGCTGGCAGGCTAGACTTTTGGACTAAATGCATGAGTGAAAGACATCACAAATGGTGGCAACAGATAGACTGAATAAGGGTTAATGATTAGTATAAGTTAATTAACTGTAACCAAACAGAGACATTAAGTAGGACGTTAATTAGAGTTGAAATAGGCATTAAATATTGTGCTCAATGTTAAATTAAAAGAGTAATAGGTGGGACAGTTAATTTAATGCTGTAAATAATAGCTGTGTGAATAAATTAGAAGTCAGATTTAGTTCTTTTATTTTTATTAAGACCTCCATCCCTCACAAATTTACATATGCCCCTCAGGCATCCATGTAACACTGGTGCTAGAAGTGGGATATAGGCATTTAATTAGTAATCAAGTTAGGAAATAGGCTAGTAATTAGTGACATTAAAAATAATTAATTAATTGTAATAAATGTAGGCCAAAATATTAAAGACTGTTTTGTAAAACTGTCGTGAATGTTAACTAGAAAAATGTCTGCAGAATTGGAAGCACTGGGCATTAATTGAGGGACTAAGTAGCCAACTGAGCGCAAGTGTAAATAGCTTGACAGATGTAAATAATCAAGTTAGTAGAGTAAATGAGACTAAGTACTCAAATTATCTATGTGATTGAAACTGTAAATAGTGTAAATGAGAATGTAGACAGGAAAATTGACTCTGTTAATGAAAATATAAACAAAAAACTGGAAAGCATTAGTGATTTAGTGAATATTATTATTGACAGTGTGGATGAGAAAATTGACTGTATAAATGAAAGAATGGACAGCGTCAGTGGGAGGAGTCACAGTGTTGAGAACAAAATTAGGTAATGAGGAAGGAATGGCAGACATTTCTTAACCAACAATGTTCCAGTAGCACCACATTGACAGCTGAGAAAAGTGGAGAAGCAGTGAAAGTCGAAACCAATACAGCAACCTGGGAGGAAAGCAAAAAGATCTGCAGCATTGTTGTTGCGCAGACAGCAGTGGGGAAGAGGATCTCAACTGAACCCGCCTCTTACAATGGCGAGACTTCATGACGGGAGTACCAACAACAGTTTGAAATAGTCGCCATCCTGAATGACTGGTCAGCAGAACAGCTGGCATACTACTTTGCGGCTGTACTTAAAGGTCTCACACTGAGCATACTACAATCTCTGCCAGAACAACATCAACTGGAGTACCCCACACTGGTGTTGGTGTTGGAGCTGCATTTCGGCGACTGATACCTGCGACATGTCCACCATGTGCAACTGTGAAGCCGCACCCAGCGTCCAGGGGAGCCACTGCAGGAGTTGTGGCCAGACATTGTGCAGCTCTCCCACCTATCTCTAGAAGGATGCCCTGACGAGGCATGCAACATTATCGCAGTCTGCTTCTTGGTCGATGCCATCACCGACACAGAAGTACGGTAAGTGGTACGTCTACCTGCACCCCACAACATGCAGGATGTTCGGGCCCAATCACTGGAGGTGGAATTGACAAGACAGGGAACCAGACCTGGATGTCAGGTACGGGCAGTGATGCTGAATGAAGAAAACAAAGACAGCATGGAAAAGACACTGAAGGAGTTGCATGCAGATGGTTTTGAAGGAGATAGCTTCCAAGGTCTGTGCTACAGAGCTTTGCCACCCCCACCTAAACGGCATGAGTGTTGGTCATGTAGACAGCCGGGGCATCTGATAGCCTACTGCACGCAGCAGCAGAAAAAGAGGCATTGAGAGGCAGGTGAGAATACAGCATGTTCGGGAAAACTTGTAAACACCGATCTTATAGGAGTGAAGGTCGGCGACTGCTGGAGGGAAGGCCCCAATGTTCTTACAGGTACGGTCGGTGAAACAGAATTGGGATGCAATACTGGTGGAGCAGAGTCTGAATGATGTTCCTTGCCAGATGGTCATTAATACTGGGGCGGCCATAACAGTAGTAAGACCAGACATCTTCGGGTTTCCCCCCAGCGATCGCCAGACAGTGTGGAATGATGCCACCACGCCTGTTAGAGGCAATAGAAAAGTAATCTTGAAGCTTGGTGACCTTAGCATAGAGCAAGATATTAACATAGCAGTAATAGGAAATGAATATATTTTGGGGCTTGATGTACTGAATAGGATGGGGTGCTATATCGAAACTTGTCTTGGTGTTCTATGGGTAGGCAGTACAGAGTTGGTGGTGTCAACACAGAATGATTTGTCGTCCCCAATTAGCTACCCAGTAGTCTGTGGGCAACCCACTGTGCTGCTTGCTTCTAGTAAAATTGTCATTGCAGACAGATGTCAGGGAATATTTTCCAGGCATTGAGCCAGTAGAGAGGGTTGGCATCCTGCCAAGTAAAGTAATTGTAGCAGGGACTTTGATGTCTTCTTATACTGAAAGTTTTCCAGTTAGAATAATAAATTTTTCCGAAAGTGACATTTGTCTTAAGGAGATGATAGATGTTTGCAACCAGATCACACACATATTTCCAAATGTTCCACAAAAGTATAGAGTAGAACAAATAGAATGTCATCTACCAAAAGTGCTGGATGAACTGCTAGTTTGAACAAGAGAAAATCTTGACTGGCGTGAGGAGAATGCTGTCTCTGAATTACTGCAGAGAAATAGGAATGTCTTCTGATATGGGCAAAATGACCTTCAAAGGACTAATATGACCTGCCACCACATTGATAGAGGAGGTGCCAGGCCCATAAAGTAGTCACCAAGACGACTGCCACTAGCTGTGCATGAGGCAGTTGAGGATATTCTGAAGGAAATGAGGGGTTTAGATGTGATAAACCATTAGATATTCAATGGTCATCACCCATGTACTTATTCAGAAATATGATGGCTCTCTGATGTTTTGTGGAGATTATCACCATCTTAATAATGTGACAAAGAAAGTCTCTTATCTGCTTCCAAGAATAGATGACACATTAAACAGTCTAGCATGTTTGCAATGGTTTTCTACTTTGTTCATGAGCGGGTATAGGCAGTGTGAGGTGGCAGGACCAAGAGAAGACGGCATTTTGTGTACAAGAGAAAGGAAACTGGAAGTTGAATACCTCATGGAAAAAGTTTTGCATTTAGATATCTGTCAGGTTTACCTAGATGACATTGTTGTGACAGGAAGGACATTTGAATAGCCCCTATCATGCTTAGACTCTGTATTCCAGAAAGTGGCCACAGTCAACTTAAAACTGGTTCCTAAGAAGTGCCACCTGTTCCAAAAGAAAAACATTCTTGGGACATGTAGTGTCGTCCTGTGGAATCGAAACAGACCCCAAGAAGACCAAAGCAGTAAGAAATTGGCCGACACCAACTGACAAAACTGAAGTATGGAGTTTTCAGGGATAATTTTCTTATTATCTTCAATTTGTACCTTGGTTCACCACGATCGCCAAGCCACTACATGAACCGTCTGATGCAACAAAAGAGTTTTCATTGTGCCATTGAGTAGGAAAATGCTTTTAGTAAACTAAAGAATATTCTGATATCTCCACCAGTTATGAGTTTCCTGAAAAGTGAGGGTGTATTCATTTTGGACACTGATGCTAGTGATGTAGGCATTGGAGCTGTGTTATCTCAGGTTTAAAATGGGAAGGAAAGACGACCAGAATACTTCAGTAAGGTATTGCATAGGCCTGAGAGAAATTACTGTGTTACACGCAGGGAGCTTCTGGCCAAGGTGAAGGCAATTTCATACTTCCACCCCTACATTTATGGCAGAAATTTTATTCTAAGAAACAACCACGCTTCATTACGCTGACTACTAAATTTCAAGAACCCCAAAGGTCAAATAGCCTGGTGAATACAGCATCTTCAAGAATATGACTGAAATACAGCAGAGATCTGGATGCCTCCATAGCACTGCAGATGCACTTTCTAGTAAGCCATGTGAGTCATTTGGTCATCATTGCAAATGCCAGGAAGAAAATAGTGGTGAATCGCCAAAGGTACAGAGGACAAGAATTCAAGGTTCTTTATCTTGTGATGGGTTACATACCTGGAGTGATATGGGTATTAGGAAAGACCAGCTTAATGATCCCACTTTGCAGCCATTATGAAAGTGGAAAGAAAGCATACTGAGCACAACAGAATTTGCTTGTACTGAAAAGTGGTCTACGTTACAGAAACTGGGAAAGTAATGATGAAAAGCACACACGTTTACAGTTGTTCCTCTCAGAATGCCGCGTTTCAGAATTCTTGAAGGGATTGCATAATGTGGCAGCCAATGGGCACTTTGGTGTTATTAAGACCCTCAACAGAGTGAGACTGAGATTATACTGGCTTCGTTGTTGGGAGGATGTTGAGAAGTGGTGCCAATTGTGCGACACATGAACTGCGGAGAATGATCCAAGGACCTGGGGACAAGGTCACCTCCAGAAATACAATGTTGGAGCCCCATTTGAGAGGATGGCAGTAGATATTCTGGGTCACTTGCCTGTCATAGAGTGGTAATTGGTATCCACTGGTGGCCCAAGATTGTTTTACTTAGTTGCCTGAGGTAATTCCCCTCCCAAACCAAGAAGCACCTCTGTGGCCATTGCACTTGTAGAGAATGAATTCTCGAGGTTCGGGGTGCCACTAGAACTCCATTCTGATCAGGGAAGAAACTTTGAAGCTGCGGTTTTCCAGGAGGTAATGAAAATTCTGGAGATGAAAAAGACTAGGACTAAAGCCATACACTCTCAGTCAGATGGAGTTGTCAAGCTTAAGCACACTCTTGAACAGCACCTATCAATCTTTGTGGCAGATAACCAAGAGGACTGGGACTAAAATGTATCCTTGTTTCTCCTTGCTTACCGCTCAGCAGTTCGTGAGTCCACAAGGGTAACACCATCAATGATGCTGTTTGGAAGAGAGCTATGCCTCCCTAGTGACCTGCTGTTTGGCCGACCGACAAAAGAGGAAACTGGAGCCCCTGATTATGCAAATGAATTATGTAACAGACTTATTGGCATTCATGATTTTGCTCAACAGAATGTCGGAATAAATAGTGACAGGATGAAGACGTGGTTTGGTGGGAGAATGTCAGGATAGTTATTTCAAGGACAACTCGTGTGGCTGTACAAACCACAGAGGAGAAAGTGGTACTGCCCAAAGCTACAAAAATGTTGGGAAGACCCGTACAGTATTCTGAATAAGCTCAAGGCTCTCGGGTGAAGCCGAAGGTTGTCCACGTCGACCGACTGGCACTCTGGATGTTGCAGTGTATGTTCGGGACGAACAGACTTGAGGAGGAGTAGTGTTATGCACTCGCTGTTTCACATCCCGCACGAGTAAGTGAAAGTGAAGGATAGCAGTAATATGATAGCAGCAGCAACAAGTCAAAGGATTGTTTTGAATGACAGGTGAGTGATAGGCCAGTGGCTGCCTATCTGTTACATAAAGTGAGCCTACGTGATAATCCTTTTTGCAGCGTGTGCTGCTAACCCTGGTTATATTGAGTTTCTGCATTAATGTGAGGAATTCTTTAGTTCTTTATGGCCCTAGATTCTGTCTGCTTCACTCGGGGTGTGTCAAACTTTCCATGTTAAGACCAGCAGAATATAAATTGTGCGACGGGCTTCCGGGCTAGGAATAGTTGACGAGTGAATGAGTGACTGAGTTCTGAGCAATAAGCAATGATCAGCGAAAGCAGTGACCAGCGGAAGGGAAATTGACGACTGCAAGTATCAAGCAGTGAAGAGTACGGCTGGCAGGCTGGGCTTTTAGACTAGATGCAAGAGTGAAAGAAATTTCTAATCGTGGCAACAGATAGACTGAACACGTATTAATGAGTATGAGTTAGTTGATTGTAACCAAATAGAGACATTAAGGATGTTAATTAGAGTTGAAATAGGCATGAAATATTTCTCTTACTGTTAAATAAAAAGAGTAATAGTGGATACAGATAATTTAGTGTGCCTGTCTTTTTATAAGTGGAAACTTGCAAACTAGTGTTACCCTATATACATGTTGTACACACATTCAGGTAGTATGTTTTTGGACATAGCTGTAATGAAATAACATTTATTTAAAATGCTTGGTAGGCTTCAAAGTAGTGTTTATTATATAAAGGACAATTTCAGAGTTCCATTCCTGATGTTATCTGAAGTGTTTATTATTTTACAAACAAATATGACAAATTATGTGCTTTGTCTCACAGAATGAGCATCCACACTTCTTCATGAACAGCCTGCATGTTATCCATCGGAAGTCAGTAAAGTGCATCTGCTCAAAGGGCAGTCACTTGTATCTGCATGCTCAGTGTGGACAGGTGGTTTGTAAGGCCTGTGTGTTGATTGTGGACACTTGATTATTGGTAGCAAGGCTGCTCAACAATGGAATGGAGCAACGAGAAATGTATTGTGCTAATTCACGAGTACAAAAATTACCACACACTGTGGAACCCACAACATGCAACTGGAGACACACAAATGAATCTCCTGATGCAAGAAATCATAATGTCTCAGCAAGACCGACATTCACAGGTACTGCTTCTCTGAATGTTGTGCCCTTATTTGCTGTTCTATGGCTCATTGCATTTATAAAACATTAAATATGTTTGGGTGTAATTCTGGTATAGTTTTTAAATTGCTCAATTTTTAAAAAGCTCCAGCAATGGAATTTTAACGACTGGAATGAAAATGTCTTGCCCATTCTTTTTATTTTTTCTTCTTACTTCAGTTTCCCAACCATGAGCAAATAATGACCGAACACCCTGATGCTATCATGTCCATTACAGAACTGTTCGTCAGAAATACAGGAAAGTCATGAGCAGCTATGTACAGAGTGAGCATTCATGGTTATTCAAGATATTGTTACAAAATGGTTGGGGGGGGGGGAGGGGAAAGGGAAATCAACAAACATCAATCTTTGTCATGCAGGATTTGGGTATGTGTGAGGGTTGGGGGGGGGGGGGGGGAGAATTATCACTCGGGGAAAATTAAAAGGAAAAATTTAGTTTAGTCTTAAAAAAAAAAAGCACTGAATGTTCAACTACCTCCACCACCAACTGGCTATTAATAAAAACCAAAACCAAATACGGTGAACAATAAGGGGACCACCTGGATATCCTTAGATTCAAAAATAGTCCAAGATCACTCATTCAATTGTTCTCACAGTTTCACATTCTATTCACTGGGTATCATTGTGTTGCAGAAGGAAAAAATCAATAAATTGAGAACGATTTGGGGGGGGGGGGGGTGGGAAGGGGTAAGGAATGGTAATATTGGAGGGGGAGGGAGGTTTATGGTATTAGCTCAGAGGGGCAATAGGGAGAGGATAGGGGATCGTTTCATGACTCACCAGGGCTGGCTGCTAGGATAATGGCACTAGGTAACCTACTCACCTAACCCAAGTCCCAAAATAAATAATAAAGTGGATAATAACCCATATATTTTGATGTTTCTCCAGTCTGAGTGAGAGAGAGAGCCAGTGGTCGATAGAGAGACCTGCTACTTAAATAAATCAAGTGAGATAAAGTATCAGATTTCTTTGTGGTATAAATTTTTTAAATTATAAATAGTAATTTTGTAGCGACAACTCACTGTTAATGTATATCAGACCAAAGGAAGAGGGTAAGAGTTTTTACTCTAAATAAAATTAAATGACACTCACCAAGTCCACTTTCATAGACAAAATGAGTGTGTATTGTTTCAAAACATTATATATAGTATAAAAGTAAAATTTAAATGTTGAAAAACATAACCAACTTGTTATAGAATCAAAACAAAATGTTAGCCATTAAAGAATTCGGAAATTGAATGAAAAATATACCAATGAACAAACGTCTGCATCAATACATTGATTACATCATACAAAAGAATCTTTCGAGCTGTGAGTGACCAAAAAAAAAAGTAAAAAATAAAATTTACAAGTTACAATTCTTACGTGTTTGTGTCTATATATATGTGTGTATATGTAAAGAAAATAACATAGCATAGGAACTGGATGGTCTATGTTAAGAAACGACACCTCAGATGACAAGAAAAAATGACAATTGACCCCGGCTAACAGCCAGCAGAGTTGAGCCCACGACGGCGCTCACCACCCACGTGACAAGTGGAAAGCATGTGCCCAAAGAGGCCTTAAACTGGACTTTCTGATAACAGGAATCAGTGGTGATGCATGCTATAATTTAATGGGCAAGCTACTGTGTGCAAGGGGCAGTTCATTGATCTCCCCAATGAAGCGGGAGGTCTGGGTGTCCTCCCCCGGGAAAATTTGGATTTCAAGGTGCTAAATGGTGCCATTTAAACATTTTTTCATACCTAAATATAAAATACACTGCTTGTAAACATATTTATATTTACTAACATCAAATTTGCTTGAGTGAAAAATATTACAAAAATACCTTCATCAAACCTGGAACCTTGTCCACTTAAAGTCAATATTATTTTAATACCAGTCGACAGTGAGGTATTTACATACAAAGCAATTTTGTTTGTACAGAAGTGTAGACATGAAAAATGATTATTCCTTTGTGTAAAGATGGAAAGCAGTTTGGATCTATCTAGACTAAAATCAACTCTATTTTTACCAAATTCTTTAAGAGAGATAAACGAATTTATGTGTACTTCAGAACGCTCGTGTTTTTGAACAGCATTGCACAGATTAAGGTCACAATACCCAGTTGCAGTCCACGTGTTAACATCCTTTGAAAATAATAAACATGGCCATCAAAACAGTTTGTTTAGGCTGTTACATCCAGCTAACAATGAGTGTTTCTGATGAAACTTTTTTTTGGAAATGACATACAAAATTACCTTTTTCGCATGTTGTCCTGATCGTAAGTTCAGGTGTCAGCTTACCCTCTTTTACGATGTTACATCTTTCCTGAAAAGTAAAAGCACTGCTGGAAAAATGCTTCACTCGTAATCCATACACATACACTTACATACACATGTTTCTGTTGTGCTCATTGTATTTACTCGGTTCTCAGTCTCACTAGGTAACTTTATAATTTTTATGTAGGGTATACATTGCACACGAATATGTGTAACATTCTCAACACCAAAACTAAATGAAATAAGAACAATATGATTCGTGTTGTGCACACGAACTTGCCCACAAATTAATCTAGTTACTGTAAATTACACCATGCCAACTGCCTGCAGCTAGGCCAGTTTCTGCTATGTCCGCTTTAGTTTGGTGAAGAAAGCACTACCATCATAGCTTCTAACATAGGTTGACGCAGCCATAAGCCTCTGCTCCTCCCCGGGCGGTCTTCCTACCCTGCCTCCTCTCTGTCAGCCGGGAAACTATTGCGACCGTCTACCTGCTGAAAGCATTACTTACAGCGCTTCCAAACATCTTGGTTTTGCTACCCAACAAGTTGTTTTCTTATAATGTACAGTATAGTTTCCCGAGTCGAATGTGTACCGCATGAGAGAAAAGTTACCTTAAAATAAATATAAGTTAGAATTTAATGTTAAAAAAAAAATATAACATTGTCAGGAAACTATCTGGGAAAGCACTGCTTGCCTTGCTTGCCCTAACGAGGCGCCACTGATGGGAATATTTTATTTTCAAGTGTTAAATATGTCTTTCTTTATTTTAGGGCTCAGTGTTATAAAATATTTAATATTTGTGTGTTTTTGATAATATTGCAAAATGTTTGGTTATGAATTTGAAATGTGTGCTGCGCAAAGAACATGAACAGTATTATTCCGGTGTGAATGCAGTCATAAAAGATATTGAGAAAATGCATAAAATTAACAATCTGTATATTAAATGTAAATCAATATCTGAATTATTTTTGTACCATTTCTTTTTAATATTTCAAAGCTTTACTCGACGTGCATAGCACTTCCTGTTGTGTGAACCCCATAAGCGGCCATGGTAGGTCCGCGCAACGCTTGCCTCTGGACAGTTTGTCGAGGAGAGCTTGCGAGGTAAGGTGCTGCCACATATGCACTGCAACCTTTTAACACTTTTAGATTTCAATAGCTCATTTTAGTATACTGGTCAACCTTTGCTTTGCGTACGTTAGCCAGACATTCCCCCAGAATTATGTTTCTGCTTATCCTAATTATTTGCTCTCTTGCGGCTTTGAATTTTAATCGAGGAGAAGAGGAGAAAGATGTCGGGAGAGGCTACATGGTCCACGCAACTTGAATCAGGTGCCATCCGCCTTTGTTCAAGGCATTTCAGTGTTATTTATTTATAATTGCTACAGGCAATATTAAGGGCTTTATTTCTATGTATTTATTTGAGGGTATTATTCATGTTTTATCGTGTTGAGGCCACGTCGCCCATGGCCACGCGGTCAGATATCGCTAAGTCCGTATCTGCGCCATCCGTGCACTTTCAGGGTATATTTGTATAATTTCATATGTGCTTTATTAATGCCAGGGTTCCATGTAATTTAATGTAAATTGATGCTTTGTATGTTCGACCACGCTGTCACTTTCACGATTGATTTTCCCACCATCAGGTGAACCACAAGTCTGTATCTGCTTAAATCGTCAGAGGAATATTTTCTGAACACAGCTACCATTTTGTCTGAGAATAATTTGCTGTTTTTACAGAGAAATATTGCAATTTCACGTGCACCACGTGGTCCTCTACTAACTTTATCCAGCGGCATCCACGCCATCTAGGCGCAATCGTATGTTTTTTGTGACTACTCATATTGTGCCCCATCTTGTTTCATCTATATTTGTATAATTGTGTAATTTTGTACGGTGATATTATTTCCGTCCTAGCCGGCCATGTGTAAAGGCCACTTGCTGGGAGGCGCGCCCAGACGAGTCCGTGCTAGTGATGCCAAATAATCACACGTGTTCATGTTCATATTCATCTTTGTAATTCTTCATGCCCCAGTCTTCAGGAAACACCTACAGTCCACCCTAGTTGCTGTAGACCCCTTTCCTTGTAAAGGCTGTGTTATCAAACACCATGGTAGAAGTCATCCATTTAGGAGTGTGCTAGAGTAATTGTGGGCTGGGGAGCACCCAAACGGAATTAGCTAGACATGTCTGAGTTGTATCACAAGTAAAATTCCTGGCACGTTATTGTATGATTGGTAAAATAAAAAGCAAGTCTCGCAGTGTTTTAAGCTTTTCCTTTTTAGTGACAGTATCCACGCCGACAACATTTTTCAGTGTTAAGAATTTTATTAAGGTTGTTAAGTGTTGCAAAGTGTTTCGTAAGTACGCTAGTGTGACGGACACACAGAACCCACAGCATCCCTGAGAACCCTGAGTCTCAACAGCGCGGTGATTGGGAAGCACCGCTGGCGCCCATCATCAGTAATTAATTTGTTTCTTTGTTAGTTTTGTGTCTCACCCGACAGCATCACAATGTTAATAATTAGTTATTCAAATTTTACCTAAAATTTTGAATAATTCCTTTTCAGTACTGAGTTTTAACCGATTCATCAATGCTAAAGAGAGCAATGGAAAGTAAATTTTATTCTTAATAATCTTGGCTTAATGTAAGTTTTATAACTTAGTAATCAAATAGATAATGTTCTTTTACCAAAAAGGGCAAGTGAAATTAAATTAATAAGCCTTATATTTTTGTTGAAAGAAAGAAAGAAAGAAAAAAAAAAAACTACAATGACTTTCAATAAAAGAGATTAACCATCTTGTTGCTCAACAAACAGAATTCAAAATGATAGAATGAAGATACAGAATCCAGTCAGTCTAATAATGCCCTTTTCGCCACACCACACTTTTAGGTTAGCTATTATTTAGGAGGAATCTATGTGGTGAAACAACAAGAAGTTCGACGATGTCCAGTAAAAAAAAATAAATAATATTGACTAATAAAACGACTAAATGTTTCTGTTATCCCAAAAATAATACACATAAACATTCACTATTAACACTTCCTAAAAACTAAGGCACATAACCTAACTTAACAGAAGCTTAAAAACATAGGTTTCTGAAGGTTTGGCCAATACGTGAAACAACTTAAATTATCGGCAAACCGATCCTACATAAATACTACAGTTTGTAGGCTAGAATACAATATCTCTGTTACCAAGTGATTACTGCTGGAGCGGCCTACAAACAAAAACTCTCATAGCAGACTATTATTGCCAACTTGAAAAAACAGTCAGTTCTGCTACCTGAAAATCATTACTTCCACAAGCTACCTTAATGGTTAAAACAGAGCTTATGTACGACCCAAAAATAAATTTAACAAACACTTCAAATAACAACTAAATCTCAAAAGAAACAGTCTTACCTTAAGACTGTACCCACTGCTAATGACAGTATACACACACACACACACCTACTCTCTCTCTCTCTCTCTCTCTCTCTCTCTCTCTCTCTCTCTCTCTCTCCCCTCTCTCTTCTCTCTCTCTCTCTCTCTCTCTCTCTCTCTCTCTCTCTCTCTCTCTCTCTCTCTCTCTCTCTCTCTTCTCTCTCTCTCTCTCTCTCTCTCTCTCTCTCTCTCTCTCTCTCTCTCTCTCTCTCTCTCTCTCTCTCTCTCTCTCTCTCTCTCTCTCTCTCTCTCTCTCTCTCTCTCTCTCTCTCTCTCTCTCTCTCTCTTTTTTTTTTTTGAGAGAGAGAGAGAGAGAGAAAAATTTTACAGCTAAAGCATTTGCTATCAAATTCTCCCTTCATATGCCACAATGGGTACAGTCTGATGTACACCTCTATGAGGGATGTAGTAATCACTGACCAACGGGTTACACCAGAGTGCACGAGGGTGCACAGGCTCATCAGAGATACATTAACAGACTGTATGCAGCATAATAATTTGAAATTGCTGTTTAGTATGTTGGTTTGTTGAGGTAATTGGGTTGGCAGGTTCAATTATCTGAGTCCAGTTGGATGGGAATAGGTGTACTGATGGATATTACAACTATGTATATTGGGAACAGGATAGAAAGTTAAGAGCGCCTAGGGCTGCCCCTCTAGCCTATCCAGAAGAGTTGGTTGGTGCTTTATCGGCCCTGCAGTTGTCCTCGTTTCGACCATAGTCAAGGCGAGGAGTTAGTTCCTTTATGGATACTTTGAATGGAGAGTTGAATTTTAGTATTATTGTTCAGCATGAACACTTTTATGGGTAAGATTATTGAGAAATTATGTTGCGACTGAATACTGTGTTGTGTATCCTTGTGTATTTTTTATTATTTGACATTACAACATTTATGTATGTGTTTAGCAGTCCTGCATTGTTGGTAAATGTCTCCACAGCCAAAGTTTATTGAACTTCTGTTTGAATATGTGTGTTTAAATTTCATTGCTCCAGAAACTAAAAGTATAACAGGTTACAACTGCCATATATCAGGCCTGTGAATAGCAGGTTGAACATGAAGGCTAATGTAGTATGCTAACAAGGATTGGTGTGCTAGTTAATTATTGAATCTACAAATTAAATTGCTGTCCATATATACTAAGGTAACACACATGGTGACTGCTCTACTTAGTCTAGGAGTTCAGTATTTTCTTCAAGGTAGTTATGGTAAGTGGAAAGTTGAGTGTTTTGTTTTCCATAATGTCACAAATGATGTCATATTTGAAGGGTTGCATCATACTATTTCTCATGTAGGTGATTTTTTCCATGTATTCTGTCTTCTATAGCTATGATTACATTAGTTCAGTCTTGCTATTATGTCAGCTCTTATGTAAGGATACATGCTTTGTCTTAAGGTAATGTGTTCATGATAGTCAGTTTGAATGACTAACAAATTTTGCATAGTGCTTAAATATATTTGTTTAACATTCTTGGTACTCTTTACATTTAAACAATTATATTCTTGTGAGCTGATCTAATACGATACAATTCTGTATGAAATAAGAATGCATTTTTGAGATCTAGATTTCTTTTACTAATTTGTTACTGGTTATCTACCACTCTAGTGCTAAATGAAAGCAAGTTAGAAGGTACAGTACTCTGCATGTATTTAAACTGCATCTGTCTCATTCTTCTGAATACATCTGTCCCATACCTTATCTGCCTAAAACACCTTTACTGTTGTCCATCATGCCAACATTTTTATAGTGTACCTCAACTAGTGGACTTTTGATTATGGCATCATAGTGTTTTTGTTTAGTGTTTCTTGAAATCTCCAAATACAAAAAGAATGTCTATGTCATTGTTGTCAGCTACATGTTATTTTATGGCATTGTATTTTTAATAGCTTGAAGTGTAATACTGGATTGTTGTTTCAGTTAAGTAATAAAGTAAGTGGTTCTGTAATTATTTATAGGATACATTCTATTTTCAGTTTTCTTTTTTCATATTCTGATAACGTATTTTTAAAAGAACATTAAGGCTATTTTGTTGCCCATGCTAGTTTGAAGCCAGTTTGCAGGCAAAATTGGTGGGGATATAAAACTTGTATCTAGGCCTAATGCATAATTTCTCTAATGTAAGAATTGTGCTTATAGGCTATTCACTGTAAAGTGAGCACTTTTGAAAGCCTTCTCATTTGGAATAATAGTCATTAAATATCTTTTATTTTAGCCTTAGACATTAACTTCCGAGTGCTGTGGAAAATACACACTCTCTTTATTACCTCTACTGAAAAATTTATTTTAAAAGGTTGTTAACTAATTAAATATGGCTGAAAGGAATAAGTAACTAGAGCCTCAAAAGTGCTCACTTTAACGTGAACAGCCTATAACTATAATTTTAGCAACAAAAGCCTATGTATTGTTTATTTTTCATGCTTTTAATACCACAATTATGCATTTAACACACTGGTATAGTGGTATAGGACATTTATCACAGTTGTACATCATCACACTGCAACTCTAACATGAAAAATAATTTATTTACTTAATTATGCTACTGTAAACAGGACAAAATATGGATTTACCAACTATGTTAAGATAAGTGCAGAGGAAAATAGGCCTGTTATATTTTTTTCAAAGCAAAGATAATTCTGTTGTGCAGTGGTCAAAGTATTTAGGTTTTTGTAAACATTTTAATAGAGCACTTTTGATGTTTTTACCCAATAGACAACATCTCTAAGATTCAACATACTTGCCAATACCGGTTTGGTAAGTGTAACTTATTGATTTGCAATATCTTCTCTTAGGGATATTTAGGCATTTTCTGTAAACCCCAAAATACAGTTTTTCGTCCTTCCTTCCTATTTTTTAAATAAAGAAGCATGAGTACGCAATTACTCCTTTTTAAGTAAAAATATCTTTAACACTATGTTTAGCAAAACTGTAGTTAGATGTAAATACTTACTTACGAAAGTGGTCTTTCAATGTATTTCAGTGCAATTTAATGCACAACAAGAAGTCACAATGATGGTTAATTAAAACTATAAATTTAATCTCTCTCTATTTGTGTTTGTAAAAAAAATACTACTACTACTACTAATCAACTAGAAAGCCTGTCAATGATAGTATCTAAGAATGTCGCTCTAATAATGGCTTTAAATTTCATATTTTAAGATTTCATTTTCTACTGTCGGTATGAAAGATAACTGTAAGCATTATTCAACAAAAATATTATTATGGTATACTTAAAACTTAGGCAAGATTTGGAATTCTAACTACTTCTTTCTTCTTAAAAGTCACACCATGTAATTGACTCTCAGGTTTTTGAGCACTGCAATAATTATTTAACTATGTGGTAGCAAGCTTCCTTTATAGCCTTTGGCAAGTCTTAAAAAAAACTGTTATTTACCCATTTATGTTGTTTTTGTGTATTTGTTATGTACCAAAATGTTAGTGTAATGGGTAGTAGTTATGTATCTCAGTTGCAGAAGGTGTAGGTTGGCAACTGTGATGGTATATGTGTTTTACCACGAGTGTGAAACAAAACAGTAGACTGTTCAGATGTACTTTGATGGCGGACAAGCTGTTAAAAAGGCAACTTTATCGGGATACAGCCATGCAAGATGAGTAACCAAATACATAAAAATTGTGACGAGGATCATGGAGTTGTTTCGTGAGTGTAGTGTTAATATTATGAAGTAGTAGATATGGCTATGATCTGTGTAATCTGAGAATTTGAATCGGATCAGGACAGGTGGAAGACCTACAGCGAAAAAACACAGTTTTATTTTATTGCTCATAAAATCAAAAATGATGAAGCAAAGAGCGCAGTATTTTTTTGCAGTCTGTGCAATAGAATAATATGACTGGGTTACGTCTGTATTGGTTCCACGATCGACGGATAAGGTATCTATAAGTGAGTTGTTTACAAAACTCATGGAACATTTTGAGCAGATGCTGAACGAAATTGTTGAAACCTACAAGTTTCTGAAATGCGATTAGCGGGATGGGGAAATTATTGCACTGTGCTTGAGCACACATCGCAACTTTCCTAATTTGGAGTAGATGTTGCAAAACAGGCTGGTGTGTGGAGTATTTAACAGGGCGGTGCAGCACACCTTACTTGCTAGGGATCAACTCACCTTCAAAGATGCAGTCGACATTGCCATGGCAGCTGAGGCAGCAGGAAGGAATGTTGCAGATACACAATGTACTTGTACAGAGGTAAGCCAACTCGGGGAGGACCAACATTCAGTGTATACTGTGGTGGATAGAAGACATACAGACAGGCACACTTACTTTGAGCTGGTAAAGTAAAAGTTACAGGAGAACTCATTTTAATAGTCGTGTTGGAAGTTTCCTGGGAACCATGCCCTAGAAGCGTGTAGGCATGTGACAATGGTGGGCCAATATTCTTCAAAATGGGGTCATTTAGAGAGAGCATGCCGTAAGAAGAAAAAACAACAAAACGTAGATACTAGGCCAAAGAGTAACAATGGAAGCAAATCGCAATACACTGTTGGATACAGTAGAGGAGCAAGATGATGAAACATTACCAATGTACAGTTTATACATCTTGCAGGCACTCAGAAGTGAAGCACCCTTTGTTATCAATTTGTGTTTGGATGGCAAGAAGCTTCGCATGGAAGTAGGTACAGGGGCAAGTTTTTCTGTTATCATGTGGGAAACCTACAAGTCTTTGTGGCCTACACAACCACCCCTAGACAACTGCAACATTGCCGTACACACTTGTTCACAAGAACAGTTGAAGGTTCAAGGAGCTAAGACTGTTTGGGTGGAAGTGAGTGGAAATGTGGCAGCAGCCTTTCCCGTGTTAGTGGCTACTGGAAATGGGCCCAGTTTACTGGGGAAAAATTGGTTCAAGGTACTGGGTATTTCAATGGAAGGTATTTTTACATTTATTAGTGTTGTGAAAGAGATGAATGTGCTGCAGGGAACAAGTACATGTGAGAAAAATTCTGAAAACAAGGGGATAAAGTGGACATTGCCTCCGAAGGTGTTTGATAACAGTTATCTGGGACAGTATAAGGGCCCGCTAGTTGCTCTTGCACTCCAAGAGGGAGCCATACCAGTTTTCATAAAATGTAGACCAGTTCCATTTGCAATGAGAGAGAAGGTAGCGACAGCAATTAGCAAACTTGTGTCATGGAGGGCCTATGAACCAGTGGCATATTCAGCATGTGCAACACCCATTGTGCCTATCATGTAAACTGGTAGTTCGGTGCTCATATGTGCTGATTACAAGGGCACAGTAAACCCAGTGTGCAAGACTTGAGTGCTACCCCTTGCCGACCATCATTGAAGCACTGGCTGGAGGGAAATTCTTCACAAAATTTGATTTGGCAGATGCTTATCTACAGGTTAGAGTAGATGAGGCAACAGCCGAGCTGTTAACCGTAAATACAATCAAGGGCCTTTTTAAAATTAACCGCCTGCAGTTTGGAGTGAGCAGTAGTCCAGCAGTCTTTCAAAGACTTATGGAAACACTACTATCAGGGGTAGATGGAGTGGTGGTATTATTAGACAATGTATTAATACCAGGTTCAAATGAAGAGGAGCATTGGACACGAAAAACAGAGGTGGTTGCTAGAATCAACAAGGCAGGGTTGCAACTGAAGAAGTCTTAAGTGTGTGTTTGCTTCAACAGTGGTGAACTTTTTGGTATACCAAATAGATAAGGAAGGCATTCACCCTACAGAATACAAGCTGGATACTATTGGCAGGGTACCAGTTCCTCAAAATAAGAACCTGCAGGCATTTTTGGGGTTACTGAATTTTTATAAACTATTCTTGAAAGACAAAGCTAGTGTGCTGGAGCCATTACATTGTCTTCTTGACAAGCAAACTGCATGGGAGTGGAAAACACAGCATTCTGAAGCATTTGCCAGGGCGAAAGAATTGTTGCAAGCTGAGTGTGTGCTTGTACATTATGATCCTTCAAGGCGGCTTGTGTTAACACTTGATGCATCTGAATTTGGGGTTGGTGCATTTTTGGCACATTTTATGGATAATGGTGAAGAACGACCAGTGGCTTTGGGTCACACACATTGCAGAAATGAGAACATAACTATGCTCAGTTTGATAAGGAAGCCTTGGCTTTAATTTTTGGTGTGATGAAATTTTGGCAGTACTTGGCAGGCAGGTCTTTTAGAGTGGTTACGGACCACAAACTGCTCCTGCAACTGTTGGACCCATGGTGCCCAACCTCAGACATTTTGTCACCATGAATGCTTTGTTGGAGTCTTTTATGTTAGGCATGTATGATTACAAGATCATCTAAAAGCCAGGAGTTTCGATTGGAGGTGCGGATGCCTTGAGCAGGTTGCCTAATCTAACACCTACCTTTGAAGTTCCAGAGGTGGCAGAAGTTCTCATGTTAGAAGAAGAGATGCCTGAAACACCCTTAGATGCCCAATAATTGGCTCGGTGCACCATGGAAGACACGGTCCTAAAGCAGGTCAAGCAGTATGCGCAACATGGGTGGCCACCCAAATTACTTAATGAGAATGTTAGGCCATATTGGAACAGACAATCGGAAATCTCTATCTACCGTTATTGTTTTCTGTGGGGCACTTTAGTGGTAATTCTGCATCAGCTGTGGGAAGACTTGCTCCTGGTGCTACATACATCACATGATGGAATTGTGTGCTCCAAGGTCATAGCATGAAGCTATATGTGTTGGCCAAAAATGGACGAAGAGATTGAAATCGGCCACTGCCAAAATTGTCAGGCAGAATGTATAGCTGCGACAAAAACGTGTGACCTGGAGTGCACCAGAGAAACCATTATCCCTCCTTCATGTAGATTTTGGTGGCTCCTTCCAAGGAAAAATACTCCTGATTGTCATTGATGCATTCTCCAAATGGCCAGAGGTGAAGTTGGTGCCATCAGTGTCATCAGCTGCTGTAGTACAAGAGCTCAGGAATCTTTTCAGCACCCATGGTATCCCTGATATGAGTGTGTCCGATAATGGGATGGGCTTATCATTTTGTGAGATGAAGACATTCTTAGTGAGAAATGGCATCAGTTACAGATACCTCCGTATTATCCAGCTAGCATTGGCTAAGTAGAACAGTCCATTTAAACAGTCAAAGACAAACTGCGGAATGTGAAGGCAGAGGGTTGGAATACACGGCTACTAAGAATGCTGTTTTCATTGCGTACAACTCCAAGCACAGTCACACAGAAAGTGCCTGCAGAACTGTTGATGGGCAGAAAGTTACAAACCATTTTTGACAAATTGGATCCCCATTCATCTTCTAGTGCAGCAGAAGAAGTAGCTAAGGAGGTTGGGGTGGTAACATGAGAGAGTTTAAGGAAAAAGACACAGTGTTAATCTGCAACCACGTGGCTGGACCAAAGTGGATTCCTGAAGTATTTTGCACCAGGGAGGGTCCGGTGATTTACCAGGTGCAAACTGAAGATGGTCCTATGACACTGTGAGCATTGGGGACGTGGACAAACCAAGAGGACCGTGACTGACCTCGCTTACCAGGGGACCTGGAGGTGCCATTTTTGGGGTTTCCTTTGGAGGATCAAAATGAGCAGGTGGGCAATGTTCTTCCTGGAAGACAGACAGCAAAGGAGCTAAAGGCTTTTCACGATAAACTGAGCACTTTAGAAATTAACCTTAGGAAAAAGTCACTTCCCCTGCCTGCATATATTTTAATGGGTACACCGAGTGTCATTCACCCAGCAAAGTTGGTAATGATGGATGGAAAGTACTTCCATATATTAACGTCCATTAAAAAGTGTTAGGTTAACAATTTGTGATAAATTTTTTTTTTTTTTTTTTTTTTTTTTGAGCAGATTTATATAATATTTATTTTCCTAATAATTTCACCGTTTTGCTTGAACGACGGATGAATAAAGTGATGAGGCCCATGGCTGTGTTAATTTTCCATATGGTGGAAGAATACACAAGTGCATACAAGTAGATCTTTAACAGGGCTTTCAAAATTGCTCAATTTACTGTGAACAGCCCAAGGGATGCCTTGAGTTCTCATTACAGTGTGTCCCAACAAGACCCCGTGAACAGGACCAGGGGCTGGGGACGTCACTAAGCAGCAGGAAGCGGTCTGTCTTGACACGGGTTCGAAAGAAGTCAAAGAAACTGAGTGACTATGCCCTTTAGTGTACATAATACATATCTTGTAGTGTTTATTAGTATGGTATAATCATCATTCTTGGAGAGAAGGGGAGTTATTTACCAAAATGTTAGTGTAATGGGTAGTAGTTAGGTACGTCAGTTGTAGAAGGCGTAGGTTTTACCACAAGTGCGGAACAGAACAGTAGACTGTTCAGGAATGCTTTGTTGGCAGACAAGTTGTTATAAAGGCAACTTTATCTGGATACATCCGCACAAGATGAGTAAGCAATTACAGAAATGTATTTTTTGTGAGTCGAAATGTCATTCTTGTTGTTAAAATTTTATGTTTAGTGCGGTCAAGTCTTTGGCCATCATTCCAGCAATGATGTGCCTTCTGCCTTGTTGAGCGGTCTTTGCTTTTTACAAAATAATGATGTAACTTTCCTTCGTCCAGCTTGATGGATAACAGTGGAGCTGGTTTGCAGCAGCATGTTGTAATTTATTTGGTAGTTGGTCATCCAAACCACAAAAAAAAAATCTTAATTTTTTTACATCCATTAAAAAAAATAGAAAGAAATATAATAAAAGAAAACATTTGTTAAAACAATAAATATGTAAAAAAAAATTTTAAAATTATATATGTAAAGTAAGTTTAACATATCTTGCATGAGGTGTAACTTTTTTATTCTGTAACTTTATACTTGTTTATTTGTGTTATATATTTACATAATGTGTTGTATTAATGATTTACTTTTGAATGATAAATGTTTGATACCACCCTCAAAAAATTAGAGTTGAGTGGAGAGATTTGGACGCCATTTAACATTGAGTTCTTGAGAGCCGATAAGGGTGAGTGAGGTGGGTATGGAGCAGCGCAGGAATACACTCGTGCACCAATGTACATACACACCCCCACATGCACATGCACATCTGGATGAAAACATGCACCAATATGTACATGTTCATGCACACACATATGCATGCACACACACACACATGGATGCATGCATGCACACGACCCATAGCAAAAATTTAAAGGTTACGTCTGATTATAAGGAAGTGTGATTCCTCCCAAGACTATGATGTGCATTCCCTGGAAGCTGAATTTCTTGCAAATTAGATGTGTAACAGGAGGGTATTACATGCAATGTAAGCCAATGGATTAAGTGACATATGCCACCTTATACGTGTTTTCCTTTCCTTTAAGGAAACTGCTATTTTTTGACATTTTCAATTTTTTTTTCTTTGACTATTTAGTGTCACTGAATTGAGAACTTCGCTATCTGTTGAATGACTCCCAGATTATGTCACATCTGGGTAACAGGAGGGCAGCAAAATGTGCTTGGAACCACTATCTCTCCTTTCACAATGGACAGGGATCACAATTTTGACCATTTATTATTGACAAATATGTTGGAAACTTGCATCGATCATGCATCACACCACGTTTAGCTTTTTTGTACATAATATAGTAATGCATAACCAATGCAAATGAACAAGGAAATTAGGCATTTTGTTACATTTAATTTAAGGAGTTTTGAAGCACTGTCCAGATAAACTCTCCTAGCTTATGTATCAGTGACAGCTTTTGAATTCTATATTTTACAATTAATAATATTTTCGAGCTAGCATTTATTATTTTATTCTTTCAATATTTATATTGGCTTGTAAATTATTTATAAAAATAATTTTCCATAATTTTATAGAAACTGTTACATTGTGGTTTTCAGACAATGCTCTGCTCACACAGTCGCGCTTCATCCTCATGGAATCAATGCTGCTCATGTTTTCTCTGTTTGGACTTTTGTGCGTGTTGAAGTTTCGCCGTTATCATGAACAGCCGTACTGCCTCCAGTGGTGGGGTTGGTTAAGTCTTGGTGCAGCTTCTCTGACCTGTGCACTTTGGTGAGTATGAATGGAATGCATCATACCAGATGGTAGAGAAGCAGCATTTCAGGTCCTTATTTGCCATTCCTCTTTATGTGAAACACTGCTTGTATCTCAGAAAAAAAAAGCTTCACAAGAAATTGGTGTGCTTCTTATACTGTAATAATTTTTGGGCTGCTAACTCTCCTAGCATTCAACTTTGGCTTATAAAGACAAAAGGGTAAATTTTGAGGTACACCCAATTATATTTAACTGTGTTTTTTTAATCACCTGACTAGACAGACCGTTGAATCCCCATTACTTTTTGGTGATTGGTCCACCAAGAATGTGCATTTACTCCACACTGAGTTGAACAGAGGTAATGCACTCCTGTGTGGAGGGGATAGCAGCCTTACCGAGGACCAGAATTGTTACACTATGTATGTTTGAAGTGTCCACACTTCCCACTCCAAAGGAAGGAATAGAGAGTATTATGGCCAATATGATAAGACAGCTCATCTCAATTGCCTCTTGACTTACATAACAGTCATATCCTCCCCCTCTGTATCCCTGCTCCAGGAAGGGTGACTTTATAAAGTATGTCTCAAGTCATACTGCAAGTGCATTGATTTGACAGCTAGCTCCTGTTAAAGTGAAATCCTGTTCAACAGAGCACTGCACATTCTGAACCATGGACTTATCTCTGCTCTTAAGAGACACTACCAGGCATGACTATTGTTAAGCATTAAACACTGTCAAAGGTTAATGTTAAATTTGGCAGTGTAGTATAGCAGGACACTCAGACCATGTTAATTTGTAGAGTCAAAAACATGTTGTGAATTTTTGTAAGATCATCTTTATGAAAGATAATAATAAGTCAGTGTAAACTTAGAGTCACAATTAAGTTTAATAAAAACATATGCCAAAGTAAACAAAAAATAAATTTCTCTCTCTTTACATGCTATTGTTAACAATTTCCATGCTAACGTATTCAGCAATGGCTTCATCTCTACTATCCAGTTAATTGATGTAGAGTTACAGTATTTGATTTCCGCTGTATTTTACTATTAAATTCTGCTGTTAAATTTCTGGTTTGTAGGACATATTAATTGGGCCGCACTTTTATGGTAAATGAAATAAGCTGATTTCGTCACTAAAATTTCACTTTTTGGTAAAATTTTATAGAATAAATTGCATGCATTATTATTAGAACATGAATTTGTTTATTTAACTCAAACTAAATGGAATAGAAGATGTATATTGCCGATTCAAGCACAGCACACTTTTTCGGTCGATTTCCACCAAAAGTACAAGAAAAAACTAACACTAACTATTTCCCCTTATTTTAAAAGAAAGTACCAGAAAAATTAAAAACTCAAAATCTGAAATCCGATGAAAAAAAAGCTCAAAATAAAGTAAATTTAAGGTAAAATGAAGCAAATTTCTTGTCTTCAAGCTACTTTTTAATGTTTCTAGAAATAAAAATTTTCATTTCAAAAAACAAGTAATTTTCATCGAAAATCAAGTAATTTTACCCAAAAAAATCAAGCAAATTTACCATTTGGATTCTTCATTCTCAAAATCAAGCAAACTTAAGCTAAAAACAAGCAAATTTAAGCTGAAAATCAGATTAAATATTAAAAAAGATATTGATAGATTAAAAATAATAGAATATTTATATTTTTAAGAGAATTCTAACTCGTGCATAGTTTTTCCATCTTTCATTTCTTTTAAACCTTTATACGTTTTAAAAACTTGTTTCTCATTTATTAATTTTAAAGCATTTTATGAAGTATATTTACATAACAATCTGGTAAAGTAATTTTATATTTACCACCTAGAATACAATTAATTGTTTTCCCGAATTATATTCGTATAGTTGAAATTAAGTAGCAGCATACTTTTAATTTTTTTCTAGGTCATGTAGTTTAGTCAATTCAAATAAATAGTTCAACTTGTTAAGAAGCGATTACATTTTTGTGTTTATTTAAAAGGAAACAATTTTTAATAATAAAAAAAATATTTAAATTAAATTTTTATTTTATTTTTATTTTACCATTAATTTGCCTTTAAATTTATTTTATTAGTTTTAATTTTAATTTAACTTTTGATTTTAATTTTAATTTTTATTATTTTAATTTAATTTAAATTTAAATTTTAATTAAAATAAATTTTTTTGTTATTAAAAATTTTTTCTTTTTAAACAAACACAACAATATCGCTGCTCAACAATGAAATGGAAAATAATACCATATCTAAGCAATGTAAAATGTGTGGAGAAGTATTAAACATAGAAAAATTTTACTACCATAAAACAAATACGGATACCTGTAAAAAATGTGTAATTGAAACCACCACAAATAAATTTGTGTCAAAAGTAGAGTAAGTATTGTGAGAATGTGGAAAATATATTTGTGTATCATCTCTCGAATAGCATAAAAGTACTAAATCACACAATGTGTTAGTAGATATTCTAAATGAAATTCAACTCGATAATTACCCAACAAAAACATGGAGAGTATGTAATGAAAATAAATATATAAAATAATTTTTAGTTCATACAAGAAATAAGGACATACTTAGAACAATATGTAACAATTGTATTAGTGAATATATTAAGAATTATCAAGAAATTTACTGAACTTAAAGGGAAGGGACACCTTAAACACACAACCAGATGTAAGTTACACAGTTAAAACGATTTTACATATTATCAATAATTTAAAAATTTTATAGATTTAATTTTCCAATACATTTACGATTTTTATAGCTCTTCATGGTCTATATAAAATTTCAAAACTTAATAAATTTTTTTCTGTATAAATAAACAATCAAAAATGTCAGCTAACAATCTTGCAGTTGAGTTGGGTGAGAAGAGTGTGAGAGAATTAAGAATTATAGGTAGAGATTAAAAAAAAATATTGGTATAATTTAAGGAACAATGATTTTAGACTTTAGTATAATCTAAGGAAAGAATTTAATTACAGCTATTATACCATTTATTATAAACGAGCAAAGAAAAAGAATCTTTGCAAATTTACCATTTTCATATGTCAGTATCGAACAGTATTCAAAAGATAGAAATTAATTTTAAAAAACATTTCCATTCTCTAATAATTTATTTGTTAAGCCTAGAAATAAAAGTAAAAGGATATCTGAATGGAAAACAAAGAACAATTCTACAAATTTGCCTTTATCAGATGCCAATATCAATGAATTATATAAGCAAAATAAAAATGAATTAAAAGAAATATTTCCTTTCTCTACTAATGTATTCACAAACAAAAGAAATAGAAGAAACAATAAAAAATACACAGTTAATAAAGCTTTTAATGGTAGAATATCAACTTGTAACATTGAGAATTCCTTTAATTTAGTACAGCCTAATCATTTTTTAACTTCAGTAAAAAAATAAGATATTTGAAATACATAATATACAATAATCTGGGAACATTTAGAGGGGTGAAAACCAGTATTAAATTATATACCAATTGTCGTAAGCAAGAGAACTATCAAGTAGAATTATTTAAATTTTAATCACCCAACTATACAATATTGAATGAAGGAGATATTAAAAGGATTTATAAATATATAAAACATGAAATAATTATACAATTATGTGAATTTTAAAAAAGAGGTTTAGGAAGAACTTTACATAGAGTAATTGGAATACAATTAGCTATAAATAAATATAATCCATTAACTGGACCACCATATATAGAACTACCAGAAGTGATTAAGAATAAAAAAGCATGTATTAATGTGAAAAATGAAGATCAGAAATGTTTTCTTTGGGCAATAAAGTCTGCGTTGTTTCCAGTAGAAAAAGACCCACAAAGAGTATCTACATATAAAAATGTGGGTCTTAATATTGACAAAGTATTAGATAATTATGAATTTCCTATTAAAATTAACGATATATCAAAAATAGAAAATCAAATTGATACATATATAAATGTATACTCTATTGAAGATAAGTCTACAATATATCGACTAAAACTCACAAAGTATAAAAAGGATAAGCGTATAAATGTATTTTATTTCAAAAATGATACAAATCCACATTATTGTTGGATAAAACATTTATCTAGATTAGTTTCAGCACAAATAAATAATTATAAAAGTAAAACTTATATATGTGATATTTGCCTTAAATTTTTTTACTCTCAAGAGAAATTAAATAAACATACAGAAGACTGTTCTAAAAATAATCATAAAAAATCATTTTACCTTCAAAAGGAAAGCAAATATCTTTCAAAAATTATAATCATACAATGAAGGTTCCTTGCACAATATATGCCGATTTTGAACCAATTCTGAAGAAAATCTCAACAACTAAACCAAATCCTAAAGAAATATATAAATTTAAATTAATCAAAAAATATCCAGTTTTAACAGAGGACAATATCGATAATGGTTTTTATAGGGAAATACTTAAAGAAAGATATAAACTTACTAATTATCAAATAAATACCATTGATTTGAAGTTGGCTGATTAATCGTATACTATGAAATATCAATTACACGAAGCATCTGGTTTTTGCTATTATATTGTATCTGCTTATGGTGATTATAAACTACCAGTTATATATGGAGGCCCAAATGTGAATAAAATGTTTATAAAATCAATAAAAAGGGAAGTAGAAGAAATTGGAGAAATGTATTCGTAAATTGAACCAATGCATCCAATAACAAAAGAAGAAAATGCTACTTATTATAAATCTAAAAAATGTACTGTATCTGAATGTGAATATACGCACAATAAAAAAAAGTACATCATCATGATCATATAAGTGAAAAATTCATTAATCCTGTATGTAATGATTGTAATCTACAATTAAAATTTCCCAATTATGTACCAATTTATTTCCATAATTTAGGTGGGTACGATGTTCATTTATTTATTAAAGAGTGAGGATATTATGATAAAAATATAGATTTCATTGTGAATAACAAAGAAAAGTTGATTACTTTAGGGAAAAACACAGAAAATTTAAAATGACATTTATAGGCACATTTAAATTTATGGCCAGTAGTTTAGATAAATTATCAACAAATGAAACATACCCAAAAGTATTTTCCAAGAGATGAAGTTCATTTAGTTATAAGAAAGGGTGTTTATACATATGATTATATGGATAGTTGGAAGAAACTGAACTTCCACCAAAGAGTGAATTATACAATAAATTTGACATTGTTAGGTGAGACACGAGACAAACAATCACACAAATACTTACTGGTAATTTGGGCGCCAGCAGTGCTTCCCAGTATGCATTCTCGTTTTAACCATACAAGACATTGAATGTCAATTTTGAGTGTAAACTGCCTTCCTAGCAAATACGACCGGTACTTCCGTAATGCATGTACAATGGCCAAACATTCTTGTTCATTAACGTGATATTTACGTTCTCCATCCCTGAACTTTGCACTGTGGTAACTGATATGTTTTCCTCGTGTATTCCCTCCTGATACAACACGGCCCCAATGCCTTGTTGACTGGCATCTGTTTGTACAACTATGGGTAACTGTGGATTTAACCTAGACAGCGGATTACAGTTCTGAAATGCAATTTAATGTCTTTAAATGCTTGATCAGCTTACGGTGTCCAGACAAATTTACGTTTCTCACACAACAAAGCAGTTGACGGTGCAGTGATTATGGAAAAGATTGGGATAAATCATTGAGCATCTCACATACCTACTGGTTGATCATATGGCGAAAGAAAATACCTGGGTCTTGTGGCTTGGAGTACACCGGGTCCTCGTGTGTGGTGATGATTGCATGCTCCGTGACGTCAGTGTGCTTTAGCTTCCCCTCAATGTGGAACACACTGGCATACTGGTCCAGCAGATGTTGCAGACGTTGCTGATGTGTGGCGGGCACCTCCTGCTCGAAGTCGGCAAGCGGCACAGCTGTTGTTGTTTTTGGTGTTACTCCCACAGTGTAAACGGTCCATCGGCCACGTGTCCCCACGTGCAGATGATTCAGGTGTGGTTCTATCACTGCTTGGTTGTCAATAAGCCATGGCAGTCCCAAAATCACTTCTTCGCATAAGTCTGGCACAATGTAAACATCGCACTAGGTACGCAGCTCTCTGATTCCTACCATTACGTGCATAACACTTTTCACTTCTCCCTGTTGGTGTGTGGTAGAGATTTGCAAGCATCTTGGTGGCACCCTAGTTCTGATCGCTTGTAACAAACTCTCACGCACAAAGTTGTGACAAGCGGTAGTGTCAATAACAGCTGTGGCATTTTTCCCTTCAAGTTTAACACAGATACTTAATGCTTTCACGGTATTGTCAGTGATTTGAAACCCTTTTGCACCTTCGGTAGGTGGATAGTTACGACCTGGCAGTGAGAATGATGCATGTGCTGTTTTGCCAACCTCCCTACTTAGTTTCCCGACCTATTCGCTGGTAGTAGTTTTCGGGGTGACTGTTGCAAAAATTTGTTCCATGTCTGCGGTTCTGCGTCACGGATGCAAACATTAGTAGCGGTCGCGTAACATGTGGCATCACTGTAGGTGTTGACGTGCAGTGTTTTGCGGCTGTGACTTATATTCTTGGTTTGTGCGTATGTCTCTCTCATACAAACACACTTCTCTCATGAACTGTTCTACAATGGCACGTGTTGCCCTTCGTATATACGGCCTAATGTCAGGTGTTGATAACGCCACAATTATCTCTAATACCCCATGGATTGCTTGTCCCGGTCCTGGGTGTAAACGCTTATACAACCATAATTTGCATTGTATGAACTCTTCAATTCCCTCGCACTCTTGCTGTTGTTTGTGATACAGTCGCTCTTGTGCCTGTATAGCATCTCCGTCAGTGTCGAATCGACTTAGCAACCTCTCACAAAACTCTTTCCACGTGACTCGATAGTCCCTGACCAAGTTCTACCACGTGGCAGCGGTTCCACTTAACCTGTTGGCAGTTACGTCCATCCAGTCATCCCTATGCATGCGATGGCTATGTAATTTTTCTTTGCACACTGCAAGGAACGTATGTGGGTCTTCTGAGTCGTTTTCCGCAAAAGTTGGGAAGATAACTTTTTTGTCAGGTCCCGTCAAACCCTGTGGTGTGTACATAATGACTATTGGTGGCGTGGGCTTTACCTAGTGTTGTTGGTGGTGCAATCTCAGCACAGTTGGTCTTACGTCACTCAACACAGTTTGACACCATCGTGGAAGGTTACATATTCATCAGGCCCTAAGCATAGCAAATGTAAGTCCCATTTGCACTGCTGGGACTGTGCCCACATTGTTCCTGCCCGGTCATATACCGTGCGTGCACAGGCCTGTTTTCTGATGGTGTGGATACGGTGTCGGACGTGCATTGACATAACGACTGATCCCATAGATTTTCACTAAACAGGTTGACTTCACTCACCGTTACACAATGGACGTATCGATCGATCGGCATGTCCAAATAGTTCACGCTCACGTTATTTGGTGTCGCTGGAACCCGGTTGCCGACATGGATGTCGTGTGGACTTCTCACGGTTGATCAGGTATGGTGTCCACCATCTTCTCGTGGTTGACCCGGATGACGCGATGTAGATGAACACACTTGGCCCCACTGGGGAACACCAATTGATGCTGTCGGTTGAGACACGAGATAAACAATGACACAAATACTTAATGGTAATTTGGGCACCAGCGGTTCTTCCCAATCATAGCACTATTGAGACTCAGGGTTTTCAGGATGCTGTGGGTTCCGTGTGTCCATCTCACCCGTGCGTACTTACAAACATGTAGGCAAAATGAAACTTTTTACTAAACATCACTGGGAATAAACACTTAATAAAATATATGTGGCTAGGACACTGTCACTACTTAATAAAAGAGTTAAGTTCACTGTAGACTTGTTTTTATTGTTATTATGCGTACACATCAACGTGCCAATGAAATTATGATTATCTTGGTTATGACTAGCCAATTCCGCTTGGGTGCTCCCGAGCCCACAATTTCTCTAGCGCACGCCTAGATGGATGATCTGACCATGGTGCATGAAAGCACAGGCATCACAAGGGAAGAGGGTTGACAGCCACTAGGATGAACTGATGGTTTTTCCCTGAAGACAGGACACGGTGAATTACAAATGAAACCCTTAATACATATTATCACGTGTGATTACTCAGCCTCACTAATGTAAACTCGTCGGGGCTCGCCCTCCCAGCACGTGGGTAGTCTGGTGACGGCCTATACACAGATCCGGCTAGGATGGGAATAATTGCACCATACACTGATTACAAAATTACATAAACCCTTGAATGATACAAGAAACAAAATGGGACACAAGATGAATATTCACAATAAACATACACACACACACACACACGTGTGACAACAAGCTTAGATGGCGCAGATGCCGCTGAAGTTCGTAGCGGACCACGTGGTGCAGGTGAAATTGCAATATTTCTGCGTGGAAACGGCAAATTAAATTCAGATGAAAGGTTATTCTTGCTGAGAAAATTATTCTCTTTACAAGTGCGGTGGGTACAGGCATGTAACATGCCTGATGGCGGTAAAATCAAACATTACTCTGACCGCTTGGTCAAGTACAAAAGCATCAATTTACGTGAGAAAAATACATTGAACCCTGAATAAAATTGACATAGAACCTTTAAATAAATTATTGCAGATACGATGTTACATAAATATGCTCTCAAATGCAACGATGGTGTATACAAAGGCTTGGCGTCAGTCGGCCACCTGGTTATACGTGATGTCACCATAAAATATTCAAACACAAAAAATTACCCTGTAATACCTACATAAAAATAAAGCCGTTGAAATTGCGTGTAGCAATAACACAGCAGTTACAATGAAATGCCATAAACATAGGCAGATTGCGCCTGATTCAAATTGCGCTGGTCGCGTGACCTCTCCGACATATTTCTCGTCCTTCTCCTTGATTAAGTTAAAAATGCCACAAGGGCGCAAGAAATTAATAAAGTGGAAGCATAATGGTGGGGAAAATATCTGGCAAAAACGTACGCAAGCAAATGTTAACCAGTAAACTAAATTGACTATGGAAATCTAAATCAGTGAACAAAAGTTGTACTCCGTACGTGACAGTGTCTTACCTTGCCAGCTCTCCTAGACGGACTGTCCAGATACAAGCGTAGCATGGAGCTATTATGACCGCCTACGGGTTTCACGTAAGCGGAAGTGCTATGCACTCAGAGTAAATATTTAATTATGGAAAACAAAATGACACAAATTAAATTAATTATCCTTTTACATTTTTCTAATTTTCTTATGCATTTCAATATTATTTTAGTGTCTCTTTATGACGTCGTTCATGCTGGAATATTAAGTGTTCTTAATCTCGGTTCCGTGAGCGCTTTGAATTTTATAACCAAACAATTTAAAATTAGTACAAACACTTTAAAACATTGTAAGACATATTAAACACTGCAAAGACAATAGAACACATTTTACACTGAAAATAAAATTTATACGAAAGTGCAAAATTATTGGCCTCTCTGCACACGTGTGGGATACGTGACACATGCGTGGTGAACGCCATCATGGGCTCTAGTGCCACTTGCTGTTAGCCGGCATCAAATTGAATGAATCTGACATAAGTGATGCTGATTTTAAGCATGCAAAACTTGTATGGAACCAATTTAATTTGTAAAACCGTGGCGAATATCATGATTTATATTTAAAAAGTGATGTAGTATTATTATCAGATATATTTGAAAATTTCAGAAATACGCATATAAATGCATACGAATAAGATTCAGCATGGTATTTTACAGCTCCAGGATTATCTTGGGATGCGATGTTAAAATTAACTAAACTACCATTAGATTTATTACATAACTGTGATATGATTTTAATGATTGAAAAAGGAGATGGATGTGGAATATCGCAATGGTGTAAGTGATATGTGAAAGCCAATAACAAATATTTATAAGGTTTTTAATCCAATTCTAGAGTCCAACTATTTGGCATATCTCGATGCTAATCATTTATTAGGTTGGGCAATGTCACAATATTTACCATGTGGTAGTGTTTCAAATGGGTTTTTTAAATATATTATCTGATTTAAATTACTGGAGCGAAAAAATATTTGTTTAGGAGGATGATTCTAATGATGGTTATATATTAGAAGTAGATTTAGAATATCCACAAGAACTGCATTAATTACATAAAAACCTTCCATTTTGCGCAGAAAATAAGGTAGTGCCAGGAACAAATAAATCCACATTGTTAACCACTTTAGGTAATAAACAAAAAATATTTACTAAGTATCGTAATTTGAAACAGTGTTTAAATAATGGTTTAAAACTTACTAAAATACATAGAATATTGATGTTTGATCAGTCCAATTGGTTGAAAAAGTATGTAGAGAATATAGAGATGAGAACTAATCCAATAAATGACTTTCAAAAAGAAGTTCATAAGTTGATGAATAATTCTGTGTTTGGTAAAACAATGGAAAATATAAGAAACAGAGTAGATGTAAGATTAATATCAGATGCAGAAAAATGTGAAAAATTAGTAGCAATACCAAATTTCTTAATAAGTACTATATTGAATGAGAATCTTGCGGCCATACATATGAATAAAACAATTGTAAAATTTAAGCCCATTTATGTTTGTATGTCAATTTTTGATCTATCGAAAAAATTAATGTATGATTTTCATTGTAAAGTAATGAAACCAAAATATGGTGATAAAATAGAAATGTACTATTAAGACATTGATTTGTTCATTTATAACATAAAAACAGAAGATTTTTATGAAAACATGAAAACAATGATAGAAAAATTTGATACAAGAGATTATTCAAATAATAATAATATCTATAACGTGCCACAAATAAATAAGAAAGTTATAGGTAAGATGAAAGACCAACGTAATGGGAAAATAATGAAAGCATTTGTTGGTTTGAGAGCAAATTTGTATGCATATAGAGTTAATATTAAAGAAAATAAAAGATCAGATGTGTAAAGAAGTGTGTTGTTAACAATATAATTATGTTTGAATACTATAAGAATTGTGTGTTTAAAGAGAAAATAGAATATAGAACAATGAATTTAATGAGTGAAAGCATGAAATATATACAGTAGAAGTTAATAAAATTGCATTAAGTCCTTTGATGACAAAAGGATTATACTAGAAAATAAAATAGATATACAGTAAAAGCCCAATATAACGCGACTGTTGGGGGACATAACGCAGACCTGTGTTATAGCTATCCGCACTATTCTGGGAGTGACCAAGTACAGTAGCAAAAAAATAGCCATTGTTCTAATGTGGCGTGGAACCTAACCTATCAAACACGGAGTAAGTGTTGTTATTTACCACCCTAACTCGTCAAACATTTAGTCCCTTGCTATCAGAACTTAATTTTTTTTATCTGCATCACTGGACTTGACAGCACACAAGGGAGAGAAAAAGAACAGAAATGCGCTGTGATGAAGAGTATTCAATAATTCAAGCAATAACAACTTAAAAATACTGCATTTTCCAGGCAAAGGATGTACTTATTCCACCAAGGGTGGTGTTTGCTGTGAGTTGATTGTCACACGGGTTGAAGAAGAGAGTTCACCCCTTGTCTCCTTCTGGGCCGGTATGGGAGGAAGTGAGAATTAGAAAGGAAGCTCACTTCCAAAGGTAGAATGCACGCTTGCACAGCAGATGGTATCTATCAGTGCCTCATGTGTTGTGAAACATGTCGCATACTTGTCGGATTTTTCATTTTACAAAGGAAAACAAAAAGAAACCTAATTATTTGTGGCATGCAAAGAAAGGCTGCTTTTCTGTATTAAGTCTTGTCCACAATAGCTCATCCAATCTGAATTTTTTTTTTTGAAAATCGAAGACATACCTTATAGCCGGCATGTATACATTATATTCAAAGTGTCGTCTACATAATTAATATAAATATTACGTAGAGCTATACCCCGTAGGAGATTAATTATAAGCCTGTAGATGACTTCAAAGCATGAATTATGAGACGCGCCTCAAATTTCGGAATCTTTTTTCGAAAATAGGAACACATACTGCATAGCCGGTATATATACATTACAATCAGATTATGTAGAGCTATACCGCGTAGGAGATTAATTATAGTCCTGTCAATGACTTCAAAGCATGAATTTTGAGGCGCGCCTCAAATTTAGGTTTTTTTTTTTTTTGAAAATAGGAATTCATACTGCATAACCGGTATATATACATTATAATCAAATGTCTACATCATAATTATAATGATTATATAGAGCTATACCCCATAGGAGATTGACACAGTGGCTTGTTGTTGCTTGTGCCTAGATTGAGCTGTCGGTCGGTCGCTACAAGATTATTCTGGCGGGCGGCGGCTAGACGGCCACTGCCACTGCCGTTGTTACAGGGCCGGTTCAATTCGTAACAGCGGCCCAGTATTGGGAAAACATGCTGATTGATGCGATTCATGTCAATGTGTTGTATTTCTATGAAATTTAGGCGGCATGTTGGCCTCTGCACTCGTATGATGAGGCCCGGCAATGTTTACGGGAATATAAAAATATAGTGCGCTCTACTTGAAATATTAATTATCCCAAATTTTTCATCAAAAACTTCTGACGTAGCTTTTACACGCACATGGCCTCACTCGCCAATTTGGTAATATAAGAACACATTTTATTTACATATAGGGAAAACCATACAATATTGGTTGTAAAGAATCAGTAAAAGAGATCTTGGCACTGAAAGAAGGGAGAACGCGCTCCCGTTCCCTCCACCTCATCCATCAATGTCTATGACTAATGACCACCCGCGGACAGACCACACGTCTACTTGACCGTACACTTTCCACTTATTTATTTATTTATTGAGGTCGGGAGACATAAATTGCCCCACGGTATAACCAAATTCGCTGTATACTGGGCCGCAGTATTCCGGGCTTCCACTGTATTACCATGTGGGTATCAAAATGTATAATTTTTATGTTATTATATTTCTGTATTATATTTTAAACATCTTTAATTTCCAAAACAATATGGATATCAATACCATCAAAATCAATCTGTTTACCATTTTCATCTTTAATTTCTAATAAAATGGTGATTAAACTGTTCATTTTTTATTCTATAATAAATTGGATATGGTGGTTTATAACTAACAATCTCTGAAGTCAAACATAGTTTTTGGTGGAAAACTAGCAATTATATCAGTTTCTAAATTATTAGGTTTGTCATATTTTATAAACATTCCATAGGCTAAATTACAATGAACATTTATTGTTTTAAATGAATTAAAATCGTGTGGCTTAGTACCTACGACAACTTTGTCTTCCTCAATAAGCATGTTTCTCTCAAAACCAAGAATATTGGATAATCGATCATCAAATTTAATATCAAACCTAGATTTAATAGATATTCTGTTTTTCACACTGTCTGACGTTAGTTCAGTGTTATTTGTTGAAAATGGCTCAATAGAATTTATAGTTTCTTTTAATGATTCAATATCGTATTGGCCCCTAGGATAGTGATAACTTAATTTTTATCAACGACAGCACTCATTTTTTTAATTGTTGCTATAGTATTGTTGTGTATATTAGCAGCTAAAAATTTTGCATGGAAACTAATCAAAGCAATATATTTGTCTTCATGAATTATATCACAGTGAAGCTTCTTCCTTAGAATGGAACTATTACTTGGTAACTGAAACACTTTATTTATTACAAAAATTGTCATATTAAATGAAAGAAGTTAATTGGTTTGTTGGTATTTGAATTTCAGAAGAAAATTATAAAAATAGAAAGAATGACGAATTATTGCCTGATAACATAAGAGGCTTAATTGTTGGGTCTAGTAATAGTGAAAAAACCAACTTGATGATTAATTTTATTTATAAGCCAGAATGGCTAAATTTTAATAAATTGTATATTTGCTCAAAAAGTTTGAACCAACATATCCCTAAATATATTGAGTTACAAAAAGACTTTGATGCAATATTCAAAGAGTTTAATGAAAAGATGGTTTATTTTTAAAATAGCAATGATGAAATGATTCCACTAGATCAGTGTGAAAACGAGTCTCTGGTTATATTTGACTATGTCATTTTAGAAACCCAGGATGTCATCCGAGAATATTTTACTATAGGAAGACATAAATATATTGATGTATTTTATTTGTCACAAACATATTCGATGGTACCAAAGCAACTGGTGGGAGACAATACAAATTTTCTATGTATATTTAGACAAGATGACAAAAATTTAAAACACATCTAAAGTGATTTTATCGGTGGCGATATGTCTTATGAGAAATTTAAATAGATCTGTACAAACTGTTGGAATAAAGACTATGGTTTTATCACAATAGATTTGAGCAGAAATATTAACAGTCGTAAGTAGAGACCAAATCCAACATTTTATTACGTAACTCTGTCTAGTTTCTCTTGTACATGAGAATTCTTTATCTGCTTCCTGAAGAGGCACTTCAGTGCACTCTTGCCACCACAGGAAAAACTTATCTGCATAGTTGTCTACAACAGAACTTCAGCGGACTCTTGCGGCAAGAGGAAGCAGCTTATCACAACTGTGTCACTATCTAGTAACCACTCTGCATGACTCTTGATAACGGGCTCCTAGCTCTCTGCAACTTGCCGCATGAAGACTTTTAATCTTGGCCTTGCTCATCTTGTTGCACTGGCTCAGTGACAAGGCATTTGATTTTAAGTGTGAAGGTCGTGGTTTCGATCCCCGGTCTGAGCAGATTATTTAATAATGTGAATATGAGGCACCCATATATGCACTATTAGATTATCACCAAATCATTCAAAATTTGAGCCATAAAACCTTGCTCTTTCTCATATATTCAATATATGAGCATTGATGCAAATAAAAATGGTACCCTCAAGCTTGAGCAAAAAAATGCTCTCTCTGCTACACTTGTAGTATAACAGATGTATAAACTGGAGTGTTCTCATATAGTGAATGGCGCATCACTATGTGAGAAGGGGTACCATAAAAAATAAAAATAATAAAAAGAAGTTGCTCACCTCTCCACTAAAATAATTAATAAAAAAATATATTTCGGCTGGTGGAGAGGTGAGGGGTTTTTACAACTGGAGTTTTGCAGGTGCTAAATAAGGTCGGAAAATATATAACAGGTTACTGGCAAGGTTTAACAATCCCTAAACCTGGGAGGTCCCTGGCGTGGTGTAACAGCCCCTAAACCTTTTGTAAATTTTAAAAATAAAGCTCACCATAGGTGAAATGTGCATTGAAAGAACGAACAACGAACGAATGATGAACGAACATTGAATGCATGTTATATACATTAAACGAGTGTTAAAATCCTTTTTTGTGTTAATTACATAAAAATATTTTATTCGGTAAATATTAAAATTCACTAAACATCTGTTTTATTAATCCAAGAGTTATACGAGTTATCAAAACCGAACCACTTAACATAAATTTTATCACCTTTTGTTTTTAAGACTTTCAACCAAATATTAATTTGGATAGTCTGTTTTCATAATTTTGTATTCATAAAAACTACACATTATTTCTTCTCCTTTGTCATCTTTCAGTTTGTAAGTTGATATGTCATTATTTAAAACTTCAAAAATGGTAAATAATTCTGTTGTCAAATTAGCTGTATAACTATTTTAAAAGATCCGTTTACTCTTGCTTATGTGAACAATATCGCCAACTTTGTATTTCAGTTTAGATGTCATGTCTACAAAATTTGTTTGCATTAAATTTTTTTCATTGGCCTTATTAACTTTAATCGGTATCATACCAATGGTTCTATGTTTGGTATTGTTGTATTCTTTAACTAAATCATCTAATATCTTTACCCATTTGTACGTGCCATTTAAAGCAAATTTCTTCCACATTGTATTCTTCATTGTATGATTTTATCTTTCTACAACACTGGCTTTAAGTTCACTGAATGTAGAATAATGACTGATGATGTATTTATGCATAAGTTCATTAAATATTTTATTATAAAATTTGGACCCATTATAGCTTTGAATATTATGCTGTTTTCTTTTAACTAATATTGATTATAAAGCAATTGCTACATTCTTGGCTGTTTTATATTTAATTGTTATAGCAAATGCTTATTTTGAGAAAACATCAATAATTGTTATAATATGTTTATATACATTATTTATATGTGATATACCTTTTAAATTTCCAGTATCTCTATTAACAATATCAATTTGCCATAAATCATTAATACTATACGAAATTACTTTTTTTCTTGGAAAATTATTTGTGCTCATTTACATAATTAATTGATTATTCCTTCTGTTACATTGGGCTTTTTTTTTTTTAATTTTGATTTTTAAAAATTACCTATCGAGTACACTTTTATGAACTAATCACCCATTTTTAGTAGTTTCAATTTTTATATTATTTTTTCTTGTGACTTCTTTGCACTTCAAGCACCAAGTATTCTGCATTTAATAAGAATAAAAAATAATTAATCTTTATATTTTACGTATATTCCAATTGTAGTCATCAAACCATAATCATATTCAGATATTTTAGTTTTTTTTTATTTAAAAATTTAAAATATCACCTATGTTAACATCAAAAGGCTTACTGTAATCTATTCTTGAGATCTCTTAATAACAGTCACAGTATTGTCAGGTAAATTGTGATTAACAGTAATTATTTTATAAACATTACAATCTATAAAAAAAATAGAAAATTATATTATTATCTAAATGAAAATTATTTTTACTTTTATTCCACTTTGCAGGTAAATAAAATATATGTGATTTTTCTTCCTTACATTTTTCAATTTTTCGAGTTAACAAATGTATCACAATAATTCAAAACTGATTGGTTTAAATTTCGAAATTTATCAGCTATTTCTTTATCAAAATATCTTTTATTGACCACATCTTTTCCATGTATAGGATCAGTCATATTATTAATTCTATGATTTTGAAGAGAAACATAATCTTTTGTGTAAACAAAAACTTTACTAAGTTGATACTGTAAAGCGGTAACAGTGATATTGCATTTTGATTGTACATATGTTTTTAATTAGAAACACTAGTATTGTATCTTGTTTGTATATATTTTTTTAAAGAGTAGTCAGAAACAATGTTTTTATATTTTGAATCTACGTCCTTTTTTAGTGCCTGCTTTGCATTATTTATTTGTTTTATATAATCAAAAATAGTATTACTAAATTGTAAATGTATATCTTCTTTTGAAGCATAATCAGCTATTTGTTTATTAAAAAATCTTTTATTGACTGCGTCTTTATCGTCTCTAGGGTCATCTATATTAACAATTCTATGTCCAAAAAAAGAAACATAAGATTTTGCATAATCAAAGCAAGTGCTTAGTTTACTTTGTAACTCAGAAACACCTGATGTGCATTGGGAATCTACATATGTTTTTAAAGCGTAATCAGAAGCAATAGTTTTGTATTTTAAATCAACATCTTTTTTTAAAGCATAAGCACTAGTGTCAAAAATTTTATTCAAAGATATGATTAATGGTTTCTCAAATATATCTGTCATTTAATAACAAAGAAATTATATCATTTAACTTCAAACCTTTCGAAAAAAGATGTACTACAATTAAACATAAATGTCTACATATAACTGAATTAAAATTCTGAATTTGATCATCATTGTAATAAACATTTCTGTTTTATTGATTTATTTCCCATTGCCAAATTGTGTGTCTGTTGTTCTTATAATTTTTTTTCTTTTTCCTAGCTTGTTCAACAGAATTATAAATTGCAGTACCTCCTCCAGCTAAAGCACCAAGTGCACCTAAAATTGGAATAATAGGTGGTATAATTCCTCGTGGTGTCGTGTTTTTTCTTTTAATATTTTTTTGAGTATTGGAAGTGTCAAAGTTAATAAGAAACCTTTATCTTCGTTTAATTTTTTATTTATTTTTCTCAAGTTTTTTTTTTGTTTTTTAATTATTTATACCCAAATCTCTAAATTCATCATTGGCTATATCGAAAGTTAAGCTGTTTGTTTTTATCTTCATTGATAAGTAAAAAATACACACACACAATATATATATATATAAAATTAATGAAACATTTTAATTCCCCATCCTAATTTTCTTTTTGTAAACATAGCTGATGCAACAGCAGCAGATGCAATTTTTTCTCCAGTTGGAGTGTCTTTAAACATAATTTCTTTTGCTTCCTTTTGTAAAATTTTATCAGCATTATGTTTATAGTCTAAATCTTTGTGATCTCTGTAAGCAATATCGTAATATTTGCATGCTTCATCTAATTTATTTATTCCTGTGTCTCCTCTTTCTAGTCTTTCGTTTAATTTTGTAAATGGTCCACAATAATTATAACCTGGCAAATGTATTTTGGTAAATTAAAATAATTTAATGCCTAATTTATTCTTCTTTTGCCGTGATGATCAAAATTCCAAAATGATTGTGGAATTACATTTAAAACTCTTTTTAGATATGGAATTCCTTTTGGATTGTTTATAACAAAATCAGAAAATTTATTGTTTAGCATGTTCATTGCGTTTACTTTTTCATTGTAATAATTTTTGTTTCCAGCATTTTCTTCACCATGAATAACTAATAATCTGTCAACCAATTTTCTAACCTCATCCATCCAAAGATATTCTTTTGGAAAATTATTATATTTTTTTAATACCTTCTCCAGATGTAGTATAATTTAGAAAAATCATTCTTTCAGGTGTGTTTGGTGCTGATCTTAAATATGGTCTTATATATGCTTCATAAATCGGACTTATTATATTAATATACTTCCAACCTCCGCTCGAAGCTACCTTTTTATTAGGATTATATTGTTGGAATGTAGCGGTGTTTTAATAATTTCTGCGTAATTATTATTATCCTCATCATCAAATTTATCCTCAATGGCTTCTGGAGAATTTTCTGTTAACAAATAGTGCATCATTATTTATAGTTACTTTTGTATCACCCACCAAAAAAATCTTGCCCAAATTTTTCCTCAATATCATTAATTTTTTCAGAAATTTCTTTACTGAGATTTATAGTAGCATCAGGCGCAGTACGGATCAAATCAGAAACTGCATGTGGTAAATTTTTCAATCGTACAGTTCCCATTTGCTCTTCTACATTAGGAGATTTTTGTTCTGAGAGTAATTCTATTTCAAATGATGTTTCTTCTGGTGCTGCTGGATAATCTAAAGTTTTTGCGGCTGTTATTAAATTTTTATTTTCTTCACCTTCTCTGTCTACTTTTTTTACCAATCTTTCATAATTTGTTGAATAATGGTTGCGCTTTCTTCTTATTTTTTTCGTATTCTTTTTCATAATGCTTTTTATATGTTTTATATCTTTCAATGAGTAATTTAACTCTTGAAACTCCCCTTGATTCAGTCATTTATATATAAATTTTTTTTTATAAATGAGTTATACAGTATTGAGAGTTTTGAGAGACAAACTTTTCCCTCAACTGATCAAACTAGGGGGACTTTAAATGTTTACAATAATAGAAGTGAATTTGATATTCCTATAGTTGATGGGTTTTCTTTTCCAAATTATGCGTATGTCTATGAGCAGTTTAGTTTACTAAAGAGAGAAAGGGTTGGAGATGAAGCAAAATATGATGAATTTCAAATAAATTTCAAAACATGGAAGTATTTTTGAAGCTGTTGATAATCCTTGTATAACATCAACAATAATGAATGCTTTATTAAGATCACTAAGTGAACAAAATTATTAAGAATTTACTGGAGTTTATAATCTATATCTAGATAAATCTGTTTCTAGTCATATAACAGATGAAGTTAAAACTGTTTCTAGTGATGAAACAAAATAATATTTCCGCTGAGATATCTGTTTGGTTTTATTCGATATAACAATGAAATTTACTGGAAAGGTGGCTGTAAAATTACTTTTTTTTTTTTTTCGTAATTCATCTGATAACAACTGTTTATTTCTCTACGAAACTTTACATAAAGATAATAAAGTTACGAAACATCGTCCTGACCCTGGTAAAATTTTTATTCAATAATTATAAATGATGTGGCCTATTGTTAAATATGAATCTAACACAGCTATTGCAATTAAAGAAAAAAAATATAAAGATCAAAAAATTCCTATTAGTTTTGATTATTGGCAATTTTTAGTAAAAGAAGTTCCTGCTGGAATTACTGTTTTTAACTTCGATACAAAAGATCAGTTTAATAATTTACAATTTGATATGCCTGATTTTATAATTGTAAATTTTCAACTTACAGAAGAAATCATGTTGAATAGCATAAACATGCTACTATGTTTGATAATTGTAATGTGAGAAATATTTATGTTAAAAATGGTAGAAATGAAATTTTTCCTAAAGAAAACTGGAATCTAAACATTAAAAATGGTCTTTGTCATAAACAATTTCTTGCTCATAATGATTTTAGAAATTCAAAAACCAAATTAGATAAAAAGTATAGAAATAATGAACTTTATTATAAACCAACTGTAAACTTTGATGGTGATATTAATTACTATTCATATATAGATGGTTTATATAGAAAAACTACTTTAGTTAGAGAAAAAACAAATATAAAAATTAGTGATGATTTTAATAAAGAAGTTGAAGCGGGTACAGTTTGTAATGTTCTTCTAATTAGTTCAAGAAATCTTACTTGTGATTATTTAAAAGAAAGAATTACTGAAGATACATACATTTTTAAAATTAATAAATGCAAGAATCAACAAAATGTTTTGATATTTTAATACAATATTTTAAACCTATAGTTCAGTTGTTACATTTAAAAGTTTTATGAATTTTTAGAAATATTAATTAATTATTTTATGAAATAAAAATAATTTTCGTTGTTCTGAATGAGTTTTTTCTTTCTCTTAATAAATTTATTTTCTTTATAAATTAAACAAAAATGCTTTTGTTTCCATGCAGTTTGACTAACATTTTAAAAGGTGGTGGTGGTGGTTCAAGACCACCTTCTTATAGGTTAGATAATGCATCTGAAGATCTTAAAAATATAGTTAGCAAATTTCATTCAATTAGATGATATATATGAACTTCGAGAAATATGTGAAAATCTAGAGCAAATAGTAGTAGTTTTTAAAAAATTAATAGAGCTTTGGATATAAACCGTAAAGAACAATAAAATATTTCATCTGATTTTTAGCTTAAATTTGCTTTGCTTGTTTTTAGCTTAAATTTGCTCAATTTTGAGAATGAAGAATCCGAACGCCTATTTTGGAAAAAATGGTCAATTTGCTTGATTTTGGGGTAAAATTGCTTGATTTTTTAAGAAAATTGCTTGTTTTTATGGTATGACAAATCCTGCATGGCCATTTTGTGAAATTTTTGTTAATTGGCTTGATTTTGGGCTTAAACTGGTTGATTTTTGATGAAAATTGCTTGTTTCTTGAAAATGAAAAATATGCCTGATTATAGTTTAAATTTGCATGATTTTGATAATTTTTTCATCAAATTTCAGATTTTGAGTTTTAAATTTTTTCTTGTACTTTCGTTAAAAATAAGGGGAATTAGTAAATGTAAGTTTTTTTATTTTACTTTTGGTGGAAATTGCCGGAAAAGTGCGCTGCGCTAGAATCGGCACTATACATCTATTTGGAATTTGTTATTCATTCTTTTAATCAGTACATATTTAAGTAGATAACAATAAAAATATTTAACGATAAGAATGAAAGGACAACCTTACCAGAGCACACTTGTCATGCAATATACATTGTCATACCACAGTAATTTTTGCCGATAAATCTTGTACTTTATTGAGACATTTAAAACTGCCCAAAAACTTTCACTAGCGTTTGAGTGTTACAAGATTTTTACATCACCCACATACAGCTTTTGTTCCTTTGTAGAGAACAATATTTTAATTAAATTCCATTCAGTTCACTATTACTCCAACACAAATCTACAACCTAACTACAAAATACTAGTTATTACTGATAAAATTAATAACTTTCATAGTAAAACTGTTTTAAAAAGAAGTGGCAGAAACTTTTTTTTTTTTTTTTTTTTTTTTTTTTTTTTTTTTTTTTTTTTTTTTTTTTTTTTTTTTGGAAATATGAAAATTACACAAATTTACTTCCAGTGCAGTTGTTTTTTTATTTTTTATGTTTTTCACTATCACTAAATCACTGTGGATACGATACTGCAGCATTTAAGCATGTGTCTTTTCCAGCCTACTGTATGTTTACATCACAGTTTTGCACATTGGTCAGTTTAGAAAACAAAAAAAAAACCTTCCACTTTCAAACTCCCAGGCACAATCTAAATCAGTAACTACTTTTGGCATTTGTAACCAGTTTTATGACATAAGCAGCCTACTACAATCACTACCCTCGCTCAGTAGTTGCAAATACAGTATATGCTTGTTGTTAAAAATCTAACTACAAAGCACAGAAGATCCCGATAATTAAAGTCGGTAGTGTTTATAAATACCATGTGAATGTTTAGTGCGTAATTATTACATTCCACAAAAAGAAACATTCATCTGTGTTATATACAGACTGTAAACTATAAGTGTTTACAACTGTACACAGCAGTGTACATGGCTCTGAGACTAGCATTTTGATGTAGGATACTTGTGGTCCATAGGGTCGGGAAATTACTGTAAAAGTGCTTAATAATTGTGTACTAAGACATGTGCAGCGCGCGGCTGTGGGCCTGGTCTTAATCGACCTACTGATCAGCTGAAGCTAGTTTGTACAGAGGTCAACAATGTGATCACCACGCACATAGTTTTACTATTTGCATGTGTATGAAGTAAATGAGAGAGAGATAATGCTCTATAACAAATGGAAAATTGTGGAACTTAAGAGTTTTCCTGGTAAAAGTAGCTGTGTGAGCTTTGTAGATACACTTAAAGAAGCATTTCATTGAAGATTCGCTAATACGGGAATTACTACATAACTTCGTGAATAAATATAATTTCTCAGTGGTGTACATTATTTTGCTTTATTTCACAGTACATTAAAATGTCTAGGCCCTACGTATTACCTATACCCAGTGTCAACAGTTTTCATAATTAACAAAATGCATTATTATTGGATTTAAAAAAATACATCAATAAGTAGTTACATTTTTTTTATTTACTCATTACCACCTTAAAACTAATTATTTATCTTCTTAACCATTATCTGATGTTAAAAAAATTTGTTTAGCTATTCAAAATAAATAAGTATTTTAGATAAAAAAAATACTTGATAGTCAAGAGTAGATAAATTTCACTCTGGTGACTCTGGTTGTGTATCAATATATGTGCCAAATAAAATATTTACAATACCTATAAGGAAATTTGTGCTCTATAAATTGCATAAATTTTAGTCTCTACCTGTCGACACATGTCAACATGCTACGCTATTTGAATGGGCGCTCTGCGGACGACTTCACCCCAGTTGCGAGTGGTCAGAGCTCAGGGGGAAGTCAGTGGAAAAAATAAATAAACATATCGAACAAGAGGTTACCACAAGCCGGGACTGCCGAATATGTAATTGTAATTAGCACACGTAATTACAATCTACTTTGCCCGCCCAAAATCCAGCATGCAAGTGTCACCCCCGCGATTTGAATAAATATTTTTGAGATTCTACTACTCGTAGCTTAGCCCTGAAAGAAGTTTCTATCAACACCAGAGATGGTAGCACTCCTGTGGCCTTGTGACATCACAAGCCGCCAGCCTCAGGCCGAGGCGCGTAAAATGGTCATCGCCTCCAAGCAGGGCGATAAAAAAAAATGGCGCTCTAGCGCCCAGATGAGGCGCTAGAGTATGTTTATACTCCTGCACTGCAAGGCAACGAAACCTCCTGCACCCTGGAGAATCGCTGATGACGAGAATGTCTAGTATAAATATAGGTCCAGCACCCTGCACCAACAGAGATGCCGGACTCACCGGCCGAAAAGGATCGCGAGCCCCTCCTTAGTCTGCTAAAGACTCTCCTAGTCTGAAAAAAGACTTCCTCAGTCTTAAAAGTCTCTCCTCTCCGCGACCTTCAATACAGGGCAAGACATGGGGAAGCCTGCAAGACTGCCTTATCCTGCAGACTGAAGAAGACTGCAGCATCCAAGCAGCTTGTAAAAAGACTCATTTTGCCTGAGGAACTTTTGGTAGATTTTATCACCAGGCTCGCCTTCACCTGTTTTTGCTCACATAATTTTAATTTTCTCATTATATTGTTTATTTAATCAGGTCTAATTTGTGTAAACTGATTAGCCAGGGACTTTCCAGTTTCTTTATCTCGTAGTAAAAATCACATTCTACCTAAGTGTTGTTTACCATCATTCAAGTAGTAACCCATTATTGCTATCTAGAGTCTGTGAGTCCGGTAATATTTTATCTTCAGTGGAGGGAAAGTCTATTTTAGTTGAGTTATATAGAATCAGATTTATAATCAAAGAGACAGATTACAAAGTCGGCAATGGCGTAAGGAACGGCGCCCTAGCCAGAGCCGAGATCGCTGACTTCTTTGTAAGTGAACCGCAGGAGGTCGAACTCGGGACACAGTCTAGTGAAACCACCCCGGGACCAATCTCACTATTCATCCCCCTCAGTTACGAATCCCCTCTCGACGAGCATTTAGGCACCTGTTGGCCCGGGTACCTCGACCAAGCAGAACAGACACAGTCTATAGCAGACTACTACTGAGGACACCGCAATTAACCAGTCCCCAAAGACATACAGCGTACGTAAACTCAGTTCTGGTAAGCTCATACAGGTTCAACACCTGGCAAAATTGGAGCTACCAAACTTTTGTATCATTAAACTGCATCTGGGAAAATAGTACGGGTTTGACTCCCGCCTAAGGCAGTCCCAAAACCACGTGCGACCCCTCCAGAGTTCGTCCCCACACGTCGACCCACTTGTCCCGTTTGGATCACCCCAGCCAGACCACACACCTCCACCCCCATGACAGCAAAATTGCACCATCATTTCATACCCATAGGATAGCTGGCATCCCGCTTATTGGCAACTCATATAGTGTGGCGTGTAGAACTCCCTTGTTGGGATTCTACTTCCATCCGCCTCACTCTGAGGTTTGACTCCCTCTGACCTCGATGGTACCCTATCCCTAAGCGCCCACCCACGACATCCATCCAGTCCAAGACCCTTCATGTTAGCCATATACGCCGCGGTAGGTTTACCTAGAGATACGAGAGGGCAGTCAGCGGCCTAATTACTTAACTTACTAAGTAGGACAGCATCACTGTGTTGAGGGGTTTGTGTATGGGGTGCCATTCCTTATAGCAAAAGTCCTGTACATGAGTGCTGCTGAGATTCAGAAGGGCATGATCTGTGATAAACATTTAGCCTTAAGTTATTTTCTTCCTTGTAAAATATTTTTTTGTTCCTCCTACCATAGATGTAATAAATATTGTTTAATTTTATAATTCGTAATTTTTCTTTTTTCTGAACATTACTTAAATTATTGCGTACAGTTCTTTAAGTAATGCTATACTTTCTATAGTTCGCAGTGTGTTTCATTTTGTAAAATATTGTTTTTCTAAGAGACATGCATTGTATTTTGGCGTGTATAGGCTGCACATTTCTATAAAAAAAATAACTACAAAATGTAGGGTGCAGCTTATTTATGAGATATTGGCATTAAAAGAATTTTTTTAACCCAAAACATGTTCAGAAATTTGTCAACATACAGTACATTTAATGTTTTTACTTAATTGCTAAGGAAGCAAAATAAAATAAGAGCAAATTAATAGCTTATCATTCCTGTTTAAATGCTTAAAGGGCCAATGTTTATGGACTGCCCTGTGGAGGAAGAGCTGGGGTCACTTTCTTTTTTTCCGTGGTCAAAAGGTTGTTTCCTTTTTTTTTCCTTCTGGTGTGCTTCCCTAGCTTCTTTTTACTCTGCATCCATTCTTCCTCCCCCCTTTCTCTTCAAAGCTTGCCAGCACTCATTATTTTCTTTCTCCCTTTCATTTGCTTGCATTCCCCTTCCACTATCTCACCCCCTCTAAAATGACTGGTTTCTGTGTCACTCCTTTATACTCCCCCTTCTTCACCTAGGTCTCTCTTCCCCTCTTCCCACTGGCTGTTGCCACACAGCTGCCTGGCTATTTTTAGAATGCCCCTTCACCATCTTTCTTGTTTCTCATGCACTCTCTCTGGCCAGATGAGAGAACCTGCAGGATGGATGTATATATATCTCTGTCTGTTTTGTGTTTGCGTGCATGCATGGGTAGGCAAGTGTGTGTGTGTTTTTTTTCTGCGGTGTGCAACAAGGACATACCCTACTCCAAACTAATTAGTTTGATGTCCCTTTCTGTTGCTGACAAAAATTCAGTGAGGCCTATACTTCAAATATTAATTATCCCTATTTTTTCATCAAAAACTTAAGGTGCAGCCTATACACGCCAAAATATGGTATGTTGTAAGAGTTCAAGAATCTTTCCCATGTATTACCTAATGTCTGTATGTAATAAATGTACCTAAAATTAGGTTTTGTAAGAAAGTATAACAGATAATAGCATAAAGTTTTGAATTAGCCATTTCTACAGTTATTTAAGTAGGTAGCACTACAGTAGAAAACAATTTTGATGACAATTTTTAAAATTTTCTTATATTCAAATATAAGCATAGTTTTTAAAAATAAAATATGCATTTGTGAAGTAAAGAAGAATAGTATAAAAATAATGGCTTTAATAGTTTACTATAGTTCTCATACTGACATACTGATGAAAAGTAAGTAGCGTGTTATGTGTTCAGTGGTGTCAGCTTTGGTATAATATTTTGTTGCCTTCTTAAAGGATACATACATAATTATTTTTAGAATTGGTGGCAAGACATATTGTGAATGCATCCACAACAGCTGATGCTCTCATGAGTACGTACATTGTTTGTTCCAGTGTCAAGTATGTTGGGTTCTTCTCATGCTGTCTCAGCCTGGCCATGGTGGGGCAAGACTTCTGGAAGGTGTTGGCCAACAAGCAGTTATCTGATTTTGCAGTGTTCTGTAACTTCTTGGCCCGAGCAGTCATCATTGTAGTTGTGCCCATTTCCATCTATCTTGCTGTTTTCTACATTCATCTTTCTGTCCTCAGTCAGGCTGGGCCACACGACAGTGTGATGACAAGTGCATTCCAAGCTAGTCTGGAGGTGAGATCAGCCACAGTGTAGTAATTTACCCTTTGATACTTTTGTTGATTTATCATTAAAGTTAACCATAGTTAGTTACGATTAAGTCATTCTTATCAGTATGCACCGTTTCATTTTCGTGTATGATGCTTGCACGTAATTACAAATTACAACAATTAAAATTATTTATTACAAAATTAGAAACATATTGGTCCTTATTGTAGTTTAAGTACATGAATTTTCTTCATATTGTTGGTTGAAATCTTTTGTCTCTTTAAAAAAAGTAATCTTGTTTCTGTAAACATTGACGTGTGAAGTCTTTATTAACTTTATGACTTTGCCTCATCAGTGCAAGTCTTCCTGTTTCACCTGGTGGGGTTAGATCTTAAGTACAATCTAACAGAGTGCCTACAGGATACGCCCCTAGTCGCAAAGGCTAGTACAGACGCCACCAAATTGTACTGTTCACCCGATGGTAGAGATACACGCTGAACTCCCCCGAACCATGAGTGAGCTGTCAGCCAGCCGCCAATACTGCATTCCAAGGCCACGTAGTATGATAGCATGCCAAGGGATGGCACCACCAGTATTAACACTGATGCGTACTACCTCAACAGAAACTCTGGCCAGCGGATGTCATGTAGAGCAGACATCACATCACCCACCATCTTCCAGCCCGGACGAGGGCGAGCCGGCAGAGTATATATACCTGCGTGCAGCTCATAATTTCAGTCTGTGCTCCTTCACCGCACTGTACGGTGCCAAAGAAGTATCTCCAGTTGCTCCCTCCATTGCCACATGGGTTTGGGCTCTCTCTACTGACATCCAGGTCTCAACGATCCAGTACAAGCTCTTCAGTAACCTCGCAATAGCTCCTAGATCTACAAGAGTTCTTCAGCAAGCTACACCAGAGGCTTCTGGTCTACCAGAGACTATGCAGGCAAGGACTCTCTGACCCCTCTTTAGGTGTCCACCCTTCCGGTGACAGAAATCACCACTGCCCTTCTATAGCCTAGCGAACCTTCACACAGGTAATCCCTATTGGACAGAGATTTGTTATAGAGTAGGAGAGTATTGTCATTATAGCCAGCCTATGCGAAATCTATCATTGACCATCTTAAGAAGCCATGGTTCCTTAATGTGTTCGATCTAACATATACAGTGAATTGTATAAGTGAGATGTAAGTCCAGTTAAATCGCTCGCATAGATGTCGCTCAGCCGAATCACATCGCCCAAAATGTTTATCAGTTTCGAATTGACTCTAACTTTCCGTACTGAATTATTGTTGGAAAATCTGACTGCGCCACTGTATACCCAAGAATACTCGTAAGCATGTCCGAATCATTGCCGACTAGCAGCTTTCGCATGCTACTCTGCCACAATATGCCTCAACCATAACTCTCTATAACGCAAACAAATTTCTAACCTTTATGACAGGATTTAAAATTAAAATTGGGAAAGCACAATCTGTAACATTAATGGTCTCGCATACTCGCCAACTGCGGGGGATAAATTAAAAAAAAAAACAGCCCTTTATTTATTGATAATAGATATGAAGATATATATTCAAAATTAAATCACTCGTGTGCTGGGGCTAGCAGCGAAAATATTGCAGTGTGCATGTAGCTGGGCAAGCGCATAGATCCTTGCAGTGCGGCCGGACTTGCCGCGGTCGGTCGGTCGGTCGCTACACGATTATTCTGGTGTGCAGCAGCCAGCCACTGCCCGCCACTTCCGGCTGGCTGCCGCCCACCACTGCCGCCTTTACAGGTCTGGTTCACAACATAACAGCGCCCCATATTGGGAAAACATGACATGCATGTTAAACTCAGAAACAGTATATTTTTGGCCTGCTTCTTTATTGCCATGTTTCTCTGCACACACAATTACCCAAAGTTTAATTGCAGCAGATTGACTGGTATATTTACCCATTATGTATTCGTGCTAAACAAAATTTAATATTATTGTAAACTATTCCTTTCACATTAAAAAAACCACCTGTGTACAAATAAACTCAGTGACTGATTTTGTTTACATGTTTGCAGCGCAAGTGCGGCAGCCAGAAATCAATAACAGGACCAGTGACCTTGAAGTTTCAGCGACCTGGCGCTGTCGAATAAAGTGCGCACCACACGGGCTCGTTAGCATTATGTGCATTGTTGAGAGAAACATGCTGTGTGAAATATGAAAGGAAATTTTTTTTTTTCTCTAATTAGGCACCATAAAATTTGGGTGCGTGAATTGTGCCAGTGCGAGAATTATGCCAGAATTATGTACAGTAGTCACTGAAAAATTATACATTTTCAACTTACAAAACCTGCATGGTGCGAGACTTATTCAGAACCAGCAAAAATTCAGGAAAACTTTATAAAAAAGGATTAAAATTATGTTCGTTATAGCACAGCAATAAAATGTAGCAGTAGTTGTGTCCCTATATTTAATTGGTATGCCACAGTATGGAAAAAAAAAACCTGCGAAAATCTGTTAATGTGTAGCTGTATTCGATTCCAGCTATTGCTTGGACTGTTATGTTTAAATGGATTTTGTTTTCATTTAACAGTAACGTTCAACCCACATACGCCAAGTTGTTTGAAATCAAACACAGTTGACAGCACAATGACAGTGATCGACTACGGAAAATCAGAACTGGTTCATGAAAACGGGATCAAGGTATAAAGGGCGGGATTCTATTTACTGAACAAAGCGCTTGGTTTTGTTAAAGAGGGTGGTTAGGAGGCAAGGCGGAAGAATGTGACGTATGAGAGAGGCATGTGGAGGCGGCGTGAGGGAGTGGAGTTACGGCAGACAGATAACAAAAGCGCGTTTCACACTGTCACAAGTCCCTCCACAAGCCTGCTTCACACGATCTTGCCGTATGTTTAAACTTGTAAAATTACAATTCTTCATAAAATATTTTTGTGATTTTTTTGATGGTTCCTAGAAAAGACTTGCTATACCTGAGTTCTCGTAGTTGCCGTGCTCGCTACAGTGGGATTGTACTGTACTTCCATTCAACTCTTGTGTGATTAGGTGTTAGTATGGGCCATCAGATTTATTCATACCAGAATAAACATGCTTTTAGCCAAACCACGAGTATTATTTTAAAAAAGTATTTGTGGTGTATTTCCATTTTGACCCTAGGTTTGTCAAGGTGAAGCAGGAGACCACTGAATATTCCTCAACCCCCATTTGTGAATCATAGTGTAGTATTGCGGGCTCCCCCTCAGGGACGCTTTTACATAGTGACATATACATTAGAAGGCCACTTGTTCTGGGCACCCCGGTGTACAGAAAGGTAGAGCCCCTACTATTAAAAAGACAATCTAAAGGTGGCTAGTCAGTCAGCCCAGACTGTACTCTGTCCATCGCACTTAACTGTGTTGGAGGGAGTGTTCGCCTGGTCCTGGAGATCGGACCCTTTTCGACCCACACCCAAACGTCATTGATGGCCAGTCTTAGTAAATTCAATGCTTTACTCCATCACTCTTAACAGTGCCGGATGTAGGAGCACAGGGTACCGCTTTGGTTTTTTTGACTTCTGCAATTGGCCTAACACCTAGCTAGGGACCTTCATTGCATGCTTAACTCTTATGAGGCTGGTAATAGTACCCCTCCATATGCCTTACTCTTAGTGGAGGGGTACTCAACTTCGAACTAAAAAGTCTCTAAAACCAAACAAGGTTGTATCCCCTGTGCTGACTGTACTCTGCAGCCTTAAGCCAGGGAACGAGCTCAAGTCGCCCGACAGTTGGAGAGGCCTCACCTCTCAGCTCCCTCCCCTTCGTTATGTACAGCACCCATAAAGACTGCTGGGAAGCCACATCCCACCTGCCATCATTATCGCCTTCTGGAGGAATGAGGACGTTCCATATAGCATTACTAACCCCTGGCGCAGGGGCAGTCGCTACGTCAGCCCAACCATGGTGTCGAGCAGCTCCAACAGCAGCCACTTCACCAACACACTAGGACCCAGTGCCAGCACTAGCCACTGACTACCATTGCCGTAGCTGGGTCTGCTGCCACCCCGGGCCACCAACTGCCAAGTTAAACCAGCGACAGTGTGTCCTACTGTTCGCAGGACAGAAACTGCCATCCCAAACTTTGTGCCCAGCCGAAAAGCCACACACCCTGTGCTTTACACCGGCCAGGCTCCGGTGCACCAGTGGGACATCAGATTCGAACTGAGCCCTGTGTTTCTGACCTAACGCAAACCAAAAATGGTCCTGACTGTGATGCCCTGCCACCACTAAAGGATGTCACAGGTCAATATTATGATTTAAGATTTCCTAGACATAGTAATTTACTGTGTAGAATATGTAGCCAATTGTTTCAAGACCCTCAGAACACTTATCAAAGCACTTTTTTAATGAACAACATCTTTTCCAAAAACAAACCATAGATTATGTGTGTTTTTGTAGCGAAAATAATATTAGAAAAGTGGTTGGTTACAGTTTAACACGTGTGGCCCTATGGAACTACAGACACGGTCAATGTGGCTTTAGCTGTGCTAGGTCATGCACGCTCGGTTTAGGACAGCAGTTATGCTTTTGACTTTGATTTCTGGCTTGCTACTCATGCGGGGTGTCTGTTGGCGACTGGGTACAAAGTTAACCAGTGTTGGAACGACAACAGCTCTAGTTAGGACACTTGCTCGCTTTGGTGTACCTGTCTTACCAGGGGCTTCTTCTGTCACTGCAGTAGGAGCTAATGCTGGCTGGAGCTGGTGACTGTTGGAGAAGAGTGGTGTGCAATGGTACTGTGCTGATCAACACAGTACCGTTGATTCAACTCCACTGCTTCTCTGCTCCAGAACCAGGAGTTAGTCACCCCGTACCTAGCCTCTGTGCCCACAAGTAGAGCATGTACCATGGGGTGGTAGTCGTTGGCTAGGCAATTGTGTGCAGGGAAGTATACGAATGTGAACATTGGAGTGGAAGGCCTCTCCAGTTGACGGGCAGTCTGAGCTCACTCCTGTTCTATTTGTCTGCTAAGTGCAGAGGGGTCTGATATGCAGACTCGTTTGCAAACGTTATATGCCTCCATTTGCACCTCTCTGTGTGAACCTTGCCTTTTTCTAAAAGGTATAGATGTCTCTTTTCCTAAAAGGCATAGAGGTCTTGTCGATACTTAAGTTCACTCTTTGATCGACTTGAACTCGAGACAGATCCCTGGCTAAGTGTACTTCCGATAGTGGTTGACGGCGCAAGCTCGGTACTCTAATCAGCTCCCTGCCACTGGTGCGCAATCCTAGAGCCGTGCGGGCCGTCCACCTACCACTATTGGGTGAGGTCGCAACAGGAGTTAGGCCTTCAGTCCTAGGCAAATACACCTTCCAGCACCGTGAGCGCTCTGGTAGCAGTACAACCTGAGGAGGTGACTGTCTAGCCCCTCTTGTTAATAGTGGTTGGGGCTCTTACCATTCTATCCACTGAGTGTCTAGAACGGGTGGCCATCGAATGGCGTTTGTGTGTGACGTACAGATTTCTGAAGGGAATCTGCAGTCCTACTCTGTTGTTCATACTTGTTTAGCAATACCTGGTCTCTGGTGACTTATGGTAAATATAATTTCTAGTGGTCATAGGAAATACCTGTAGAATAGATATCCTCACTGAAAGGAACAGGATATATTTATTAGAGATAATAAATACAGTGATGTGTGCTTCCTCCTAACCAAGCAGTGTGATATGGAAGTAATCTATGGTAAACAGCTGTAGGCAACCTGCTACTAGATATACCAAGATGAGAGTATTTGATGGCTATGAAAATAATTCAGTTGCAGCTATTCTAACCAAGGGACGTTTAGAAGAGACTTTACAAAAGGGGACCATTACTTTTAAGGGCTGTGGGTGTAGTTGCCACTACCAACAAGTAGAGGGGCTGCTGAACCAGGAGGAACAGCAGTGGAAGGTGTGATGGTGTCTGCAGGCTTTGTTGAAGGAGAGAATCTGGAAGATGCTGAGGGTGGTAGACGTTAATGGAGTTTCTGGTAGCTAGTGGTAGAGGCTGCTAAAGCCTCTGGTAGAACACAATGGTGGCAGCCTCTGGGGGCTACTTAAGACTGGTAGACGGTAGAGAACCCCAGCACATGAAGTGTTGTGCTGCCTAGTCCATCCACATGACCGAATCCACAATAAATAAACATAATTATCAGAATTAGTCCTTGGCACATACAGAACAAATTAGCAAACGCCAAGGCACTCAAAAAACAGACCTGGAAGTGAAAGTAAATAATATGCCAGACTGTGGAGGGACATGGGAAACAAAACTAACTAAACACCAAAAATAAATATTCGCCTTAATGGCAGTTTAGTAAAACAGGGCACAATTGTCACAATATTTATATAAGAGACCAGAGGAATCTCAAGAAAGAAAAGTATCATGGTTGTGTGGCACTATTAATCTTTAAATTTATTTTTATCTTTCTCCTATTATTTTATATTTTCATATCAGGTAACAAAACAAAACAGAACATTTTCTAATATTTGTTTACATAATCCTTGAGTGGGCAAAACAAATCACATAAGAATCGGTTCTTACATGCGCTCAAAATAAACATATTATTTTATAAATTGAGATCAACAAACTACTATCTTAAAACAAAACTAGAAACATGAAATACTTAAAAGGTTTCAACTAACTTGGAGGTACCTCTTACAAATTTCGAAATATTTACCTTTAATTAACATGTGATCACAGATATATTGAACACCAATGTTCCTTCTCTAACTTCATTAACTAATTATTTGTGCCTTTTAATCAATAAATACACTAAATACAATTATAACTTACTGATTCGCATCACGAGTGTTCACAAATTATTTAAGGAGGTTGCATTATTACTTAAGACTTCAAATCACAGTCTGTGGCTCTGGCAGTGATAAAGTAAATTCAATATATTATCTAATTGACTTAGCTGACATTGAGTGCGTAGGATGCCAAGAAGGTTGAATCATTTCTCCACACAGAACTGTCGCCTGGACACAGCCATCGGACGAAAATGGGAAACTTAAAGCATACTGTAGTACACCACTCACGCGGAGAACAACTCTGGAACCACACTGGACATTTCGGGAAACATGAGGAATTCTGGGCAAGTCGAGGAATTCCGGGAAACTCTAGGAATTCCGGGAAACTCTAAGAATTGCGGGAGGAATTCTGTGAAACTCGAGGACCCTCACACAAAAAGAAAGGCACTCAAAAATTAAGATCGCGAATGAGTACACAAGCAGGAGTTTAGGGAAAGTTAAAAACTGTACTCACCAGGAGGGTAAACAGTAGTTATCCAGTCACATGATGAGAGCCGGTAGAGTAATTCCCAAAAGATAAATAGTTGCCACATACACTACAAAATGAATGAACAAAACTACATTGCCACTTTGGGCGCAATAACTACTTCATCGTTAACTAGGTTCCAAAAAACACACACACGGGAGCAGGACGACTGCATGCCATCTTGCCCCATGCCTGAAAAAAAGTGCGGGGAAACAAGGCAGAGAAGCACGCCAGTTCAGGAAACAGTGACTCACCAAAAAGAAAAAGCCTGACCAAAAGGTTCCACTGTTGCCGCTAGATGTCGCAGAAGGTCCACAGGGGACCTGCACAAGAAACATGTCAGCAAGACTGGCAAGTTTGCACGTGATCGAAAGACATTTTTTATATGAAGTCATGCACCAAGCACATGATCACCCGAGGACTTTGTGGACACAGCCACGCCAGAACCTGAAGTGTGGAGGGGGAGTAGCGATGGCTGTTGCAACAAAAGAATTTGCGAACAGCGTAGCTTACATCCGGTCAGACCAAAGCCAAAGTGCAAAACAGTAGCCTGGAAGAAGGAACTGAGATTTGATTTGGAAGTACAAGTCTTGCACTAAATCAAAATGAAATTACAAAGAAAATTCAGATAATAGAAAATTAGTAAACCGTACTTAATTAGTCTGGAATATATATAATAAAATCACTTACACAGCCATAAAAGACCAGGGGGTGTGTGTGCGTGCACGTGCGCATGTGTGTGTGTGTGTAGACACACACAGATACATACACATGTATATATACATATATATATACACACACCAACACGAAAACAGAATTATATGTCTGGCCGCTACACCTCAATTAAGAATTGTATAAATCTCAAAAACTTCAAACTGTTAATAAGGGTATAAATTACCTGAGAAATTGAATTTAAATATAAATTAAATTACTCAGATCATTCAAAATAACCATAAAGCAATTAATTACCGTAGTAATTAAAATAATCACTCACAAGACAATTACTAATTAAAATCCTCGCAATCGTGCTAATGACTGAAAAGTAAGATAAAGTTCTCAAAACAGATAAAATTAATTTACTTAGCAGAGATATAAATAGGTGTAAAATTCACAATAGCAGAAAATTGAGTTTTCCAAAATATATTAAAGATAGCTTATATTAGTGACAACATAACAAAATTTAATCTCATTATATTTAAAAATTCCCGGTGGCACATAAACAAAGGTGGTGACACATTTAAGGTGGCACAGTGTTGGGGCGAACTACTTAAGAAAAAATTAACTCCTGACCTCGGGCTTGCCCGGCCTTATTTAGTGCTCTTGTCCTCAGGCTAATGACGTCAGTCGGGGTTGGGGTAGAACCCCAGCCCTTGGTTTCTTTTATTCTGGGTGCCTCGTGACAGTTGTGAGGCGCTTCGTGGCAGATATGGTGGCTTGTGACAGTGTGTTGGGCTCTTCCTGCTAGTTTTGTCCAGGTGAGTCATCACATTTAGAGAAGGCTGGTGCGAGAGGTGTGACATGGCATTATACATGGTGGCTTGTTGGCTCTCAGTGCTAGGGAAAGGGGGGTGGGTTGGGTTTCATACTTCTTTACAGATTTCGCAACCTTATATTCACGTGTTCAGAATCACCCTCCAAGGTACTGGTGATCTATGGACACTCGTGAAAGACATTGCCTGGTTTTACCCTTCCTCAGGTTCCATAGAAAGACGTGAGGCTGATAAGTTGTAATTGTTTAGTAAAGAAACGGGAAAGCCACAATCGTCAATTTGCTCCCCCTCCATTGCGATGAAGACTCATCTGTAGAATTGTGGTGGAGTAGGGAATGGAGAAGTGTTTGCCCCTCATCTGGAAGATCTCATCATGCAGGAATGCAAAACATTTTTTTTTCAGATTTGTAGGCGGACCCCTTAACTTTGGGCCGGTTGGCAGCTGTAAGCACGCTTACTCTGTGTGCTGGGACTCGTCAGGAAAAGCCGCGTTGCGCAGCAGGCCGGCCATAGTGCTGTCTCACTCTTTAGGTTGGCCTCTCTCTCTCTCTCTCTCTCTCTCTCTCTCTCTCTCTCTCTCTCTCTCTCTCTCTCTCTCTCTCTCTCTCTCTCTCTCTCTCTCTCTTCCTTCCCCTTGTCACGCAATGTGTTCCCACCTGTTGTGAGGAATACTGTCAAGGATGACACGGTGTACCGGGTGTCCCCCGGACTACTTTATTACATGTGCCATTGATAAATTTAGCATAATGCTGTGGTTATTAATTACAACTATATACAACAAGAACCTGTGAAAAGAAATTACATAAAACAATGACACGCAAAAAAAATTGGCAGTAAAAGTATGTATAAGTCTGCTTACTCTTTGAAGGCAGGGTGGAAAACTGACTATCATGTCGCTTGCTGTGGTGTATTAGTTTGAGAAAGGCTGGCACTCTTTCTTTGGCAACCTGTGGGTTTTACAACAAGCAAAACAGTTATGTGTGACAACATGTGAGTTCGCCAACCTTAGGCCCTCCATCACCTGGGCTGCTTGGCTAGTGGACAAAACAAGTACTCTTTTTAATGAATGATTTGAACCCAGACATAATACTGTTGAGAGGGAAATTGGGAAGGAGAAAGGAGCGGAGCAGGGGTTATGGGGGGGATGGGGGTGAAAAGAAGGAAAGGAGGAAGAAGGGAAAAATGGGAAGAGATAGGGGTGATGTTGAAATGTTGATGGGGTAATTTTGGAGGAAATGGGTCAATCAATCATTATCAACTCGTTTAACATGTTCAAACCACTAAACCAACGGAAAACTCGTTGACTTGTAGTGGAGAGAGAAACACTCAAATATTCACTTACTAAAATAACTAATAAATACCTTTATACTCTCTTTTTAGGGTAAACATCTTAAGTATTGAGGCACTCCCCCTCAACTCCACATAAACCTGTAACCCACAGCTCCTCTTTAGCTACACATTATCCTCTACTAAAATCACTGCATAAAAATGAAAGGGGTCACCATTCTACAACTCCTCCCCAAACTTCTCAAAAACTTATGCATCTGTATAAGTATAAGTTTCTGTTTCAAATTTATTTTTCTGGGTCTCGTTCTGTATATGGATCTGGTTCTGTGTCTGGAACTGGTTCGGTTTCAAATTTAAAGGGGCGTCCGCCACAAGGCGCTTAATGTATTTTATCGCATATAGGTCGCACCCTTATTTTCCAGGAGTGTTAACAAAAATAATATTTATTGATTATAGGTCGCACTCATCTTTGTGGTTGTACAACACAGCCTGCATTAAGAATGGCAGATCCACGTGACTGGCTGGTTTCCATTTTTTTTTTTGTTTTTATGCAGTGATAGGTCATTATAGGCTGTTCACAGTAAAGTGAGCACTTTTGAGGCCCTAGTTACTTTTTTCTTTCAGCCATCTTTTATCCCTTAACCTCATTTCTAAATAAATATTGCCTTTTAAGTAATAAACAATATGTGTATATATTCCACTGAACTCTGAAGTTTACAAGGCTAAAATAAAAAATATTTATTGACCATTATTCCAAGTGCTCACTTTACCGTGAACAGCCTATAAAAGAAAAACGTCAATAACTGCAGTGGGGTGGGCCTTTCTTCTTTTAAGTGACATGCTAATTTTTTTTTGCCCTACTGGAATGTGACACTACCCTTCTCTCCAAAATAAACCGTGTTGCCTTGTCCCTCCCCCCCCCCCCCCCTGCTACACCCTTCAATTGATGGCTTTAAACATTTCCCACAAGTTTACAACTACAACACCATTCCTCCTTAGTTTTTTTTTTCTTTTGGTTGGCACCCCAGAATCTTTTAACCTTTATCTTTTATTTTGAGAAAAAAGGGCACGCTATACACGAGTAAAAATGTTGTTTTGATGTTTTGGGAGTGAAGAAGTGTTACAGTTTCGTGATGGAAAGGCCTACGCCATAGGTTTAAAATTGAAAATGATTTTGCTCGCTGAAAAGAATGAAAATCGAGCTGCGGGCCATGAATTCGGAGTAAATAAAGAGACGTGGTTCAACTTTTCTTACATTTTTTTCAAATCAAGTGTTAAAATGTTTACTGAAAACTACACATTTTAGAAATTTAAAACTTTTGTGTGCGTTTGTAAGTTGGTAAAATTTTAATAAGTTATTGTATTCGGAGGGTTATTATTTTATGGGGATTGTACTGTATTGTTTAAATGCCAGGTTGCCTCATTTAAAGTCTCATTATAGTCTAGTCTTTATTGCATTGCGTTCCAAACTTTCAACTAACTCTGCCATCTAAAGGATGGGGTCTGAGTGACGCATGTTGATAAAGCAACATACACACAAATACGGACCACTTATCTTTTGCTTTGGGGCCTCCGCCCAACGCGCTCGCCTGGCGCCGGCGAAAGGTTCTGTATACCTGATGCACCATAAATATCAGTTAAAATATCGAGTACTTCAAATCCTGTACATACAGTGCGTGATTTGTGTTTGCTCTGAAATGTATAATAGGTACTATGTTCTATCGTGATTTTCGGAGCCAATATCACTGTTCCATGAATAATAAAAATGTTTACATTTGATTATCGGGGTAACACTTATTCATGTTTTCTTTGGTCTCAATTAACATGGTTAATGGGAGCTTACTGATTTTTTTCCAGCACCTTAAAATCATTTTTCTCACTTATATGTCGCACCCAAAATTTTCAACAAAGTTTTTAAAATAAACTGTGCGAACTATATGCGATAAAATATGGTATTCATGGGGGCGGCCTTGAAGACCAAAACTTTCAAACTAAATTCATCATCATAATGGTAGAGCATTATCCTGTAACTCAGCTCTGCTGTGAGAGGAAATGCGTGAACTTAGACAGGCAAGTCACTGACAGGATAAAGTTAATGAAATAATGTCAAATATAGATAATAAAAATAAATAATTTCATCAACGCTCAGAATTAAAAAAAAGAATTTGTGGGGGGGGGGGGGGGGGAATAATTAATAATTTAGAAATAGAAGTGGAAATGTTCAACTACGTCATATAATATAATATAATATACAAAAATAAGTTTTTTTTATAACGAGGAGAATAAACAAAATACATTTTTGTAAAACTTTTGTATAACAAGGAAGGTATTTAAATCAAACTTAGTTTATTTAACCAGACAGACTAATAACATTTAAGAAGTAAAAAATAGACTGGAACCGCAAAATAATTTTATACCAATTCTCAATATTAAAATTTAATTGCATAAGTAAGCAAATGTGTTACTGAAATTTTGTCGTGTTCGAAATACAAAAATAATGATTAGAAATCTATTTAATTGGAAATTCTATCTCCTAAAGTTTAAAACATCCAGCAATTCAATTGTGTCATTTTTATATCACCTTGGTCTTTCTCTCCAGTAAAGTGATAAAAGTAGCAAAAAAAATTAATTCTGCATGTTTGCTTCGTGATGCTTCACTTCCTACCACCAAGGCAAATGGCAGTTTCATAATCTATTATCAACTTATGACTTTACAATCTTCTATTTATCTGGGTTATGGACATTTATTGTCAAGGGGGGACAAATTTAACGACGGGAGGAAGACGTCTGTTTACCCAAATAAAAATGAAATCTCGATACTGATTTTTCTTTTCTATCATTTCCTCAATTAAGTCCTGACATACAGACTCAACTGAAATATGCTCTCATTGGTGTTGACACAAAAATAAATCACCTATTCAAATAAAACATCTCGTTACTCCTGATCACCGAAGTTATCTTAAATATCCGAGGGATAATACTTTAACTTATAGACTTCACAGTTATTAAAACTCAATTTAACATGACGCCGTCTACTGGAGCACCTACAAGTTAACACTACAACTATATAGCCAAGATTTATTTAACTCTTTGAACTTCCTACATGCTGACCGGACACCTCAGGCTCCTCCAGGCCTGTCTGCTACGGCTCAGCTTGTTGAGTTCCCGCCCGTGAGTGTGACACTACTCTGCTCCAAAACCCATCTTACGACGACACTCCTTCCAATCTGCTTTTTTTTCTTCCAAAACAGACTGACTGGCTGACTCTGTCTGGATTGGTGGTCAAAAGGTGGGATGGTCCTTCAACCTTGGCGGCTCTCGTGTGAAAGGGGCTGGTTTCCTCTCGGACAAGAGGAGGTAATAGGGAGTTGGTGTCTACATTGCTTGACGTCCTGGGTTCGTTGGTAGTTTCGTCTCGGATAAGAGGAGGGAGCAGGGCATGCAGGGCATCTGTGTCTTCATTGCTGAACGTCCTGGATTCGTCGGTAGTCACTCGAGCATGAGGCAGAGTGGGCTTCTCATCCTCAACGGTACCTACATGGTGTTTCTTCTGCGTAGAAGATGGGAGTGGGGTTTCGGTGTCTCTGTTGCTCGATATTCCCAGTATTGTTGGTGGTACCACTTTGGGGACCAGAATCGGCTTCGTGGAAGCCTGAACCACCTTGATTCTTGGTTCAGGAGATGTGGTAGGCTGGGAGAAGGTGCTGATGGTGCTTCCGCCTCTTTCACCTGTTGAGTGATTTAGATTGTTTCGATATTCGGTCTGATCGGCGTGGATTTTGGCCATATGCTCTGTCCTGGGACTACGCCAGGAGACTTCACCCAAACTTGGGTTGCCTGGCCACTTGTGGCTGTGGCCTTGCAGGCAAACTGGTTAGGGACATGGCAGGGTTCTGATGGAGACTGCTACTTGGCACTTTGGAAAGTCTACCCTTGTAAGTATGGGGTAGCTTTGCTGCCTGGCGCCCTCTGGGCCTGTGTTTGATTTTGGAGGTGGTGCATTTGCCATATCATTGGATTGTCTCACATCGAGGTAGTTTGGGCGCCATGGGGTGTTTCAAGACTCCCCAAAGTCTGGTTACAGAATCTGACTAAGTCTTAAGCTCTAGGGATAATTTTGAACTTGTCCTATTGTTACTGGTTGAGCAGTAATTGACGCTCTGGCCCCATGTTGAGCGCGAGAAAATCACTTGATGCGTGTTGCCCTATAGGACTACAGACACTGTCAATGTGGTTTTATGTGCGCTAGATCAGGCCCACTTGGTTTAGGACTGCAGTTATGCCTTTGAATTAGGTTTCTTGCTTGTTACTCGTGTGGGGTGTACCAGTTGGCAACTGGGTACAAAGTTAACCACTGTTGGAACGACAAAAGGTCTGGTTGGGATGCTTGCTCACTTTGACGTACCTGTCTTATATGGGGCTTCTTCGGTCACTGCAGTAGGAGCTGTTGCTGGTGAGTCTCGGAGAAGGGTGGTGTGCACTGGTACTGCACTGACCAACACAGTACCGTTGATTCCACTCCGCTGCTTTTGTGCTCCAGAACCAGGGGCTGGCCGCCCCGTACCTAACCTCTGTGCCCGCAAGTAGAGCATGTTCCACAAGGTGGTAGTCATTGGCTACGCAAATGTGTGCAGGGAAGTATACGAATGTGAACACTGGAGCGGAAGGCCTTCCCAGTTGACGGGTAGTCTAAGCTCTCCCATTCTATTTGTCTGCTAAGTACAGAGAGGTCTGATATGCACACTCGCTTGGCGGCGATATAGGCCTCCTTTTGCTCCTCCCTCTGTGTGCTGTGCCTTTTCCTAAAAGGCATAGAGGTATGATCGACACTCAAGTACACTCTCCGATCGACGTGAACTCGAGACAGATCCCTGGCTAAGTGTACATCCAACAGTGATTGATGGCATGAGCTCGGTCCTCTAATCAGTTCCCTGCCACTGATGTGCAAACGTAGAGCAGTGGGCCATGTGTGCCGTCTTCCTACCACTATTGGGTAAGGTCGCAATAGGAGTTAGGCCTTCGGTCCCAGGCAAATACTCCTTCCAGTACTGTGAGGGTTCCAGTAGCAGTACAACCTGAGGTGACTGTCTCATCCCTTGTGGATGAGTTACTAGTGGTTGGGACTCTACCGTTCTATCCAATGAGTGTCTAGAACGGGTGACCGTTAAATGGTGTGTGTGTCTGAGGTACATATTCCTGAAGGGAATCTGCAGTCCTACTCTATGGTTCATAATTGTTTAGGAACACCCATTCTCGGGTGACATCATACGGTAAATATAATTTCTAGTGGTCTTAGGAAATACCTCTAGAATAGAAACCCTCACTGAAAGGAACAAAATGTATTTATTAGAAATAATAAATACAGTAATGTGTGCTACCTCCGAACCAAACAGATTGTGATATGAAAGTAATGTACGGTAAACAGGTGTAGGCGACCTGCTCCAAGACTAATGAAGCTGGCGAATGACTTTGACGGCTATGAAAATAACTCTGTCGCAGTTATTCTAACCAAGGGACGTCTAGAAGAGACTTTACCAAAAAGGGACCATTACTTTGATGCACTCTCTCTCATCCGTTCCTTTGCCTTTTCCTTCTCCTCCCCCTCTTGCTCTCTGGTGAGTCAATCTCCTATTCGTTCCCTTCCTACCTATGGTTGTTGGGAGGGGGAGGAGGAAAGAATGATAGAGGAGCTCTAAAGTTAAATTGAAAGTGCTGGTTTCCCTCCGGTCGAATGTAAGGAACCCTTCGGTGTTGAATTAATTTTTGATGGGTGTTTTGCCTGGCAGGTTAGGGTTTGGCCCACGTCAGTATCCTTGCTGGGGTACCGCCTAACAGAAGGGTGGTGGGAATTCAGAGCGGAATCAAACCCCACGGTGAGCTTGACTGCAAATGTCTCTCTCCCAGGGAGCACAGCCTTGTTCACCGTTAAGGCTGCAAAAATCCGGGATGCCAGCTGTCCAAAATAAATGAAACTATGAGTTCTGAAAGATAAGGATGTCAGCGTATGCGAAATGAGTTGGTCCTCTTTCTGATGCTTCCTACTCAGCATCCTGTTTGTGATACAAGCACCCAAGTGGTAATGGTCTCACGGACTTGTGCAATGGGATGTACACGTGGGGCAGCGAAGCTATCCGGTGTTTCGGTATAGTTGGGGGTGGAATCATGATTCTAACTACCTTCCCAGCGACGGTGGGGATGGTACACGTAGTTACAGGTATGGATGATCGACAGCCGGGGGTGGGTAGGTGGTTTTTTTTCGGGCATGTGCTTTGGTGGGCAGTAGTAGCTTACGAATTCAGGAATGCTAACAAAACTGTCTTACAATAAAATATACTAGGCTCTCTCACTATGTCACAAAACTCACGCCTCCCCTAGCTGTCAAATGTTATTCCTCGGGGGAATGACTTCTCAGTCACTCAGAGGCCATACCGATGAGAATAACGGGCTAGAGTTGGAGTGTGTCCGCACGCAAGCGTGGGTGTTCCGGACTCACCCAGATATAAGAGTATGTCTTTGCTGACTAGAGATCTTTGCAGACCCAGTGATACAGAGGAGTTTGGCTCACTCACACTTGTTCTACAGAGAGAACTTTAAATTTATGTTGAGCCAAATTATTTAAAGTAATTTTTACGTGAAATGAATGGGTCGAATGTAAAATTCACAAATTCAACAATATTGAATATTTTTACGTAGAGTTTATTTACACTTTGAGAAAACATTGGGGAACCAGAATTTAATAAAAATAGCTAAGTTGTCATTTAATCCACTTGATGCCTGGTGAAGGCAAACCTGGTTATTAGTTTCGCAACGTTTAGTATAGAATTCAAAATTCTATCGCTTTTAACAGCGAGGTACTTAGACTGAGGGGCGAGTTAGGGGGATGTCGTGACGGCCTGCTACTGTGGAGTCAAGGAAGACGGGGGTAATGGGTGCAGAGAGCGGACATCCTGATTACCTCTGGAGCACTTGCTGCTGGAGCTGCTGGACACAGAAACAGGACGCCGGACATCAAACTAAAATATCCACACCCTCATTTCGGTATACAAACTTTTGCAGTAGGAGAAACCGTCTTCGTACGAAACCATCCACTGAACGGTGACCAGGCCAAGTGGGAAGGCCCATACAAAGTCATCGGACGTCAGGAAAACGTCTACTGGATGGAGGATGCCCACAGAAAGATAAGGAAATCTATCAGAGGCCAGATACGTCCATACCCTAGCAATGCCCTGGCTCTCACTCACTATGACACCCAAGAGTTACCTTCAGGAGTTTCTGAATCCGATAAGGGAGAATGTGACATGGCTGCTGTTCAGGAAGAACCTCAATACCCTGCAACCAGCGTAGTTGAAAGTGCACCCCAGGTAACTCGAGTGCACTCCTCCGAATAGTTGGGAACAAGGCAACCCATTGTGCAATACGAGGAGAAACTTCTATATAGACTGTACCATACATGCCAACAGAGTTTTGAAGAAAGTTTGTTCGCCCGACAGACCCATGGACATTTTCGTTAACGGAAGTATCTTGTGGAAGACAGGAAGACCAGCCAACAGTGACTGCAATCGACCATCAGCACCAAGGATAATGAGCTAGTAAGTTATGCCCGATCAACAGCGACGCCTGCATCACGATGGACTGCTACACCCACACCCGCAATCACCGCCTCCAATGAGTCTTCAGTGACAGATTTTGACAGAGCACCACCTGCAGAGCGACTGCCGTCCCAGTCCAGGACGATGCTCAAAGCAGCCACATCCACGAAGACCTGCCATCTTTCACGGGACTGCTCGTCACCACTCCAGCAACACAGTCCGCACCTAGAGAGGAGACTGTTCTGTTCAATGACCCGGAGTTAACACCGGTAGATGATATCATTCCACGTGTAATACCAGGTAAACCCAAGGGTGGAACTCTCATGGATTTCGTTATCAATGTTTGTGTAGTTAGTCCAAGTGTACCTTTTATTAATAGTATTTTGGGTAGTTCCGACAGATCTGTAAGTGCCCACTGTGATAGAAATCTTAAGGAATCGGCTGGAGGACACGATGCCTCCCCATTCCAGACCTGCAGTCGAGAGCCTAACAGCACAACTGCAGAGCCTGAGACTACAGCACAATGGTAAGAACAAGAGCCTGAGCCTCCCGCTATTGCAGCCCACCATGCAAAGCAACCTATAGCTTCAGCCCGAGAGGAGACTGCCGACCCTGCCATCACAGAGAGCCTGACATCAGCTGGTGGGACTCCACTGGCCTCGTCCTGCAGCCAGCAACTTCAGCCCAGCTGGGTGGTACGGGCCACTCCTTCAGGCTAAGCCACCTGCACGCTACAGCCCACATCTGGTAGTGAGCCTGTCACTGGGATACTGACATCTGTATATCACACCTGAGAGACAGCAACAGCTCAGACCGCAGGCCACTGACACGTGTACAGTCGGCATGTGCCTGCCGAGTCCACATCGCAACAGGTCACTACAAAGAGACGTCCTGGAGGTCATGTGCTTCTTATCAGTTGCTGCGCTCCCCACATGCTTTTCCAAAGAAACAGGAGGGGGCCACTCTACACTACAGGATGCCTGATCCGGCCAACGCCCCATGCAGACAAGCAGATGGCAATGTGCAGCGATCATCATAAATCCAGTGTAGATAGCCGCCCTCCCACCAACATGATGTGTGCGTGTGAAAAGTATAATTGTCCTTAGATAGGTCGTGCTCGTGCTGAGCAGAAAGAAACGACAAAACCGTCAAGAGCTCTCACTTGCAATATTTTTATACAGGTTGGTGTGTTGAGTGACATCAAGAAGTGGTAAAAACAGTAGGACTCTCACACCCTAGGTTAACCTGTGCGTAAATAATCTTTTAGCTTTTTCATTTTGTTTACTGAAGAACATGATGTTAAAGCAATCTTAAAATGGATAGGAGAGGCTAATAGCAACCAAAGACTTGCAGTGATATTAAGAGCTGGTTGCGAGAAGAAGCCACCTAAATAATTAAGTGTTGTACGTATTCTCAAAGTGCTATGTTTCTCTTGCAGGTAAAAGACACTTTTAAAAGAGAGCTCAAAGCTATATAAACCAAAGAACATTCTTTGCTAGCTAGTTATTTACTGCCAACGGTAAACTCCAGTGGGAGAAAAGGTAGTGTAAAGAAATAAAGAGAGGTTTTTTTTTTCCCCCCTAAATATGAACTAAACTCGCAGACAGCTGCAAGAAGCAAAACAAAAGTTGTAATGATGTACCTAGTCAAAGGGTCAATGAAATGCAAAGTGCTTTATTTATGCCTAAATTATGAGATTGTAGCGGTCATAGAACTCTACGAAGGTATATATTCCATGTCTTTTCACTCTATGAATAATCCTTAACAAGATGGAAGTCTGAAAGCGCTTGTATCTTGACATCCTGTATATTGTGTGACGTAGTAAAGACGTGACAGCAAGCAAGCTGTGCAACAGTGGGTTTTATAAATCTTCCAAGTAGCCGGCCACAGCATTGCTTTAGGGAATAATAAAGTGTAGAGAGTGAAGTGCTTAACAATGGTGACGCTTAGTAGAGCCTTTCAAAAGGTATTTCTTACACCTAGTCAAATTTTTGCATGCAAAACTCGTGCTTTGAGAGTCACCGCCATTGTGAATAAATATTATATATGCACATACGCTATAATGAATCGGAGGCCGTGGACACACTGCCGGGTTTCTCGTAGAAAAGAAAATAAGCAAACACATGCCACATCGCTTGAGACAGTAAAAAAATGAATGCAACCACACGTGCCTGATGCCAGCCTGGGAAAAGAGCAATTCTTTCCTATCTTTTATCCTGGTAGTGGGGAGAGAGAGTGCTAGTGTTAGAGTATGAGTTAGCAAAACAGTGAGTTTATCCCTTTTTTATGTTGTGTTCTTTTGCGGCGGGCATATAACAGGTGTTTAGATGCCAGGTATTTTTTAATGACCTTCACCCCACCTCCAGCTGATAGTTAGGAGAAGGTCAAGTTCATTCGAGGGAAGGCGACTAGTGAGTCTTGTGCACAGAGCACTGTGAATTACAGAAGCAAAGGAGAGAAAATTTCTATTGTTGAAACAGCGCTGCATTTCTGCAAAGGAATTTTCACTTGTTCAACGCATCCATCTGAAGGTGCTAGCCCGAGAGGAACGTTAATTCGACCCAGAAAATGCACTTTCCATCAGACTGTAAACCAGCAAAAATTGGACAGAATACTATTCTCGTTTCACTGCCTTTATTATCACAGGAAAGGGAATATGTTTTGTTGCAACACAAGGATGTCAGGGAGAACCACTGGTAAGGAGACGAGTAGAGGGAAGGTGCACTACCTCTCTGACGAGAGGGGGTTGGTTGACCCATTCTGCCTTTCGGACTGCTAGATAGTGAAGTACCGGTAAATCGCAAGACAGGCTTGCCTGCAAGCACTGATACGCTCCCTCTGTAATTGGTTGGTGGGCTCCTGCATTCCTCTGTAGTCAGGATTGCTGAGCAAGAGGAGTGTAACTTTCCCCGTCCAATCATCTTCCATACCTCATCTTCCAAGATGAAGTCTAGATGAACGGGCTAATACGCTGCGGATACTAGACTTCCTAGATCTCAAGGATGAGCTTCAGTCGCAGCGAAAGTGGGTGAATTGACGCGTGATGCTTTCAAGATATTAGTTTTAAATGACTTCAGCTCCATCGCTCAGGTATTTTGCACAGAGTTTGGAGCTTAAATTTATTATGTTAAAAGTGACTGTGTTGTCTCCTTTGCAGCTTGTATTTTTCATTGGTCTACTGTAATTATGTTAGGACAAGTGAGTTAATTTACTCCCCGCTAGATTGCACTAGTAGTAATATTGTTTGTCTTTTGTTTTGCATCTGCCTCCAGCCGGTCGGTGAAGCCACAGAGGCAAGTCATGCATTCCCATGTCCCGCTCAGTGACTACCTCTCGCCCTAGAGTACCAGCCAATCAGCGATGGACAGCGGCCCGCATTGAGTATAAAAGTAGAAATAGCCCGCGCGTCTATGCCAGTTTTTGTTTCCAGCATGCGCTGCATGGACTTAATAAAATTACCAAGTCTTTTCCAGCTTCGTTGCTCGGGATTGATCCCTGCCTTAAGTTTAGCTTAGTTGTTGTAGCGCCTAGCGTGCGTTTGCTTAGGCCACACCACATTGCCACGCCAGTTTTGTATTGTTGCCGTCGTTCCAGCATGTGCTACTCGGAACGCACCCCTTTTCCGACTGTAAACATCAGCAGAGCTTGCGGTAGTTTAGGATTATGTCAGTTAGGAGCTATCCGCCACGTACCCTGTAAACCTACACCCACCTGCCTTCACTCGTGTTTGCAGTGGATCCTATCCCAGTTTTTGTGGAGACTACCCTCCTGTCATGCTCACGCTTAGTTGCCCAAGTGTAGGTCCAGTGATATCATGACGTCATTTCCACAACATGTACACAATAATACACAAAGTTAACCAGTAATTTCTATGCATCCGTTTTGAGTCGGACGTCTCTGCTGACCATGTAAAAATCGCTTTCAAGGGCTGTTGCTTGTGAAACTGACCTGGAGCTAGAGCGCTATAACCATGTATTTATTTTTCCGAAAATAAGGCGTGAAACTTTTACTTCAAGTCCACTTCCTTGTAGACGTAGTACCTTGTACTTACTTTAGCCACATACGTGCAGGTATTCACGGGAAGCTTACTCATAGTACAACACATGAATTTTGGTTCACAGAACACTTACTATTACTGGCCATCCCTTTCCAACAGTCCTGGATTGTTGGAAACAGAAGAGCCGCCAAAAGGTACAATGTCTGTGAAACCGCAAACTACGTTTGGCGATTATTTCTCCCTGGAGCAGACTCTGCTGGGGACCTCTAACCTTTAAAGTGGTAGACGGTTACCAGGCCATGCACCCTAGCGGCAAAAGACGTAATTTCAATCAAGCGAGTACCTGCACGTGCAAATCAGTTTGGTGGGGTAATTTACAACCTCCTGATGCCTTTTTACAAAAGGAGGGGACTGAAGGAAAAGGTGAAAGGGGCACGCTCTGCGTCATGCTCAGTGCATGAATATCAGCCCTCTATAGTTGAACAGTTAGCTAGCCTTCCGCCCAGAGAACAGGCGCAAGCTCTACGCCGACTGCAAGAGCCAAGAGAAGTTCAGTGCCCAGCCATCTGTTCTCTCCGCCTGTGTGCTCTGGACTGGCAGCTTACCCTGACTGTATTGTAGAGTACTTGAGGAAGCCTGAACTGCCACCTACATCGGGCATAGCTCACTTGACACTGACAGTACTTCTACCTCCATCAGCTTACTGACCACAGAAAACCCACTTCATTCCTCCACCACCGCATAATGCTGCACCACAGAAAGCTTTTGCGTTATTGAAATGTCGCCCAAATGACCTTCCATCCATCATACCTGCAAAATCCAGACTTGCACTAATTAATCAAGATTTTGTGCCCTACCAAGTAGACATGCGGCCTGTTTTATTTTTTGTGGTATACCGGCAAAGCCCCTGTATCACGTCAGAACTGAACCCCTTCCAGAGGAGAGAGTAGCTATCTCCTTGAACGGAACTTGTCGATATCGGAGATCGGCGCTAAAATATCTGCATATTGGTAATGGCCATTTAAATCTTAATCTAAACCAGGATACCATTTTCGTGGAGATTTTAATGCTGTAACGGATCTACGGATAAACACTCGAAACAGCAGACACCACCACTCACCAAACACTCAAATCTCGATTGTTTACCAGGATCCAAACGTTCGCACTACTAAGAATTATTTCATAATTTTTAACATGGCAATGCGAATTCCGCGGGAACGCTTAGAGCTACAGAGCGTTGCAATGGAACTCGCTTTGTCATGTTGAAAGTGACGGAATAATTCTTAGTAGCAGGAGTGTTTTGATCCCGTTTTTTTTTTTTTGTCATTAGAGAAGAGACATCACAATGTTGCGGAGGTATTAGCATACGGGTTATTACCCTAGTAAGGTATATCCTAATATTTTGTAGTTTTCAAAGGATGTTAATAAATGCAATAGGTCTTGAACTGTTAAAATTGTTGATGCAGAAGAAAGATATATTTTGTTGTCACTTTTGTACCGTTTTGGTCTTCAAGGCTGGTAGTAGTTTGTTGGCAGTGTGTTTCTTCAGAAAGCCGCAAACCAAACTTTTCCTGTTAGCTGTTTACTTTCATACACTTTAGTGACAAATGTCTGTTTACAATATGATAATTTGAAAATATCAGTGTAGAGGTATCGGATTGGTAAAATCCGAAATATCGGAACCTGTATTGGTATCGGGTTTTTTCAGTATCGGGCCATCACTAAATATGTTCAGTAATCCATCACACAATACATACACTGTAAATAGGTAGCATCTGTAATTGGGTACTAGATTTACATACAACTGCAAAAATTTTTATATAGTTTTTGTTAAATTGTTCTTCCTTTGAATGTTGACACACCTAAATTTCGCAAGGGAGGAGCACTATTACCATAAATTACCCTACGATTTTTCAAATAACACCATCGTAGGCTATTAAACTCTGTGGAAGAATAGTGTACACATAATGATATATAGACACGCATGCACACACACATTCACAAACACACATAGTCACACAGACAGACAGAGACAAAAATTTACAAGCAAGGTTAGCTCTAGACAAGGCCTGCCGATTATGTGGATTTTGTTTGTATTTACTGATTTTTATACTATTAAACGGATTCACTGAATTTAAAGATAATTCACAGACATTCGCTTGTGCACAAAAAAAACTAGTTAATGAGATTTATTAAATGTAGGGATATTTGTTACCTGTGTATTTACATATATATACACACACACACACGGAATTGTACCATGTTGCCGTTACAAAGGCTATTGATTATTAAAAGTGATTACCGACATGAGTAAATTTAAGAAATAGGCAAACGTTACCAAACAGTCCACAGGCGGACGATCACGGTAAAATGTAAATACAACATGGCCACCTACACACAGTGAGTAAGCGCACAGCATTGCCGCTTCGCATGCCGTAGAGCAAGTGAATAAAAAATTTAAAGAAAAAAATTTTTCCTTTCATCTGGTTTTGGCATTAAAATTGCCTACCACAGCAATTTTAATTAAATAACACCCTAGTCGTTTGGAACAGCAATTATCCACATGTTTATTAAACTACACTTAGTGGTACCGGTAGCAAACAAGAACAAAAACACTGTCCAACGCAAAACATGCACGCACCTTGTTCTTTAAAAATAAATTGTGAAAAGCGTTCACGAGCGAAGGTTGAACCTGTTTTCTGATTTGCTTTCATTAGCACAGCTCTCTTAACACGCGATTATAATCTCAACTGTGTATCAAGATGTATAGCCTTTCGTTTTACACTTCACATTGTGAGTTTTGACTTAGAAAAAATTTACTTATGGTAATTGTTTGCGAAATGACCACAGGTTTGGTCAAAATTCCCACGGCAATGTTAATGAGACATGGAATGCAGAGCGGTTGACCAGCGGGCGCCATGGCACAAGCAACTAGTACTCTACTGACACAAAGCAAAGAATGTTGGACACTGTTGCCAGATATGCGGAACATTCCATGGCTGCCACATCTACTTTTTTAGTTACGATCACACGTGTTTATACTGTTTACAAACATAAGCATCTTTGCATCACACAGACGGTGAAGGTAATATTTTTAAAATATTTATATAGGGCAGTTGCTTTTCCATACGGTTACATAAGGCATTTAAATCGCTCAGATTTATAACAGATCAATTTGTCAAGTTCATCGTGGACAAGGCTTTACCGTTTTTCTTTTGCAAGTCATTAAGGTGACTACATTTTGTAAATGTCTGCATTTATGTAAAAAGTAGTTGTTAAAGTATACAGAAGTGGATAAACATTTAATTAGCTGTACTTTTTTGAAATTGAAATGGTTTAGTTTAGAAAGGTCATCCTATGAGCAAAAGTGATTTTTGCAACGGAAGTGGAAAGTCTTACAAAGTATCACCTGTGTCTTCAGATTTGTAGTACGATGGAAGAGAAATGCAAAGCTTCAACCAAGTGTGTTGTGCCCAAACAGCATTATAAACTGGATTGGGAACATGCATTGAAGTGGGTAAAGCCGGCAGATGGTGATTACCAAGCAAAGTGCACAGTTTGTAATTCTGTACTTAGTATAGCCAGTGGGGGACTTTTAAGATTTGTGTTGTAATGGCAACACAGAAAGTCACAAAAAAAACCAAAGATGTGTTGAACAAAGTTCATGTCTCACAAATTTTGTGATAAAGGAAAATAATGCAGGTGTGGATGCAGACCTATTTGGGCGAATTTTGTTTGCGAAAACAACTGGCCCATTAGCTTGAGTGACAATTTCACTAATTTGGTGGTGAAGATGTTCCCTGATAGTGATATCGCAAAAAAACTTTTGGTGTGGTTGCACCAAAACTAGTATGTTAATTCAGCAGGCATTAGCTTCTTGTGAAGAAGAATAAACTGTCAGAGCAATGAAGAAAACTTTCTTCACACTGTTAATTGACGAGTCTACTGACATCACAGTTAACAGGTAAATGATTATCTTGGCTAGATTTTATACTGTTCAGCAAGTAGAAACACGGATGTACAAAATTGTGACTGTTGAAGGCAAAGCAAATGGTGAAAATCTATTCAATATTGTGAATACCTTATTTCAAGATGATCATATACCTTGGAGAAACTGTTTGAGCATTTCTTCAGATGGTACAAAGGCCATGGTCGGGGAGTTCAACTCCGTACTCTCAAAAGTAAAGGAACAGCAAGAAAATATTTGGTTTCTACACTGCACCTGCCATGTTGCACATTTGGCTGAATCACATGCAAGTGGTGAACTACTAAACATTTGTGAACAGTTATCGAGAGATGTCTACTCTAACTTCAGGATCTCAGGGAAATGGCAAGATGAATACAGACAAATTCAACAATTGTTAGAGATGGATGAACACAAGATTTTACGCCCTTCTCTCACCAGGTGGTTGGCCATGTTTCAGTGTCAATCGTTTACTTGAGCAATGGCCAGCTTTGATTGAATATTTTGATTCAGTTGACCCAAAAGAGAGTTCTTTGGGATCTGTCAAACGAATCAAATCAACAGTGCACTCGAATTTGGCCAAATTGTATTTTCATTTTCTCCCAGCAGTTCTGGCACGGTTTCAAAAGTTCAATGTACTGTTTCAGCAAGAACATCCATACCTACATAAACTGTATAGCAAGGTGTGTGTACTGCTGCAACAAACTATTGATAGTTTTATTCAATTTTGTGTAATACAGAAAGAGAAAGGTGATCTGACCTCTATAGACTTTCAACATGCAAACCAGCTTTCTGATGCTACCATTTTCATTGGCCATGCAACACGTAATTTCATTGACAGAAAATGAGATTTCCTCTTTTGAAAAAGTAGAATTTTTTGACAATGTACAGAAGTTTTATGAAACTGGTACAAAGTAATTATATCTCCTCCTACCACTGAATGATCATGTTCTCCGGAATATAGATGTTTTTGACCCAGTAAAGAAACGGAGTGGGGATTGGGAGAAGGGGAAAATCTGGTCAAAGCTTTCCCAGATGTGATTTCTGCAGAAGAACAGGATTCTTTGAATGAAGAATTTTTGGCATATACACTTTGAGACATGCCTGCATCTGTTCAGCTATCAGATCCTATAGATGTTTTTTGGAACAAAGTATCAAAGTATGAGGAGAATGGTAAACTGTGTTTCCCAACACTCTCCAAGCTGGCAAAAGCAATGATATTCTTCCTCACAGTAATGTAAGTGTAGAAAGGGCATTTACTAAACTGAAACTAATCAAGACATCACATAGGTCTTTGCAGTCACCGATGTTAAATGTCTTGATTCAAGTTTCCTCTAGGAAGTATGAGGGTGAATTTAAAAGCCTACTCTTCAAATGAGGAAGAAAGCAAGAAATTAAAAAAAAGTGATTTTTTTTTTTAAGTAAATGGCTCAGTGACATAGAAACAAACTTTGTTAGAATCCATTTCATTTTTAATTACGTACTCTTTCGTACCAAATATTTTTACTCAAGAACAATCATGCTGAAATTTTTTTTGAACAGTATTTTTTTGTAATAAGAATTTAACTTGCAAATGCTTATTTGGAGTGTAGTTTTTCTAGTTATATCTAATTGAGTGGTAACATTATGTGAATTGATATTTCAAGAATTAATTTTCATTTCAAACAATATTCATCTTTTTTGCAATAAAAATAAGTAGATTTTTGGTGCATTTGTAGTTTTAATTTGCAAAATATGAACATATTTTTATTTGCATAATCAAGATTTTTCAGGATATTGACATTGCATTTTTCAGGATTTTTGAGTGTGTGGTTTAGGATTTAGATTTCAAGATCAGTGGCAACCCTGCACTAGACCGTTATGCCTGATACACAAGTCATTAATCTGTACTTATTTTGGTGCCAAATTAATGCTCCTATGTACCTGGAGCAGTTTTGAATGTTCAAGGTCTTGACACAATGGAGTGATACAGGTGCCTACCACCTCACTGCTCCTAAGTACAAGATGTGCAGTATATCTGTCAGTGTGCTGTACTGTGTAAATTAGATGGGACTTCATTTCACTCACCGAAAGCCAATAGTTGAAACTACACCCACTACACACTTTTCTCCTATCACTGAAGGAGGCTGCACAGGCAAACCAATATTTCTATTTCTTTACCAATTCCACAATTTTTTTCTAATTGAATACATTTATTATTATTAAAGTTCAAGTATACAGGATTAGATATTTGGGTTTTGACTTTTGTGGCAAAACATATGCACAGAACATTTATTTACTGAGATCTGCGTATTCTCGCAAATAACGATTTTACAGAATAAATTTTAGTACATCGCCCTCGTAAGCATGTAAGTCAGAATGGAATTTTAATGATGAAACTTAGCAAAACTATGATCACACTTACACACTATAACTATTAAATTACCTAACAGATACAATGAAACAAAAAAAAAAAAAATGATCTGTGATGTTAGCTTCTATATTGCAGGAAATTGTGCTTTTGTTTACTGCGTCAGACCATAAACAATATTTTCACCTTTTTAAAGCATCAGTGGCAGCGCTTGTAGTGCACTGCTATATGCACATCCAAAAGCTACACTGACAATTATGATGGGTTGTATTTGTCAAGTTACATACAGAATTCCCACTGCTACCATTATTTGTGTTTTGAGCATAGTGGCCGACATCTAGTGGTGCAAGTATGTTGATGCTTGTTGCTTAGACTAGTCATTACTTTTGGTGAGTGCTAGATCAGGTGCACGTGGGTACACAATTACTGTGACTGAGTTCGCTTTCTACTAGCGACTAGCACTGGTTGAGTAGGCTGGCGGCTTGGTATGAAGTCTGCCATGGGCAGTACCACAATATTTCTTACTACCACCTTAGCTTGTTGAGGTAGGGCTGACTTACCAGGGTACTCACTCACAGATCTCCTGGTTTCCGGTGTAAAAGTAGGCCGGCTGGGGCCAGCAGTTGCGTGGGTGGTGTTAGTTGATTAGGTGCTGTACGGAGAGGTCAAGTATCTCCATCTCCAGGTGATGGCTGCACTGCTTCCACAAAACGAGTTGGCAATACTCAACCTCGTGTCATGTCCAGTGACTAATGCTCGTACTGCAGGATGGGGCTCTATGCCTAGCCTAGTGTGTGAGAGGAAATAAACGGGGATACTGTTTGAAGAGGACTGCCTCTCCAGGTGACGGGCAGACTGAGCACATTAGTGGGGTTTCTCCACCAAGTGTGGAGGGGTTGTTGGTGCACACTCGCTTAGCAATAAATAATTTCCCCCTTTTCTCCCCCTTCGCATTCCATGCCTTTCCCCGAAGGGCATAGAAGCAGTATTGACACTTAACGTACTTCCAGTAGGCGCAATCAGATAGACAGAACCCTAACTAAATGTAGAGCCCAACAGCATTTGATGGCGCGAACCTTGTGCTCTTACGGTTCTGCACCTTGGTGCACAAACCTAGAGTGGTAGGTCATGCGGGCCATCTTCCTACTACTGTCAGGGTGTGGTACAGCAACAGTCGAGCCTCCAGTCCCAGGCAGAATACCCCTGCCAGCATTCTTGGCATTTTTGTCAGCTATACAACCTGAGGTGGCTGTCCTGCTGCTGTTGGATGGGTACCTAGTGGTTGGGGCTCTACCCTTCTGTACACCGGGGTGCACAGAACGGGTGGCAGTCGAAGGTGATGTGTGTTTGCTGACGTGCAGATTCCTGAAAGGTATCTGTAGTCTTACACTATGGTTCGTAATTTTATCACACCCGGTCACTTGCTTCCGCCCGTCTAGAGGAAGAGTTCCTAGTATTGGGCAGGATTTATCTCTAAACAAATTTACTCTCAGGACAGGATAAAATGGTATTTATTATAAATAATAAGTACTGGTGACTCATACCTAGTACTAAGCAGAGTGTGTACAGAAGTAAGCTACCTTTAACCGGTGGAGGTGAACTTCTCCTAGACTACTCAAGTATAGGATGAACTCGAAGGCTATGAAAACAACTCTGACGCAGTTACTCTAACCTAGGTTTGTCTAGACGAGACCTTACAATGGGCCGCTACCAAAAGGGCAGTTGGTGTAGTTGCCACTTACCAGCAAGTCAGCTGTTGAACCAGAAGGGTCAACACTGGAAGTGTGGAGTGAAGTCAAGCAGGTTTTTGGAGATGTTAAGCTTATGGAATCTTGTGGTGATTGAATCCTTTGTAGCTTCTGGTAGAAGTGGTAGAAGTCTGGTGCATGACGTCTTGTTCATTAATACTAAATGACTGCTACTCATCAGTGCAACTGCATTCCTGACATCTAGGCCACAAGTCATGTCGCCACTGCCGCCTGCAAGATTGTTTTACCTACTGGGCCGGGACAAACATCCCGATAATAATTTATCATTTTGTCCAATGAGCCACTGAGACCATTCAAGAGGTTTGGGGCGAGTACAGCAGTGTGCCGCGAGATGCAGCCACATGCAAGATGCCTAGATCCCACCGATCTCCACTACACCGCATGCACAAGGGATCTTGGCACTGGGCTTGCACCTGCTGTTTCCCCTGTCCTGATGCCGTATGCCATTGGAAGAAGGGTTGACCGAGGAGTATGTAAGGAGATGCATCCCGGCCTCCGGAGCATCAGTTCTGATACAGTTCTCGATCGCCTCTCCTGAGCCCTCATTGCTCCAGCGCTTGATGCCGAGGCTCAAACATATCCTTACTTCATCGCTCACCTCGTGGGGCCAAAGATCCTCTCCAGTACCTAACCGAAGGAAGAACCAGCGGCGTCAACAGCTACAACACTTAGACACGTTCTGTCCCTTACGGACAACCTGAGAGTAGAGCTTGCCCGAGGTTTTAACACGCACCAGCTAACTGCCTATTCATCTAGCTTTGCACAGGGTGCCGTCCCCTGTATTACGATAGGGTGTTTACCTTCCGCATAGCCCGTGGGGAATTAGGGTATAGCACTTCTGCCATCTATGTTTATTTCCTTTGGATTATTAAACACCGTTCTTACCAGTTCTCTTGACTTTCACTCCGAGCTCCTTCCCTGTGTCATATCGGAGCTGGAGGACTCTGCAGGAGATTAGGTGTTTGCTTTTCGAAACGTACACAAACACCACACCAGCACATTCTTGGAAGACCACCCATTCTCTGCGCCAGCAGTGAACGGTAGAGCCACGACACTAGGATATCGTCCCCTGGAAGTAGACTTGCCGGTTCAAAGTCGCTCCCCTACCTCACCGCTCACTTTGTGGTGCTGAGGAGGGGATCTTCTTAGAGTTCGGGGAGACCAGTGACCACTGGACCCTCACCTCAACATTATTGGAATGCCACTCATTCCTTGCAGCAAGTGGAATGAACGGTAGAGCCACGACATGAGCTCCGGTGTGATAGACTTACCGGCCAGGGTGCTCAACTCTCACCGCTCACTGTTGGTGCCAAGAGGGTTGCATTCTGGTGCAGGGAAATCTATCCCTCCAGGACAACACCATGCAGTTCCGCAACCATCACCCGCAGCTCACGCTGTCTCTACCCGGTAGAGTCGTCGAGAGTGAGGTGGTGTTGGCGGCAGTAATTTGCACCTACATGTGGACACTGACATGTGAACTGTCAACCTCCTGCAGCTCCAATTTTTTTTGCCTAACTCCTTACACCAATAGGGGTGTAGTTTAGACGGGTCAAGGAGGAGATGAGAGTTATTGCTAAAATTCCCCAGGGGCTGCGTTTCCTTCCCAGCAGGTTTGGGTTGTTTAGTCCTCTTGATTAAGCTGTGTTACTGAGATGCATCACCGTACCAGCACCCACTGTCATGCCCATGGACTTGTTCGAGCCACCCACCAGGGTAGCGAAAGGATATCACCCTATAGTGGAGGAGGCACTATTTGGCATACGATTTACCAGCATGCCAGAACTGCCGCCGGCTACCGTACCAGAGCCTATCACCTCCAGTTGAGTGTAACTACAGTAGAGGGAACCGAAAGTGTGCAGGCACGCACCCAGCTACCTCGCCCTATTGCACCACTGCCTGAGCCTGCACCTCACCATATAAAAATTGTAGAGCAAGATTTTGTACCAATTTGCCAACCTACTAGGCCTGTATTGTACACCTGGTGGGCCCCTGTGCCCAGATCAGAATAAGCCACCTAGAGATACGACTCGCCTAGGGTCAATTAAGTCACCCAGGGCAGGGACAGTCAGACAGCTGGGACTGTCATGCGTCACGCTTGTGGAGCTTCTGGTAGACGTGGTAGAAGCCTCTGGAGCTCTGGTCTTTGGTGGCTGCAGCCACTGGTGGTCGCTGAAGAACTGGAAGCTCTTAGAGAGGACCATGAGGGTCTAAGATGTAGTAGAGCCCCAGCACAGAAGTGTTGAGGTGACTGGATACCAACTAGTGTCTTCAGCCATGCACTGCCTTATATTGTGTGCTCGGCCGGCCCATGCCTGGACTAAAGTGGGAGGCATCACGTGGCTCTGTGATGTCTGCTTTTATGTGAACGGGATGGGAGAATTACCCTTGCACTCAGCTATATGGCCTTGGGTACTCTGTGGCACTCTGCCGTCTTTGGAATGCTGTGCGGCACTCTGTCTAGCAGGTGCTTTGGGGAGGCTGACGTGTTCCACGGCCGCTTGGAACAATGCTTGTTTCACGTGCTAGGATCGCCCGCTAGGGATGGAGCAACCCTGTGCGCACTTGTGAATAAAGCACTGGGGTTGACCCTTCCTCCGGATATGTAGATACTATGTGAGTAGTGAGAGGAAGTTGGCTCTGGTACATTAGGAAAATACCACGTGTCTGTTACTCTCCCTGCATCGGAACAATCCTGTTGCCACCTATGGTTGTGGTACCTGTTGGATGATAACATGGTAGGATGAGTCGTAGTCGTGTTTAATATATAACTCATATATAACACGTCAATTTGTCCCCCCCAACCCCCCCTTCTTCTAGGTCCAATGCAGGCGTCGTGGTTATAGGTGGAGCAGGGAACAGCAGAACTAATCCCCCCCTCTCTGGAAGATCTGGAAGGTCTAAATATGGTGGAGGCCTTAATAAAACATTCAGTTTAGGTAGGCGGATCCCTTAACTCTGGGTCAATTGGTATCTGTCTTTGCTGTCCTTCTGTGTGCTGGGGCCTCTCGTAATCACGTTGTGCCATCTGGGGCAGCATCTGTAGTTCTGTCTCACTCTGGCATGTGGTTTCTCTCTCTCCTTCACCTGGCCGGCCAGTCTCTCTACTCTGCTTATGTGTTTACCACGCTGTGGTGTGGTGTGGGCTTACAGTCAAGGTTGACACTGTGTACCGGTTGTCCCACGACCTCCGTTATTATATGTGATGTTTACAAGCTCAGCGTAGACGCTGCGTTTACTCAATATAAAATAATTACAACGATGCTGTGGAAAAATATGTACACAGAAGTATGATACATTTAAAACAATTGGAAATAAAATCTAGGTACAGTGCCTTACTCGCAGAAGGCAGATAGGAAACAAACTATTCATGTGCTTGCGGTGGTGTATTACGTTGGAGGAAACCCTACTGTCTTTTATAGGAGCCCCTTTTTATTTCACCGCAAGCACAACAGTTATGTGTGACATAATGGAATGTTGCCAACCCCAGGCCTTCCGTCACATGAGGCTGGGTAGCCACAGATTCAAAGCAAGTACCCTTTAGAAAGAAAACTAATTACGAACACATGGGTATATGGTCACTGTACATGCTATTCCTTGTTGTCTAAAACATACAACGCTTAAAAATTAAAATACTGTACCTTGGGATTAATCAGCGAGAGTCGTATGAAGCACTGAGGCATGGGTCTGAGTTCGTGACCCCCTCAATACAAATGGTACCATAAAAAATATACATATAAAACACTGAAACATGAAAAACACCTAATATGCACTGAACCAGATATAAGCTAGAAAATGTAAACATTGTGGTTGCATTAAGCAAGTTTGTAGGAATCCCTCAGGATCTTGTATCTTCACATGTGACACTAAAAAAAAACGTATAGTTATATATAATGGTGTATCTACACATCAAATAACTGAGAATAAAAAACTAACCTAATATATTCTCTCCTTTTGGGTAGTTTATCCCTACGCTGTAACTAACTGTACAATTATGAAGTATTTCTTCGTGTATCACTGGCACTTTGGGGAGTGTCATTCAGTGATTGTGTTAGCACTGGCACTGTGGGGAGTGTCTTTCAGTGTTACAGTTCGTAATTAAGTTGACTGTCTGCCACTTAATACTCGTCATGAAGTTGTGAGAATACCTATGCGTGTTTCTGATGTACTGAGAATAGCTATGTCACTGCTCATTCTAGTTTTAAGTCTTTATACTACATGTAATTCTCACACTTTTGGGTTACCTGGCTACCTATTGGCTGTTGCCTAATTAATGTCTATCCATTCTGAGGGCTAATCTACAAGCTCTTACATCCCATTTTAGGTTTACTCTTGATGAGAGTCTAGCTACAGGTACTCGTTTTAAGTCTATCTTCGCTGGTTACTACTTAATTACCTAATAAATGATAGCACAAATGTGTGTGTTTGGAAGTGGTAATGTCTGGCATTACTCTCACTGTCTATTAATTGGTGGCTATTGCTTGGTAAGGCTTTTAATTTTAGGACTATAACGAGTTCTAGAAGTCACTGTGGGGGAGGTGGTTTTGTTACGGTATACCACCATAAGCCTCTATTTACGGAGCACTTACTTACTTGTTGGCAGTCTTCTTCGCCGGACTTCCCCTCTGCCTCAGTACAGCATGGACAGGATATGATTGCATGAACCAGGATGTTGGCCTCAATGGAGACTCCTTGTACCGTCCTGGCAAGGCAACTACTTTGGCGGCTCGAGGGGGCATCACTCTTAGGTTCAGCACGTGGTGCTCGGGCATCGTCTTCAGCTGCAACTGTTGGGGACAGGTCACGTACTAAGGACAATGAGACAGTGCGAGGGAGTGGCAAGGTAGCCCTTGATCTCATCTACTTGGGTTCGTACTCTGTGTGTAGGTAGTTTATGGACATCGAAGGTCTCGTCCGGATCGGTGGTTAGAGAGCGGGTCCTCCCTTCAACCTCGGCATCTCTCGTGGTGTCCTTGGTTTGTTCAGAAGGCAGGTGTAGGATGTCTGCATCGCTGCTGCTGCTTACCATTCCTATCGTCTTGGTAGTCTCCTGAGTGGGAGTTCATTATCCGTTCATTATCAATTTTACATGTAAGTGAATTATACATCTCTAGATCATTTGTATCTGTAAGATATAATGCTTGTTCTTTCAATTTGATTCTGGCAGCATAGTAACGGAGAAAATCGGTCCCGAGTATTACCTCAAATGGAAGCCCTGATGTGTACACAAGGAACCAATATCGGTAACATTGACCGTTTACCTACAACTCAATATATTGGATACCTGCGGTCTGGAGGGGGTCTCCAGTAAAGCCTTTTGCCCCTAACTGAGATACATATACTATATTCCTGCTGACGCTAGGTCTCACAAGAGGTATATTGTATCGCATGTCAATTACGAATGAGTGAGACTGGCCCTCGACAAAAATAGAAATTAGTCTTATTTCCCCCTATAACTCAAATTACTGCCATGTGGTGCCTGCGGCTGACACTCGGCCTCTCACATTTGGACGAACATTATTCACATTCACGCTTCCACTAGTTTCACTAGAACCATACCCTGGGTTCCTAGGTCCATGGGTTCGTTGACTATTTCCAAAACTTTGGCATTCCCTACTCACATGCCCAAAATGTCTGCAGTTGAAACATTTTATATTATTGTTATTATTATTATTATTATTATTATCATCATCATTATCATCATCATTATTATTATGTTTTTGCCCGTAACTCATGTTCTTGGGAGAAACACGTGCTCCCGATTGACTCTTTCTACTGTTATCGTTCCAACCATGGTAACATGAGTTATAACCTATTCCATAACCTCTGTTCATGGAAGTATTTTCCTCACATTTTGCATTACACCATGACACACCTGTTTGCTGTGAGACTATGTTATACACCTTTTCCCTCCTACTATCATCAAATTTTGTTTTGTGTTCCTGATGCAGCTCTGTTTTACTTTTTCCTTATCTGAAAGATTTCCTAGGCTTGCTGCGCTTTCCATGTTTTCTAGGAAGTCGTGTACAGTCAAAGAGCCCTTTTCGCCAGTCCATTTCTCAACTAATGAAATGACTGCTAAGTCGGAAATTTTAATTGGTACTTGTGCTTTTGTCGGTATCGCGGAAACTGGTTGACAAACTGGACCTCTTTTGTTTTCAATGTTAACTAATACAGTATATTATTTTCCACACTAAAAATTATTCATTTAATTTTGAAAGAGGAAGCCAAGTCTGTTTCTTTGAAGTATCGTAATGTGAACTACTATGTATAGATTTAGTTTCATGGATCATACTTAATTTCTCCTTCTTTGAAATAGGAATGGGATCCATACGGGAAACACCAGTTGATGCTTGTTCTTGTTTTCCGTTTGTGCATTGAGACGTCAACGGTTCTGTATTTGAAACTAAATCAATCCTCTCTATTTCAAATTCTGAACGCGATCTCGAGGTCTGAATTGTCTCACAATGTAAACCTTAGTTTCCAACACTGGTTGTCCGGAAGAATTTTCGTAGTCATACACTTTATAAGCTGGCGTTTGAAAAGATTGTTTTGGTTTCCCTTTAAAAGCTATCTCCAATCTTGAAACCGTAGCTAACGAATTCAAGTTTGCACAAAAGGGTTTGACTTTGGATAGGTCAAAAGATGCATGTTTGTGAAAGCATTTCTGTATGAAATGGTAAGAATAATCGTCCAAACGTTTCATTACTTAAGTACTAGTAGTTAAAAATAATGTAAATAGTCAGCATTGTAAAATATACTACTTTCCCATCTTGCCACTGAAATAATAAGCATGTAAGTATAATACTTTAATGATTTTGCAAAATGCAGCAAAGAAACGGGACAGAATCTAAATAATTTCTACAATATTCGACTCGAACCCAAGTGTGTGGAGTTATGTCTTTCAGATTTACCTGACAATCAACACTATTAGATACTATTCATAGGTCCATGAATATGCACAACTTCTAAATGATATGATTTCCTGCAATATACGTATTCGTTATAATTCTGCAATTCTCCCTTTTCACGATAAATTGTATTTGATTTATCAGCTGACATGCACACAGTTCTAAATGCTTCAAGACAAGTTAAAAATTGTCACTCTGCAATGGTGCTCAAATCTATCACAAGTGCACGATTCACGTTCATAACACACTGTGTGAATAAAAACAAAAAAAAGAAACAAAAGTTGAACAAAACCTGACACAGTTTTCAATGACCTAACATGTATCAGCTGTAATAACCTTTAACCCTTCGGAGTGGGTCGCAGTTACAGCCATATAGAGTAACATCAAAACGGTACCACCAGTTTGGGGTGCCCAAGCAGTAGGTGAGTGACAAACACCTTATAAAAATAAAACTAAGTCAGTTTAACTCATTTAGTTAATTAAAAACATGACAAGAGGTATACGTGCATTTATGCAATCACTTTCTTTGAGAGTCTGAGAGAGCTGACGAGGCTAATGTAATAAAATATATTAATAACGTTGAAAACAATTTCATGATGGTCATAGTGATTGATGAGGTGGTCTCTCATGCGTTGTCCAGCGGAGTTGTCTCGGGCAAGTGAAGCGAACTCTCTGACGTCGGGTGATGAAGTAGGGCGTCTCCAAGCTTAGAACAGTATGATATTGCAACATGGCTAGAGTGGGGGAAAAACTCCCACCAATGCAAAGTCAGGGCATGGGCAGGGCATTGGTTGTCAGGCTGGTGTGTGTGCACATGATTGGACGAGTGATACAGTAATCTTGTGACCAGAACTCATGTGATGGGAAAATAGGCCTGTGATACAGTGCGTTATTGCAGAAATAATGGGGTGGGAATATCAAGGAAAACAGGTCATGCTTTCCATCTAAAGTGTCGTGTCTTCCGTCAATAAGTGGTTTGAATCATGCTCAAATGGTGCAGAAATCACAGCAGGCAGTATCAGAATGGATACCGCTTCTGACTGCGGGAAAAACAGAGCATGATAAGTTGCGAAAAATAACTCTTGCAGATGTTAGCTAGATGCCCTGGCAGGCCCGTGGTTGAAAATATACGAGTCTCATGTACTGTTTAAATAAAACTTGATGCCATATACTGTATTTTCGTATGTATAGGCCACACTACATGTTTTGATGAATAATTAGGGATAATTAATATTTCAAGTATAGGCCTCACTGAATTTTTGTATCCCTGTAAATAATGTTAAGTCACAATTTCGTACTAACGTAATACATTCCGACTTAATTTCTCCCCAACAAAACATTTGTGACAGAAAATATGTTATGTTGCAATGTTTACGAATATACATCATGCGATTACTATTCCACAGATGGTAACGTGACTTGAGATAGCAAAACCACAGCAACATGTTACACAAAATAGCATCTTATCAATGTGTATTTGTAGAGCCACGGCGAGCTTGCAAACTACATAAGATATCTTTCTCTTGTACAGTAAATAAATTATTTTCTCATGTACGACATCTATGGCGAGCTCCAACATGTTTACATTTTACGCGTGTGGGATGAAGGTTATTTTGTGTATGAATGCGAGTGAACAAATAACTGCACAAGAGTGTGTATGTGTATTTTTTTTGTTTTTATTATTAAATTCTTTCCCTTACCTTCCTTTCTGCCTTTAAGAATTAAAACATTGAAGTGTACTGTATGTTGACAAATTTCTAAACATGTTTTGGAGAAAAAATTTAATGAAACAATTTTGTGTGCCAATATTTCATTTATAAGCCGAACCCCACTTTTTGTAGTAATTTTTTTTTGTAAAATTGTGTAGCCTATACTTCCTGAAATACGGTAATTCACGCTGACCATTAAATCCTCTAAACTTATGAGCCCATATGTGAAAACCAGGTCACTCACAATTCTGCATCCTTCACATATAATTTAATTTCTTTCTCTACGTTTCATACAGTTTCATCCCCTATTTGTTTCTTCAAACAAAACGTTCAAGCATCTTACTTTTTGTACTGCAGCTTTTCCAAAATTTTGCACAATCTTCTAGAAAATTTACTTCCTTAAATTATTCTACGTCATTTTTAAAAAGTTACCAGTCTGTGATGGCAAAGAAGAATTTGTGCATCATTCTCTAAAATATAAAACTGTTTGAATGAATGGTTTCGGAGAAAGGGAGTGATAATTGTAGAGGTTTTTTTTTTTTTGCATTTCCAGAGTTATTGTCCTCTTGCTGGCCTTTCTTCCAATACTAAGTTAGATAATAAGCTCTGCCTCCTGGCTTCAGCTGCCACTACATGCATCATAGCAGCAAGGCTTCTCCAGATGTATTTTGTTCATAACCTTCTGGGTGTAGATTGATGTAGATATGCAGCTTGGATTGTGTGAGATTCGGCTGTCCTCAATGATACTCCACAGAGCTAGTTACCTTCCTTACACAACAGGCCGGGGGGAGGGGGGACTAGTTGCCTAGCAACCAGCATGGCGTCCTTGCACCCTCCCCCTGTATACTGACTGGTTGGTTTGGTAGGGGAAGGGTAGATTGTTTCACACCTCCGATCGGGGAGGTTTCCCCTTCTCTGTCTTGCCCGCTGTGAAAACACTCTCAGGTGTTTTCTTCTCCGCATGCTCTCAGCTGATTGCTATGGGTGAGACATTAAAAATTTGGCTTCCATTTAGTGTCATATTATATTATTTTTCAGAGGGTTTGAAAGTTTGGGATTGGCTTGCATTCAGTGTCAGTTTTCAGTCGATTATATACTGTATTTTGTGGCTTTATATTCTTTATTCAGGTTAGTTGTAAAATTTATTTTAATGTATTATTTATAGTAATAATAATATAGTAATAAGTTTTGAAAAGAATTCCCATTTAATTGTGTTTATTAGTTAATCTTTATTCACAGATAATGTACAGCTTTCATTATACTCTACATGAAGTTGTATTTTATTGACGTACATGACAGATCCTCATCTACTGAAATTCTGGTTGTATGGAAAATTTTTAACAGTCTCCTGAAAAATGGTAGATAGGGAGTCCCCTATATTTATTAAAATTAAGTAATAATAAGATATCTTCAACAATTGGTACTCTTGAAAAAAATGTTGCATAAAAAATGTAAAGTGTGACTGTGATGATTTGGCTGGAGGAGCAGCATGAGAGTGGGGGACAAAGACAACACTGTTATGTGCAGGGAGGACTGGCATCAATCACACGAGGCCAGCCGCTAGAGGTGGCCCACGGCTCTCAGGTGACTCTGCGGCATACGCACGGTCGCACATGCTGGCTACATTCGCATGCTCATGTGTACCCTCTGCGCTACCCAGACAAGCGTGGCAGCTCCCACCAGCAGCAAGTCACCTGCTACTCCTTCAAGGATGTCAACAACTGGTGGATAGTAAAGCGGCCTGAGAGAAATGACCTGGCTGTCTCTTTCCCAGTTGATGCCATCAGACACGGAGATGTTATTCAGCTGGTGCATGGGTTGACGAGCCGTGCCCTCAACTCTCATGATGTAGCTGCTCCTGTGTCTCCACAGAACCAGGTACACTGCAGCATTGTAACTGCCTCTTGCCAAAAGGAATTCTAACATTTATATATAATTTATTTATATACTGGTATAAGATGGCTGAGGGGTACATCTGAGTTTGTGAGGGATGGAAGTCTTAATAAAAATAAAAATGCTAAATTCGATATTAAATTTATTCACACAACTACTATTTACAGCATTAAATTATCTATTTCCACTATTACTCTTTCTATTTCTCAGCGATCACAATATTTAATGTCTGTTTCAACTCTAATTAACGTCCTTCTTAGTGTGTCTCTTTGGTTATAGTCAATTAACTCTTACTCTTCATTAATACATGTTCAATCTGTCTGTTGCAAATCATTTGTAATGTCTTTCACTAAAACATCCAGTCCAATAGTCCAGCCTGCTAGTTACACTCTTCACTGCTGTGGTGTTTGCAGTCACAGATTTTCCTCCCGCTGGGCACTTCTGGCTCTATTCGTTGCTTTTCTAGCTCGGTGTCTATAGCTTAATGTTGCACAATCACAGAGACTCCTTACACTCATAAACTGCCTGCTCGGAGGCCTGTCACACTTTTATATTATTGTTGGCCTTGATCTGGAAGATTCAACATATCCCAAGTCACACTGAGAGAAACTAGGGCAGTAGTAATGATCAGAACATTCCTTCAGTGATTTCTCAAACACATCAGATATTTAAGATAGGAAGTGGCGCACACCCCAATAGGCATAACAGGCATGCTAAGTAATTGTACCTTTGTAAAAATCTGCTGCATCTCCAGTTGCAACTGGTAGCATACATGTCCATAAATCATCCCTACCTCACACGCTCGCAGAGCGGCCACCTGTAAAACTACAGTTGAGGTCAGATTAATGGTCCAAAAGGAATTAAGTTCAGCTCTGCTGTTCAATATTTTCGTTTTATTTTATTAACTTGGTATTGGTTGTAATTAAGGACAAAGATATTATTAAATTATTTGATAATAAGTGAATTATTGTTTCAATATGTTGACGCATTACACACATGACTAGGAGATACTACGTCAGGTGGAGGCAGGTTTTTGTCGGGTGCTAAATGAGGCACACACTATTCTGGTGGAGGTTCTTGTATTAATTCAGTCCTTATGTGGTGCTGGGGCTCGCCCATTGTAGAGAACTGACCTGGTAGCTTTATGGCAGGGTACAAAGTCAGGTTTGGCTAATGCAATCTTTCGCTTCAGGTTCTGTGCTTTGAGTGGTATACCTGGGCAACTGTTGTTACTGGTACTTGGACGAGTTGTTGGCAGAACGACTGTACATGTGGATGCTGCGGATTCTTGAGAGTGTTGACAGTAAGATGTTCTTGTCAGTGTGAACAAAGCAACAGGCTTGAGGTACGCAATTGAAGCTGTTGGCTGCTGATCAGGCTGATTGAGGTACTCTGTGAGCAACTCAAGCAAGTTGGAGTCTGGAACTGATCCGTTGGTATCTCTGGTGTGACGGGGACGAGTAAGTGTCGCAGAGCTTGGGCTTGTTCTTTAAGGGCGAGCTGCCCGAGGGTGGCGACTAAGGCAGGAGTCAGCTCTAGTAAATGCCCAGAGGAAATTAGCAGCTGCTTAACTTTCTCCTTGAATCCACTACGTCTGGAAGAAGGCATTTTGATTTCACAACACACTGACGTCTGTGAGGCGAAAGGCAGGGATCGTGTGTCTCTATTGTGTTGAGCCACGTGAGCAGCTGCAGATGGAGTGGACACCGTATTTCAGCACTTGGCGCAAAAGCGCAATGAGTATTGAAAGTCAGGCCTTGCTGTCTGCAGCCCCTACACGTGGGTGTTGGCGTCGGCTGTGTCTTCCTAATCCAGGGAATGTTCCCTCCGGCACACAGGTGCGGTGGAAAGGACGAGCATCGAACCGACCAGCTGGTCTGAAGGCCATGTACCTGTGATTGAACTCTGTCGTTCTACCTACCGGAGTATGTACAAAGGTTGGCCGTTAGTGTATGTGGGTTTAGCAAGCTGTGTCTTGGCTCGTTGTGAGTATTGTTCTCGCGATCAGCTGTGTTTCTCTTAAAGGTGAGTTCAACTATGATAGGTGCAGTAAAGTCTACAGGAACATGGTGCTCTGGGATCGATTCAGACTCAATGTTTATTTCGTGCTATTGGAAGTAAACATGTGGTGATGCATTACCTCCTACATTTATCAAGATATTACGGGAAGCTGAACGACATAATTAAGGTAGAGACGACTGGTATCTAAGCTACATGGGATAGGGTAGTATTGCGATGTGAAAGCAACTAATAACTAGTGGTGTGGGATCCCAAACTTCGGGAAAAATTTCGGGAATCCATAACAATTTTCTCGTCGGGCGGGATAAAAATTTTTCCCTATATTTTCAGGGAAAATTTATGTTCATGTTTGTAGGTTGTTTCAACTAAATTACAAGTTGGATTTCATACGATAAGCTTTATATCGACTCTTACGTGTGTGATTATGATTTGATGACTCAAATTTTGTTAAGAAAACTCCTTTTTCTGCTTGTTCACAGATTTCAAAGTTTGTTTGCATAAAGTTATTTTTGTAGGTCATATATTATGTAACGTTAAAACTACATGTCTATTGCGAAAATTAAGTAAAACTTGTAAACTTGCACTATTATGAAGTGAACCATGCGCACTATATTTGTCTATGCAAGTGCCATCGATACGTTGCAAGTATTGATTGCTGGTTGATGTGGTACGCGAGTTTTGATATACATAACCTAAACATTCATGTAAAATTAAGCTAGTGCACAGTGAATGTTTAATTTAACTCCAAATGTTTAACTATTTGACTGAGATCTAAAATGGTGTTTTTTTTTCTATCAGAGAAATATAATTAATTTACTTAGCTACTTTTAATTTCGTTATTGATAGAGGATTAGCTTTGTTAGCATACGGATTCTTTATGATGAATTCATAACCTGCCCGATGCGATATGGTTTTGATTGCAGTTGCACTACGTGATTAGAAGCATAACTGTGTTTACGGACGTCAAAACTTCCACTGGAAGTTAATTTGAGTACATTTGTGTCAGTGTACACACATTTTACTACCGAAAACTGAACGAATAATACAAAAGTTCCTTAGTAGATGTCATGAAATTCTGAAGAAAATAGCAGCGAACTGAAAACATGAAGGCAATGTTTTCAAACAAATGTAAAGTGAAATTTTTGTTTTTCATGTCGTAAGACTGATAACTATGACTGACTCCCTACACTATTGTTGCCCAGAAGGGGCTGCGGTGTCTGGTGTGGAAAGACGATGTTGTGGTTAACGGGTTGGCACAATGCTTTGATAACTAAGCAGGGTATAATAGGATAAGTCCCAACAATGGGGCTAAGGAAGAGGTAAACAATCTGGCACAAAGTTACGGGGAAGAAAGGTAGGTTTAGCCGGGAATAAAGCTGGCGAGATTTTCGCCAGCTAGCACGGTGAGGGCTGTCAGGCTGGTCAGTTCCGTCAGCGAGGCGAGTGCAGTGGAGGTCTGAAAACTGCTCCTGAGTTGAATTCTGATTCTGTATTTATGCTCTGCCGGATGGCTGCCTCAGCGTTCATTGGATGGCGTCTCTTGGGCAAGCGGTTGCCGCTGAGCGGGCAGTGGCAAAAACCATAGCTTTCTGGCATGACATCACCGGCCAGCTAGAAGAATGGAAGACAATCGACGAAACATACTAGTGGTGCCATCTAGCAGTGGTTAGTAGTAGTACTCACTGCCGTGAGGTGCATAGCTTCGGTGGGCCGGTGAATAATGCAGTCTCCGCTGACTGGAACATCCATTATTTCTGTGGTCGACAGTACAATCTTTTAACGTCTCATGGGCAATGGTAATGCAAACTCTATAGAATTCAGTTGCAAGGCTATGCTATGCTGATGAGCAGTTTGTCTAATTACCATTATTTAAACGCGTCATGAGTCAATTTGCCCCCTCTCCGCTGTGACCAGAGCTCATCCTTGAGGGGAGTATTAAACCAATATCTCCTGAGAAGTACGAGGGAGTGTCCTCACATGAGCAATCGGTCTTCCTCTTAGTTAGGGTTCGTCTCAGAGGGATGGCTTGGGTGGAGAAAAAAATTTATTTTAGAGAATGTAGTACTGTCCTCTCAACAACAATTTTTTTCTCACCCTGTGTTGCTTCTGTAGCATCTGCTACTTTGTGTTGTTTTCTTGCTCTGTGCACTGCCTTACTCGTGAATGAATTTGACCTGTTTTTGAAGAATTAACTGGCTAATGGCTGGGTGTAGGTGCAGTGGTGACACTCTTTTATGTCGTTTCTTAGCTTCAGTGTCGGCAGACATCTTCTGTCTCTCTCTGTTGTACACAATGTGATGTTCTATCACTCTTCGAGCTTCAACGGATAGGATTACGACTGTGCCAGGCTGCGGCGGCGTTTGGTTGTCTTTAGTTTGTATGAGCTCTTCATGTTATATTGCTTTATTTATTTTGTCAGTGTTTTAACCCACGTGGGGAAACCGAGCGGTGTACCATGAAGGGTCTTTCCACTAAAACGTTCAGTTGTACAGAACAAACTTTAACGTTTGGATACTGACAATATTGTCACATCTGGGCGTGTTTAAAAGAAAAGCAAAAATACATAGTTGTTACATTTACCGCCTATATGAGTTATATTAAACACATCTACGATTCATCCTAACGTCTTACATATAGCAGGAACCACAACCATAGTTGACTACAGGATTGTTCTCGTGGAGGGATAGTTACAGATGCATAGAATTTTCCTGATGTACCAGACCTAACTTCCTCTCATTACTCATTTAGTATCTACGTATCCAGAGGAAGGGTCGAATCCAGCACATTATTCATGAGTGCGCACAGGAATACTCCAACCCTAGTGGGCAATCCTAGCACGTAAAACAAGCACTGTTCCAAGCGGCCGTGGAACACGTCAGCCTCCCCAAAGCACCTGCTAGACAGAGTGATTCCTAGCTTTCCGAAGATGGCAGAGCGCCTGAAGCCATTTAGTCGAGTGCAAAGGTAGTTCTCCCACCCTGCTCGCATCAAGGCAGACATCACAGAGCGACATCACACCTCCCACTCCAGCCCAGGCATGGGTTGGCCGAGCACACAATATAAGGCAGTGCACGGCCAAAGATGCCAGTAGATGTATAATGCGAGCACCAACACAGCACACTAAATCAACAAAAGTCAAGCAATTGTAAGCCAAATTGTAGCATTTTCAAGCATATTTTTCAAGTTTCTAGAAACCCTACTTGACTCCAAGTTTCAATTCACAAAAACCAGCAAAATTAAGCCAAAATCAAACAAATTTTCCAATATTTCACAAAATGGCATGCAGAATTTGTGCCGATTAAAAAAACAAGCAATTTTCATCGAATATTCAGCAATTTTAGCCCAAAATCAACCAAATTTTCACGTTTTCTAGAAATGACAATTTTGCAAGCGGGTAATCTTAAACAAGCAAATTTAACCTTAAATCAAGTAACTTTAAGCTAAAATGAAGTGAAATATTATCTTATTATTCTTTACAGTTTATATTCTAAGTTCTACTAATTTTTTAAAATCTTCTTATATTTTCTCAAAATTCTAAAAATCATCACCTATTTTATGAAGCACATATTTATTGTCAATGTTTTCTTTAACTTCACCAGATGCATTATCTAATTTATAAGAATTTATAATATGACTCACAATGACCGCTTTTTAAAGCGTTTGTCAAACTACAAGGTAACAGAATTGATTCCTTTTTTATTTAATCACATAATTCATCTACATTTCTAAAAACTTGTTAAACTTTTAGATATAACCACTCAACTATAAGTCTAAAATATTGTATTAAAATATTGAAACTTTTGTTGTATCTTCCATTTATTAATTAAAAAAATTTATATATCTTCAGTAATTCGCTCTTTCAAAAATCATATGTTAAATTCCGTTGGCTAGTTAGAATAACATTGCAAATTGTATTTTCTCCAACCCTTTATTAAAATCTACACTAATTTTTATGTTTGTTTTTTCTTTAACTACAGTAGTTTTTCTGTACAAACAATTTATAATATACAATGGTCTTCACCCAAAAAATGAATAATAATTAATACTTCCTGTGACGTTTACAGTTGGTTTATAATAAAGTTCATTACTTCTACATTTAATATATAGTTCTGTTTTTGAATTTCTAAAATCACTGTAAGCAATGTACATTTTATCACAAAGACCATTTTCAATATCTAGATTCCAATTTTCTTTTGAAAAAATTTAATTTCTACCATTTTTAACATAAATATTTTCACATTACAATGGTGAAACACAGGAGCGTGGACATATTGTGCACCATATTGTTTTCTGTTAATTTGAAAGCCTAAAATTACAAAATCAGGCATATAAAATCTTTAATTATTAAACTGAATATCAAAGTTAAAAACAGTTGTTCCAGTAGGAACTTCTTTTTCTAAAAATTGCCAATAATCAAATTAATAGGTATTTTGGGATGCTTGTGTATTTTTTCTTTAATTGTAATTGCTGTGTTAGATTTATATTCAACAATAGGCCACATTATTTTAAATTTTTTTTATAAAAAATTTTCTTGGATTAGCATAGCTTTTCTGAACCGCACCAGCCGCATATTTTGTTTCATAAACTAATAAACAATTGTTATCAGATAAAATTCTAAAAAAAGGAATTTTATATCTGCCTTTCCAATAAATTTCATTGTTGTCATGAATAAAACCAAACAAACATCTCAGTGGATATGTTATTTCATTTGTTTTATGACTATTATCTTAATAAAGCATTCATCATTGTTGATGTTATACCCGGATTTTCAACAGCTTCAATAATATTTCCATAGTTTGAAATTTCTACTCTGAAAACTGAAAAAGAAAAAAGTTTGAACAAACATCAATATTATCTTCTTTTACGTATTTTGCCTCATTTCCTTCTTTATCCCTTTTGAGCTATTTATATTGCTCTGATGTCGTCAGGTGAGACATGAGACGAACAATGACACAAATACTTACGGGTAATTTGGACACCAGCTGTGCTTCCCAATCACTGCACTATTGAGACTCAGGGTTCTCAGGGAAGCTGTGGGTTCTGTGTGTCTGTCTTACCCGTGCGTACTTACAAATATGTAAGCAATACCAAACTTTTTACTAAACATCACTGGAAATAAACACTTAATAAAATATACGTGGCTAGGACACTATCACTACTGAATAAAATATATAAGGTCACTGTAGACTTGTTTTTCTTGTTATTCCACTTGGGTGCTCCCCAGCCCGCAATTACTCTAGCGCACCCCTAGATGGATGATCTCACAGAGGTGTGTGAAAGCACAGCCTTCTCAAGGGAAGAGGGCCAACAGCCGCTAGGGTGGACTTATAGTTTTCCCATGAAGACAGGACTTGGTGAATTACAAATGAAACCCTTGATACATATTAACATGTGAGATTACTCAGCATCACTAACACAAACTCGTCGGGGCTCGCCTTCCAGCAAATGGGTAGTGTGGTGACGGCCTATATACAGAGCCAGCTAGGACGGGAATAATTGCACCATACACTGATTACAAAAATACGTAAGCCCTTGAATGATCCATGAAACAAGATGGGACACGAGATGAATATTCACAATAAACTCACACGTGTGTGAAAACAAGCTTAGATGGCGCGGATGCCGCTGGATGAAGTTCGTAGTGGACCACGTGGTGCGTGATATTGCAATATTTCTGTGTTGAAATGGCAAACTAAATTCAGACAAAAGATTATTCTTGCTGAGAAAATTATTCTCTTTACGATTGTCGTGGTTACAGGCGTGTAACATGCCTGGTGGCAGTAAAATCAAAACTTAATGTGACCACGTGGTTAAGTACAAAAAGCATCAATTTACATGAAAAATACATTGAACTTGGTATAAAATTGATATAGAACACTGAAATTAATGATTGCACATACGATGTTACATAAATAAGCTCTCAAACGCAACAATGGCGTATACAAAGACTTGGCGTCGGTCGGCCACATGGTTATATGTGATGTTGCCGTAAAATATTCAGACACAAAAAATACCCTCAAATACATGCATAAAAATAAAGCTCTTAAAATTGCATGTAGCATAATGAAGAAGTTACAATGAAATACATAAACATAGGCGGATGGCACCTGATTCAAGTTGATCGGGTTGCGTGACCTCTCCGACAAATTTCTCCTCCTTCTCCTCGATTAAGTTAAAAATGCCACAATGGTGCAAGAAATTTATAAAGTTGAAGCATAATACTGGGGGAAATGTTTGGCAAAAGCATACACAAGCAATTGTTAACTGGTAAACTAAATGGACTATGGAAACCTAAATCAGTGAACAATATTTGTAGGGCGTACGTACAGTGTCTTACCTCACCAGCTCTCCCTGACAGACTGTCCATATACAAGCGTTGCACTGACTTACCATGGCCGCCTACGGGGTTCACATAAGCGGAAGTGCAATGCACGCCGAGTAAAATATTTTATAATTGAAAGTAAAATGGTACATATTTAATTAAGTATTGTTTTAAATTTTTCTAATTTTCTTATGAATTTCAATATTTTTCTGTCTCTCTTTACTATGGAGTTCATACCGGAATATTAAGTATTCTTAGTCTCGGTGCCGTTAAAAATACTAACATACACTTCTACACATTTAAAGTCATATTAAACACTGCTAATACAATAGAACACATTTTACACTGAAAATAACATTTATACGAAAGTTCAAAATTGTTGGCGTCTCTGCACACGTGGGACACGTGACATGTGCGTGGTGAGTGCCGTCATGGGCTGTAGCACCGCTGGCTGTTAGCTCAACTCATAAACATAAGCGACATTTGGAAAAGTAAACCCTACACCTGTAGGAATATCAGATTCAATTCTCTTATTGTAATAATTTAAATTCCTCTTAGTTTTTATCAGTTGGGGGAAAAGTTTGTCTCTCGAAACTCTCAATACTCGTATAAATCATTTGTAAGAAAAAATGTGTGTGTGTGTGTGTGTGTGTATGTGTGTATATATATATATATATATATATATATATATATATATATATATATATATATATATATATATATAGATATATATATATATATATATAGATATATATATAGATATATATATATATATATATATATAGATATATATATATATATATGAAAAAAATTCATATATAAATAAATGAATCAAAGGGAGTTTCTCTATTTAAATAAATCATTGAAAGATATAAAAAATATCAAAAGCTTCATGAAAAAGAATACAAAAACAAAAGAATAAAAAGAAAGGCAACCATTAGTCGACGAATTACGAAATATTGGTAAAAAAATTAGAAAAAATCAGTGAAGAAAATAACAATTTTATAACACTCGTTCCTGTAGCAGCAAAAAATTTAGATTGTCTACCTGCTCCTGAAGAAACATGATTCGAAAGAGAATTATTCTCAAAATCTCCTAATTTGGAAGTGCAAATGGGAATTGTACCATTGAAAAATTTACCATATACAGTGCCTGATTTGACGTGTACCGCGTCTGATTCTGCCACAAATTTTGGTAAAGAAATTTCTGAAAAAATTTATGTTATTGATGAAAAATTTGGTTTAGGTGTAGTTGGGCAAAATTTTTACATTGGTAATACTTAAGTAACTGTAAATAATGATACACTATTTGTTAAGGATAAAGAATATAAATTAACAGAAAGACTTTCTAAATTGTTAACAAAAAGTGGCTATGAAGAATTTGCAGGTAATTACCATGACAATGACCTTAAAAATTACACAGAAATAGTTTTATTAACCAATGCTGCATTTCAACAATATAATCCTAATAAAACGGTAGCTTCGAGTGGGGGTTAGAAGTATATTAATATAATAAACCAAATATATGAAGCAGGTATAAGACCATATTCAAGAACAGCACCACACACCAGAAAGAATGTTTTCTCTAAGAACTACTAGTTCTGGAGAAGGTATAAAAGAATACAATAATTTATCAAAAGAATATGTTTGGGTGGATGATGTTAGAAAATTGGTTGATAGATTATTATTTATTCATGGTGAAGAAAACGTTGGAAATAAAAATTATTACAATGAAAAAGTTAACATAGTGAATATGCTAAACAATAAATTTTCTGATTTTGTTATTAATAATTCCAAATAAATTCCTTATCTAATAAGAGTTTCAAATGTAATTCCACACACATTTTGGAATTCTGAACATCATGGCAAAGGTATTACAAATTGGGCATTAAACACTTTAAATTTACCCGAAATACATCTGTCTGGTTATAATTATTGCTGTCCGTTTACAAAATTGAATAAAACACTGGAAAGAGGAGACACAGGAATAAATAAATTAGATGTAGCATGCAATTATCACGATATTTCATATAGAGACCATAAAGATTTAGAATCTAGACATATTACTGATGAAATTTTACAAAGCGAAGCAAACAATATTATGTTTAATAAAAATACTCCAATAGGAGAAAAAATTGCTTCTGCAGCAGTTGCCTCAACTGTTTACAAAAAGAAAATCAGGATGGGCAATTTTAATGTTTTATTAATTTTATATATATTTTTACTTGTAAATAAAGGTACATAGCTTAACTTTCGATATACCCAGTGATTAATTAAGAGATTAGGGTATAGATAATTTTTCAACAAAAGATCAACTTGAGAAAAAAAAATTTTAAAGAAAGTAAAGGTTTCATATTAACTTCGACACTTCCAATACTGAAAAAAATATTTAAAAAAAAAACAAGAAATGGATTACATCGCGGAGGAATTATACCACTCATATTTTCAATTTTAGAGGCACTTCGTACTTTAGCTGAAGGAGCTACTGCAATTTATAATTCTGTTGAACAAACTACTAGAAAAAATATAAAAGAATTAGAACAACAGAGACACAATTTAGCAATGGAAAATAAATCAGGAAGCGGTTTAGTTGCAAAAAAAAAAGGGAAGACTAAAAAAAATCTGAATATATATACCCACTATCTAACATTGATATTGAAAAATGTGTATAAATGTTAAATATAAAAAATTTCAGAATTGTTTATATGATTAACGAACTACCAAAAATATGCACAAAAATGAATGTGCTCTGTTAAATTTCGACATTTCAACAAATCCTGGAACTCATTGGGTTTGTTTACTCTTTTGATTCATTTGGAGTAAATATTCCTTCTAAGTGAATTAATTACTTCATAAATAGAAATGTTTATTACAATGATGATCAAATTCAGAATTTTAATTCAGTTATTTGTGGACATCTATGTTTAATCGTAGTACATCCTTTTTTCGAAAGATTTTTAGTTTAACGATATAATTTCTTTGTTATTAAATGACAGATATATTTGGGAAACCATTAATCAAATTTTTAAATAAAAACTTTGAGACTAGTGTTTATGCTTTGAAAACAGATGTAGATAAAAAATATAAAGGCTATTGCTTCTGATTTTAAAACAGACGTAGATTCTAAGTATAAAACTATTGTTTCTGATTTAAAAAAGATGTAGATTCTATTGCTTCTGATTTAAAAGAATTAGATTCAAGTTACAATAGTATTGTTTCTGATTATGCTCTAAATACTGATGTAGATTCAAGATACAAAACTGTTTGTCGATTATATAATTTTTAACTTGTGCTTATGCTAAAAACACAAATGTAAATTCAAGATTCAATACTGTTGCTTCTGATTATACATTAAAAAAAGATGTAGATTAATAATACAATACTATTGTTTCCGATTTTAAAAAAGATGTAGATTCAAAATACAGTACTATTTCTTTTGCTTTACAAGATCAAATAAGTAAAGTTTTTAGTTATAGAAGAAACTATGTTTCTCTTCAAAATCGTACAAATGCTAGTTTAACTGACCCTATAAACGAAAAATACGCAGTCAATAAAATATATTTTGATAAAGAAATTGCTGATAAATTACAAACTTTAAACCAATCAGTTTTGAATTATTGTGCTACACTCGTTAACTTGAAAGTGGAAGAAAAATATTATATATTTTATTTACCCGCAAAGTGGAATAAAAACTGATAATTTTCATTTATATAATCTATTTTTCTTTTATTTTTTTTACGGATTGCACTGTTAATAAAATAATTTCTGATAATTTACCTGATGATACTCTAACTGTTACTAAGGATTCCAAAAAATTGATTATAGTAAACCATTTGATGTTAAAAGAGGTGATAAATTGGTTTTAAAAATTTAAAAAAATCAATATGCTGATGGGTTTATGACTATAATAGAAATATTGGTAAAATATTAAGATTAATTATTTTTTATTCTTATTACATGGAGAACACTTGGTGCTTGAAGCGCAAGAATGTCACCAAAAATAATAATATAAAGAATGAAAATACAAAAAAATGGGCAATTAGTTCAGAAAAGTAAATGTTCTATATGCAATTCTAATAAATCAACATTCTTAAATAAAAATTAGCTTATTGTAAGAGAAGGTATAATATATTAACTATATAAACCTACACAAAAAAATTTTTCAAGAAGAAAGGTAATTTCCTATGGAATTGATGATTTATGGCAAATTGATCTTGTTGAGATGGATACCGGAAATTTGAAAGGTATATCACATATAGACAATCGTTACAAGTGTATTATGACAATTATCTATGATTTTTTCAAAATATGCATTTGCTTTACCAATGAAAGATAAAACAGCCAAGTATGTAGGAAATGGCTTAAAATGTATACTGATAAAAAGAAAACCACTTAATATTCAAAGTGACATTGGCTTAGAATTTTATAGTTAAATATTTAAAGAACTTATGCAAAAATTTAACTTCAATCATTATTCTACATTCAGTGAACTTAAAACCAGTTATGTAGAAAATGTAATTGTACATTGAAGAACAAAATGTGGAATAAATTTGCTTTAAATGGGTAAATATATTAGATGATTTAGTGAAAGAATACAATAATTCAAATCATAATACTATTGGTATGTAACCAATTGAAGTTAATAAAAAAAAAAAAAAAAGTTAGACAAGATTTTGCGAAATGTAAAGTTAGCAATATTGTCCACGTAAGCAAGTAAACGAATCTTTGAAAATGGTTATACAGCTAATTGGACAAGAATTATTTACCATTTTTGAGGTTTTAAATAATTATGTGCCTACTTACAAACTGAAAGATGACAAAGGAGATTAAATATAAGGCAGTTTTTATGAATACAAAATTATGAAAACAAACTATCCTGATGAATATTTGGTTGAAAAAGTTTTAAAAACGAAAGGTGATAAAATTTGTTAAATTTAAAAATAAAAATTAGCCTCTTACTCGATTTGACAAAAATTATCATTAATCAATTGTTGTTGAATATAATTATTTCTGGCAATATTAAAATAGTTGTGGGAACACTCAAGTGTGGACATTCAATGTTTCTTTCATTCTTTGATATAAATTGATATAATTTGGTATATAATCAAATCTTAATAATTTTTCACAATTTGAATGTCTTTCTTCGAGTCTATACAACTGTTTTAAAAATATTTTCTTTGAGGTCTAATGACATAGTAATCATATTCACAATCATTATCGAATAATTTTAAAAGAACGAAAGTTGGATTTAAATTTGGATTTTTTGTTTGTGGTACAACATGAGGAGACATTTATCTGATTTCGGCATTTCTGCAATTTATTACATCAAATGCCATATAAACCGATTCTCTTAAATTTTCTATACAATAATCTTTAATTCTATTTAAATCTTTTAAATGATTAACTTTTATTTCGTTAATTTTTTTATGTGCTCTATTTAGCCTTTGTATAAATGCCTATATATTTTTTAATCTTATATTCACAATGTTTTCTAATTGAAGGAAGAACTTCAGAAGTTACCCATTTCTTAAATTATTTTGCATTTTCTTTGTTAGAAAAAAAGACAAGTGAATATAAGCCTGACTCTTTAATATATATTGTATGCGGTTGCATATTTGAAGGGAGCCCTGTTTTAGGGCCCCCTTTAATATCTCCAAAATGTAGCTTATCCTCATCATATATGTGGTTTTGAATACCATTTCTAGGTTTGTCATAGTCCAAAATTTCTGAAATGCCTTTGGCTTTAAACCAAGAATCATCATCATCAACAACAATCATAAAAGCTTTTTTACCTTATTAAGTAAGCTTGTTGTTATTTATGTCTAGAATTGATTCCATTTTTATATATGAAATTATGTGCAAGAGAAATTGGCAAGTAGTAATAAGTCTTTTTACTAGTATTCTTTTTTAATAAGCAAATGAAAAATTAAGAAAAATAATTAAAGAATATAGACCAGATTCATTAATAAATACAGAAGAGTTTTTGTTTCCAACTAACACCTGCAATTTACAGAGGTTTAAAATTTCCAGTGATTAAACTTTTAGTCTCTGAAATATCATATAAAAAAGCTAAAACATCATTAGTGATCAATACTTTTTTTTCTTCATTGTCAGGCATCACATAATTGTCATCTGGAATATCATATAAAAAAATTTATATAAAGCAGGTACATTTATGTAAATTGCTTTAGCACTATGGGTCCCAACCAATTCTGAAAAAAATGCTTTATAATGCAGTTTTTTCTTGAAAATTGGACATAATTCCAGACAGCCAAACCTTTGGCGTTATGATTATTAGACACATAGATGCTTAGTAAATTTTCCTTAAATCAACATTTTTAAAAATTGCAAAAGGTTTACAAGCAATTAACATATTTCATTTTTATAGTTTAAAATAACAGCGGAAAATATCATGAGTATGCTACAAGAGCAACTTTGAAGCAACTGTCTGCTGAGCGAGGCTTGACGCTCTCTCTCTGTCTTTGTCTCTTTCACTAACGGGAAATTTCACTTCACTAGTACGCGGTTATAATTGTACATCTTTTCAATTGTAACATATTTCATTCTTATAACAACAAAATAATGATTTTTGAATTTGTAATTTACAACTGAAAAGAGATTTTAATGTTTGAATACTTATTTTAATATATTTAGCTACGCTGGCGGGGCAGAAACAAAGTGAAGTTGGCAGACGTGGCGAGCCGTGACATGGTGCGTTGCTGTTTTACCAAACGAAGCATAAATTATACTTAGTCCGAAAAATACTTCAAATTACCACATCATGTTTGTTGACGTGTTTATTAAACCTACCAAGGCAAGTTATGATGTGATAAATCTGTGTTTCCACGGCAGTAATAAATATACTGTGACGTGTGTTTCATTAATCATTGCGTCTGTGAAGTGGCGTGCCTTTGTGCATCGTGGTCGATACACTGGCCCTGTGTGTGCGTGATTTCAAATATTTGATATTAACTATTTATACGTTGTAAATGTGAACTGTTTTTATGGCAAAGTTATTTATTTACATCCATGTCTGTTTATTTATCACAACGTTGTACCTTTGCCCTGGTGGGTGTTCGAAACACAGTCGTATAACGTGATTTACCACCAATCGACAAAATAACCAAGCCCTGCCCCAGTAAATTTCAATAAATCTAATACACAGTAAGTAGCAATACATATAAATATGAGTGGAATAAAAGTTACGGTAGGCTTATTTGTCTGTATGTTCACCGCTATATCTTAAGTTTCTATAACAAAAAATGAGCGACACGAGTTGCGTGCTTGATTTTAATGTTGCTTTTTCGTTGGACTGGCTATTCCTTTGTTATTCGAACTGAAGCCGTCCTTTTAAAGAAATAACCAGAGACATATCAATAACAAAAAGTTAAATACTACAGTTCATAACCCCCCAGTTGTAACAGTGTTAAACACAGTCGCAGCAAAATATTAACGTGCATTACGTGTAATGTGCTATGTCGTGGAAAACAAATATGTTACTGTAACATAACCATAAGAACTATCATTAATTCAGGCATTTTTAAAACGTCATAAAGCTGACTTAAATAATGTTATAGGCCTAAACTGTGAATATTCTTACAAAATGGTTTTTGAAATATACCTAAGACAGAATTTTTTGAAAAGCTGTAAACATTAAACAACACATTTGACAGGTATAAAAGTAGAAGTTTTTATTTTTAGGTGTAGCGAAAGTATACGAACACGTATACACACAATGGCATGTAAACATTGAGTTTGACAGATGCTACATGGCAGTCACATTGAATGTTTGTTTACATTGGGCGGAAGGATACGAAACGGGCCTGTAAGTATATATTTAGCAGGGCTCCGAGAAAGTTGCTTCCAATGGGGAATGGACTATAGTGAATGGCGTCTCACTATATGAGAAGCGGTACCATAAGAAAAAATAAATTAAAAAATCCCTCACCTCTCCATTTAAAAAAATATTTAAAAAAACAGGCCAGCTGGTGGAGAGGTGAGAAGTTTAATTAATTGGACAAAATAAAAAATTGCTGTATGAGCGAGAGCAAGGTTTTTGGCTCAAATTTTAATTGATTTGATGATAATCTAATAGTGCAAATAAGGGCGCCTCATATTCACATTATTAAATTATCTGCTCCGACCGGGGATCGAACCCATGACCTTCACGTTTGAAATCAAACGCCTTGCCACTGAACCATGGCAACTAGACGAGCGAGGCGATGATTTTACTGCACCATGTTGTGAGTTGCGGCGAGCTGGAAGCTTATTATCGAGAGTCGTGCAGAGTGTTCGCCGCACTGCAAGTAGGTTACGACACAGTTGTGATAACATACTTCCTGTCATGGAGAGAGCTCAAGGCAGAGCGCACTTCAGGATTGCTTTTTTCCCTGCTGCCAGTAAGATAACGTGCTCATCACTGAATTAGATAAATGATGTTCAATGTTCATATACAATTCACAAGACAGAGTTAGAATATAAAATTTTTTATCTGAATTCTGTACTTCCCTTCCCTCATTTTTCTGCTCGAATCTATTGTGATAAAACCAAAATCTTTGTCCCAGCACTTTGCACAAAGCTCTTTGAATTTATCAGAAGTCCTTTCGCCACCAACAAAATCGCTATGATTATGACTTAAATTTGTATTATCTTGTCTAAATATACATAGAAAGTTCATATTGTCTCTCACCAATTGCTTTGGCACTGTGGAATATGTTTGTGCCAAATCAAATACATAAATATTTTTATGTCTTCCCATAGTAAAATATTTGCGTATGAGATCCTGGTTTTCTAAGATATCATTAAGTATAACATTTTTTCTTTAACTCTTTTGGAAAACCTATCAAAGTCATTTTGTAACTGAATATATTTTGGTTGATGTAAACTTTTTGGGCAAACATACAATTTATTAAAATTTAGCCATCCTGGCTTATAAATAAAATTAATAATTATATTTTGTCTTGTCACAATTACTGTGCCCGATGATAATTGCTCTCATACTGTCAGGCAAAAGTTCGCCATTATTTTTTTCTTAGCATCTCCTTTGGAAATTAAAACAGCAACACCCCAATCAACTTTTTTTATTTAATTAGATAATTTTTTGTAATAAATGGAGAATAAAGTATTTAAGTTAACATACAACAGTTCTATACTAAAGAAGAAACTTCACTATGATATATTTCATAACGATAAATCCATTGCTTTGATTATTTTTCATGCAGAATTTTCAACACCAAATATAGACAATAATACTACAGCAACAATTGCAAAATTGAGTGCTGTGGTTGATAAGAATGAAGTTATCACTATTCCTAGAGCCCAATACAATGTTGAATCTTTAAAACAAACTATAAATTCAATTGGGCTATTTTCAACTAATAAAATTTAAAACTTACTTCGGACAGTGTGAAAAATCTATTAAATCTAAGTTTGATATTAAACTTGACAACCGACTGTTCAATATTCTTGGTTTTGAGAGAAACATGACCTGAAAAAGACAAAATTGTTGTAGGTACTAAGTTACCAAATTTTAATTCATTTAAACCAATACATGTTCATTGTAATTTGGCATATGTAATGTTCATAAAATACGATGAATCTAATCATTTAGAAACTGATATAATATCAATTTCCCGCAAAACACTATGTTTTTGGCTTTAGAGATTATATTAATTATGAGTCTGTATATCCAGTTTTTTATAGGATCAATAATGAATGGTTTAATCACGTTGTTCTAGAAATTAGTGATGAAAATATGGTAAACTGATTGATCTTGATGGTGCCAATATTGACATTGTTTTGGAAATAAAAGACGTTTAAAATATAATATAGAAATATGTTGATAATGATGAAAAAAATAACTTTGCTGAACTTAGAACCGCCCCTACAATAGGGACAGTTTCAAAGATGAAACCAAATGCTATAATATATTAGAAAATGAATTAAAATTCAGTGTTTCGATATCCTTATGGCAATGTATCCATTTTATTTTTTAATATAATCCTTTTGTCATCATAAGGACTTATGCAATTTTACTAACTTCTACTGTATATATTTCATACTTTTCGTTCCTTATTAAATTCATTTTTCTATCTTCTATTTTCTCTTTAAACAAACAATTCTTATAGTCCTCAAATTTAATTCTCTTGTTACCAACACACTTCTTTACCCCTTTTGATCTTTTATTTTCTTTATCACCAACTCTATATGCATACATTTTTGCTCTTAATCCAACAAATTCTTTCTTTATTTTCCCATTACATTCGTCTTTCATCTTACCTATAACATTCTTATTTATTTGTGGCATGTTATAGATATTGTCATTTGAATAATCGCTTGTATCAAATTTTTCTATCAACAGCTTTATTTCTTTGTAAAAATCATCTGTTTTTATGTTATAAATGTACGAATCTATGTCTTGATATCATAATTCAATGTTATCTCCATATATTGGTTTCATTACTTTATAATGAAAATTATACATCAACTCTTTCAATATGTCCAAAATTGACATACCCACATAAATAGGCTTATTAAATTTTGCACATGTTTTATTGATATGTATGGCCGCAAGATTCTCATTAAATATAGTTCTTATTTAGAAAATTGGTTTTGCTACTAATTTTTCACATTTTTCTGCATTGGGTATTAATCTTATATATTGTGTTTCTTATATTTTCCAATGTTTTGCTGAACACAGGATTATTCATCAGCTTATAAAAATCTTTTTCAAAATCATTGTTAGCATTAGTTGTATTCTGTATTCAAATCTATATACTTTTTCAGCCAATCGGTCTGATCAAACGTCAATATTCTATATATTTTAGTAAGTTCTAAACCATTATTAGGAACTGTTTCAAATTACAGTTGTGTACTACATACTTTTGTTTATTAAGTATAGTTGTTAACAATCTGGATTGATTTGTTCCTGGCACTACCTTATTTTGTGGACAAAATGGAAGATCTTTATGTAATTTATGCAGTTCTTGTGGATATTCTAAATCAACTTCTAATATATAACCATAATTAGAATCATCCTCAAAATCTAATATTTTTTCACTCCATTAATTTCAATCAGATAATGTATAATAAACCCATTTGAAACCACCATATGGTAAGTATCGTGACATTGCCCAGCCATAAAGATTATTTGCTTCGAGATATGCTACTCTCTATTTGGATTAAAATCTTCTAAATATTTGTTATTGGCTTTAACACATTGCTTACAACATTGCAGTATTCCACCTCTAATTACATTTTTGATCATTAAAATGATATCATAATCGTGTAATAAATCTAATGGCTGTTTAGTCATTTTTAACATTTCAGCCCAAGATAACCCTGGTGCTGTAAATTACCATGCAGGGTCTTAAGTCATATGCATTTATACACATATTTCTGAAATTTCCGAATATATTTGCTAACAATTATACATAGCTGTTTAAGTATACATCATGACATTCGCCAAGTTTTTTAATATTAAATTGCTTCCATACAAGTTTTGCTTGCTCAAAATCAGCATCAGTTATGTCAGATTCATTAAATTTATTGTAAAATTCACTCTTTGGTGGAAGTTCAGTTTCTTAGAATTTCTTGAAATTATCCATATAATCATATGTATAAACACCCTTTCTTATAACTAAATGAACTTCATGTTTTGGAAAATGCTTTTGGGTGCGTTTCATTTGTTGATAATTTATCTAAACTACTGGCCATAAATTTAAATGTGCCTATAAATGTAATTTTAAAATTTTCTGTTTTTTTTTCCCAAAAGTAATAAACTTTTCTTTGTTATTCACAATTAAATCTATATTTTTATCATCATAGCCTAACTCTTTAATAAATAAATGAACATCATACCCACCTAAATGGAAATAAATTGGTACATAATTGGGTAATTTTAATTGTTGATTACAATCATTACATACAGGATTAATGAATTTTCCAATTGCACAATCATGATGTACTCTTTTATTGTCCTTCGTATATTCACTTTCACATACAGTACATTGTTTAGATCTATTATCTAACACTTTTTCTTCATTTGTTAGTGGATGCATTGGTTCAATTTGTGAATATATTTCCCCAATCTCTTCTAATTCTCTTTTTATTGATTGTATAAACATCTTAAACATCTTATGTGCATATGGACCTCACTATACTACTGGATGCTTATAATCACCATAACTGGATATAATATAATAGCAAAAACCAGTTGCAGCATATAATTTGTATTTCATAGTATATGATTCGTCATTCAACTTTAAATCAATGTTATTTATTAGATCATTAGGAAGATCATATCTTTCTTTAAGTACCTCCTTATAAAGACCATTGTCAATATAATCTTGTTTAAAATTGGATATTTTTATATAAGGTTAAAATTTACTTAATTCTCTTGGGTTTGGTTTAGTTGTTGATATTTTCTTTAGAATTGATTCAATATAGTCATATATTGTGAAAGGAGCCTTCATTGTATGTTTATAATTTTTGAAAGATATTTGCTCTCCTATCGATGGTAAAGTGATTCTTACTCATTCATTTGTAAAGCAGTTTTCTGTATGTTTATTTAATTTCTCTTGAGATTAAAAAAAATTGAAGGCAAATATCACATATATTAGTTTTACTTTTATGATTATTTTTTTGTGCTAAAATTAATTGAGGTAAATCTTTTATCCAAAAATAATATGAATTTGTATCATTTTTTAAATTAATTAAATTTTTATGCTTATCCTTTTTATTCTTTGTGAGTTTTAGTGGATATACAGTAGACTTATCTTCATTAGAGTATGCATTTATAGATGTATCAATTTGATTTTCTATTTTTGGTATATCATAAATTTTTATTGGATATTCATATTGATCTATTATACCTTGTCAATGTTAAGTACTTTTAAATTTAGTTACTCTTAGGGGTGTTCTAATTCTGCTATATACAATGCTGATGTTATTAACCAAAGAAGACATTTTTAATCATTACTTTTCACATTTATACTTGCTTGTTTCTTCGTAATAAATTCTGGTAGATCAATATATGATGCCCCATTTAAAGGATTATACTTATTTATAGCTAATTATATTCCCATTACTCTATCTAAAGTCCATCCAGAACCTATTTTGTGAAATTCAGATAATTGTGTAATTATTTCTTGTTTTATAATTTTATATATCTTTATAAATTCTCCTTTGTTTAATATTCGATGATTAAATTACTGAAATGTAAATAATTCTACTTGATTATTTTCCTGCTTGTAACAATTCGTATATAATTTAATGCTAGTTTCCAGCCCTCTAAATGTTCTAAGATGATCACGTATTATCTCAAAAACCATAGTTTTTATAGAAGTTAAAAATTTATTAGGCTGTATTAAATTAAAGGAATTCTCAGTGTTATTAGTAGATATTCTAACTTTAAAAGCTTTATTAACTCTGTAATTTTTATTGCTGCTTCTATTTCTTTTGCTTGTGAATACGTTAGTGGAATGGGGGAGTATTTCTTTTTAATTCTTTTCTATCTTGCTTATATAATTAATTGATATTGGCATCTGATAAAGGTAAACTTGTAAAATTGTTCTTTGTTATCCATTCAGATATCCTCTTACGTTTAATTCTAGGTTGTACAAATACATTATTAGAGAATAGAAATATTTTTCTTTAATTTCTTTTTATCTTTGGGATATAATTCATTTATATTGGAATAAGAAAATTGTAAATTTGCGAAGATAATAACTGTAATCAAATCAGCTTTCCTTAAATTGTGTATATTTTCTATTTTTAAACTTTTAGAATTTGCTCTTAGTTCTGTAACTTTTAAATCATTTAAATTAACCATATATATTTTTAAAATTAGATTTTCTCATGCTATTACACATTGCACTGTCTAATAATAGTTCTAATTAAAGCATCTTTTTTTAGTTTATAATTTTTTTTATTTCTGATCTTTTATCTATATCCCTTAACTCCGACAATCTCCTTTCATTCAACACACTTATTGAATTGTTTGTCGCCATTATTATTGCTTTTATTTAGTAAGAAAAATTTATAAACATAAAAAAAATAAAAGATATGAAGAAATGTAAAAAAATTGTGAAAATACTGGAATGAAGTTGGAAAAGTGCTTAAATTATTGACAATAGTTTTGAAAATATTTATCTTCTTCTGTGATAATATTTCTCATTACAATATTTTTTTTTGCATATTGCTGTATGTTTATCCTTAGTATTTTTACGAAGAGAAAATAGTTTTATAGTTTTATTCTCTTTACATACTGTACATGTTTTTGTTGGATAATCATCATGTTGAATTTCATTTATAATATCTACTATTGTATTGTGTGATTTAGTTTTTTTATGCTCTTTCAGATATATAATACAAACATATTTTTCACATTCACATAATATTTTTTGATTAAAATATTTCTTTATATTTTGTTGTATGTTTGTTTATAGTTGCTTTATGAGGATAAAATGAATCAATAGATTTATTCTCATTACATACTACACATGTCATAGTTGAATAATCATCATGTTGAATTTATTTTCTGTTATGTAATTTACTATCTTTATGCTTTTTGAGATCTAGTTTAGGAACATATTTTCCGCATTTGCATAATACTTTCTATTTATTATATCATAACGATTTCTGTTATAATATGTGGTACATTTTTTACGTGAGTTAATATGCTTATCTTTTGTGTGTTTATGTGATGCAAAACATTCTATGTTTAATACTTCACCGCACTTTTTACATAGCTTTTATATGGTATTGTTTTCTATTTTGAGTATCGGTTCTAATTTATTAAGAGAATGAAAAAATATTTTCTTCAATAATTTGTTTCTTTATAAATAACACAAAACTGTAGACTCTACTCAACAAGTTGAACAATTAATTTGAATTCACCAAACTACAAGATCTAGAAAAAAATCAATGGTTTACTGCCACAGATTTTGAAATTTATGAATTTAATTTTGGAAAAAAAATTAATTGTATTCTGGATGGTAAGTATAAAATTTCATTGCTAGAGCGCTATGTGAAAATATTAGATAAAAGTGCCTTAACACTAATAAATGAGAAGGAAGTTTTTATAGCATATAGATGCTTACAAGAAAGGAAAAATGGAAAATTTAAACATGATCTAGAGTTCTGTGAAATATTTTGATAAAATTTTGCGATATTTTAAATAAATTTATTCCTTTATAAATAAACATGACGTCACATGTCTTCCCTTGCAGCTTGACTAACATTTTAAAAGGTAATGGTAGTGGTTCAACACCACCTGCCTATAGCTTAGATAATGCATCTGAAGATCTTTTAAAATATAGTTACTGTCCATTTCTTAATAATATAGTTATTTCATATAAATGGTCTCAAATTTAACAGATGATGTGACCAACCTACCCATTATGTAAACAGTAAATGCTATCGCTCCTACAGTATTGTATCAGCTGATGAACTGCTGCGGGATCCGTGTTGTTAGGTTGGCTATTTTAATGACGGTTTTGGAAGAAAATAGTACTCGGAACTAAAAGTTGTAATTTAAAATCTTAGTTATATTTACAACATGTATGGTTTTAATTATGTTTCTAAAAGAATATTAAATTTTCTTGGTTATTAGTAACGGGACTTAAAAGACACGTTCAGCATTTATGACAGAGTATGTCGACACATACGAACAGTAAACGTTTCCAGCCAATGGCTAGCCATGTTTATGTTTCCAGCCCAGTGAAGGCAGTTGTTCATGCTGTTTTTTTCTCATCGTGTTTATTATACGAATATCTTATTGGTGTCGTTCAAATATTTAATCTGTAGTTAATTATTTTTATTTGCTTTTTCCAAACATAGTGTAGGTACCGTTGTAGTGTGTTTTGTTGAGTGAAATTTAATTTTAATCGGCACGTCGTTTAAACTGCTCGTTCCGCCATTTTCTTTACCGCCATTTTCTTTACTGCCTTCCACAATGAAGTGACACGAATATAATTTTCATATATAAGTTTAAGTTAGTTTGTATCAAGAAATGTGCGCAGTGTTGATTTTCCTGAATGATTTTGCAACTAAATTATTTAATACCAGTGACGAAAAAACGTGATTTTAGTGAAGTAAACTCGCAAGGATTGCCATAGAAAAACATGTGTTCAAGAGGTTACAACTGTAAGTTTGCGTGTTTTGTAAATGTATTTGTAAACTGTTAATATAATTATTGAAATGCATGCAGCCTGAAAAATGTCGCACTTTCCACACTTTTGTAGTGATTGAATAATATTTTTTTGTCTACATCGTGAAGTCAAGTATAATGTTAACTTCGGTCAAAGTATGTGCATGTATATATTACTGCATCTGTACAAATACGAACAGCGACGTATGTATCACTTTTTTACTTTCAGTAAAGTTATAATTTTCAAAGTTAAATAATTTAAATGTTATTTCCATACAAGCAAAATTGTACACTGCTCCATAAAAATAATATGCAACTCAAAATGCGACACAGTCATGCCGGAATCACATAGACTCGACCAACACAGCACGACACAATCAAAAACACAACCATGACACATTTCACTGTGACTACTTGAATTTACAGCACGACCGACACCACGCTCTCAGCATTTAAACTAGCTATTTAGAAGGCGCTGATAGGCTACGTTAGTCTGAAAGGCGGTGAACAAGAGGGAAATTTGTAATACATAATGGTGACAAATTAGTATCGCTAATGCATACAAAAGTAAAATTATTATTTTTAAGAGTTAAATACAGTAGTTTTCAATTTATTTTTCTTTTAATCTGCATATTTACCATTGTAGGGAAAGCTTGCAATACAATTTCATTTTGCAATGTTGTACATTCTGTGCATCGTGCCGTACGACATGATGAAGAATAAAAATAATTTCTAATCCAAAATTGCTGTTTGGACGACAGAATCGGTCGGGCTTATGACGACGTATCTTGTTTTTCATTGGCTGTTGGCCATTGTGTCGTGCACGTTGGGGCTATGTGTTTTCTGGCATCGTAAGAACATCAAAATAATCCTGTCTCACAAAAGACGATAAACTAAAGCCCACCCCATTCTGCTCACTTTTTCCTTTCTCCGTCAAAATAAAATAAAGATGATACCTTAATTCGGCCCACATTTCATTGCTATGGACATTTCTATGGGTTATTATTGACTGAAACTCTAACACTCTTGTTCTGGAGGGTTTCAAAATGTAAAGCTTACTGGCCGTACAAACTTGTAAGGTGTATCACTTTATTTTTTTAGAAGGTATATAAAATTTGTCAAGTTTATTACGCAGGGATACTTGTTAGCAAATAAATTTAAAGGTTTTTCCCGTTTTTAAAGGCTGTATTTGAAAGTAGCTTAATGGCAAGTAGGTTTCAACGTTGGGGTCTTTCATAAACTTTTGAGCATTTTAGTTCTGCAAATTAAAAGCACTAATTTGTTTTTAACATTGTTAAGAATATTGTAAGAGTCGGAAGAATAATTCACATAAACAGGATTTACATTGGAAAGACAACTTTTCGATATCCAGTAAATTGCAACATGCTTATCAAACAAATTTCTGTCAATTTAAGCACCCAATGAAGGTGCTCCATCATCATAAAGAAGTGTCTCATGCATTAACAGGAACTGCGATTTTCCAAAATTTATCACCAAGGAAAATTAACTTTATGATGTCTTCAATCTTGGGTAGATGGAGCATCTTTTTAGTGTGTAAGTAACATGTTCGTTTGATATATTGTTGCTGTAGGTCACATCTACTTGTGTAGAGCGCTTTGTAACATCTCTGAACTATAATACAGTTTTTCATTAGGTACCTGAGAACAAATCTAGGGCTGTATTCACAATTTTGAGGAGGGACGTTGTGCGACTGAACTTCAGTATAAATATCAGCACTTAGTTAGTCAGAAATAATTTTTTATTCACAGCATGACAATCTGAACATGTGGGTATTTAAGAAAAGTTATTAAAGTATATTGTGTGTAGACATGCAATACTTAACATTTGAGTTACTTGATGAGAGTTATTAAAATTACTGAAATTTAGTAACGTTGGCTTAAATATTATTTTGGCTACCTACATACTTTAACATCCTGAGAATTATAACCACCACAAAAGTATCAGGCTGTACAGCATTTTTTGTCACATCATACCATAAAGCTGAATTATGTACTTTTTATGCAATAGTAGGCATAGCCTGTTATGTTACTGTCTTTGAAAAGAAGGTGTGGGGGCAGTATTTGTGCATTCCTTAGGTAGGGGGGGGGGGGGGATCTTGGTATTTGGTGTTCGTGAAAACCATGCTAAATTTTTATGTTTACATGAACTTTCCTCAGGTAAGTGTGACAAGATTAGTTGTCATTAATATATTTTGAGTTCCGTATATTAAACATAAAAATATCTTATTCATTTGACAGTCAAAATACAATTTTATTTTCGTGCATCCTGGTTACAAATTTCTTTCAATGTAAAAATTATCAATTTATAGACTTATTACATGGGCTGTTAGTAATTTACATAAAATATTTATAAACTAAAAAAGAATGGGATTGTTGCCAACCTGCAACTGTTTGAACAGCCTTTCACAGCTTCTAAAAGTCATTTGGGAGGAGGCACATGCAGTTTGTTTACAAAAACAGGCAGTCATATGTTGTTTGGTTACAAATACTAGCAGTCACATGGTGTTTGTTTGCAAACAGTCACCTTCAATGACAGATCAGCTGTGGTGGAATAGCCACCCAGATGCCATTGGCACTACTTTCCTAGAACTGTCAAATTTGAGACCACTTATATGAAATGGGCTATAGCAAATTTCATTCAAATTTACAAAAGCTTAGAATTATCACGTTTAGAAATCATTGACGATAAATGTTAACTTCCAGATATTGGTGAAAATCTTGAGCAAATAGAAAAAGTTTTTAAAAAATTAGTCGTGCTTCAAATATAAACTGTAAAGAATAATAAGAGTATTTCATTTGATTTTTACCTTATTTTAGCTTAAATTTGCTTGTTTTTGATTAGGCGCTTGCAAAATTGGCATTTCTAGAAAATGTGAAAATTTGCTTGATTTTGGGGTAAAAATGCTTGATTTTCGATGAAAATGGTTTGTTTTGTTAATCAGCACAAATCCTGCACACCATTTTGTGAAATATTGGAAAATTTGTTTGTTTTTGGTCTAATTTTGCTTATGTTTGAGGGTTGAAAATTGATACCAAATGAGGTTTCCAGAAACTTGAAAAAGTTGCTTGAAAACAAGTAAATTTGGCTTAGAATACTTGATTTTCGATGAAAAGGGTCGCTGCGCTGGTACCCGCATTATACATCTACTGACGCCAGTTCGTCTTCAGCAGTTCGCCGGAGCACTTCTGTGCTGGGGCTCTTTAATGCATCTTAGGTCATCACAATTCTCTCCAAGAGCCTCCAGATCTTCAGCGACCACCAATGGCTGCCGCCACCTCCGACCAGGAGCTCCAGAGGCTTCAACCACCATTAGTTTCCAGAAGCTCAACATCTCCAAAAGCCTGCTCGACTTCACTCCACACTTCCACTATTGATCCTCCTGACTCAACAGCCAGTAAGTAGCAACTATGCCCGCTGCCCTTTTGGTAGTGGCCCCGTTGTAAGGTCTCGTCTAGACAACCTCAGCTTAGAGTAACTGCATCGGAGTTGTTTTCGTAGCCGTATAGTTCATTCTATACTTGAGTAGTCTAGGAGCAGGTCACCTCCACCTGTTAAAGCGTAGATTACTTTCGTACGCACTCTGCTTAGTAGTAGGTGCGAGTCACCAGTATTTATTATTTATAATAAATACCATTTTAACCTATCCTGAGAGTAAATTTTTTTAGTGATAAATCCTGCCCGATACTAAGAACTCTACTTCTGGATGGAGCAAGCAAGCATCTGGGTGTGATAATATTACAAACCATAGTGTAGAACCACTGATCCACCTCAGGAATCTACACGTCAGCAAAGACACATCACCTTTGACGCCCGCCCGTTGTGTGCACCCTGGTATACAGAAAGGTAGAGCCATAACCACTAGGTATTCTTCCATCAGGAGCAGGACAACTACCTCAGGTTGTTTCTCTGACCAGCGCGCAGAGGGTGCCAGCAGGGGTATTTGCCTGGTACTGGAGGCCCAACTGTTGCTGAACCTCAACTTCATAGTATTAGGAAGACGGCCTGTACAACCTACCACTCTAGGTTTGTGCACCAAGTTGCAGAACCGTAAGAGCACAAGGTTCGCGCCATCAAATGCTGTTGGGCTCTACACTTAGTTAGGTTTCTGTCTATCTGCTTGCACCTACTGGAAGTACGTTAAGTGTCAATACTGCTTCTATGCCCTTTGGGGAAAGGCATGGAACGCGAAGGGGGAGAAAAGGGGGAAGTTATTTATTGCTAAGCGAGTGTGCACTAACAACCCCTACACACTTGGTGAAGAAACTCCACTGAATGTGCTCAGTCTGTCCGTCACCTGGAGAGGCAGTCCTCTTCAGACAGTATCCCCGTTTATTTCCTCTCGCACACTAGGCTTGGCATCAAGCCTCATCCTTGCAGTATGAGCATTAGTCACTGGACGTGACATGAAGTTGGGTATTTTCAACTTGTTTTGTGGAAACAGTGCAGCCGTCACCTGGAGCCATAGATACCTGACCTCTCCATACGGCACCTCATCAACTACCGCCGCCCAGACAACTGCTGGCCCCAGCCAGCCTACCTCTACACCGGAACCCAGAAGGTCAGTGAGTACCCTGGTAAGTCATCCTGGCCTCAACGGGCTAAGGTGGTAGTTATAAATATTGCATTACTGCCCTTGGCAGACTTCATGCCAAGCTGTCAGCATACTCGACCAGTGCTATTCTCTAGTAGAAAGCCAACTCAGTCACAGTAATTGAGTACCCGAGCATGCCACATCAAGCGCTCACCAAAAGTAACATTGACTAGTCTAAGTGACACATTTCAGTTGGCTGCACATGGATTAGTTACCTTCTGTGGTGAATCATAAAAATATGATTGTTAAAGCAATTTAATATTAAGTGAATAATAAAAATTGCCATAAAAGACTGTCAGTCTTGTACACTAAGCTCTGCTTTGGCTGCCTGTGTGGAAAGACAAGTTTGGCTCTACCCCAGTCTCCTGTGTGTGGCACAGCATGCAATTAAACTTGTGTAATAGAAAAAGAAGCTAAATGGGACTAGTAAACTGAGCGCATTTCCAGACTCGGTTCACTGCTTAAAGTTTGCAAAACAGTGTGGTGGCAGAGACGTTAACTGCTTACATTGTTGTGCGTTCAACACTATAGGTAAGTAGAGAGAGAGATAGAGATAGAGATAGAGATATATAGATATATAGATATATAGATATATAGATATATAATATAGAGATAGATGATAGATAATAGATAGATAGATAGATGATAGATAATAGATATATAGATATAGAGATAATATAGATATAGATAAGATATATAGAGATATATAGATATATAGATATAGAGATATATAGATATAGAAATATAGAGATATATAGATATAGAGATGTATAGATAGATAGAGATATATATAGACATATATACATACAATAAAAAATTTAAGTTTTTACAACATGTTTTCGTCTCGCAACCTTTTTCATTCATTTTTATTATCTTTGTTGCGGGCTAAAAATGGCTTTACACATTATCTTAACTGCAATTGATTATTTTGATGTAACCATTTGAAAGTAGTTAAGCAAAATGTTTAAACACAAATTAAAATCCTTCTTTCGCAAAATGCAATGTTAGGTTTTACATTACTTTTAAACAAATAATTTTTTTCATAGACAAATATTTGATTCTACACAAAGCATGGGTATTTACACGTTTTAACATATAGCTCGAAATAATCTACCGTATTTACTCGTGTATAGCTCTCACTTGTGTGTAGCATGCACCTTAATTTTTGCAACTAGTTCCAGGTAAAATTTTTTTAATATAAAATTGCACTAAAATTTGTGGCGTCGTATTTGTAAGTATGGAACAAATTATTATTTTTTACATTAATGTGTGATGATTGTGATATGTTTGGAAAATACTTTAATTAAATAACTTGGGTGCAAAAAGCCAAAATAAAAAAAACAATTCCGGAACCACCCTTCTCCTACTACTCAACGTTTCCAGCTTCTTTCTTCTCCTTTCTCCCTTTAGCAGTGCCCCGCTATATTTTTCTGCAGTGCTACAATTTCACACTACTATTATCACCATAAGAAAGGACCTCCTTGTCCCTTTCCCCTCCCTCTGCCCCCCCCCCCCCCTCGTCTTCTGGGAATATGACTCCCTAGCCACTGCCATGGAAACAAATGGGGGATGACGAAATTATAGACCGGCAACATCTGGGTGTTATTACAAGAGGGTGTAAACAGCTAGCAGCTCTGGTTTTGTGGAGGGACAGGATGCTATTAGTTGGGGGGAGAGGAGTCTGGTTTCGACCTACACATAACTGAAGGGTCGTATATATATATATATATATATATATATATATATATATATATATATATATATATATATATATATATATATATAACAACAGACAGTCCTGTCACTTTCTTTAACACCCCCAGACAATTTATGACTATCACTCCCCCTTCATATTTTTTTTCTGTGTATAGCGCACACCCCAGAAATTGTTTCCTTTATTTTGGTAAAAAAAAAGGGTGCGCTATACACGAGTAAATATGGTATGGCATATTGCAAATTGTAAGGTTTTTAAACAGCAACAATCCAACCTGTTTGATTTTTGGTCACTGTCTGAATTTACAACTAATTTACAACAATATTTACACTCGGCATCTTGATTATTTCACAAATACGATGTCACTAAATGTTCAAGTGGAACTCGTTACGTGTATCAAAGTTCACATGTATTTACAAGTCTGTGGGGCTATTCACAAGCTGTGTTACACAATCAGTTATGTAAATGAAGGAATACAGGTTAAGCAAGCATAGCTACAAACTAAGACTCTGGCCTTATCACAATCTTGATGAGAGAGAATACGCAAAAGCATCTAGAATAAAGTCTTACAATTATGTGACTGCATTTTTGTTGACTTCGTACAAATGTGCATTGTCAACTGAAGAATAGAGTCTGGCGGATATGTGAGATCACTACGTTGCCCTAGCACTCACTATTGTGATATTCTGGGCTGCTTCACTGTTCGTCCCCGCTTCCTGGTAGGTGCGTATGGCAGCTATGTGATATCGCTACGTCGCCCTAGCACTCACTGTTGTGATATTCTGGGCTGCTTCACTATTCGTCCCCGCATCCTGGGAGGTGCGTATGGCAGGTTTGGCCAGGTAAAGTGGGCTGGAGATTGCCAGGGTGCTTCCTTGTAGTGGACTGGGACCATGTGGACTTGGCAGGCTGGAGGCAGCTGGACTCGACGCTGGAACTCAGCCATCATGGAGTGGCCGTCTTGTTGCATGGAACTCTCCGTCGCCATCAGGGGCAGGATGATGATGCTGTCTACACCCTCGGTTTGCACATGAGGTGCTGGGTTTGGAGTCGTTACATGGGTAGGTGACTCTGACCCATCGACTTCACTGGGTGGCCCCTCTTTTCGCTTAACAATGGGGACCAGTTTCTGACTGGTGTCGGGTGGCTCCATTGCTGTCAGGGGTAGGTGGATGAGGCTGTCTACCCCCTCGGTTTGCACGAGAGATGCTGACTACATGAATGCTGGAGGTTGAGATTCAGACGTGACATTCGCCCCCTTTGATGCAGTCGCCAGGGCGGAAACCATAGGCAGGGTTTCCATCTCTCCGGTAGCTTTGTAGTAACTCCTATTCTGCTTGAACACATTGACCATCTGGGGCAATCCGGACATTGGGTGCTGGCAAAGGGCCTCTTCGGGTGTAGTATGGCTGGCAACCGCATTCAGGACTGATGTTCTCCCTTGGTAGGAGAGTGTGGGCACCAGAAGGGGCTGGGTCGCAGGTAGGTCCACGGAATCCTCACGTCTATGAAGGAAGGGCCTCTGGATGGCTTCTGTATCTGTTACTGTCTCAGGTTAGGCCTGAATTAGGGCTGTGTCGGGCATCTCGGCTAGACCTTCTTCACGTCCGTGGCGGTTGACCTTAGGGACCGCCTTTGCATCGGTTTAAGCAGGTGACGTGTGTGCCTTTTTCAGGCATGTCCCTTATTTTTTTCATAGTTTTGTACTTCGTCTGTGAGAGAAAGAGAGGGATTTTAATTTTTTCCCTCCCTGAGAATCTCAAGTAAAGTAATTTTTTGTGGCAAAGTCCCGATTGTTGGTTCACCTTATTCTATATAGTATTTTTACTCCAACTGTTCTTACTAACTGTTGATGTCAATTATAAAAAAATAAAGAAATCCTTAAATTACTGTATTTAAATTTGTGTTGGACTTTTTTATCATATAAAAAATTAACAAGTTAATTGTAACATTTTTGTGATGCTCTACAACTCTTGTCACAGTGTAGTGCCTATGTGTCTTGCTAGAGTGCTCTGAGGAGAAATTCAGAGATTAAATTGTGCAAAGAAATGTCAGTATTTTGTGTGAAATAATTACGGTCTATAAATTCTAGAAAGGCTCTAGTAATGTTTTATACTAAGAAGAAAATATTGTGGAGATAAACGTAAAAATTTTTAGGCACGAAAATTGTTTAAAGTAAAAAGCGTGATTATAATTCTGTGTTCATATTTCTATTGCATCCATGTTGTACTCTTTGGAGAGTCCTTTCCAAGTTGCTTCTTTGGAGCTGACTTCGCCTTCTTTCTTTCTTCGTGATACAACATGTAACCAGCATACTTCAACTTTTGAACACTCCTTCTGGAATCCAACTTTGATTATGTATAGTTAATACATGCGACTTGCCGCCGATAAGTAAACTGTAGCGTATTTTTGGTAAAACATTGGGAAAGTGTTAGTTGTGTGGTTTTTGTATTTTTAATTCCCTTTAGTGTAATTTTGTAGTGGGGCGATTTTCAGCATGGCTGCGAAAAAGATGTCCAGTTATAGCTGCCGGCGAACCCTAGCGGCGCATTCTTTGTCCTGCAGAAATGACAGGAATGATGTATGGTTAATTTACCTGTAAACTAAAAGTGTGGCCAGCCCATGGAAGTTTTTTTTACTAAAGAAAAACGACCCTTCGGCATTAAGAATGAAATTTGCGGCTGGACTTTTTTTTTAAATGTCGCGGAAAAGTTGTTATTAAAATGGAGTTTTGAATCATCAAAATAAGAAATAATGTAATCCCAAAATTTGTATTCAGCCTAGACAAAATTTTATCGCATAACGAAATAATGTTGATATATATATATATATACACACACACACGCGTGCGCGCGCACGCACACACACATACACACTCTCTCTCTCTTGTTATACCTAATTAGATAAGTCTGAATGTTACATAAATATAGGAAATTAACTTCACTGAGTAGACCAGAAAGTCTTTCCTGTAATTGTCTTCATATTTGTGACTGTATAATTTGACCTGTAAAACAAAATTTCAAAAGAATACATTGACTGTAGGCACATGCTGATAATCACTATTTCCTAATTTATGGTATTGGAATCAAGGTGGAATCGAATGAAAAGTTTTGCATTTGGAATTGAGAATCGGAATCAAGAAAAATTTATATTTTGACATCCCTATGTTAAATATTAATGTATGCTACAGTGTAAACACTTAACTAATAATTAGCGACATTATTTTAACTGTATGCAGATGCAAGATTAGAGAAAAGTAATGAAAGATAACCAAAAGCAGAAAGTTCATAGCTGCTACTCTCCTATACACTTGAAATATTTTTGAAGTAATGTACTTAGTAACAAGGAAATCGTGAGTGGTAATGTTTTAAGGAGGGTATAAACTTTATTGTTTCCTCTTCATTCCACATACATACCACACATCTAGATATAAAATCAAAATATAGTTTCTCACTTGCTTCTTTATTTCTGTGAATGCCCAGAAAAATAATTAGCAGATAATTGTTTCACAATTTTTTTATGTTAAAAATATTTCTAGTAAGGAAAATGAACACCACTAAAGCGGTGAGGCATGGGGTACTGATAAAGAGCAATACATGGAATCATTAACAGTGATGTGGAAAGAGTAGGAACCACTTACTAGACATAACATCACTGAGCCCAATATAACTGTAGTTGACTCGGTGAAAGAGTATTCTGTTGTTGCAAGCATCAGCCTGTGTGTAATGAGCCTTTTAGATATGCCACGACTGCATAGACGACCACACTTCGTGCAATTAATATGGACTTTGAACGAGGTCTAATTACGGGCTTGAGGAAGGCTGTATGGTCCTTCCAAAGAATCACCCAATGCATAGGACGTGAAGTGTCTGCTACATCATTGGTGGTGCTGGTTGTCCAACAGTGGTGCACATGCTTGTCAACTTGATTCCGGACGGCAGTAGAATACGGATTCCCACCTGGACTGCCACATCAGATGAGCAGCTGTTGCTGATTGCACGGTGACCACTGCACAGATTAAGGCCACTGTTGCACCCAGGTTGTCAGCCGCTCACCAGGCTTCCTCTCACACCTCATCACCGTGCAGTCCACCTCAGATGGTGTCCCGAGCGATGCAACTGGAGGTATGCAGGACAATTCCTGTGCGCACACATTTTGTGTTATCCAACGTACTCTCGAAGGTGTTTGTTGACTCCGCTGGCCAGCCTGATCACCTGACCTGTCCCCCGTTGAACATGTGTGGAACATGATGGGACGACGTTTGGTGCAGTCTGCAAACTGGCAACAAACCTCCACTTATTGCAACAACAGGGTGAATTAGTGTGGAACACTTTCCCCCAAGACGACATCCGACACCTTTATTTTGTCTCAACGCATGATTGCGACTGCATCATCACTAAAGACGGTTACACAAGATATAATCTATTTCGTATAAGTACGGTAAAATCTGACAGACAATGTGACCAACTTACAAACTATGTAAACAGTAAATGCTCTCATTCGTAAAGTATTGTATCATCTGATGAATTGCTGCAGGATGCATGTTGTTAAGTTGGTGATTTTGATAATGACTTTGGAAGAAAGTAGTATTCAGTAAAAATTGTAATAAAAAATTTTAATTATTCTTACAACATTTGTGGTTTAAATTATGTTTATATATAATAATTTTAGATTTTTTTAGCTTTTAGTGAATGGACCTTATAAACTTGTTTAGCAGTAATGACACAGTAAGTCAAGACGTACAAACAGTAAACTTTTCCAGCCAATGGCTAGATATGTTTATGTTTCCAGTTTCCAGCCCAGTGATAGCCATTGTGAGTGTGCTTTTTTTCTTTCTCATTGTGTCCGTACAAGTTCTTGTTGATGTTGTCGGAATATTTTATCGGTAGTTAATAATTTTTTATTTGCTTTCTTTAAGCATATTTGGTTGTAGGTACCGTTATAGTGTGTTTTCTTGAGTGAAATGTAATATTAATCGACACGTGTTTGTGGCTTTGTAAAACTGCCTGTGCCGCCGTTTTCCTTAACTGCCGTCCGCAATGAAGTGACACTAATATAATTTACACATTTAAGTTCAAGTGTGTAGGTTTCAGGAGATGCATTATGAGTATGCTAGTATTGTACTTCTGCACAAATGAATATATCCCCTGCAGTTTTTGGCCAGGAGCTAGACAGAGCGCTCCTGTAATGTCTGAGGTTTAGTCCTTGCGGGGTGCTGGAACCCTCTCGCTATGTAGAACTGACCTGGTTGGCTGTCGGCAGGTCACGAAATTGATGACATTTACTGCAATCTGGCATTTGGGAGCTGCCACCTATTTCTGTTTGCCTGGGTGACAGATGATTGAGTACGGACGTGTTACAATAGGCAGCGTAGGTGAAGGCTGGTGTGTTGCAGGCTTTGGCATGGGAGCAGGATGAAGCATGTCTGGTATCCTATAGGCGATGAGAGGAGGCTGCTAAGGTGTAGGTATGGGAAGCAGTTTGACTATCCACGGCGGAATCTCAACAGGTCCTGTGCAGGTAAGGTCACTGAAGAGGCAAGTAGGAATCGATGGTGCCACTGGGCCTTGTAGGTGTCGCACAGCCTGGGTTTGCTCTCGAGGACTAAGTTTGGCGATAGATCCCACTAATGCTGGTGAAAACTCATGTAGGCATCCAACAGCAAGCAAGGTCAGCCTCACTTTCTCCTTAAGGCTACGCCTTTTGGAATAGGGCATTTGGTAACACAGTACACCCTCTCTGTTGAGGAATGGAGAGCAGGCTCCTTGCTTTCTCAATTATGTGTAACACCACGGGGGGGCTGTAGAGTCGTGGGCACGCTATTCCAACACCTGGCGGGTGCCGCAGTCGGGCCGCACTCGTCTAGGGAGTGACATGTGGGTATGGCTTCCTCCAAGTCTTCCCAGCTCTGGGAATGCCCGTCTCTCATTGCAGGAACCGCAGTGGAGAGAGTGGCGGACACCGAACTGACAAGCTAGCTGAAGGCAGTGTACCTGTGTGACACCCCTATTCCACCTGTGAAGTAGACAGAAGGATTGGATGTGCTAGTGCATGTGGGTACAAAAAGTTGTTGATGTGCTTGAGTAACTTCCCCGGGATTACCTGCCTCCCTTGCCCTTGGAGAGTCAGCTGGGAGCTAGGTACTAAGTCTACAGGAAAGGAAGTCTTAAGGATCAAGTTTAAGCTCACGTTTATTACCTTGAACGGAAATAACTGATGATGTACTTGCTCTGGATGTAGGCACGAGTGAAATGGCCGGGAAGCTTTCTGTACATCTCTTGAGCTGGTAGAGGCAACCGGTGTTGAACAGGGTATGAAGTGTGTGCGAAGTGAAGCATGGTAGGCTAAGCAGACTTCTGGTCCATATATTGTGTAGTTCCCATGGGTAGCAACCATACACCGAGCTGGGTGTGAACCTGGGAGACTAAGAATGAATAGGCAGGTGGAGTCCTAAGAACGACTGAAGGAGAGGAGTTAACCTGTCTCGAACACGTCCATGTTGAGAAGGAGGTGGTAGGTAGGAGGGATTTTCTTAGAGAGAAAGTCGTCTGACTAACGTTGCATAGTGGTCTGATTCACTGATGTAACTAGGCTTGATGTATGCAGAGCAACAAGTGCTGACATGAAGCTAGAGAACGGGGTGCTAGACTGGTGGGTGACTTCTTGTGAGCAGCGAGTGCTAGAGTTAAATACCAAGTGCTCCGGAGGTGAGAACGAGACCTCCTTTTATACCAAAAATTAAGCGTGCTCGCAGCTGATTGGCTGTGGTAGTCATTAGGACGAGGGGTGAGCGGATGGTGTGCAGGGGGGGGGGTGGAGAAGGCGTGGCTTACAGCTGTGACATCACCGGCCAGAGCAGGTGCATGGAAAGCAAAGACAAACGATACACCAACTAGTGCTATCTGTCGGGTTTTTAATGAACAGGTCCTGTACTCATTATTACCGTAGGCTGGTGAATAAAACAAATTACACTGGTAGGCAGTACAATCGCAGCTCATGTGGGAAAGAGTAACGATAAAATATATCCTATATCTACAATCCTAAACGTAAGGATGGAGCTGAGGTTGTCTGAAAACCAATAATAGGGAAAGTCATTTTGCATCATAGGAAACGTGTGCAGTGTTGATTTTACAAAATGATTCTGAAAATAAATGATTTAATCCTAGGATGGACAAATGTGATTTCAGTGAAGTAAACTTGCAAGGATTAAACTGATGTTCAAGAGGTTGCGAATTTTACAAACAGTAAGTTTGCGTGTTTTGCAAATAATGTATTTGTAAACCTTTAATATAGTTATTGAAATACACGTCGCCTGAAAAAGCCACACGTTCAACAGATTTGTAGTGCGTGAATAATATTTGTTTAATGGTTTATATTGTAAATTCAACGAGCGTAATGTTAACTTCTGTCAAAGTCTGTGTGTATATATTACTGCATCTGTACTAATATGAGCAGCAATGTATGTATCACATTTTGTTTTTTAATTGAAACAATAGTTTTTCAAGTTACAATAATTTAGATGTTATTTCTATATGATCTAAATTTTCCACTGTTCCATCAAAACAGTATGCAACTCGAAATGCCACACACTGGCAAGAACATCAAAACAATGCCGTCTTGCGAAAGATGTTGAACTAAAAGCCCCAACCCATCACTTTGCCTTTTTTCCCCTCAAAATAAAATAAAGTTTACTTGGCAGTTACAAAAATAAAACTGTTTGGAGTGTCAATATAGCTATAATATCCTACATTAATTACTGGACGGAAGTTAGCTAACGTTAGACTTTCGGTGTCTACCATGACAGGAAACACAAGGAAAGAGGAAAATGCAAGTGTGCATTGGACTCAAACATTTGTTTACAGAGATCTTTTCCTTCTGTGACAAAACAGCTGTGGCGAAAGGTTACATTGTGGCTGTGTCACTTTTCTATAACTGTCAAAATTTACCCCACTTATATGAAATTGGCTATACTGACATTGTTAAAGACACTCAGTAGCTTCTCTCCATAGGTGTACGACTCTGTGATCGTTATCATATACAATGTACAGCCTGTATAATTATTCAATACAACTTATATTCATGGGGGACTATTGTGTCCCTGTGTTCATTTACCATTATCCACCAGTGTGTGATGATTGCGTTATGGGAAGAAAATATCAAAGAGATCCCAGTAAAAATTGTGAAAATATTTGTGGTGATAGTTTTTGAGTGACAACGAGTTTAGTTTGAACGTTTTCGGCAGCGAGAGGTGAGCATGCAACACTGTTAAGCTGCATACATGCTGAAGCTAAGGAGCACGGAGGAGGTGTATATATAAGGGCAAGATTGCCATGTTTCTTAGCGGCATCGGCCAGCGCGAGGGACTGGCTGAAGGAGCGGCAGCCATGCTCAGTCACAGTAGAGCACTAAGATAACATGCGTGATACTAAAATGCTGCAAATAATTATCTGTGGCAACAAAATTGAGCTGTAACCAAGTAATATTGCATTGTTAAATGAAAATAGCATCCATCTTGAATCACTAATATGATGCATGCTGCTTTCTTGATTATTACTAAATGACTACTACTCATCAACTATCACGAGTGCCTACGGGATCACTTCCAGCCTAGTGAGTGATTACAGACTCTAAGCAACTCCATTTACTAGCGCCGACAGAATCGCCCGTGTTGTGGAGGGCGATTCTGTCATGTAAATGGGACATTAGGCAAGCTGTCAAAAATGTACCCCCCCCCCCCCCCTTCACCCCACGGGAAGCACAGCGAGTTAAACCGAGCCACCACCTGCACAAAGAAGCCCAAGTATGACCAAAGCAGAGTGCCATGCAGAGAGGGTAGCCACTCCCATCCCGGCCTCGCACTAGAGGAACGTCACCAGGCGACATCACACCTCCCACTCCAGTCCCAGTGTGGACTGACCAGCACACTATAAATGCCAGTGCGCGACCGAAGATAAGAGTTATTATTTCTCCAGTAACTCGCCTCAACACCTCATGTGCTGGGGCTCTCTACTGGAACTTAGGTCCTCATGGCCCCATCCAAGAACTCCAGAGGCTCCAACATCGCGTACCAGCAGCTCCAGAGACTGACACCACCAACTACCAGAAACTCCAGTGGCTTCCGCCAGCAGCTCCAGAGTCCAGAGACTGTTACCTCAAGCCTCCAGTACCAGTAGCTCCAGAAGCTGCCATCGATGGCTACCAGCAAACTCCAGAGGCTCCACTGAATCTACCAGACACTCTCCAACAGGAAGCTTGCAGATCTCTCCCAATGTCTACATCAGCAACAACACTTCTGTTGTCGTTCCTCTTGGCTCGGCATCACTACTTCTGATAGTGGTAACTACATGCACTGCCCTTCTGGTAGTGCCCTCCTAAGTTTCATTTAGACACCCCAAGTTAGAGTAACTGTGACTGAGTTCTTTTTATAGCATTTAAAGTCACTCTTTACCTAGTTAGATTAGGAGCAGGTCTCCTTCACATGTATTACCATAGTGCTGTGGCGTCTCTTCTTAGTGAAGAGGCACTGAAATAAGGGTTATGCATGGACAAAGAATGATAGAGCACTTTCATTCAAAACACTACTTTTATTCAACTAAGCAATTACAATTTCCGATGCTTGAAGTGCATCTTAATTATGGCAATATCTCAATTGGATTTCATTTACACTGAGATGCAAGAATAGGAAGCAAGTTAGATATTTATAGAATGCTGTAGCTCTTAAGGAGCATGTCTGTCAGCCTTCACTTATCCTGTCGCCTCACGTAGCGTACTGCACCCAAACTGGAATTATAATTAACCTGAATGTTGTCAATGGCAGCGTGGAGGCGCTCTCGACAGCATCGTCGTTGTTAGGCATTGACTCAGGACCGCAAACGTTTCAGGCGGGGCCACCGGCGGTGACGGAACAAAATGGCAGTGAGCTACCATCGCTCGCAGCTTATATACACTGGGACCCGACTTTGTTTGGATACCATTCCCTGGCTGTTGACATAACTTGGTGGGCTGGTTGCCGAGGCTGCGTTCCCTCCAGCGTTGGAGCTTGGCCTGGCAACCCTTGCTTGTGTCGATCACAGCATGGCCTCCCGTCTTTGGAAACTCATGTTTCCTCGCATGAGAAGACCTGGGGCCGAACGATGTGGGGAAATGTACCAGTAAGGCTGGGCCAGCATTGCAGTGTCATGGCGTGAGGACACTGCGGAATGTAGGTACCAATTCTAATTTCATTAATAACGTTATTCATTAGCTACAACATGATACCGGTCAACATCTGTCCTTGGATATTTGCGATCTCTACCTCATGTGGTTGTTTATTCACCTGATCAGACATAGAACTAATTGTATGTGTCGAGGAATTAATCTTAACTACTACTTGTGTTTTTATCTCCAATATGCTATTAATGGTGAGATTTAAATTTCTATTTGATAACATGACATTATTTTTCACTTCATTCAATTGTACAGCTATCATTTTGTCTCTTGACAGAAGGGATTTGAGGTGACAGGATGTGAGGATGTCGCAGTACTTGCTAGCTACATCCCCAAGGAAATATATGCCACGTTTAATTCAATTAGACACAGATAACTCATTCAGGAATTCATCGACAATATTTGTTGTTGTTTAACTGAAAAATTGATGCAGTTTTTCTGCATTCTCGCAGACAGTGCTGTTCCTCATGGCGCAGGTGCTGTGAAACCATGTCTCAACGTTGGTAGACATGCTGGGCTGTTGGAGAGGAATGCTGTACAGTAACGGGAACATCTCTTCGTAGTAGAACTGTGGAGACAGCTCCTGAAAGTAGACGCCAGCGTGCGTCCGATACAGCTGCATCCCTGCGGCACCTAGAGTTAATAGCAGCACAAGTGTCACCGTGCTTGCTGTTGCGTGTCCCACTCTGGATGCATAACACCCTGTAACATAAGGGTTATGATTACCGTCGAACATTGGAAATTTTTACGTTTCTCGTGTTGACTATGTCAATTTTAGTTTGGCCCCGTTTACAGACTGTAATGGCAATGGTAGACGGGCGTAATATATTGTGAATGTGGTAAGGACCGTGGTACTTAAACCTAAGGGCCTTTTGTCTAGCGTGGTTCTTAACCCACATGAATTGTCCAATTTTAAGGTTGTTTTTTCTGAACTTCACGTCAAAGAGTTCTTTTTGTTTTTGCTGTGATGTTATCAAATTAATTCTAGCTTGTTCACATGCTAGCTTTAATATCTCGCACCATTGATTTCCATGTTCTGAATACTCATGTGTTATAATGTGTGACGGTTGGACTGCCTCAACCCCGTGTAAAAGGTAAAAGGGACTGTACTTAGTGCTTCTGTTGGCGGTCGAATTGTAATTAAATATGATATACGGGACATACTCATCCCAATGTGTGGGGTGTTCATCTGCACATGACGTGAGCTGCTGTGAAAGGACTTTATTTATTTGCTCCGTCAGCTCTTTACAAGCGGGGTTGTAAGCCGTTGTTTGAAGTTTCTTTATTCAAAGTTTTTTCAATAATTCTGCCATAATTTCGTTACTAAAAGATGTACCTTTATCGGTCAAAATGGATTATCCAAATTTGAGAATGACATCTTTTACAAAATTGGCACATGTTAGGGCGTCAATTGATTTGACCAGTTGGGCGACGGCATAGTGAGTGAAAAATTCCATCATGACTAATATATACTTATTACCTTTAGCTAACGTCTGCAAAGGTTCTTTGGCATCGAGACCCCAAGAATGTAAGGGTCTGATTGATGGGTTTCTGGTTTGGGGGGTTTAGTTTTCTGGCAGACCGGACAGTCCTTAAAGTATTCTTTGACATCTTTGTTATTTGTATCCCAATAATATGCAGTTTTTATTTTTCCTATTATCTCTGGTACATAATACTGGGGAACAAGAGTCAATTTTTTCTCACCCGCTGGCGTACATAACTTCATGTAGATCTCGCTATTGCCAGCAATGGTGTAGCATCTCGCTAAACGGCGATATTTGGGGGTTGCATTTTGGGTTTAGTTAGAGCAATTTTGATTTGCTGGATATGAGAATCATTAGTGGACTCGTGGAGAAAGGGGAAGGTGGTGTTTTGAATAATTTTGATATACTCTTGTTTGTGCAAATATACGGGGAGGTAGCATGGTGTGTTGTTTTGGGCCTTATGACTATCTGGCATTGTAAACTTGGATCGACGCATGTTGTTTTTATTTTGTTCTCATGAGCGTTCATGGTGATCTCTACATTTACGTGGTTTATGGTAGTGATAATCTTGGTGATAGCCTGTAAGAGTAAGTACTTCTCATTTATAATCATTTTGGCCATTCGTGTCTTATCTGTTGTGTTGAAGTCATTTTCAATGAATTGTTTGATATCAGGCCAATTATACGTGATGTGTGTGGTGATAATTTCTTTATTTTCTTTATGTTTGTTGGGATTTTGAAATTGAGCATCTGCTAAGGCTTTGTAAAAGGATGTGCAATTGAGAAATGCCTTTTTAATAGTGTAATTTATGTTATTTACCGATATTGAAGTGGTTTCCGCTTTTCTTGCATTGGGTAATCTACTCATGGAGTCCGCCAGTATGTTTAATTTACCCTTGACTATTTTCGCCTCAAAGTCATACTCAGTAAGCGCTATAGCCATTTTTTGTATCCTGATATTATGTTCGGCCATGGTTTTAAATTGCGGAGACTTCCATGGTCCATTTCAATAATTAACTTTCGGCCATATAAATATTGTTTAAAGTACGTAACAGAGTACTTAACTGAGGAATGTTCTCGCTCTGTAGCTGACCAGTGTTTTTCATTCATGGTTAGCTTTCTTGATGCAAACGCAATTATGGAGCATAATTTTCAGCCCAGTATTTCCTGCATTAATACTGTGTCAATCGCTGTTTGTGACGCGTCGCAAACTAAGATGGTTCGGCGGTTCTCATTGAATTTTGCCAAAACTGGGGAGTTACGTATGAATGCTTTTAATTTGTCAAATGCCTCTTGTTTGTATGATGTCCATTATTAGAGTGGTACATTGTCCTTGGTAGGTTCCGTTAAAGGTTCTGCTAAGTGAGCGTAATCTTATGATGTAATGGCGCAAGTATGACGTGAGCCCAAGAAATGTACGTGATTGTTTGACGTTTTTAGATGGTGTCATGTGTTGTATTGTGCAATTTTTTCTGGGTTTCTTTGTATGCCGGATGATGTGATGTAATGTCCAAGTATTTTAATTTCTTCCTGAGCAAAATAACATTTCTTTGTGTTTATTTTTACATTGAATTTTCGGAGCTGTTCCATAACCTTTTTAATGTTCTGTAGATGCTCTTGGAAAGTGTTCCCAGTTATAAGTATATCGTCAATGTAAGCGACCGTCGTGTTTCCACCATAAGGGGCCAACATGATGTCAACAAAGTTCTGAAAGTAATTAGGGCTTGTCACTAATCCCATTGGCATGTGGGTGTATTTGTAGAGCCCTATGCCGTCTACTGAGAACGTAAGCTTATGGTCCTCCTTGCGGACTGGAATGGTGTAAAATCTGCTAAACATGTTTATAGAGCTTATATATTTGGAATTTTGGAGTGTTGTGATTACGTTCTCAGTGCGCAGGATGGGGTATTGGAATTTCTTCAGATGCTGATTAAGGAGTCAGAAGTCCATTAAGAACTTAATACCGCCCTGGCATTTCTGTATGACAAGGCTTGGTGCGGCGTAAGGAGATTCTGACCATATGATAATATGTGAGTCGAGCACCTGTTGGATTTGTGTTAAGACATGTTCTCTTAATTTTGGGGTAATCCTATATGGTCTCGTGTGTATAGGTTTATTGGTAGTTAGCGCCAACTTTATTTCATAGCCTATAGTTTCGATAAGTTCCGTAATGGAACTCGCAAACCTATCTTTGTATTCTTGTAATAATTTATGTAATTCTTCACGTTGCTCTGTTGGTAACTTATTATTGATATTACCGAACTGTACGCTGGGTGTATGTGTTTTGGTGCTTTCAATCTTGTTGATGTGGTATTCTATTGAATTGCTCATGTCGTATTCAATGGTGTTTGTATTTATAGGAACTTCCAAAATTTTATTGTTATTTGAATCATAAATAAACATAATATTTTTATGAAGTACTCGCACCACGTCATACTTTTTTCTTAAAGTCAACTCCTAGAATAATATCTAGCTTCAGGTTATCTATAAGTAAAAATTCATGTTAAAAATTATGTCCTGAAATATTAATGTTTGTTTTTGTTTTGTGGTACGTCAATGTCTCGCGTTGCCCCCACAAGTGAAAATACTTCTGTCACCTGTCCACGCTTTTGTTTTGTAAATGCCATGCATGAGCAGGAGCGCCCGGTATTGATTATTGCGTTGTAGGTGTTTCCGCCTACGCGGACAAGGATGCGTGGTATTGATGTTTGGATGAATTTGGCACGGCATTCGTCCTTGTGTGCCGGTGTCTCGTGTTTGTGACCTGAATGTAAGTGGGACCCGTGGCTCAGGTTTCTCTTAAGCTTGTCATCATCGCCACCTGGTTCCGTGTTGATGTTTTGTTTTTGCCCTGTTGTGAGTGAAAGAATTACAGAAGATAAAGGCTCAAGTGTTGGAGTTGGTGCGTAAGTGTAATAGATGCAAAAGTTGAGTAACTGCAGAATTAAATGTAGCTGCCTTTTAGAAATTCTTTTTATTTTTATAACAGTGTGTGTCAAATATTGTGACAAGCAATTTTTTTGTATCTTTATTAATAATTTTACTTTGTGTAATGTTTCTTTTTTTTAGTCTGATATGTGTTTTATTGCCAAAGTTCTGTTCAGCATATTTTTATTTTCATTGTTAACTTCATATAATTGTCGAGATTGGTATTCGTAGGTATGGCAAAATTATTTTTAGCATGTAGGCCTATTATTTTTGTAGTGCACTTGCTAGTCACTATTTTGAGTTGTATTGTAATTTTGGTTCGTATTGAAATCAGCTTCATGTAAACATTGCAAAATTAGTCCGACATACTTACATTGTAAAGTAAGCTGATGTACATATTACTCTTTTGGTTGTATTTGAATGAGTGAGCTTATTTTTGACAAAATTTTTCTAGTTATGTATAATTAGGGTTTTGTATTCTTTTTAAAGTTTGTGCTAATATCCTATTAAGTAAAACACATTTATTATTGTACATCTCTATTGCTAATTATAATTTTTCACCAATGTAATATGTGTATTTTTACAGACTGGTGGAATTCTGTAAGCGTTAAAAAAAATCTGAAGAAATATATTTGTAGTCCTGGAGGAAAACCTGGAAAAATCAGGGAATTTTGTTTCTTATATCTGGTAGACACCCTGCTCGTAGTAGAGAGAGAAGGGCCTGTCAGGAACAGTCCAGGAAACCAAATAGTCTTCCACATCTCTGATGAGAACACTTCCTGCTAGACATCTGGTAGTTGGTTCCTGTAGTTGGTAGTTTTTTTTTTTTTTTTTTACAAATGTTTTCATTGTGCAATATTTATTGTTGTAGAGAATTATTAATATTGCAGCATTATAAAAAAAATATTGGTTTATCCCTGAAAAGGCTAATGTTCAGCCTGTGGTAAGATATTATTTGTGTTTTAATAGTTATTTAATTACAGTTTTCACCCGTCTCTTTGTGCACATGTTTACAGGGATATAAACAATGAATTTTTGTGACACTAAGCCTCGTCGCATTACATAATCGCAGTGCATCTAAATTTGGCATAAGCAACTAACTCTGTGTAATAAATACGACAATTTGTTGCTCTGTTGTGACGTTATAATGTAATTCTTGTGTACTTTTTCAAATTAGAATAGAAACTTTCACCACTATTGAGATCTTTAGCCACTGAGCTACTGCGGCCCCAATATTGGGTTCTCTACCCACTGGGCTACTGCGGTTCCACTATTGGGTTCTCTACCCACTGAGCTACTGTGGCCCCACTATTGGGTACTTTAGCCCCTGATCAGCTGTGGCCCCACTATTAGATTCTCTAGCCCATGATCTTCTGCGGCACCCGTATTGGGGTCTCTAGCCACTGAGCTTCTGCAGCCCCACTTGATATATGTCTATCCACTGGGTCACTGCGGCCCCACTTGGAATAACTCTAGCCACTGGGCCACTACGGCTGTTTGGAAGGAAAGGTTTACAGCCCATCGACAAAAAGAAAGGAGAAATGACAAAATTTTTTTTTTTGACAGTGCTTTTTTATGCAGTAACCGTAAGAAAAGCTTAATCCAGTGCCTGTTTACATCCCTGATCATAATTTTTTCGGGAACTCACTTTCCCATTTATATAGTAGAACAAATTAGCATTTAATAGATAATAATATTTGGTGTTGAAGATTGTTTTCAGGAAGTAGTTTTATGTGTTTTAGGAAGTGAGCTGTTATATTGACTACAATGTATCAATGCCAGCCCAGAATTCGTGGCGTGTTGAAATCTTAAACAGAGACCAAGTTGGTGATGTATGGCATACAATTGAATCAATTGTGAGTACAGTTTATTAAATTAATCAGTTAATTAAATAAATCTTTAATAAGTTTCCTAGAATCTAGCCATAAATTACCTATCTTTAAGGTTAGTATTGTATGGAAAAGGAGTAGTATTTGCATGCTCTGCATTAAATTCTTGAATCTCAAATGAACAAAAATTGAAATAAAATATTACGTTAGCAAATACTTAAAAATTACAAAAAATTGCTGTAAAAATATTTCATTGGTATTGTAGCTTATTTAATGTGTGTGTTACAAATTTGTTTTCTGGTGGAATTTGCATTATCAGTGTATGATACATTTTTTTTATTAAAAAAAAATTGTTTTAGTCAATTAATTACATTGGGGATATCAACAGTGCAATAATAGTATAGTATCAGTGTTTTAAATAGCTTATTAATCTAAATCATCAGGAACGATGGAAGGTATTTTCGAAAGGGGAGGACAACTTTATTAGTTGCCTTGGATTATAAGTTTGTTTTTTTGCTACATGCATCATGATGCAATGGACAAACAAGTATTTGTCTTTCCTAGGGTTGGTTTCACTAATCAAGATTAACATTGCCCTTAAGCGAGTTTTACAAAACTCGATGAATAAACAAAACCAAGTTTATTTTGGCGCTGCGTCCCACCAACGCACCGCGAGTTTTAACTCGAGATTAGTTAAACTTAGCTTTCGGGTTGTTTTAGTGCATGAACAGCCTTAATCACAACGGAAGTTCCCAAACAGTTGTCGGAGATCCCGAGTGTGTGTTTATGCCTTCTTTGTTTATATTATTTTAAAAACACGTGGGTGACATCACATAGTGTCAGTTTGTTGTAACACGTTAAAATGTAAAATTTATAATCTTACGTCTGAATCATCTTCAAATATTGTATTATGCGTTGCCTGTGCCTTTTCTTTTCTTATTTAAATGATATTAGTGGTGGTTAACTGGCCGAAATCGAGCAGTTAATATTTAAACTCGCTTATGTGGGAAAATCGAGTTTAAGTGCATGGTGGAACACACAGTCTGTATAATTGAGATTATCTAACAAGTAATAAAGATTAAATAGCTTAAACTTGGTTGGCGAAACCGACCCCTAGTAGAATTTTTTTTTGTGGTTTAAATCATTTAAATGGAACTACTGAATAAAACTAATAATATTTGCTATATCTGTTGTGATTTAGCAATTCTATTTTTTTTGCAGATTTTTATTACTGTAACGTATGATTTTTACGCATATAATTTGCATACCTTAACATGTAATTTTTTATGTAATCATCGCACATTCATTAATTTAACTGAGGATTTTACGTAATATTTATTGGGTGAAACATTAATGTTACTTATTCAGTAATTTCTTTTTCTTTCTCTTGTTCATTATTATTTATGCAGCAGCTATTTTATTCTATTTATTTTATTGTTTTGAAGTTGGAATTGTAATGTTTTAGTTCATGTAAGTTGGCAGTGACTTATGACATCACAACCGAGGTAGCTTTAATGTATGTGCCTTACATTTAATCCCTATACTGCTCAGGTTAATTCAAATTTGGAATATTCACTGAAAATTTTATGGTAATGAAGTTACACATGATGGTTTTTGGTTAATTAAATTTTAACCAACTTCAGTTCCATCCCTCCATCTCTCAGGTCCCTGGTACAGAATTTGAAAGTTAATTTTATTACGTTAAGAAGTGAGATTGTACTGTCTGCCTTGTAGCTTTTATTATTCACCGGTCCACCGTAAAAATGATAGGAGGACAAGCGAGTTCATGTCTCCCCGCTAGATTGCACTAGTGGTAATATTGCTTGTCTTTTGTTTGTTTTGCATACCTTTCCAGCTGGCCGGTGACATCATAGAGGCTAGTCATGTATTCATACTCCCCGCTCGGCGACCACCCTTCGCCCTAGTGGCATCACACAATCAAAGTTGGGCACTGGCCCACGATGAGTATATACGCTGAGAACACAGCCCGTGTCTCTATGCCAGTTGCCAGTCTTCAATCTGACCAACCAGCCAGTTTTTGTTCCAGCATGTGTAGCTCGGTTCTTATTACATTACCAGTCTTTATTTCTATCACTTATTGCTTGGAATTGATAGAGTTTGCCATTTAAGCTTAGTTTAAAAGGTCAGTCTACAGTCCCAGCGCCTGCCGCTCGGGATCTGCCCCGTTTGTTGTGCCCAGCAAGTATTACTCAGGCACCATCCCTTGCTACATTAAGTATTTGTATTGTTACCGTCGTTCCAGCATCCATTGTTCCCAACAAGCCTCTGTCTATGGTTTACATCAGCAAAGCTTGCGGTAAGGTAGGCTACATCAGTTAGGAAATATCCGCTACCTATCCTGCAGCCCTACACCCCCCTTGCAGCTGCCCTGTAGCTACAGTAGATCCTATCCCAGTCTTTTTCAAGACTAGCATCCTGTCACATATGTGCTTAGTTTCCCAAGCTCGTGTCAGCGATACAATGACGTCGTTCCTTCAACATGCATGCCAACAATGCAAGAGATTCTGCTACAGTAATTCTCATGATGCATTCCCTTATTTTGAGTTGGTTGCCTTTACCGACCACCCTAACGATAGCTTTCGAGGTTTGAAGCCAGTGCCGCTGCCCCGATGCTAGAGTGCTCTTACCACGTTTTCATTTTCCTCGAAAATAAAACATAAGTGACTTTTAACTTGAGTACCCTTCCGTGTAGTTGTAGTACCTTGTACTTATCTTTGTCACGTACTGGCAAGTATTCACAGAGTTTACTCAGTTGAGTCACACATTTGTGATGCACAGATCAAACACTAGTATAGACCGCTCTTTTCACCAATCCTGGGATTGTAGGAACGAGGGAGCCTTACACAGGTACACTGTCTCTGAAGCCGCAAAGCCACCTTAGTGATTACTTCTCTTCGGAGCAGACTCCGCTCATACCTTTAACCCCTAAGTGGTATGCCGGTTACCAGGACACGCACCGTAGCGGTGACATACGTAATGTCAATACAGGCAAATACCCGCAGTTGCGTTGCAGCTTGGTTGGGTAAATTTCATATCGTACTGCGTTTTGTCAAAAGTAAAGGTATTAAAAAGAAAGTCAGAGTAGCAGTTGCTGCATAATGTCAAACACAAATATCAACCCCCTCTAGTGAAACAGACAGCTGCTTTCCAACTATCTGTTTTCACCACCTGAGTGCTCCTGACCTGCAGTGTACCCCAAGTGTGTTATTAAGTACTTGAGACGGTCTGAGTTACCTCCTACTTCAGTAATTGCTCATGTGACTCCATTTGTACTATCTCCTGCATCAGTATACATTTCCTCGGAAATTCTCACTGCATCCGCAACAGGGTGACACATGCCCCACAGAAAACTGTCGCCATATTGAAATGTTGCTTAGGTAGCCTTACCTCCACTGTACCTGCAAAGCACCGAATCACACTAGTCCAACCAGATTTTGTGCCCCGTGCCGAATATCTACACTGCCAGTTCTGTATTCAAGCAAAGCGCCACTCCCCAAACAGAACTGAACCCCATTATGAGGAGAGCCTGGTTCAGCTCCTTGACAAAATTATCGCTCTCTGCCTTCTGCCACCTAACCTATGTGAGTACAAGTTCCGGGTACATCATGCATCAAATAGGAAGCACAGGCTGAATGGGAAGTATTTTCTGATGCCCAGCGTGTTGGCAAGAATCATTATAGTTCAGACTAGGTGGCAACAAGCGAGCTAGACGTAATGTGTATCAGACTTTGGGGAGCCTCAAAAAACACCTCGTGGTGCCCATTACCAGTAGCACAGCCATTATGTCGAACACAGCACCAAGCCATTGCGAGCACGAACTTGAAGAAGCCAACTCCGCTACAACCAGATTTAACTGCTGTTCACAAACAGACTGCCCCGGAAAAGGGATAAACTGCATGCAATGCGCGCACTGTCAACAATGGCATCACTACACCTGTCTTGGCTGGGAAGACATGCCACAATATACAGAGGGGCTGGAATATCGCTGCGCAGAGTGTCGGACTAGACAGACAGCCTATTGCAATTGGGTTACATGCCCAGGTCAAGGAACATACAGGATGTGTTGTATTCTTTGCGGTGAAACGTATCCTCACAGATACATCGACTGGCCCGACGAACCGGTAAACCGGCCTGGCTGGCATGGGTTACCATTCTAAAGTATGCTAAAGAGCAGCAGAGTATTGACCTACCAACCATGGACCTATCTCAACACCCAGTCATGCTACTTGCACAGACAGCTACAACTCCCACAGTTCGCCGCACGACCAAATGAGGACCCCAGTACATTTGCCAATGAATGTGAATGAAAATTCAGACTACACAACATTCCTGTTAAGCATTGGGTCACTAAATCTCATCACAAACTTAAAGGAAAGGCTACAACGAAGGTTCGCTGGAGACAAAGTTGTCATGCACCTGACAACCGAATTCTACAGTGCAGTCCAGAAACCAGGGGATGAGGTATAGATCTTTGTATGGAGGAAGGAGCGAATTTATCAATGGATTTTCCCGCACGGAAACTAAGACTACTGTATTCGTCAAATTACCAGGTTGTTATTACCCCGCATCCACGACATACTCCTCCTACCAAAGTCTGCAACAATGGTTGAATTGAAGAACGTGCCGGCCACCTTCCAGCGGTTGATGTTGTCTGAAGTTCTAATAGGATACTTGGGCAGTTCTGTTTCTTCTATCAAGATGTTTTCATCATTTATACAAAATCTTGGGAAGAGCATCTTATCCACCTTCCACGAGTCTTAGAGAGGTTAGAATTCTACATGCTATCTGCAAAACTATCTAAAAGCCACTTTGGCTAGACTGCCATTGAATATCTGGGAAACATTGTTTCTATGAAATGGAATTATTCAGAAGAACACTCACTCCGTGCCATACAGGAAGCTGAATTACCTCGTATCAAGAAGCAGCTTCGCAGATTTCTAGGGCTCTGCAACTGGCTTTGTGATTTTGTCCCTAACATAGCCGAAGTAATGGCTCCCTTGCATCCACTCCGCAGGAAAGAGACACGCTGGAAATGGACGTCTGAATGTCAGACTTCTTTTGACACATTGAAGGAAAGTTTCTGAGACATTTGTCGGCTGCACCACCCACAAGGAAACAACCCACTGATACTGCAGACAGACGCATGTCAAACGGGACTCGTAGCTGTATTATACCAGGAGGACACTGACAGGAAACCTTGAGTCATTGCGTATGCCAGCTTAAAGTTAAACCTTAGCGAGCAGAAGTACCATATTAATGAGCAGGAGTGCCACTGCGTTATATCGGCGATTCAGAAATTCAGGTACCGCCTGGAAGGAAATAGCTTTATCATTCGCACTGACAGTAAAGCCATGAAATGGCTTAGGGAAGCCAAGCATAACAAGGCCAAGTTAGGACGTTGGGACTTGTTGTTGTTGGAATTCGACTTTGAAGTCCAACACTGCCCTGGGATGCAGAATGACCTACTTGATGCCCTATCCCGTCAACCAAACCATTAGGAAGAGGCAAAACTGGATGAGGACATGGAGCAGATCTTTTCTCCGTACTCTCCAGTGTGCACTCAAAAGGGCAAGTACATCTTCTTCAGATGCAACTAATGTGCCGCCATCAGATAGAAAGGCACCAACAGCTTGACTCCGAAATCCAGTTGCTACTCCAACAATGCCCACAGCGGTATGAGATGCGCGACCACCTTGTATTGTCAAGGAATCGCCAGCTCAACATGTCTTGGAAAATCTGGATCCACAAGCTCTACAATCTAATGTCTGCCGCCATTACTATGATCATCCCGATGCAGGACATCCCAGAACCCGAGAGACCCTAGCCGGCATAGGCATATGATATGTCTGGGATGGAATTAGCTGTGATGTTAATCAACATGTGTGATGTCCCAAGTGCTGCCAGCACAAGAGTTGCCCCGTCTGGTGAAACTCTGCCAAACCACGTAAGCCTTATGCGCCATGGAACCAAGTCACCATCGACTTAATAGGGCCATATCCCAGGAATACTCGAGGGGAACCATTACCTGCTGGTCATAACGAACGTGTTTTCTCGCTGGGTCGAAGCCTTTCTGATCACCAGACAGGAGTCCCATCACATAATAAATAAATTTAACCAGGAAATATTTCCTTCTGGGGGTATCCGCTAAGCATATTGACATGCAATGAAACTCAGTTTACTAGCGCCTCATGGCATAACGCATGTCAAGATTTGGGAGTAGAAACCTGGACGACGCCACCCTACCACCCGCAGGCCAATCCTATGGAGCGCCGGAACCAGGAACTTCAGAAATGTCTGTGACCCCATCTTGAAAAGGACCACTGGTACTGGGACCGTCGACTGCCAAGAATACTCTTTGTGCTATGTCAAAGAACCAATGAGGCTACTACTTCCAGCCCGAGCCAGATTATTTTTGGACATACGTTACGACGACCAGGGGAATGGCATTTGGAACACCTCCCCCCTCAGTGCTAACATCCGAAGAAGTGCATCAAGCCGCCAAGCGACGCTGTGGCAAAGCAAGGGAGGAACATAATGCTGACAGTAGTTGGAAGTATCCACAGCCTCGCATGGGAGTATGTCCTTTCACGATGGGAGAAACCATCCTGCTACAAAGCTATCCACCGAGCAAAGGTGGAAACAAGATCAGCGCAGATTTGGTAGGCAAGTGGGAAGTGTCATCGGACATCAAGAAAACTTATACTGCGTCAAAGATGCACGAGGGATAATGCGGAAAGTTACCAGAGACCAATTACGTCCTTACCCCGATAATGCCCTGGCTCTCACTCAGTTTGACACACCTGCATTACCTTCAGAATCCTCTGATGTTGGAAAGAGAGAAGTCATATCGGTTACTGTCAGGAGGAACCTCAACCCCCTGCCGTCTGTAGAGTCGAAGAGGAACCCAAGTTAACCCAGGACTACTTCTCAGGATTGCTTGTGAATAGGGCAACCAACTATGAGATACAAGGAGGAGCCTCTCTACAGACTATACCATCCAAGCTGACAGAGTTTAGAAGGAAGTTTGTTCGCCCTATGGACAAGTGGACCTTTTCGATAACTGAAGTTTCTTGGAGAAGGCCGGAACACAGGACATCCAGCCAACAATGACTGCGACCGACCACTGGCACCAGAAATGTTGTGCAAGCTAGTTCCACCTGATCTCCAGCTACGACAGCATCACAACGGACTGCTGCACCAGCTCAAGCGAGCACCACCTGCAAGAGATCTACAGCGACGGACATCGACAGAGCAACACCTGCAGAGCAACTGCCGTCCCCGCCCAGGATGACATCCAGAGCAGCCAGTGCCCACGAGTTCCTGCCGCCTTTGATGGGTCTGCTCACCACCATGACAACACAGCCAGTACCCAGTGAGGAGGCCGTATTGTTTGAGTACCTGGAGCTACCACCGATAGATGGTGTAGTTCCAAGTGTAAAGTCAGATAAACCAGAGGGGGAGACTCCTGGGGATTTTATTACTAATGTTTCTTAAGATAGTCCAAATGTTTATGTAGTAAACTGTAATCTCAGTAGTTTTGACAAATCAGAGTGTACCAACCATGATGGAGGTCGTGGGGAACCTGCTGGAGGATGCGCCACTTCCCCACTCCGGACCTGCAGTCGAGAGCCTACCAACGCAGTCAGTGAGCCTGAGACTAGACTACAAAAGCAAGAACGAGAACCCAAGCCTGCCACTGCAGCAGGCTGCCCATCAGAGCACCCTGCTTTTACAGCTCAAAAGGAGACTGCCAAACCTGCTATCATCGAGGACCTGATGTCAGCTGGAGGGGCATTACTGGCTACGCCCTGCATTGAGCCGCCTCAGCCTTGCATGGTGGTACGGGCCACTCTTTCTCCAGGCCGAGCTACCCACACGCTACAGTCCAGAGCCGGTAGTGTGACCAGTCAGTTTGGTACTGATATCTGCAGCCAGCAACTGAGAGACAGCAGTTACCCATTCAGCAGGCCGCCTACACGTGCTTGCTGAGCCCACATCACACCAAGTCACTATAGAGAGATGCCCTGGGGGCCGTCTTCAGCATACCAGTGGCCGTGCACCCCGCACACCTCTTCAAAGAAACGGGGACGCCTTAGTAGGCGAAGCCACTCTATACTTGCGAACGCCTGAGCTGGCCATCACCTCTAACGGACAAGTAGATGGCACCCTGCAGCGATCATCCTAGAGTCAGTGTGAACAAGGTTGAATTGTCCTTAGTAGGATTTTGTGCTGATGTAGTAAAGTAAACAATGCTATGTAAACATCAAGAGCTTTCATCCATATGCAATGTTTTTAAAAGGTTAGTGTGTTGAGATACAGCAAGAGGTTGTAAAGACAGCAATTACTCACACACCCTAGGTCAACCTGTGTGTAAAACCATTTTGTTTGCTGAAAGAATCAAAGATGTTTAACGTAACTGTAAAAAAAAAACAAGTAGGAGAGGCTATAGTGCAACCATGGACTGAAAGCTAAAGAGAGCGGTTGTAAGAAAAGAATCGTGTAAATAAAAATATTGTAGTTTTTCTGATTTTCATGTTTCTAGGTACAAAAATGATGAAAGACTTTAGCACAGAGAAAGTTAAAAGCAATTTAATGTAACGTAATAGCATAAACTTTTTAAGTAAACCCGTAACAACTGCCAGTAAAACTCCACTGGGAGAAGCAGTGGAAACATTTTGTTTCATGTGAAATAAATTTGCAGACATCTGCAAGAAGAAAAACAAACTAGAATATTTGTACTTAGAAAGTGTCTTTGCAAAGGTAATGGATAGTATGTGTGCCATAAATATTGCATTGTAGTGGGGACAGCACTCTGTAGTATTTGCTGTACGTGCTCATGGGAGTCCGCAGCAAACACCAGGTCAAAACTAGCTCAGTTAAAGTTTGAGACTCTTGAACAAATAATAGTTGAATGTTTTTTGATACGAGGAGTGCCAACAGAATGACACGTGTCTGATCGGTTAGGACTGCGATATGGCCGTCATGGCTTTAGTTGCGCTTAGGTCAGAGGCGCGTCTACGGTTTTCGAGATGGATCACTTCCAGCTAGATATAGTGATAGGGCACGTAGCCTTCCGCAGGGGAGAAAGGTCTCTATATTTCGGGTGATTAGCCCCTTATGCTTACTGTCCCTTTTATTGTCCATGTGTTTGGTTACTGTCGGTGACTGGCGGGAGGTGCCGGGGTTACTCGACTTACTGACGTTTAAGCGGCGAGTGGTGGCTGGCTGCGGACTGGAGATGCTGATGTTCACAGGTGAGGCTGTGGCGAGGAGATTATATTGGACAACACAATACTTGTGGCTCCACTTGGCTGCTTCCGGACTCCAAAATGTTGCGTTGGAGACCCCAAGATGTCTCTCTGTCTCGTTCACCACACCACTCAGGACAGGGTGGTAATCAGAGTACGTACGAGTAGTGGGAGAGATAATATCATACACATACACTGGAGAGGTCGGCCTCTCTAATAACCTGAGTAAGACAGCGTGGTCTTGTTCCGCCTGTCGTTCCGCTGTCGGGGGAGCTAAACCAGCCCACTGCTTGGCAGCAAGGTGAGCAATCCTTTACTCCTCCCTCCTTCAGCCGTAGCTCACTTTATACGGCGTAGAGTAAGAATGGCTGCTGAGGACTTTGCGTCGAGCACCACGGACACAGAAAATAACCCTAGAATAGTTTCTGCCCAGTAGCGGCTTGGTAGCACGAGCCCGGTGCCTCAAAAGTTACCCCACCTCAGTGGGCAGACCAGAAGCGTTGAAGCCATGTGGGCCACCACTGGTACTACTGTGTGATTTCCCAACCAAGGCCAGGCCGTAGCGTGTTGAGCAAATATCCCTGCCAGCACCTAGGTGCTCGGTGGGGATACAACTCCGGCATACTGTCTCTCCCTGGATGAGAGGTATTTCTAGTGGTTGGGGCTCCCGTATTCTATTCCTCCAGCACCTGAGTGCTCTGTGGGAATATAATAGAATTGCCGTCTAATGGGTGTGTATCGGTCTGGAGCCTCATGAAGGGGTGTCTCCAGGTGTAGCTAGTTCGTAGTCAAATATCCCGTCCCCAGTCAATAGTGCACAACTCGATGTCCTCCCAGCAGCTGACGTAGAAGTACTCTAGAAATGAGACGCATGGTTCGAAGAACAAAGCTGTGTTTATTAATTGCTTAGTAACACAGTGACTCATGCTAACTCCTGTCAAGCAGATGGGTGGCTGGATGTAACCTATGTTAGCCAGGTGTAGGTGACCTGGCCCTAGGCTAATTAGGAAAGTGAATAAAAACTGTCAAAGATTGTTTAGTATAAAATCAAACCAACTATAAGCGGGATGTCTATTAGAGATGGTGAATTTTAACCACTGCTATAGTAGCGGGGTATGTTGAATGTCTCTAGTTACCAATTAAGAGCTTCTGGTAACTGTAGTAGATTGGCGTCACTGGAGCTTCTGATCGCGTGTGCTGCAGAGCTCTAACGATGACGACAAGGCTGGCAACCTCTGGTGGCTGCTGAAGACTGTTGAGCTGTTGGTGGCAGCCTGTGGAGGGCTGCTGAAAATATTGCATTACTCAGAGGCCCCAGCACTGGAAGTGGTGGAGCGAGCTTGAAGAACTGGATGGCACAACTGGCGTGGTCTGCCGTGTACAGACCTATATAGTCAGGGTTGCAGGTGTTGCTGTAGCCGCGGGGGGGGAGGGTGCTGTGACGTCCCTCTGGTGCAAGACCAGAGTGGGGTTAGCAACCCTCTAGTCATATCTCTGTCTTCGCGTAACTTGGGTGGCGCTCTGCCATGCCCTGAGGTGGCCGACTGCTTGTAGGCTCTTGACGCAGGAGGAAGGAGGGGGGGTGACACGCTGCTGGCTTATGCAACTCCTTGTATCCACGTGTCCGGCTACCCTCCAGGATTGTGGCAGGCCGCGACATCCGTGTACAGGTTGGCGCGGGGTTCGGCTCTCACGTGGGTAGCAGTAGGTATACTGGGTTTGAAGGGAGAAGAGTCGTAATCATATTTAATAGTGGTATAAACGGCACACTTCAATTCGACCTCCCCCCCCCCCCCCCCTTCGTTGTGATGAAGACTCATTGTGATGGTTCGGCGGAGAAAGGCATAGGCCCCCTTATTTTGAAGTTCTAGGCAGGAGTCGTGAAGAGAAGAAGAAAAAATGTTTGATGTCGGGTATATGGGACCCTTAGTGCTGGGCTGCTTGACCACTGTATCTTTGCTCGCTCTGGGGTCGGCGGGAGAACTCGTGGTGCGTCACGCCAGCCGTAGTTATCTCTCTCTTTGGGCGGGCTTCCTCTCTCTGCCCCCTTGTCCATTTGAAGTGGAGTGCTGCACGGTGCTAATGGGTTTTCCCTATGCACCTGCGAGTACTCGAAATTTGAGTTTCGAGTAGAGTTTTTTTTGTAATGCTCTAGCTTGTGCTTGACAAATACTGAAACTTGTAATTCGAAAATGTCACATTAATGACACTCATAATTAACCATATCTACCCGAAAGGAAGACAAGGTTAATTGATAGAAAAGGAATAGAAAAAATGAGGTGTCATTTACAATTCGGGAATAGTCTTCAATTCAAAACCTAGGCGATTTTGACAAAGGCTTTTCATGCTTTAATACAGTGTGTGCTATGGTTGTACATATTTTTGTAGTGCTGAGACTGTAACTGTCAACTTTGACATGGCGATGGGGACTAAACCAACAACATGCATTCCCAAATTTGAAGAACAGTTTGAGCAATGTACATCTCCATCGACCACAAAGAGATTGTCTGATTCTACAAACTGACGCGTGTCGGAGTCATATTATACCAACAAGACACAGACGGCCATCCACATGTGATAGCGTATGCCTTGACCCTGTTGAACGAAACCGAGATGGGCTATTACATCAAGGAACAGGAGTGTTTTGCAGTTATCTGGGTAGTAAGGGAATACCAATATTACCTCGAAGGGCAACACTTCATCCTGCGTACTATCTCAAAAGCCCTCCAGTGTCAAGGAATGCCAAGGCCAAACTCGGACAGTGGGAGATGTTCCTTACCGAATTCAATTTTGAGGTCAACATTGCCCAGGCAAAACGAAAAACCTGTCAGACACCCTGTCCCTTTCCCCAACACTGAAGGAGGACGAGAAAGCCGAAGAGGAAGAAGGGGAAAAGATATCCCCTCACACTCAGGTAGTACGAAGTCTGGAAGAACAAATCCACCTCCACCAGCTACAAGTAACACATCACAAGATCACGATGAGCCAGCAGGAGGACCCTGACATTCACCACCTTCTAGGAGAGCAACCACAAAGGTTCGAGTTAAGAGATGATGTGTGGACGCGTAGCGGACAACCCATCGTCCGGTGAAAAATATGGGTACCGCAACAACTACGCACTGATATATACAGACACCACCACTATCATCCTCAAGCTGGACATCCGGGTACAAGAGAGAACCAGCTGGACATCGGGATCATTTACAGCTGGGACGGAATAAGCAGTGACGTCCGACAGTACATAATCAATTATGTCACGTGCTGCTGTGGCAAAGCGTACCCAGTTCCTCCACCTATGGCATGACCGAGGAGACCCAAGATGGCGTGGACTTGCATAGCAGCCAATCTAATGGGACCGTATCCCCGGAGCACGAAGGGAAACCTGTACTTGCTAGTAGTTGCAGACCAAATTTCCAGGTGGGCCTTTCCCCTACCCAGCCAGGAAACCGCCCCGATCGTGCGGAAAATGGAAACAGACATATTCGCACAATGGGGATACCCAAAAGCCATGCTGACTGACAATGGCACTCAGTTAACGAGTGAGTTGCCAATGGCAGTCAGCTTGTGAAGGATGGGGGGTACAGACGTAGACTATCCAACCATACCACCCACAGGCTGACCCCACTGAGCGGAGGAATTAGGACATAAAGAAGTGCCTCCGACTGAGTGTAGGAAATGACCACCCCCATTGGGATACCATCTTGTTTGCGCTACGACATTGGACAAACGAATCTGTGGATACCAGTCCACTTATACTTCTCCTGGGCCAAACACTCCACCATCCAGGCGACTAGCAGTGAGACAGCGAGCCAACAGATATGCTGCAACCAGAGGACATCCAACTATCCACGCTAGCTTGCATCACTACTGCCCAGAAGGCCCAGGATATGTCTACATCCGAAAGATGGGATTGTGAAAATTCATTCTAGGAGAAGCCGTTCTGCTGAAAACACATCCCCTCAGAAAAGCCAGCTATCAGTTTAGTGCTGGTCTCGCTGAAAAATAGGATGGACCGTATCACATAGTAGGCAATTGAGACATCTACTGGGCCAAAGACCTGCGAGGACGGATCCGAAACCAAATCCGCCCATTTCCAGGTGACATGCCCCAACCAGAGGACGGCGTAAACATAAATGAAACACCCGAGCATTCCGAAGACAAGGATGTCTCAATGCCAATTATGGCACCTCCTGAAGATGTGCCAAGGCCAACAGAGAGGCCCGAGGCACGAACAATAGAAACCGATAAGGAGCCATGTTACATAGCATGATAGAAAGAGGACTTAGACCAGCGCAGAGGAGCAGCTTCTGTAAGATCACTGCCCTCTATGGCCCGCAGGTACGCCGAGAAAATCGTAGCCCAGACGTGACAAAGCGACCTCTAGCTGCTCTGAAGTGTCATGGCGCAGTCCCCAGGTCCGGGAATACCGCCAGACACCCCGGCGATTAAGCAGAATCAGCAGATGAACCACCATCAGTGAGGGGGCTAGAAACAACCCAAGCGCCTACCCCTCCACCTAGCACAACTAATGAGCCAGAGATCAAGGCCATTCCAGCTTCCACAAAGTTAATCTCTGACTCTGAGAAAGTGTTACTACCCACCACTGGATCACCAGAAGGTGAACACACCACGGACCCAGCACCCACTGTCGTACTGGAAGAAACGTCCGGAACAGTGGTCAAGGTCGTTACAGCTTCTACGAGGCCGACCGCTGTTCCTGCTGACGAAGTACCAAGACTGCAGACGACGTCAGCATAGTCTATGACAGTGCTCCATCCCAACCTCCTGCCACGCAGGAAGCTCAACCCGTGAGCGCCATTGAGGACGAGAGGCCTGTTCTGCCTCCCGCTCAATCGGCCGCCGATATGATCAAGCTGACGAGACTGTCAATGCCTCCCATTACCCCACATCTGATTCAACACCCGCAGTTGAGGTCAAGGCCCACCTTCCTTACACTGCCTCGATACAGGATCTGGACATTGAGATTGTCAATGCCTCCAACTACCTGGCCCTACGACGAGATGCATCCGCAGACAAGGTGGAGGGCGGTCGTCCACTACTCCCTTGTACTGCCACTTCAGACATCAAGACCATCGATGCCTCCCACGACCCTACCCCAGGTGCCACTAGCTCGACGAAGGCCCTGGACATTGAGACAGTCGATGCTTCCAACTACCCGGACCTTGGGCGAGCACTACCTGCAGTCAAGGTGGAGGGTGGTCAACCACCACTTCCTCACGCTGCCACAACACAGAAACATCCTGCTGTACTGTTAGGAACCTGTGCATACGAGGTGCAGGACCTTCCTGAGTCACTCCCCTGCACTGCCTCAGCATCCCGTGTTCCTGCGGGTCCTCCCTATCAGTTGCTGCAGAAGCAGACGCCACTACACCACGAGCTGAGCCAGGATGCCTGATACCCCTACATGCTGCCAAGGCAGATTCGATGCCTGGCTGATACCAGGAATCGCCATGACGGCACACGCTACACTCAGGCCAAAAACAAACCCGCCGAACACAAGTAAGTGCAGTGCCAGCGATGTATACACAAAGCCAGTAGTCGTAAACCGCTACTTTATACTAGTAAAACAGGACACATTATAGCCCTGTAAGCAGTGAACAATTAAACTAGCCACCCAGTCATAGACAGTGAGACTAAGGAAAGACACTCACATTTAGGCTATTTTAATTATGTGCAACAACATAGATTAACTTACCCAGCTGTCATCAAGTGGGTGAAGTATAGGAACTGGTGAGGTACAAGTGATAGCAAGGTGTAGACACTCGATTAAGTGCTATAAATTGAGCTCATACTCACAGTAGCCATAACGCTGTAAGTAAATCTAATCCAGTAAGAAAAGACTTTTTATACCTCACCAGCGATAAGGTTCCAGCAGTAGTGGCTGACAGCCCACGTAACAGGAAGTAACACCAATAGACGGTCACCACAGTGTCGGTGTATACAACAAAGTGGCGTATCACTGATAGAGGCTCATTACAAAGCCAGTGTTTACATGAAGACAGAGACTTCACAGATTGTACAGATTAGATTTAGAACTTTGAATAAGATGGACTCCCATAAGGGTATTAGGTAATTTAGATTTTTGTATATATAACTTGATGTGTAGGTACACTTATAAATATGCCTATGAGTTTTTAACAAGTATCCTTGTGAAGATCACCTTCAAGAAGAATGCAGTCTGGTAGGAATGTGTCTTTATGCAATGTTTTCCTAGTGTATTTGTCATTCAAAATATCTTGTGCACCACCTCAGAATTGAACCAGAACTCTGAGCCACAGAGCTACCATGAACTCACAACGGTGAAACCAGGTGCAAGATATATTAAATTCCATTTATTGCAGTGTTATGTATGTTAGTTTGTAGTGACCTCCGTGCGCCAATTGCCTGCGGTTTAACTTCATATCTTTCAGTGTACTCGCCTTGTTTGTTTAGCCTGTCAGCCCAGGTGATGGAAGGCCTGAGGTTGCTGAACTCTTAACCTATCACATGTAACTGTGTTGCTTGCTGTGAGACCCACAGGATTCCCCAGAAAGCATGCTAGTTTTCTTTCGTAAATCACCTCAGCAAGCTCTGTGATATTGATATTTTCCCCGCTTTCTGCGAGTAAGGCTTGAGCATACTTTTTATTATCCCTCGTATTTTTTATGTTGTCGTTTTTGTGTATTTTTATTCCTGGTTATTGTTGTATACTCATGTAATTAACCACAGCGCTTGCTGAGTTTTTGTCAGCCACATGCATTAAAATCAATTAGGCCGGTGGGACACCTGATATACACCGCGTCATTCCCGACACTAATCCTCACCACAGGCGGAAAACCCATTAGCAGCATGCAGCGCTCCGCTTCACCTGGGTGAGGGGTAGTGAGGAAGCCCACCCGAAGAGAGAGACAGAACAACCGGCTGGCATGCCACGCGCCACGTGTTCTCCAGCCGGCCCCAGAGCACAGAGCGAGTGGAATCACAGCGGTCAAGCAACCCAACAGTAAAGGTCCCGCCTACCTACTTAAAAAAAAAAATTTTCTTCGCATCTCCTACATAATCGCACCGGTTTGGGGAATTGATGTGTACTGCTTTATCATACTACTATAAACGATTGCGACTCATCTCACAACACGCCAGTATATCTACTCCAACCCAGTGAGAGTCGAACCCCGCCAACCTGTAACCTGTGCATGGACGTTGCGGGCCGCCACAATTTTGGAGGACGCTCGAACACGTGGATATAAAGGTTGTGCAAGCCAGGGGACACGTTGCCCCCTTTTCCAGGCTGAAAGCCTACAAGCAGTCAGCCACCTCAGGGCACGGCCAAGCGTCACCTAACATACACAAAGCTGAGAGATGACTAGAGGGTGACTATCCCCACTCCGGCCTCGCACCAGAGGGATGTCACATGTCCCCCCCACCCCGCAGCCTGCCATCGCACCTGTACTTTGGACTATATACGTCTGTGCGCAGCGAGGCTTGCGAGTTATTCTTTCAGATCTTCGAGCTTGCTCTACCACTTCTAGTGCTAGGGCCTCCGACGACCTCCAAGTCTTCAGCAGCCTACCAGAGACTGCTCCCATTGTAGACAACAGTCTTAAGCAGCCACCAGTGGCTTCTACCATTGCCGTCACCAAAGGCTTCAGTGACGACAATAGCTACAGCTTACCAGAAGCTTTTTCTGCAACCACCTTTGAACATTAACACTCTCTGCTACTAGAGCAGTGGACATTAACTTCTTTGTCTCTTCTAGACACCCCGTGATTTCGTTAGCACCACTTACTATTTTTATTATCAGTCAACTAGATTAACTTCCTGCTTAGCCTAGAACCAGGTCACCTACACCTGACCAGTCTAGGTTACTTCCAGCATACTGTCTGCCTGGTAGGAGATAGCACGTGTCACTATATTTATTGAGTCCTCAATAAAGACGGCTTTGTTCTTTAGCCACGAGTATTATTTATAGAGTAATATTTACTACACCTGCTAGGAACAATACGCATTGTGCACTGACGACTGAGATCGGGCATTTTATTACGAACTAGACTACAGTTGGGGATCCCCTTCTGGAATCCACCAGTCCCATACATACACTATTCGACGGCCACCTGTTGTAGATCTCCGGGGATAGAACAACAGAGCTACAACTACTAGAAACTCCTCCAACCAGAGAGAGACAGTACCCTTGGGTTGTATCCCTACCAGAGCACCTAGGTGCTGGGGGGGGGGGGGGGCTATTTGCTCGAGTGCTACGGCCTGGCTTGGGTTGCGATACCACATCCAGTAGTATCGGGAAGGTGGCACATATGGCTCAACGCTTCTGATCTACCCACCAGTGGTGGGGGGTCTTCTGGAGCACCAAGCTTGTGCTAGCAGCTGCTACTGGAAGTACACTAAGTTAGGGAATTGTTTCGCATCCGTGGTGCACAACCCATATTGTTCAGCAGCAGTCCACACTCTATGCCGTTTAAGGTGAGGCACTGCTCATGACAAGAAGAGCAAAGGACAGTGTACCTTGCTGCCAAGCAATGGGCTGTATTGGCTCCACCGACTGCAGACAGACAGGCGGAACGTGACCACGCTGCCTTAATCAGACTTTTGGAGAAACCGGCCACTCCTGTATTTGATTATATTGCTTTGCCTCCGCACAACCATACACACCAAGAATATCACCTCGTCCTGAGTGGTTTGGTGTATGGATGTGAGGTCAGTTTACGTGATCTCCAATGCCAGGTTCTGGAGCAGAGAAGGAGCTGCCTGGAATCTACATTGCCATGTTGACCGACATGGTATCAACGATTTGAAGCCAGTGGATTGCATCACCAAAGCCTGCCAGCAGTCAGCCCCAGTTATCCAACCGGCCGAAAAAACAATAAGTAAGCCAGGTAAACGCTACACCTTCCTCCAGTCATCCACCTTACCACGTAAACCTGTAGCGGACCAGAAGGTAGCCAGCCATCAGACACTAGCCAACCAGGCTAGCAATAACTTTGTGCCAATCTGCAAAGCTACATGTTCAGAAAAAGTATCAAGCCGGAAACGCCAACTGGAACAATAAATCCCTTAAAGCGCATGCTGGTCTAGCGCAGTCAAAGCCACATTGACAGTGCCGACTAATCAACAACCCGGGCACGCATCAAATCCTTTCCAAATTCTTATCCTGTTAGTGAAGAGAGCACAAGCTAGGATTAGCATATGTGCCTGACTGAGACAAAGAGTGTATCCCTTTTTTATTCTTGTTGATTTTGTGTCCGACATGTAACAGGTGTCTTAAACGTCAGATGTTATGTGAACGACCTTCACCCCCACCTCCTCAGCTGTTAGCGCATGCTTCAAATTTTGTGCTGCTGAAGGGTAGTAGGCCATCCAGCAGATAATCACGACCTCCATGAACGCATGTGGGCAAGATGTGTCGTCACCTCGCGCCGAGCACCACAGCCGATAAGGCTTTAGGAACCCATGTGTGATGTTAGGAGCTCCACCCTCAATGGGCGGGACTAACTCCTGCACCCTTCTGAGAGCCACGAAACTGGAAAAATTACTGTATAAGGAATTCCGATGCTGGTCTCATAGCAGTCTGCTGCACCACTCACCTGAGAAGGCGGAGGGTACTAGCTAAGGGCAGAGTCCCTCATCCGTGCCAGTAATTGTAGAGGAACCAGTGGTCATTGTCAACACCAGCAGCTCTGGAGGACAACCGCCTTCCAGAGGCCCTCAACTTCTTCAGCCACCTTCAACAGCTCCGGAGGGCCGCCGCTGTCCAGAGGTCTTTCATTTCTTTGGCCTCCTCCAGCGCTCCAGAAGTTGACAACAGCTACCAGAGGGTCCTTCCAACGTCGTCCCTTACCACTTCCTCAACCTCTTCCTACCACTTTACCACCTAGGTAAAAGTAAGTCACTGGACCAATGTCCCCTCTGGACTTCCGTTAAGGTCCTAGCGAGACCGCATTCTCACCATTTGGCTGAGGAACTCCTTGGAATTTAACAGTTAGGTCCCTTCAGGACAATCCTCCATAATTAAATTATAGGGATTTTAATTGCTAAATTGATTCACTAATTTATGCTCAATTCTAATTACTCACATCAGCACACGTCCATTAATGTTATTCAGGTAGCCTTCGCCTGATTTTAATGTTTGACTTCAGCAAAATTAATATTTTTAATATATGAATTTTTCTGTGATTTTAAATTAGGACAGTGTGGACCCTCTGTTTAATTAAGTCTTCAATAAATTTATTTATATTTTTTATTGACTTGCTGCGTTCTAAATCTTAGTATTTTTTAACCCCCTTTGACCCTTAAGGTGTTGTGTTTTATGAAGTTTGCTCTCTTCAGCTCTTAATGTGCAGCCAGCTACTGTGCAGTCATTGTCATTAAGGTAAGAACACCCACTACTAAAAGGCAAACCGAGATTTGCCAGCAAAATATTAATCGTATCTCTCTGGTAAATATTTGGGAGAACCCAAAAGCACAGGTGCTCTTTCTCCATTCAGGGAATCATGTGATTCTGATAGTATCCTGCTCTGCCTGCAACAGAACAGCAAGGTGTGAGAGAGAGATCTATCACGACCACTCGACCCTCGGAGGGAAGCTCACCTAGGTGCCTCTGGATTCTGGCATATTTATCCTGCGTTTTGTTAGTTCCATCCAACACTTGCAACGGCTGGACATGGAACTTCAAAACAGGGAAAAGTCATAAAATCCAGTACTCCTAGCTCTACACGGTAGGGCCGTTGTTTAACCGTCTTCACCTTAAGGTTCTTTTAATCTGCATTATGCCTTATGAAAAGAAAGGGGGCAAAAAGTACAGGTTGAAGCAGACTCTGAAGCAATTGGTAGTCGACCTTGCTAGATTATCATCTCCAGAAATAGTGGAGGAGAACCCTTTGTTCACACCGACAACTTGTTTGTCTAATCACACTCTCCTAGAACACTTATTGGTACTACATTTTGACACCACAGTCCTGGGACTGGATCCCACCCTTTTACCTGAATCTTACACCTCCATACCCTCACACATACACCAGACATCTACGAGCAACTTGAGCACTACTCTGCTGCAGTCAGAGTCAGCCATTTTTTAGCCACCACCCGCCCCTGTGAGCCAGCCAAAGAGGAGGCGAGTGCCGCCGCCTCGCTGCCTGCAAGTAACACGTCATAGAATAGTGCTCCCTGTGTCACTCGACTACATTCCCGTACTCAAACATATTAAACCCACACTTTATACAAGCGTCCTGCCTAAGCGAGAGTAGCTTTTGAGGGTATGATCTCCGCGACATTGGCATCGCATTATTTGAAGGCCACCCCTATAACAAAAGCTCGCTCTGCTTATTGCAAATCTTTGAATTGAAAACTTATCGTGGTAGTTGTAATCCCCAAGTCATTGACCAGACGGAACAATCCCAAGCTGCCCTCTCAGTAACCTTGTTTTGACAATGTGGTGTACCCGATCCATGCCGGAGCCCACTGATGGACATATGTTCGACTCCCATCGATGACAGTGCTTGTCTCTACGACACACATTCAACTTTAGGCTTTAATTAAAATTGGTTGCAGAGGTTTCAACCCTCAATTCAGCCCACTTTATAGTTGGCATTGTAATTCTTTCTCTCAAGTACTTTGATACTTATCAATGTACCAGATGTCTGAAGATGCTTCAAAACAGATGTTTCTGCCAACTGGAGGCTATCGTTCCAGCAGTGGGAATTCGTCTCCCAGTGGACCTCACGTCGTCCAAGGGATTGCAGGTGACCAGGGAAATCACAAGAAACGCAGCATGCCACTCAGAGTACCTACAAGCATATTGGATGGCCACCCTTTCAGTGCACCACGGTGAACAGAATGGTACAGCCCCGACACTAGGTACTCAGTTTCTTGAGGCCAGCTTTCCTGCTCAGTGGTTACTCTCACCACTGTGTCAGTGGGTGCAGGAGTTAGGGATCTGTTAGTCTGTGGAGACTGATCCCTTTAGAGACACTAACCTACGTGCAGGGACTGACAACCAGTGAGATCTGACATTCAGATCACACCACGTTTTGACGCAGAGTGCTGGATTAGGGATTCTGCTCTCGGTCGGCAGATATTGCACGTTGCGTTACACCAGGTAGGACAACACGTCACTTGCAACCTCTTCACGGACGTGAGAGTGTGATTCAGTCTAAATGCCCTACTCCCATCTGAGTGGTATCTGAGAGAAGGTAAGACAGGTACTGACTGCCTCCGCGTTTGCAGGATCTTACCCCCCTTCCTCCTGACTACACTCGTGAAACTTGCACCAAGAGATCCAGCTCAGGCATTGCGCCACCTGCAGATATCTGTCAGGACTAGTACTTGGGACTCAATAACGCATTCTTCAGAGTATTTGTGCCAGAGGAACTGCATATTAACAAACCTAGCTCACACTTACACCAGCTGGAGTTGATACCGCCTAAACAGTCTCCTCAGGTTACGTGTCGCCAAGGTCTATCGCTTAGAGCCAATCCGCTGAAACATAAGATCACTCTCACGGAGCCAGACTTTGTGCCCTGTGGTAAAGCAACCAGGCCGGTATGTTTTCACTGGATGTGCACCAGTACCACATAAAGACTGAATTAAACCAGAACCCCTTGCTACCGGGTGCGCCTGACCTAGCACACACCAAAAACCCTCTTGTACATGGTGATGACCTTGACCGCCCCAAGGCATTGCACATTTAAGAGACAGGAGTTTTCTGGTGCCCAACATGGGGCCTAACTGCAATGGTAATGACTAGACTGTTTGATCAGGTCAGTCAGACCCTAGCAATCACAGCATGAACTTCGTGGAGTCCAGTAAACACACTGTTGCGCTCAATCAGCAAGCAAGAATGTCCGAAACAGACATGAGCGAGCACGAGCTCAACTGCACAGTTGCAACCACAACTGAACACAGCCGCTGTTGCAAGCCAAACTGCCCCAGCATGGGGATACACAGAATCTAGTGTACCCATTGTTATCAATGGTTCCACTATCCCTGCCTAGGCTAGGCAGATAAACCACACTATACCGAAGGCCTCAAATACAGATGCGACAGTTGCAGAACATGTCAGACTGCATTCTGCAATTGGATAATCTGCCTCAGTGCATTGCATGCTTTGTGGAGAGCCATACCACCATGGATGCATAGGATGGCCAGATGAGCATATAACACGACAGGGAATGGTCTGTCAGTGCGAAGTCTGTCTGCGAGCTGCAGAGTACACACCACACAACCTAGGGCAGTCCTCCCACTCCAGCACTACTCAATGCATTGGAGAGCCTCAACTACCAGCGTTTGCAAACATCCTTGTGAGGACCTGCTAGTATTCACAGCCGAATGTGAAAGGGAACTTCACATGCACAAAGTGCCCAAAATCAATGGGTCTGCCGAGCGCAATCCAAGTTGAAAGGCAAAGCCCTCGAATGGTGGCAAAGTACGGGCAATTTGTTTCTTAGTGGAGCCAACTCAGTAGCTGACTTGCACAACAATTCACGGGCAAAGAGGTACTGGCGAGCCTCACTACATAATTGTACAGCCTCACCCAGACACCAGACGAGGAAGTAGAGATTTTTGTCCGCTGCACGGTACAGATGTACCAATGTATCTTTCTGGACAGAGATAAGGAATGTTGTGTTAGGGCAGGTAACCTGCCTATTATTACCCAAACTGCAAGAAACATTCTACTTGTCACTAAGCCACTCACAGTGGACAAACTTGCAGAGCTGCCAAGTATTATGAATTTTCTGTAATTATTACTGATTTTAATGTCCAGTTACGGAATTACGGAGGCTTGCTTGTTTATTACGTAAATTGATAGCCTCGACAATGCGTCTGAATTTTTCCGTTTTTTTTTTTTTTCAGTTTGTATATTTTTACAGTACAATGTATTGTCTGCTGTAATGTAAATATCGTACTTTTACCAGAAGTTTACATGCCAGTCGACAATTTCGGTATTCTTTGCAAACTGCACAATAAATTTGTTTCATGAGCGGTAAAAATCGTGGCAACACTGGAAAGAGAAAACAACACAGTGATGCAATGTCGCCATTGTGTATTTACTCTGTTGTTGTCGTGTATTGTACAGTTTAAGTTGGTTGAGTTCAGGAAACGTGCGCAATGTTGATTTTATTGAATGATTTTGCAAATAAATTATTTAATGCTAGTGAAGAACAGACGTAATTTTAGTGAAGTAAACTTTCTAGGACTACCCCATTGAAAAATGTGTGTTCGAGAGGTTACAAATTTTACAAACAGTAAGTTTGTGTGTTTTGTAAATAATATATTTGTAAACCATTACTATAATTATTGAAATGCACGTGGCATTAAAAAGCTACACTTTCAACACACTTGTAGTGCCTGAATAATATTTGTTTTCGTCTGCATCACAAATTCAATGAGTGTAATAACTTCTGTCAAAGTGTGTGTTGTGTGTGTATTGCTGCATCTGTATGAATACAAACTGCGACATATGTATTGCGTTTTGTTTTTTCATTGAAGTTAAAGTTTTCGAAGTTACAATAATTTAAATGTTATTTCCATATGAGCAAAATTTTCCACTGCTCCATCAAAACAATAAGCAACTCAAAAGGCACACACTCGTAAGAACATCAAAACATTGCAGTCTCATGAAAGACGTTAAACCAAAGCACGCAACCCATCACTGTTTCCTTTTTTTCCTTCAAAATAAAATGAACAGAATCTCAACAAATTTAATTTGGCAATAACAAAAATAAAACAGGTTGGAATTCCAACCTAGCAATTCTTCAACAGAGAGAATTTTCAGCAGTGTCCGCTCCAATCAAACGGAATTTGAGCATCTCTGTCTACGGCAAATTTAGGCGCTCTTATAATTGAGCAAGTAAAAAGTAATTCAATCAATGATGAGTGTTACTAAAAGAAACAAACCGCCAAAGAGCTTTAAGAAGCTAAACATGCAACTGTGCATTTCCTAGCAAGTGATAAGAAAGTATGGTTGTATTTAATTTTTTTAACATATCGTGGTTATTATTATGTTAAAATCATTTTTCTGGTTCACCCGTGTGCACATATTTTATTATTTAATGCATCAGCATGAGTGTTGTGTGTATGTGTATTAAATTTTGTGAGTATATCAATATTTTGGGGAGAAATTTTATTGTTCGTGATTTACGGATATTTTTTGCCTATAACTGTGATTACTGATAGGTATGCTTGGAGGTTGGCAGCTCTGAACTTGTAGACAGTGTGCGGGAAGTGGAGCGCAACTCTAAACGCAAGTTATTCTCGACCGCCCGAAGCCAGCCAAACAAACAGAGTCAGACAAGCCATCTGAATGACGAACAAAGACATTGCCACCCACACTGCCCGCTCCTCGCTTACAGAAATTTTGGTACTGCGCTGCATACCACTTTAATAAGGACTGCCCACAGTGGCTAACACCAAGGCAAGCATGTGTGGAAGAAGGGGGCACAACACGTATGCCACATACTACCCAAACTGCAACTGTCAAGAAAAGTGTCCTGCAGATGGGAAAAACAGCCACTGGCGGGCCAACAGGGGCGACCTTGCCAGACCAGAAGGGCAAACCATACAGCTCTTAGATGAAGAGCCTGAGACACCCGAAGCCCCACACCTCGAAGTTCGAGTCAATGGGAAAAACATATTAGCACTGATCAACTCTGCTGTGACCAGGAATTTCGCTCGAAGAGACAACCTCACGGAAGAACAAAGGGCATCACTACGTCCACAAACCAAAACGTTGAGGATGGCTAACCCGGAATGCACATTCACCATGAGTGGACGGTCGTATGACACTCATTGTTGAGCTTCATAAGATCAAGGCACCAGCGGAATTCGTGTTGTCACTTGACATTCAAGAAGAACTTATACTAGGCCACCTCTGGCTTCAGCAGCAACAATGCATTATGGACCATGGGCACCAGAATGTATTCCTGGGCGGCAATCTCCAAATAATCGTTAACTGGGAGCACTGTTCTAACCTCATGAAACCTCAAGCTCTCCGTGAAGAGGAGATCAACCATGAACTCTCGTAAACTCAGTTCCGACAGTTGAAAGAATTCCTCCACGAGAATGTTGGCGCGTTTGGATCTGAGGAGCGCTTTGTCAGACGAGAACTATCCAGTATGAGATACTTCTGTCACAAATACACCCGTCTACAACAGACCTTTTAAGTTTTCTGCCAGGTGACACCGCCTCATTATGGAACATCTTAAATACATGAAGCGACAAGGAATCTTCGAGCTGTCAGCTTCTCTGTACAACTCCCACAATTTATTAGTTCCGAAGAAGGACGGACAGCTAAGGTTCGGCGTGAACTACAAAGCCTTGAATGATGTCACTCCACCAGCTCTCAACCTGGCGCACTCTTTGCGTAACATAGGCGAGGCTAAACTCTTCAGCACCTTGGACATGCAGTCTGGTTATTGGCAAGTCATGGTGCACCCTGACAGCCGGAAATACACAGCTTTCACTTCACTAGAAGGAGAAACCCTACAATTTATTGTCATGCTCTTTGGACTCAAGAATGCTCGTGCTACATTTCAACTGTTAATGTCTGTTGAAGTCCTAATGAGCTATTTTGGGCTACATTGGGCTATTTTGCTTTGCATACCTCGACAATGTGATCGTCTATTCAAAATCCTGGGAGGAGCACCTCTCACCCGCCTACAGATGGTATTGGAACGCCTGGAACTCCGCTGTCTGACAGCGAAACTTTTAAAGAGCCACTTCGGAAAGTCTTCAATCGCGTACCTGGGAGACACAGTTTCAACCAAATGCAACTACCCTCAAGCAAAGTTAATACGGGCTATTCAAGTAGCCAAGGAACCCCGCACCAAGAAGCAACTCTGCTGCTTCCTTGGACTATGTAATTCGCTCAAACTTCAAGCCTAACATCACCAACCTCATGACACCCGGTGGTGATGGGGGGCCTGAAAATCATACCACCTTTCAAGCTCACAAGACCAGCTTCCAAAACATCAAGCATCTACATTGCGTACTTAAGAAATTTTTCCTCTCACATCTTTGCCTTTTAGTTCACTTATTAGGTGCTTCCTCTTAGTCCATTCCACGTGCGCTTGTCGCATGGGCTGGGACTTACAATTGTATTTTCTCACGTTATGAAAAGCAATACCATTGCCAGACTTGCCAGCTTTTAACATTTTTCCTTAAAATGTACGGAAATCATACCCTTTTTATGATTTTACGAAAACGCCTTGATTTTTTCAGAATTCCGATACTGGAAAAAATTTTAGAGTGAATATATACTAGAGACGGAACATTTTATTCTTCAATACCTCAATGTGGGACGTTTCGAAAGTATTCAGTATCACGACGTGCATATTGATACATTTGTTTGATGCGTGAAATGTTATATATATTATCGACACATGAATGGCTTGGTCCGCCATTGTTGCAATTGTCATGAAGCAACATTGTTTTCATCCTGCAGTGAGTTTACTAGTTTTGGAAAGCCGGTGAAATGTCATATTTATTTAATGATTCAGCTAGTTAATTTGTATCAATGGCAGAGAAACATGTAGTAAGAATTGTAACAGAACATGTATTCAGGAGTTGCAAATAGTAATTACAAACAGTAAGTCAGTGTGTATTGTAAATAACTTATTTTGAAACTGTTATTAAAATGTTTTAAATGTACGTGGCGTAGAAAACCATTATTTCAGATCTGTTTTGCAGTGTAAAAATAACACTTTTACTGTATGGGAAACCAACTTTGCCAAAAATATTTATGTCTCAAGCGCGTTTAATTTTCAAATTGGTACTAACTACATATTTATCTTATTTTCTTTCTGTTAAAACTTGACAGGTTATATAATAATTTGAGGCCGTGGCCGAATTGACAGATTTTGTTAACAAAATGATCCAGTGACCCGGTTTCGTATACAAAAATGGTGACGTATTTGGTAATTTCGTATTTTGTATTTAGCGGATTTTAGCAAAAATACAAAATTACAAAATCAGAGCCATGTTTGTTTTTACTTTAAAAACATGCAAATGCATAAATGAAATGATTTTTAAAATAAATAATTGTACATAAAATACCCTAGGCATGTTTTAAAAAGCAATTAAATGTTGTGTTATATTGTGCAACTAAATTTTTTTAAATTCACTATTGCATAATTGATTATTTTCTTATTTATTAATGTGTTTGTATCGTTCCATTTATAATTGCAGAAATATTACGTTCTTTTCAAGTATTACATTTAGATAAAAATATTGTTCACTGTTAATGTAATGATGCGTTGCCACGAGTGCTAAACAAATGACTCGATGTCACAATTGATACCTACCAAATCACGAATTTACAAAATAACGAGCAAATTTTTTACTCTTCCATTTAAACAATGTTTAATTAAAAATGTAGTCTTGTAAGAAGAGATGCAAAACAACGCCATCTCATTAAAGACGTTAAACTACAGGCTTTCCCAACCCCATCCAATCTGCTATCAATAAAATGAAATGGAGCCCCAGCAGTATGACTTTGCCATAGCAAAAACAAGGTAGGTTGGAATGGTAACCTACATTGATCACAGCATTTGTTTAGACTCATTGTTTTCATCATAGATGGATCAACTGTTTAACAAGGATATATTACAGCCCTGCTACGTTTCTAGAATTGTCAAAATTTAGTTATCTTATGTTCTGTATTCTGAGTGCCAGTACATATTTCAACTTTTTATGTGCCATTTTTGTTTACAACCAGTATTTCATATTTATTTTACATGTTTTATGTGTGTACAATCTGTGAAAATGACCAACACAAAACAACAAACTTATCTTACTTCAGATAGCAGTAGAATAGCTATTGTTTTTCATCCGGCGATAAACAATTCCCACATTTCCTCTATCTGACTTAACCCAGAAAAAGAAGAAATGCTTGTTTTTGTAAATAGAATTTGTAAGCTTTCTTCGTTCGAAAATTGACATGTGAGTATGTGCACATTTTTGATATACAAGTTTTAAATGTAATTTTTAAATTTAAATCATGGCAGAATAGGCATTTTGTATATAACAAAGTGAATTTTTAATACTTTTATGGTAAGCATATTAATATTATAAATGGGAAAATAAATATGGCATGGAAATTGTCTTAAATTAATGTATATTTCACCCAAGGCAATGAATAAGTATATTTTTGCTTTACATGTCATACTAAGCGAACACAATTCGATGATCTATATGTCTTCTCTAGAGGAAATCATAGTTTCTGGTCTGAAATACTGAACAAATGTTAGATTATATTAAATTTTCATTGTGAAATTATGGAAATTTTATTACTTGTAATTATGTGTGAATGTTAAGAAATTAGTGCATGTAAAATTGCAGTGGGCAGTTTACGTTTGTTTTAATAGTTTTTATCCATTTTACTAATTGGAAACTTTAAAAGTTGGCAAGTCTGCATTGCTGCCACAATATGCATCATACAAGATTTTCTTTAGTCCTTTGCTAGTTTGTTTTTTTACGGGTGTTTTTGTTCCATTTTGTGATGGCCTATCACCTTACTTCTGTCAGGTGCATTATGTATTCTGTTTCTTAGGATTGCTGCATAATTTATTTAATTGTTTGTACTCGTCGTTCTCACAATCTTGTACACGCTACCGCTTCTCCAATCCACGCCGACCAGTATCAGTCATCTCATGTGGACTGTCTACTTATTTTTCTTCCCTGTTTCCTTGTAGACGTGGTCAACTTGTGACGTTTGACACGACCTAAGGGCTGACGTCACCCTTGCTCTGTGCACCACTCGGGGGGGTAGCCCAATAGTGCTCGCTGCTACATGAACTGCACATTGTGCATCAGTGTGTGTGTAGTGTGGTATGTCGTTCGTGCATGAACAAAACTAGGGATCAGTTCACTGCATCTAAAGACCCGCTTGCCAAGAGTAACCGGCGCCTAGCCTGTTTATATCTGTGTAGAAGTGTTACCCCCTTAAAGCAGAGTCTAATGCATGCCTGAGAAAGTGTTATCTCCTTGTGTCCGTGCCTTCATTTATATTTTAATGTTGAGTGCTCACCCACGTGGTGCACGTGTGTTCACGCAAACACAAACTGAGAGACTGTTAATTTATCTGTCATTTTTCCAATTGCTATGTTGTATGTTATTTTGTTTTGAGATGCTGGTAAATGATTTCACATTTTAAGGAAAATAAACATTCAAAGACGCTTGCAGTTCCGGCAGCCATATTGCCAAGATAACAGAACAAATTTCCAACATCTCCTATATTAATTTTCACTTTAAATTATTTTGCTGTTTGAAAAAAGTTTAAATGTATGTTTTATTTGTGTTATATTTTATTATAGTGTTTTATGTCTTCTGCTCGCATGTTCTGACCTTGTTAAATATTATGCATATTTCAGAGATCCTTAGTAACAATAACGAGAGACTGTCCTAAAGAACTCTGAACATTATAATCCTCGTAAAATAGCCTACTGATTATCTTCCTGCACTCAGTTGTCTTTTATGTGTGCATTTTGTGGTGTGTAAAACATTTCCCTCGAGATGGTGGCGGGAAGGTGTCCATTGCTAACAGTACCTACATTCCACCATCTTTAGTCTGATTCAATAGGTCTTCGAGGGCGGACGTGTGCCGCTCCGTGCCGCGTGCTATGATAGCTTCAACAAGTTGTGCTGATCATTTAGAGTGTCAACAGTTTAAACTTGTAATTTTACGGGAACCTTTTTCTTAGCTTTGTTCTCCCGTGAGCCGACTCTCCTCTCCGCCGACTCGCGACCCCAGAGAGTTTCCCCATGTTAATTTTTCATCTGCTAGTTAAGCCATTTTTGCAGCATAGGCCCCTGGCAGGCCTCCATGTGCATGGCCTCTTCAGACATGGAGAGATTGTATGTTACCACATGTAATCTTTCTGGTAATATATTTTTTTCTTGCAAATCACATGTCCTACTTTAACGTAAAGAACTTCGACCTCAGGAACTGGCCCTAACCAGTAAGTGTAACCAGGTGGTCGCCAACCACGTGCTCAAAGTGTGTAAAATATTGCCATGATTTTCTTAAACATTTCGTAAGATGTATGCTGTGAGGGGACGCTGCCACAGGCTGTTGACCTGTAACGACCCTGAGAGAAGGAGAGTTTGTGCTTTTCCGAGTAATTGAAAGCTTGTACCCTGGGAAACTACAATCTGAATCCACCTACATCGGCAATTTGGAGTATCATTAAGGTAATCTGGCATTGTATGTCTCTCACAAGCCCCAAACCACATCAGGAACTTACTATATATAATCTTCGCATGTGTTTCCTTCTAGGCGTCATTCACTTATTACATTTATTTTTAAAAATTTTCTTTGCCACTAGGCAATTGGAAGTTGTTTTATTCAGTTTACCCTCTTAATGTTGTTCAAAATTATTTAATTGATGGTCCACATTCTCCAAAGCATTAGTAATGTTATTAGATGCAGTTGTGGGGTTTTTATTTTCTACTGCAGTTATTCTTTTTTTGAGGCCACACATCTGCCCCTCTAAACAAGTGCGTGTTTGTTCCGGTTTAAGTTATTTTCTTAATGCTCGTCTACCCCTGCCATTATTAGCTTAAGCTAGGTCGCCTTCACCTGGCTTACCGAAGGTTAAGCTTCCTTAAGGTCTTGCCAATGTTAGGAGGTAGTGCGACACCACTCTGTTTATTTCCCATTAAAAGGAATAAAGCGTAGTTTTACTAACTCAGGACGACACTGTGTGGAATGTGGAAGAACACAGATATACAAAGTGTAGGTGCAAATGCTAAGTTGTCATTGGAATTGGTATATGTGCCATCTACAGTCATATTCCGAATTTTCAAGGCTTCACTGTTCCCCTGAGAATGGCGTCTTACATTTGCTGCCTTTGTAAAAAAATTTGCAAACAGATTTTATTCCCCCAAAAACCAAAAAATTGTGTTAAATGTGGGTTTTTTGCATTGGTCATATTAAAAAAAAAAAATTTCTGTTATAAAAATAACATTTAAAAAAAATGAAATATTTATTTAATTAAAAAAAAACATCTTCAGAAGAAAGTATACCACCTCCTCTTGTACCTAAACATAAATGTACACCAGGCACCGAGGCACTTAGCAAGTGTAGAGTCCATTTTCAGCATCTTGTTACAAAAAAATTAGACTATTTATTAAAGAAATATTAATTTACTAACTTTTAAATGCGGCTTCGTGTGCGTGTTTGTAGGGATAAATGATGAAGTTTTGTGACACTAAGCCACTATTGGTTCCTCTACCCACTGAGTTTCTATGGCCCCACTTTTGGGTTCTCTACCCATTGAGTTACTGCGGCCCCGTTATTGGGTTCTCTACCCACTGAGCTATTGTGGCTCTTGGGAGGGAATGGAAGACAGCCCATAGAAAACAAAGAAAGGAGAAATGATGGAACTTTTTTTTTAAGATTCTTTTTTTATGTAGTAAAATTTCAATAATAATTTTCCTGAAGGATTGAGATATTTTCCTGGAATAAAAAATAGCTTCTGTCATTCTCCAACCCTCCAACTATATCTGTGCAAAAAATCACGGTGATCCGTTTCTTCGTTTTGACGTGAAAGAAAGACAAACAAACACACTTTCGCATTTATATAGTAGTAAGGATTGTAGAGTTGTTCCGATACCGATACTAAGTATCGGTATCAGCCAATACTTCTCTTTTCCCAATGTATCGGTATCGAGTAATGTATCGGGCTGATACATTAGTATCAGTTGTAGACAATTATGTCAGGTTATTACTCTCTTTAGATAAAAATTTTCGTATTTCAGTGTGTATAGAGTAAAACCTTGTTAATTCTAAGTAGATTAATTTGAAATCATGTATAATTCGAAGTGTGTAATTTTTATGGAATAGTTTGCACCTTACTATTTTATGGACGTCTACATATCTTACGATTTTTCTCTCGGCCAAATTCCAAAATTCATGAAATAGCGGCAGCCGGACTCTTGGCTGTTGGTCTATGTTTGTCGCATATATGTCATATTTTTACGAGAATTCAAGGTGGCCAACTTAACTGGGAAATATGAGGAAAAGCCATGAATTTTCTTGAGAGCCGGGAAAACCTTGAAAATGCCAGGAATTTTTCAAGTAAGGAATGTGCACGGCGCTGCAAGCAAAACATTGTACATGCAGCAGCTGTTAAAACTCACTCTCATGTAGTCTTATTTTGTCTTTTTTTAACTAAATAAAATTTTAAAGTGATTTTTATGTTCTTCGATGCATTATTATATTGAGTTAGTCTGTGCACAGCACATTGATCAATAACTTACCCAGCATGCATCCAGTCATATAACAACTGAACACGAAACACGTTTATACTATTGTGGCTAAACAAATGCCAATGTTATTTGTGTTTGTATACTACAAATACATTTAGTGCTTGGAAGTCATTAATATTGCCCTTTCACGCGAGTAATTTGTGTTAAATAGTGGAAAATATTTTAAGTTCGTACTACAGTATTAGTGTTTTTTTAATTATCATATCCCGGTTGTGGAAATTGGGATTGGCGGGATGAGGGAAGTGCAGATGGCAGAAAGGTTGGTGTGGCAGTATGGGAGAGGAGACAAGAAGGGGGCAGAAATATTCCTGAGAGAGAGGTTTAAAAAATGGTCAATGGAGGAGGGTGTAGAGGGGTTGTAGAGGGAGTGTAAAGGATTAATGGAGGTTATGTTGGAGAAATTTGTGCCAATGAAAAGGTTATGGACTGGGGGAGATCCACCATATTATGGACAGGAGATTTTGAAAATGAAGAAGAAGTGCAGAAAATTACATGCCAAGTGGAGAAATGAAGGGATGCTAAGATCTAAAGAAATGATCAAACAAATGGATAGGGAGCTTGAAAGGAAGATCAAACAGGCAAAGAATGTATTTCTGGGGAACATGTTGGAAGAAGGAAAAGGCAAGGAATGGGGGAAATTGTTTAGGTATGTTAGGTAGTTAAGGGGAGGAGAGGAAGGATCCATCTGCTAACAGGAAGGGATGGTAGTCATGCAACAAATGACCAAGAAAAATCGGAGATGCTGCAAGGACAGTACTTGTCAGTGTTTGAGGCAAAGCAGGGTTGGAATAGGGGGCAAACAAGGTTCGGGGGGTGTTTAGTGAGTTTAAGATGAGGGAGTGGGAGATAGAAAAGGTAATTAGGGGTTTGGAGAGCAGTAAGGCAGGAGGTCCAGATGGGATAGGAAATGCAGCACTAAAGTTTGGTGGCAGGGAGTTGGCAAAATATTAGGAGTGCTGATTAAAAAGTCCTTAGGATAGGGTAAATTTCCACAAGATTGGAAGGATGCTATGGTGGTACCTATACACAAGCAGGGAGAGGATAGGGGGAGGCCTGGCAGCTACAGACCAGTGAGTCTCACATCAAGTACAGGAAAAGTAATGGAGAGGCTGGTGGTGTAGTATGTGGTGAGGGTAATGAACAATAGGAATTGGTTGGAGGAGTCCCAGCATGGTTTCAGGAGGGGTTACTCATGTGAGACTCAGCTCGCTGGGTTATTAGATGTTCTGGTGCAGGTAGTTGATGAGGGGAAGCAGGTGGATGCCTGCTTCATAGATTTTGAGAAGGCATTTGATAAGGTGCTCCATGGGACATTGATGAGGAAAGTGGAGGCGCTGATATCAGACAGGAGGGTAATGGAATGGATAGGGGACTTTCTCAGGGGGCGAAGGCAGAGGGTGAAAGTGAGGGAGGCAATATCGGAGGAATAGGAGGTTACGTCAGGTGTACTACAGGGACGTGTGCTGTGTCCTTTGTTATTTACCATAATGGTAAATGACATGGGTTTGGGGATTAGGGGAAAAATCTGATTGTTTGCAGACGATTGTGTTGTATATGCTGAGGTGGGATAGGGGGGAAATTTGCAGGCGGACATTGATAAGATATGGTTGTGGACCAGAAAAAATAAAATGAAATTAAATGTAAGAATAACTAAGGTAATGAGGTTCACAAGGAAGAAGATGATAATCAGGGACATGTACAGATGGGAGGGACAAGAGATAGAAGAAGCAGCAGAATATAAGTATCTAGGGATTGTACTGCAGGGAGACCTCAGGTGGAAAAAACAGATAGAGAGGGAGGTTGCAAAGGGAAGAAGGGCTCTGGGTATGCTAGGAACGGTGCTGAATGGAGTCAGCTGTGAGGAGAAGGCATATGGCACAATGGTAGGGCCAATGTTAGAATATGCTGCAGCAGTGTGGGATCCGTATGTGGAGGTGGAGGTGCAAGAGCTGGAAAAGGTGCAGAGAAGGGCAGCAAGATGGGTGAAGGGTAGGTGGAGAAGGCAAGGGCAGGATGATGAGGAAGAAGGGAACTATAGACCATCAGTGATGATGAAAGAAATTGGGTGGAGCTCATTGAAGGGCAGGAGGAAAGTTGAATGGTTAGTCAGGATGTACAGGATGGTGAATGAATAGGGCAGATGGGGAGGGGTACACTACAAGCTAAGTAAGGGGATGTTTAGAGGAAGAGGAAACAACAGTGAGAAGCTTCAGAGGGTGTGGAGGAGAATGGAGCGGGGTAGGCAGTCCATGCTTTTGAGGTCTGGGAGGGAGTGGAATGTGTTGAGGGAGAAATTGGTATCTGTGAGAGGGGTTGGTAAATTCAGGAAGGGAGTGGAAAAAGAGGTGGTTGGGTGAAGAAGAGGTGAGAGAGCTTCCCACCGTGCAGTAGCTTAATTGCGAGTGTATGTATATGTATGTAGAATTACATGGTATGAAAAGTCCATTGTGGTCATGAAGAGTTGGATGTTGAAAATATTTTTAAACATGATACCATAATTTACATAGATATTAGCAAGGTTATGTAAACACTGCTGGTGTGTTTGTGATTTATTTTGTGATCTGGGAGTTAAGCATTTCATGTGATGACGTCGGATTGGTGTGAAAGACAACATATTATAAAGTTTATGGGCGTTGATATCATGATTTTTAAATTTTTCTGTGGTAAAGTATAGGAGTGAGCTTTCATTGAGGTGATACAAAACCAAGAAAGAGTGATTTTTGTAAGTAAATTGGCCACATCTAGAGTATTTCTAGGTTATGTATGGCCAATGCAGGACGTTTCTCTAGTGTGTATCTGTAAACTGTTTGCCTTGATGTTTCACGGGATTGCTTGTCCAGCAAAAATAATCATATAATTTTTATGTGAAATTACAGCTTCCTGTCTTTTAGGTGTCAGGCATTGTTAGCAGTGGTAATAAAATTAAATAAAAATAGCGACAAACACTCGTACGAAGTTATACTGTTATAATCATGCACCTATGTAGTAACAAAACCACAGTGTGCGATTTTGCATTCCAACACATTAAATAACATTGTGTGAAGCTTATCTGGAGCTTGTGAAATGTGTATAAACTAGGGACTTTTAGGAGTAGGCCTATTTGTAAGATGTGTGAAAAGCAAAAACAATACGACCAAGTATTTAGGTCTGCATATTCTGAGCAGTTTCTATTAATTCTGAAATCGGGAAAAGTTGAAAAGTATGCATTTTGTAGTGTGTGTCACTGTGACACAAGTATTTGTCGTAGTAGAAAAAGTGACATTACAAATCATGTTAAAAGTGCAAAACATGTTGAAAATTGGAAATATCAAGAAGAAAACAAAAAAAAAAAATTAGTGGTTACCTTGGTAACACAAACACTATTGAAATTGATGTTATTAGAGCAGAATGTTTATTCACAGGATTTTTGGTTGAACACAACATACCTTTCAGTGTGGCAGATCATGCTGGTCCTCTATTTAGGAAAATGTTTCCTAAATCTGATGTTAAAAAAAAAAACAATACAGCTGTGGTGTTACTAAAACAGCCACTGTTGTAAACGAGATGGCTATGGATGTCACATCTGCTGTTGTGAAATGTTTGCCGAATGGTCCATTTTCTCTTGCTACTGATGGTAGCAGTGACAGGTTCAAAATTGTACGCTATTGTAGTGACTTATTTTGATCCCAAGAACCAGTTGATAATCACGTCTTTGCTTTCCATCCTATCACTACGTGGAGATTCCACAGGAAAAAATTAGGTTGATTATTGTTAACAGGATTAAGCCATTTAGATGTGTCATTTGAAAATTGCATTGCATTTTGTTCATATAATGCTGCTCTGATAGCGGGTTCAAAAAATATTGTTGTTGCTGTGTTGAAAACAAAGCAGCAATATTTAATTTCAGTAGGCTGCATTTATCACTTAATTAACTTGGCTGCCGAGAAGGCATCATCCAGTTTTCCTGTAAAATTAGACAAACTAATCATTGACGTATATTACTATTTGGAGAAGAGTGTCAAAAGAAAGGAAAAATTGCAAAAGTTTCAAGAGCCTTATAACACAGAAGCTAGGAAATACTGAAGCATGTGTGCACAAGGTGGCTCTCATTAGGTAGAAGCTTAGCAAGAGTTTACTGAGCAGTGTGAACCCTTTCAGAGTTTTTTTAATGATGAAGTTACTCTTCCAACGTTTCAGAATTCACTAACATCGTACAGAATTCCAAAAACTAAAGACACCAGCTGTGACTCTTAAATGGACAGGAACAGTGAGAATGTGAGTAAGAGGAAAGCAGAGTATGGTACCAGTACTAGTGGAAAGAAACTGGCTATACAAGAACATATCTGACATACTTCGTTAAAAAACAAAAACTACATTCTGTCTCGAGAAGAAAAGATTTTTCTGCTTATTTGCTCTAAATGTGATTCCTATATTCGACCAGTTCAACTTGACTATGCAGACTGCAAGTCCTTAAATTCTTATTTTGCAGAAAATGTTGCATGATTTTCTTAAAGATAGTTATTCCAGATTTGTAAAATCAAGTACTGTCAAGAACACTGATTTGCTTGTTGTCAATTATCATGACAAGGTGAACTAGAAATCTGAATGAGATCTTGTAATAGGATGTGCAACACGAAGGATTGTTGATGCACTTGCAGAAGAAGAAAAAACATTTTTACCTTTAAGTTCACAAATACTTTGTATCTGCTTGTGACTATATTATCCATAAATTTCCCATGAAAAATTACATTATTTGTAGATCCCAGGTCGCTTAAATAGAGAACATTGAATGTGCCCACTTTCATAATGTAAAATACTTTGTTGAACTATTCCCTATCATTTTACCTGTTCATGGCAGTGAATCACGAGATGAAGCTCTAGATCAACTATAAAAATATTTTGTAGCTTTGCAGACAGATGAGTTGTCAGAAGTTACTTCAAAGCAGTAAAGAATTGATGCTGGATGGGTATTTATTGGAAACATGAATCATGCTGACAGAACCTTAAAGTCTGACAGACTTTCAAAAGTAAAGTTAACAATTCTTTTGGTACCACACAGCAATGCAGAATGTGAAAGAATATTTAGTGTTGTCAAGAAAAAAAAAACAGAATTTAGGTAATCTATGAACAATATTTCAGTTTTGAAGAGCAGTTCTTTACCTGTTTGCCATGATAAGTGTTATGATGCAGATTTTTTGAAGAGGACTAAGAAGTTAACTTCAAAATACTTACAGAGCCAGAAAGAGTAGTTTCGTGGTTTTCAGTGTAAATATGTGTATTGTGTGAAAATGTTTTTGTTTGGAAATTTTTTTGAATGATTACCAGAATTGTTGTGATCATATGCTTGATTTTGTAACTAACATAATGTGCAGACAGTGTTGGAATATTTGATAAGGAGCTGGAGTTTTCTTTAAAAAAAAAAGTAATATATGTGTTAGGCTACATGTTATAAATAATGTGTTCTCAGTTGATTCATGAAGCTCAGAAGTATCTATTATTTCATCTAGAAATAATTATTGTGTTGATTTATTATCAGAATGTACATCAATAATTTTGCATTTCCATAAAAATACCAGTAATGCCTGTTGAACAAAAAAAAAAATTATACAAAATGTCGCGACCAGATTACACACTATTTTAAGCATTATTCAGTCTTCTTGATTTCAAACGTTACAAGTTGGCATGTCTGGTATCCTTTCCCATAGTTGTAATACCTCTCACAGTGGACCTCTCGCTGTTCAAGGGATTGCAGGGACCAGGAAATTTACTCATATGAGCCAAACACACCAATTGAGTACACACATGCATATTGGACGGCCACCCTTTTTGTGCTCCTCGGAGTACAGAACAGTAGAGACCCGACACTATGTACTCGGGTCTCTTGAGACCAGCTTTGCGTACTCAGTAGCATACTCTCTCCACCACATTTCGACGCCAGAGTTAGTGTTCTCTGAGTGTGGGGAGACTGTTCACTCGTGAGACACTCCCCCACATGCAGGGACTTTCAAAAGCGAGGCCTGACTCTCGGTGCTCACTGTGTTTCAGTGCCGAGTTCTGAGATAGGGAGTGCGCTTACGTCTGCAAATCCGACACGTTTCTGTACACCAGGTAGAACTACACGTCTCCTGCAGTCACTTCACGGATGTGAGTGTATTTCACTCCAGATGGCCTACTCCCGTTGAAGTGGTATCCGAGAGAAGGTCAGACAGGTGCTAACTGCCTCCGGGTGTTTTTAGGAGCTTACTCCCCTCCTCCTAACTAGGAGCGTGCAGCCATCTTCAGATTCTAGTCACACCAGAGATTCCTAAAGACCTCTTCAAGAACCCCACCATCCGTTTGAGCACGGAAACACACCCCTTGCTAGCAGTATACTTAAGCGGACAGAGTCTCTGGGACTCACCAAAACCTACTTCGAGGGATCAGAGCCAGCAGAACCAAACCCAGGCAACAGGAACAACCTCCCAGTCCCTGACCACCAATCAACCTAGCTCATACTCACGCCAGCCGGAGTTGACTCAGGTTAGGTAGCTTCTATAGGTTACGCATTTCCCAGGTATACCGCTTAAGGCCAATCCTCTGAAACGAAAGATCACTCTCATGGAGTCGGATTTCGTGTCCTGCCGCAAAGCTACCAGACCAGTCCTCTACACTGACGTGTGCCAGTACCACATAGAGACTGAAATAATCCAGAACTCTCTGCCACCAGGTGCGCTTCACCTAGCACCTGAACAAAAACTTCCTCTGGCTGTAGTGATGTTCTCTGCTGCCGTAAGGGCATCACGTGTAAAACCTTACCAAATCGTTATAAGCAGCAAAGCCTGTCTTATTTAATCTTTCCTCAATTTCTCCAGCAATGCTTTCCAAAATATTCAAAGCAAGTCGCCCATAACATAACCCAGGGTGATTCCCATTTGTGGCCGATGTTTGGTGTCACAGTTTGTTCTAACTTTGTGCACTCTAGGCAATTGAGGATCTAAAAGATCATACTTGTTAAATATCGTTAGACATCTGCAACCAAACATTTTTTTCTAAATTCTCTTCTGTTTGCATGCTTCTTGAATTTTCGATCACTATTTGGTTGAATTCAGGCGCAGCACTGACACTCATTGTTGGCTTTGGAAGTAGTGAGCTTAACTTGTCTGTAGCCTGGAAAATTTGACGTCAGATTAGTAAGGCCAAATACATGGAACCTTTTTCTAACTGCGCACAAAGTCCTCTGACTTTGCTTCCTAATGTTGTGTTTGGATCCAAGTCAGGTTTATCAAGGGATTCTAAAACGGAAGATTAACTATTAAGGAGAAAACTTATGGAACACATTCGTACTGTCCATCTTGTAGGACATGTACTGTTCATCTTGTAGGACACAAGGGTCTAGGAGTGTTCACACACCAGGGACCTCATCTTGACAAATTTTGGAGAAGAGATCCTTTGTTTTGGGAAATGACTGTAGCAACACGCCAATGTCATAAGTTGTTTGTGGAGCATCACGAAGATGGACATTTTGCAGTGCCAAATTCAAACTGTGGTTCTCCAGGAGCTGTTGGTTTTGTATAATCATTTTCAAGCCTCTAATCTCTCCTTTCATGTTACTCGCTCCATATCATAACACTAGCTTCTTAAATCACTGAAAGAAACACCAAAAAGTGGGATAACTACATTTAATATTTTCAAAAGCCACTGTCCTGTAGTTGAACCGGTTTCATAGAAACAAAGAACAAGTTCTTGACGCTGCAAAATTTTCCACTATTCGTAAACTAATTGAAACATTTTCTTTACAACTTACATCACATAATTCATCTACAGTCATTCTAAACAACAGACTTTGGCCACTATATTTCTTAAAATGATTTGGGACATTATTTTGCTCATTTAATTTTGAATATCATGAGATGTATGTTCTTTTCAAATGATCAGTAAGTTCATGTACGTCACCAGTTCTTAATTTGTTTAGCTGAGCAAGATTACCCTTTTCTTCAGTATGTACTCTGAAGGCCATCCTCTGACAAGCGAGGTATAGCAAAAAAAAAAAAAAAAAATCGTAAGTCTTGTTAAACTGGCAGGAAACTGGTGTTGCCTTGAGGCTGGCTGTTTTAACAACACACTCTTCATGGAATGGACTAATCTGGTGTGCACTAATCTTTCTGCGCCTTTCTTCCATTTAGAAACACCAGTATCACTTACTAAACTAGATTTAATCTTGTTTGAGTAACTTACTTTGGTAAATTTGTAAATTTGGAATAACATTTTGTTAAGGGATGTTCTACTGATTTTGCTCTTTTTGATCAATTTTAATAATGTGTCCATGGATATTCATGAAACCATTTCACTTGAAATTTGAAGGGATACTTGCCAGAAATGTGGGGTGGTATATATCATTTACATCAGGATGATATGGAAAGAGACATGAAGTTGCTGAAATCTTTGACGCTAGCACAATTTTTTAGGGACATCTCTTTGTCACATTTTGGTTGATAAAAATGGTTGCAAGACCGATGGTGGTGGTGGTTCAATATTTGGCTTTAATTTGTAGTTTCCCTCGCATTCATTAGTTCTCTTTGTGGTAGTCTCATCTGAAAATAGCAGTTTTGCAATCTAATATTTGAGCATACATTAGAGAATTGAGGTTTAAAAGGGAATTATATTTCTGAGATAAGAAAACAGCATAAGGTAAACTTCTTCCCACATAAGACAAAGACCAACCTTTGTTAGTAGAGAAAAGCTGTTTTGAAACATTATAATTTCTAACATTCTATCAATATTGAAGACATTAAAATTGTTCCAAGAATTAGTGTTTGCATTTTGTTGCAAAAAATACCTGAATTATCAACACAAATTTTAAAGAAAGTTTTACAATTTGTGTTGACATTTCATTTTGAAAAAAGCATGCTCTTTCTGCACGTTACTGGTTAAAATGGTGACTATCATCTGTACTTCACAGTGTGCTGTTAATTCTTTAATGCATGTAAAGTGAAAGAAAAAGTATAAATTTTCACAGTCATGTTATTAGAAATGAACCTATAGTGTCAACAAAATAAAGATGTGGAATTTTTTACTAACAACTACAGTGCAAAAATAGTTTCTGTGTGTCCTTTATTCTTGAATCTATGCAAAATTGTTAAGAAATCAAACATGTGAATACTAAATTAATTTTTATGTGCGAGTCTAATGTTTTCAGTAGAGACTGCAACAGCACAAAAAGTAATAGGGTTACTGTTTGCAAAATAACATAACTTTACTTTGGTAGCGAGAAGAGCGATTTTCATACTTGTATAAACCGTGTGTGAAAATGGAAGAAACAGCATGTGCTCTGATAGTGCTCTTTATAAGTAACAATGAAGCTATATTTTGCAGTGAAGTTAGCGACTATCACATCAATGGATGAATACAGAACTGTTTTTCTCTAATCTACATATCTTAGTAATTAATATTGTACCACCAGTAACAATGCAATGAGAAATGCTTTCCCTCAGCAAAAAGAATACAAGAAAAAATACTTATGTCCATTCTATTTTTTTCTTTTTAGTTGTTTTCTTTTTACTCTGAACATGTTAAATTTGTATTTGACAAAACAAAAAGCATAATCAGTTACAATGAGCATTTTTTTTTAACTCAAATGTATGTAATATATTTCTGCTATGATGCATAAAATGTCACAGGGAGTTAATATGGAAATATTGTTTCGCCTTCAATTTATGGCTTACTCTAGAATAATGACTACTGGTAATTCATCGATTAGAATTAACTGTGACCTTGATTACGATGAAATCAAAATTAAATTTGCGTAACAGCAATTTTAGTTGTAAGGTAAAGGTGGCTAGTGCATTCTGCTAAGTACAGGCTGAATATGAAAAGCAGTATTTTTTATTTTAAATTAATGAATGTGTAGCCCTTATTTATAGCCCATACAAAATAACAGACCTAAAAAAAATTTTGCATATTAGTGTGTGACTTTTCAGAATTTAGGAAAATATACATATAAATATATTTGATAATGAAAATCACACATTCGTGCTGAAGACCTGATCTGTTAGTGTGTGTGTGTGTGTGTGTGTGTGTGTGTGTGTGTGTGCGTGTGTGTGTGTGTGCACGCATGTGTGTGTGTGTGTGTGTGCATGCGCGTGTGTGTGCGCGCACTTCTCTCTCTCTCTCTCTCTCGCATGCACGCACGCATGCGCGTGCGCGCACACATTAAATATCTGTGCAGCAGAATAAATGTTTAGTGGCTCGAGAAAACTTACATTCAAATGTTTAGTGCCTTACATTAAAGATATCTCAAACATTTACCTGGACAATATTTTTTGCTTGATTAACTAAAAACTGACAAGATGAACAGTATATTAGTTTAAAGAGTACTTTTTCTCACTGCGTTTTATTTATGATTATTATTGGCATTATATTGGAATAACAATGAATATACCACACACAATAAGATAATCTCGATAAATTGAGCAGCAGAATTTCTTAATGCTTTAAATAACAACACTATTTTTGCTAAAGCGGACTTGTTAGTTTTTAGCTACACAGACATGTAGGTTTCCACATTAAGTTTAAGTGTTTTTGTTACATATACATGTATATTACTGTATTATATTAAGCTGTATTATTTCTAATGAAACATTGAGCAATTAGCACTACACATGAATGAGAATGTTTATGTAGTTTGTGTCGTGGAATGTGCAACAATAAAAATTGTTTTGCTTTAAAAATGGAAATGTGACTGTGATTTGAAAACTAGTTAATAAAATTATGTATCCCAACTCGTCAGTTCATTTACTTACTGTAGGCGACATGTCTTGATTTCTTATGCATCTGTGCACTCTAAAAAGGATATAACTAAGACCTGAAAATTGCTGTAACAATAAAACAAATTGAATGCTTAACTAAAGCAACGTACCAGCGCCCAAATGAGGCTTTTTAGAAGCACAGCGATCAAGCCACTTCTCCATGCCGAAAATGCTCACAAGAAAAAAACCTTAACAAGCACAGCTTCTAAACCACAATCCATTAATGTGCTCGGCAGAACACTGAGGTAAGCAAAATCGCTTGAAACTTTTTCATCTTCCAATATGTCCAGTTAAAAAAAATGTACCTGACTGCTGACTCACTCATGAAGAATTTTTCAAACTTTGCCTCCCCTTTCCACTGTGTAAATGTAAGAAGCATGTGTGACTTTTTCACTGGTATTTCAAGGTTCTGGGAATCCAAGCACACCGAACCACCAGTTGATGGTCTCACAATATCCAGTCTCTTCCTCTTCAGAGTCGATGGTTAAATTCATTAATGTGTTTGTCATTCACTTCAATATTTTCATTCCCATGATTTGAAAAAAAATTATTTACTTTATAATTGAATGTAGATGTCAAACATAGGTTTGGGACAAGTACCTATATTGTCCCTCCCCACTATTATAGGGGAGGAACCAGTTCCCCCGGTCCCCCCCTTCTCCACCACTAGCCACTACAGTAAATCATCTAAATATCTCTAATGTTACTGTCTATGAAATTTGTTTGAAAGTTAGAACATCATTGTTATGTAATTGTTTAAAAAATATATATTTAAATGTGAACACTGAAGTGGTACTATGGTCCAGCTTTAACCTGGTAACTGTGTTTCAGGTTCACCTGATACATGCAAACTCGAACCAGGCATTGAAGTTCAGTGGCAGGCAACTGCCAGACTGGGGTTTCAATCAGCATGAGGTGGTGACAGATCGTATAGTCAACCAGGACGACACTGTGTGGAACGTGGAAGAACACAGATACACAAAGTGTAGGTGCAAATGCTAAGTTATCATTGCAATTGGTACTTGTGCTATCTACAGACATATTCCGAATTTTCAAGGCGTCACAGTTCCTGAGAATGGCGTCCTACATTCGCTGCCCTTGTACAAATTTTTGCAAACAGATTTAATTCCCCCAAATACCAAAAAATTTTGTTCAATGTGTTTTTTTTTTGCATTGGTCAGATTTTTTAAAAATATTCTCTGTTATAAAAATAATATTTTTAAAAAAATGAAATATTAATTTAATTAAAAAAAAAACACACATCTTCAGAAGAAAAGTATACCCAGGACAGTATACGACTTCCCCTTGTCCCTAAACATAAATATACACCAGGCACCGAGGCACTTAGCAAGTGTAGAGTCCATTTTCAGCATCTTTTTACAAAAAGATTAGACTATTTACTAAAGAAATATTAATTTCCTAGCTTTTACCCGCGGTTTCGCGCGCGTATTTATAGGGATAAATGATGAAGTTTTGTGACATTAAGCCACTATTGGGTTCTCTACCCACTGAGTTCCTGTGGCCCCACTATTGGGTTCTTCTATAGCTCCTGAGCTACTGCAGCCCCACTATTGGGTTCTCTACCCACTGAGCTACTGTGGCCCCACTATTGGGTTCTGTACCCACTGAGTTACTGCAGCCCCATTGTTGGGTTCTCTAGCCACTGGGCTACTGCGGTCCTACTATTGGATGTTCCACTATCGGGTTCTCTACCCACTGAGTTACTGCGGCTCTTGGGAAGGAATGGAAGACAGCCCATGGACAACCAAGAAAGGAGAAATGATGGAACTTTTTTTTAACAATGCTTTTTTTTATGCAGTGAAATTACAATAAAAATTTTCCTGACGGAATGAGATATTTCCCTGGAATAAAAAATAGCTTATGTCACTCTCCGACCCTCCAACTATATCTGTGCAAAAAATTGTGTTGATCCATTTCTCCGTTTTGACGTGAAAGAAAGACAAACAAACATACTTTAGCATTTATATATTAGTAAGGATTGTAGAGTTGTTCCGATACTGATACTAAGTATCGGTATCAGCCGATACTTCTCTTTTCCCATTGTATCTGTATCGGGCCATTCTCAATCCCTAAGTTGAAATGAACACAACTGATTTATTTGCGAAAATGTTTGGCAATTATTACTTGCCGAGTCTTATTCAGACCTTTTAACATTCTAACTAAAACTGCAGCCAACAGTTTCCAATAAGAACTACGTCTTTCGAAATCTAGTGTATTTACTTTCACTTTTAATTACAATACCACCACCACAAATTGTTGAATACATTGTTATAGAGTGTCTGATTCATTTTCATTGACTCCTACCGATGAGTGCAGTAAATGCATAAGAAGAATAAGAATACAGTTTTCTTTATCATTGTCGTCAACCTATGAATGCAGTAAAAACGTTAGAAGAAAATAGAACACAAGAAATTCTTGCAGCATGTAATGAGTACTATTAATTAGGGATGGGATCCTCGATACAGCAATGCCTCCATACCCTTGATACTTTATAGTATTGAGTATCGCATGAGAATGTCCAAAAGTATCTCATTTCAACACACGTTTCTCATGCAATAATTATGGTACAAGTGTACCATAGCATTCAAAATGTGTACAATAGTTTTGAAAAGTGCACCATAACTTTTGGAATGTGTACAGTAATTTTGAAAAGCATACCATAATTAAGTACAAATGTATCACAATTATTCACAGCATAATATTCACACAGCTGCGAGCACCTCAAGGTGTTTTTAGGCAACCCATATATTCCACAATTATGATTTTTGACATTTAATTTTTGGTACGTAATTGAGGTACAATAAAAGCGGGTTGAGAGTTGCGAGCAAGTGCCGATAGGCGTGAGTGAGCAACTTGAGTAGTTACTGTACATACAATAAATACCACAGTTATATGCTGCACTGAAATTGTTCATTTATTTCATTTTTATCCCATTAATCACTTTTATGGTATATATTTCAGGTAAAATAAAAGCAGGTAGAGCGTCGTGAGTGAGCGCAGATACGCACAAGTGAGCAAATTGAGTAGTTCTTGTACATCCCAAACATACCATAATTATCTGATGCAACTGCATTATTAAAAATTCACAAAAATAAATACCATAATCAGACCTGTTAACCCTTGCGATTTCTCCGTACTTTTTATGGAAAAGTTCACACTTTACGATTTTACAGGAACCCTTCATTCATATCTTATGATTTTTCTCTTAGCCAGATTCCAAAATTCATGAAATAGCGGCAACCAGGCTCTTGGCTATTGGTCCCTTTGAAAGTGTCACACATGTCGTATTTTCGATAATTCGAAATAGCAACGTAACCGGAAAATCAGGAAATGTGGGAAAATGCCATGCATTTTCTTGAGTGCCAGGGGCAAAGTGGAGAATCTGGGTACCTAAAGTCCTCCGTTCCGATATCTGCCACCACTATCACCCCGAAGCAGCTCACCCGGGAACTAAGGAAACCCTGGTAGACATCACTGGCCGGTACATAATGGGACAGGATGGGCTTAGATATCAGACAATATGTGGAAAGATGCGAGAAATTCTGCAGGGGGAAAGCGTACCCTGCACCCCCTCCGACGGCCAAGCCATGACCACCACAGACGCCATGGACACACGTGGCAGCAGACGTGATGGGCCCCTATCCCCTCAGCACTCGCAGAAATCGTTATCTACTCGTGGTCACAGACCTATTTTTCCACTGGGTAGAAGCCTTTCCTCTGCCCTGCCAGGAAACTCACCACATAATTGGGAAATTTGAGAACGAAATCTTCCCTCTGTGGGGTTATCTGTAGTGCCTGCTAACGGACAATGGGACGTAATTCACTGGCCGGAAGTGGCTGGCCGCCTGTGAAGAATGAGGAGTGGAAACATGGACCGCTCCGCCATACCACAGACAAGCCAACCCGACCGAACGCAGTAACCAAGAAATAAAGAATATCCTGCTGCCAAGTGTCAGAGACAACCACCACCACTGGGATAAATACATCCCGAGAATATTGTTTGCCCTATGACAGAGGACAAATGAAGCCACAAATGCCAGACTGAGCCAACTCCTGCTAGGAGCCACCTTACACTGGTCCGGGTATTGGCAATGGGTAAATTCCCCGGTCATGCTACCACAACAAGAGGATATTCGGATGGCAGCCTTAGCACATGCCGAAACTGCAAGGGAAGCCCAGGACAGATATATTCAATGCAAATATCCACAACCTAGGATGGGCATCCGAGCAATCAACATGGATGAATTGGTACTCCTGCGGCTGTATCCACTCAGCAAGTCCAACGCCCAGTTTAGCTCAAGCTTTGCGAGTAAATGGGAGAGCCCATACAGTAGTCCGTCTGTGGGAGAATGTGTATTGGGTGGAAGACCTCCGAGGACGGATTTGCAAAGCAACGCGGGGACAGATCAGGCCTTTTCCTCACGAAAACCCGGAGGATGAAGTACTAGAAACAGCCTCTATAACCTCCGAGCCGTACTATACCCTCAACCTCCATGGACTTCAAAACCAAAATGGGGAACCAAGGGGGAAAGTGGACTGCTGGCGCAAGCAAATTATCCTGGCATAGTCCACTTGACAAGATGAAATGACAGAAGCAATGCCTGCTATACCTGGTCAGTCAAAAGGGTGATACGTCTAGCATTGTGGCCCAATCCGAGAAGGAAAGATTGTTTTCCCCGGAGTTCACTCAAGCCACAGAGGCACCCCTGCTGAAGGAACTCCTAGCCTTACTCGGAAGTGCCGGTAGTCAGTTCCATTCTGCCCCAGCCAACAGCGACGAATCCTTCAGATCTCCGTATCTTAACAAGCCAATCATGAGGGTCCTCATTGAGCTTGTGTCGGTGGCAACAAAGTACATGGAAGAACCGCCGTCCACCCCCAAGTAATGCCCTCGAGTCGGGAACAGTCACGATCGCGGATGTGTCTCCTGGGTCAGAACCGGAAGATGCTACAGCATCAGCCGGAGGGGCAGAAGAAAAACGTCTGTCAGAAGACCTGCCCCTTATGGCGCTAGCAATCCTGGTGTCACCTCATACCGAGCCGAACACCTGGGGCACCCAAACACACCACCATCTGCTATAGAGGTAGTATCACCACAAGAACCACTACTTCTGGCAGCCATCCCGCTGGCATCCACGATCGGTCGGGAGCCTGTCAGCACGTCTACGTCGCCCGCCGGTCAGTTCAAGACCATGTGTGCAGGGGAGCCTACATCACAGTTCCTGCCACGACCACACATGCTGCCTCACCGCTCCTACCAGGCTGCCACGGTGCCAGGTCGGTACCGGGTACCACCATGGAGGCCGCCAATGAAGTTAGCGTGGCCTACTCCACCAAACGTCGCTGTGATAAAACGGGGCAGACCTGTAAAGAAGATGAGAGGTAAGCCCCTCTCCACCCTACAATGTACGCCAGTGAATGAGTACACGACGAGTAGTACTTTCCACTCAGATAGTGTAGGCGTACCGTACCGTTGACGTACACAGACAGGGCAGTGAAGTGCTTCGAAACAAAAGAGGCCCGAGCTTAGCTGAGTGGTGACCTTTAGCCTGTGATCCTGTAGAACGAAAACTTGTGTGGCAATGAGGGACAGCTATGAGTGAGCCAGCTGCCCGCATACAAAGATATAATTTAAATATTCTGTCAGTGAGACAGTGCCACGTATATAACAATTGTTTTATTTGCTTTAGCCTCTTGTGAATGAGTAGGAGAAAAGATCGTAATGTAATTTATTTTTCTTGAGGAAATTTTTACCAATGGTTGCCTGAATTGTGAAAGTAGCTTGAATGCAACTGCTTAATTAGAACCAGTGTAAATAGTGAAAATTAGAGGCAATATCAGTAAAGTTCTAATTCTGAAAACATGTAAATAAATGCTTTTTGGTGTATGTAATGTAAACCGTTGATGTCACAATCGACGACACGTCATGTTTAAAACTAGACGAATTGTCAATTATTGGCTGTGTTAAAGTAACTATATCAGTCAAAAGTGTTTGTTAAAGTCACTTGTTTAAAATACTGTGAATGAACCCATTATGTTGTAAATATTTGGGTCGTATGTTGTTTAAATGTAAACTTTGTTAACTGCAAATACCAGTAAAACAGAACCATGTAAAGACATTCATAACAGCAAGAATGTGGTGAGAAGAAAATTGCAAACATCAATTTGTTGTAAACTTGAGTGCTCTCTTTGTTGCATGACCAGGGTTATGTGTCTTTCATCTCTATTTGGTGTAAGATGGTCAAGTGCGACTCTTGTCATGTTTGCACATACACTCGCTTCCCCACTGTAGTGTACAGACGAGATGACAGAAGGTTTCGGCTATGCAAAACCCCGTAATTTTTTTAAACCTCATTCTGCTGTGTGTTAAAATAGGGAGGCCAAAGGCAGAGCCTACACACTATATCGCACCAGGCGGCCACAGCAGTTACCTAGAAAATACACCTCGTGAGTGGGGCTTTCGGGCATATTTTCTTTCAATTTTTTTTATAAATATTATACATAAAATTAAGAATATGTTCCCGCCAGCACCTGCCTCAGGCCGCCTGCCCACACACGTCTGCAAGTAGAGAGACCGAGCCACAACCGACACAGAGTTGGCACCTATACAGAAGCCCAGCCAGAGGGAAATAAATTGTTGATAATGGGGACAGTTCTACAGTCCCACATAGGCATTTTTTTCCCCTCCTCAACTCATTGCCCAGAGGAGTCTACATCGCAAGGGGAGGGGGGCGAATTGATGCATGACGTCTTGTTCATTAATACTAAACGACTGCTACCCATCACAACTGCATTCCTGACAGTTTGTCCACGAGTCACACCGCCACCTGCAAGATAGTTTTACTTACCGGGCTGGGACAGACGTTCCCATAATTATTTATTATTTCGGTAGATGAGCCACCGGGACCATGCAAGAGGTCCAGGACGAGTACAGCAGTGCGCCTCGAGATGCCGCCACATGCAAGATGCCTAGATGCCACCGCTCTCCACTATGCCGCACGCACAGAGGATCTGAATACTGGGTTGCATCTGCGGTTTCCCCTCTCCAGACACCCTATACCAGTGGAAAAGGGATGGACGAGGAGTATATAAGGAGATGCATCCAGCCTCCAGATCGTCAGTTCTGCTACAGTTCTCGATGGCCTCTCCTTAGCCCTCATCGCTCCAGCTCTTGGTGCCGAGGCTCAAACCTACCCTTACTTCATCACTCACCTCGTAGGGCTGAAGAACCTCTCCAGCACCTAACCGAAGGAATAACCAGCAGCGTCGATAGCTACAGACACGTTCGGTCACTTACGGACAACCTGATAGTAAAGCTCGACCCGAGGTTATACACGCACCAGCTAACTGCCTATACTGCTAGCTTTGCACAGGGTGCCTTCCCCTGTGTTACTATAGGGTGTTTACCTTCCGCATAGCCTGTGGGGAATTAGGGTGTAGCACCGCTGCCATATGTGTTTATTTCCTTTGGATAATAATTTACAGATCTTACCAGTTCTCTTGACTTTCACTCCATGCTCCATCCCTGTGTCATATCAGAGCTGGAGGACTCAGGAAGAGATTGGGTTTTTGTTTTTCCGAACGCACACAAACAACACATCAATACATCCTTGGAAGGCCACCTATTCTCTGCCCCTTCAGTGAACGGCAGAGTCACGACACTAGGATACCGTGCCCTGGAAGTAGGCTTGCCGGTTGAAAGTTGCCCCCTTACCTTACCGCTCACTTTGTGGTGCCAAGGAGGGGATCTTCTTGGAGTCCGGGGAGACCAGTGACTACTGGACCCTCATCTCACCATTAATGGTAGGCCACCCGTTCCTTGCACCAAGTGGGAGGAACAGTAGAGCCACGACAGTAGGTACACTCTCAGTGGGATAGACTTGCCGGCCAGGGTGCTCAACTCTCACCGCTCACTTATGGTGCCAAGAGGGTTGCATACCGGTGCAGGGAAATTTACCTCTCCGGGACAACACCGTGCGGTTCTCACAACCATCACCAGTCAGCTCGCGCCGTCTCTACCTGGTAGAGGAGTCGAGAGTGAGGCGGTGTTGGCGGCAGTAATTTGCACCTACACGTGGACACTGACACATCAACTGCCAACCTGCTGCATCGCCAATTTTCATGCCTAATACCTTACATCCATAGGGGTGGAGTGGAGAAATGGGTCAAGAAGGCGAGCGCTATTGCTGCAAGTCCCCAGGGGCTACGTATTCTTCCCAGCGAGTTCGGGTTGCTTAGTCCACGTGAGCAAGCTGCCCTACTGAGATGCCTCACCGTACCAGCACCCACCGTCACTCCTGTGGACTTGTTTGAGCCACCCACCAAGGTCGCGGAAGGATACCACCCTATAGTGCAGGAGGCACTATTTGGCATATGACCGACCAGCACACCAGAACCTCAGCTGGCTACCGTACCAAATTATATCACCCTCCAGTTGAGTGCAACTCCGGTAGAGGGAACTGAAAGTGTGCAGGTATGTACCCAACCACCTCACCGCCCTATTGCACCACCGCCTTACCCTGCACCTCGCCGTATAAAGGTTGTAGAGCAAGACTTTGTACCAATTTGCCAACCCACTAGGCCCGTATTGTACACCGGGCGGGCCCCCGTGCCTAGATCAAACTAAGCCACCTTGAGGTGCGACTCGCCTAGCGTCGAGTAAGTAACCCAGGGCAGGGACAGTCAGACAGCTGGGACTGTCACGCATCAGATTTTTAATACACAAAATCAAATTGCTATTTACAATCAAAAATATTATATTCAAATGCACACAAATTTTATATCTTGGTAAGTAAACAGCACTGTGGAAAAGTGCTCAAAAGTTGCAGAAATTATTGTATATGAAAGAATTAGTGAAACAGCTTTTTAACAATGAGCTTTTGCTTTCTTCAGAAAAATGTTGGCACAAATGTATGAATTAAAGCCTACAAATGATTAACCCAAGGGAAAAATATATTTAAATACAATACTTACACTGAGGCATTACCGTACAAATACAATTTTAGAAACACCTCCTCGCAAAATTTTGACTTTACATATGTATTTGGCAAATGGTGTGTAATTTTTGTTATTTTGATCAATGGAAAACTACTCCTAAACTTCACTCGTCATGTTTCTAAATAAAAATGTATACACACAATGGTAAAGTACACTAGACGCAGAATAACTCCGAGCTTGAGCAACGTCACTCATATGGAGGGGAGGGCTACATGCGTGGAGGGGTGGGAGAAAGAGGAGGAGAGAAACTGGAATAAAACAAAGCCTTCACAGCAGGTAGAAAAATGTAGAAAACATTGACTACTTACTACTGAGGTATGAAGTATGACAGCAGTTCTTCAACGCCATTTATTGCTCCAGCTGATGATTCTGACGTGTAAATGTCACTGCTTCCAGTACTGTCAATGTCTGCACCATCTAAATTTATAATCACTTTATCAATTTCACTGTCAAATTGCACATCCTTGTCATAGTAGTCTTTCTCGGGTGTTTGGACGTGATTGCAAAATGGTATCCAGTCTTCTGGCGCCATTTGGTTAAATATGTCCTCGCAGAGTTTTTTCACATGTGTCAAATTGCAAGTAACATTTTTGTAGTGACGTCTCTTAGCCCAGATGCTTTATATCAGATTAAAATCTGGATAATAGGGTGGCAGAGGAAGTACTGTGTGGCCATGATTTCCCAGTAGTCTGTCGACCGAGTACTGCACTTGCAGAGGGGTTTGTGTTGCTTTATGAGGTCATACAAATTTGGTTTTAGTATGTCGCTAGTAAACAAAATATTCTCCTTACCTAACCACTGCTGCATTTCCATCTTAGTTGAGCTGGAAGTAGGTGTTTTGTTTCCCTTTACATTGTGGTAGAGAGCATTATCTATCACAAAATACTGTCAGGTGGAAGATTTGGTATTAATTGCTCGTTACTCTATTTTTCATCATTTTCATTATTCATATTTTTGTGATTATCCCGTTGCCTGATGCGACTTCCATGTTGCAAGAGCATTACAGACAAAACCGTTTTCGCCTCCTGCATGAATCATTATTAACCGCTTACATTTTGCCACGTGTGCCAGCAGACCATTGGAAGACATGTCACTGCACATTTTATTTTTCACATGCGATGACAAAATGTACAACTCATCCATGAAAATAAATGTACATTTCTCATTTCTATATTGCAGGGTACTCTTGAGATATTCTATACATTTTTGCTGAACATCTGATTTTTCTATTAAAACCAGGTACAGAGATTTTGTTTTTTGTACGGATGTCAAAGTCGATACCTTGATACCCCCGATTATTGTAGGTATCGAAGTATCGAGAATCAAATGGTTAATTTTTATAAATCCTTGTCCACCTCTACATTAATTGTGGTTATGTTGGTCAGCAACAGGTCTTGGTTTTCCACAAGGCTGAACCTGTACCGGACTCTTGTGTGTTGATTGGCTGGAATTAACGTATAATTTTCCTGGTCCTGGCAAAATTCCTATTTAATTAAAGCGGGAAATGTTTGTTACTACAAATTTTTCAATATTTATTTTTATTATCCTTCGTAAAAATTATTCATTTCCATCACTAAAAATTGCATTCAATGATGATTTGACTATGAAAGAATTAAGATAATATTTGTATCTGCAATATAAACGAAACTAAAACTATTAGGGAAACATAATTAAACTGTTAACAAGCCTAGCTTCAAATTTTCTAACATACCTTATAAGCGGCCGATATTATCATGAGCCCTTAAAACATTAAACCCATTTAAGTTTTAAACGGTTATACAGGTTTTTCTTTAATTTTCCAATGACATACTTGCTTATCTGCTTTTACCATTTACCACGTAGCCATGGCATACTAAACTCATTACGTGCTGTAACCAGGAATTGTTTCAATGCAGGAGTAGACATTGTAAATTACACACCACGTACGTACGCCTACAAGCAACCGTCAAACTGCATATACGTGAGACAGAAACCGATTTATTTACAAACATGTGTAAAACACGTTTATTGTATGGGAAAACATCACATTTTGTACATCGCAGCCATGTTAGTAATGTGCGCCGTGTAAACAGTAGACAGCAGTAGTACCATATTTTCGTGAAAGTAATTCCCCGCTCAACATTACTACATCAAAGACATAATTTTGTATGGGATTTTTTTCTTTTAACTAATCAAAAATGTTAATATAAATTTAAAAAACTTATCCATCAAAATAACACAGGGATAATTAAAATAGTTAATGTATAGATAAAGAACAGGTACATTTTCCCTACCGTACATATTTTATGTTTGTTAAATTTTAGTTTTTGTGGTAGTGGAATTTTTCAATATGTTTTTGAGGTAGTGGAATTTTCAAATATATTAAACCTCTTAAAAAATGTAAAAAAAAAAAACAGCAAAGTATTGACTATTATTACGGTACTTATGGTTCTAAAACTATCTGGTATATTTGGTATGTTACAAGTATTTTTGCGCTAAACACACAAGCACTTGTAAATCATTATTCTATGGTTTTGGTTTGTTGTTGAATATTGATGTTAAGCAGAAGTGTATGAATTGTGCACACGTGGGTGTTTTGTAGGCTTGTGAATTGCTGGAAATAGTTTTACATGCTACATAGTGAAGGTGAACGAAGAAATGGCTAGTCAAGTGTGAGAATCTATTGATGGAAACTTTGTGGTATGTGCATTATGTTCAACTCCAATATCACATGGTGGCAAAAGCCACACTACCAGCAATTTGATCAAGCACCTAATGGTAAAACTTGGGATTTGCATTTCTAATGCATCTAAAAAACAGAAAGGGCAAAATATTCCGAGCTCAAGTTCATCAAAAATTTTAGCTGACCAGCGTGTTGATGAGCCTAACTTTGAAACCAAAAGTTATGCAGTTACGCCATCAAGTTCCACTATTATCCTCAATCTGTCTTCTGGTATTGCTGTTCAGAAATACCCTAACAAATTAGTTCAACCAATTTTGTTTGGATTTCTTGACCACAAACTGCAATTCAAACCGAATATGTCTCACAGCAAAGCCATTACAGAAAAAATTGGCACACTCTGGAACCACGGTATAATATGCCTTCCTAGAACCATTTTTCAGGTAAAGTAATACCAGAATTGTATGCTGCAACAAAAGAAAAAGTTGCTGCAATTATTTGTGAAGCTGAAAACGTATCTGTTATTACTGACCTGTGGTCTTTGTCTGTGAATAATGACTATTTGAGCATAACTGCTCATTTTGTTAATGCAAATTACATGTTAAACCACATGTGCTTGAAAGTTGTACCCTTCCCAGAAGTGTCTCATTCTGCCAAAAACATTTAGGATTTCCTTACAAAAACCCTACAAGATTGGAATGTGTCAGAAAATGTTACTGCAGTTGTAACAGATAATGGTCGGAATATTGTGTTGGCTGCTGCCATGTCAGATTATGAGCACATTCCTTCCTTGGCTCACATGCTCTAGCTTGTTGTCAAAGATAGTATCTTCAATAACAAAGTGGTGTCTAATATAATTGTAACGTCTAGAAGAATTGCTGGGCACTTCAAACATTCTTCTCATGCATACAAGGTTTTGAGAGAGAAACAAGCAATTGTCAAGTGTCCTTCGCATTGTCTCATTCAAGACAAGCCGCCTTGATGGAATTCATCGCTGCACATGATGTCTCGACTTCTTGAACAGAAACCAGCTCTGTTACTAGCCTCGACAGACTTAAAACTGCCAGCTGATTTTACATCACAGCAATGGGGCCTTATGGAAAATATTTTAAACATTTTAAGTGTGTTTGACAAGGCTACTTTTGCACTAAGTTCATCCAGCATCAGTGTTTCAGAAGTATTCCCCATCATCAACAGTATACATCAAGAGTTGGAGAAACCTGCACCTGTTGGATCTGGTCTTCAGAGCATCCTAAATGATTTAAAAGCTTCCTTATCCATGCATTACAAAGATCTTGAGAAAACTACAGTGTATGCTCTTTCTACAATGCTTGGCGCAAGATTCAAGGGTTGTGTGTTCAGGAATAGAGAGTCCTTTGAACTTGCAAAGAAGAATCTCATCGAAGCTGTTGATGGATTGGATATTGAAAATGCACCACCAGCTAATGTAAAGGTAAGCAGTGCTAAGTATTAGGATCTAAAACTATGACAAGGACTATATATATATGTATGGCTGTAATTGTTGTGCAAGACAGTACTTTGTTTTTTTGTTACAGAAGACCGATGATAACCAAAAAAATTAAATGCCAGGAAGCAAACTGCACCCAATGTAGAAACTGTATTCAGGCATTATCAGCAATGGTTCTGTCTCTACATGACAAATGAACACAGTGTCATTAGCATCAGAAGTTAATTCATACTTGCAAGAGCCACTTCTATCTGCAGATGTACATGCTCTTGAATACTGGAAATCAAATCAGTGTCATCTAAGGCTAAGAAAATTAGCAAAAAAAATTTTCTCTATTCCTCCTACAACAGTGTTTTCGGAATGACTGTTCAGCACAGTGGGTGTAATATGTGATAGTAAGCATAATAGGTTGGATCCTGAGTAACTGAACAAAAACTTGTAAAACTGTTCTCCAAGTCCTTTTGAACAAAAACTTGTATAACTGTTCTCCAAATATGGGCAAGATTTCATTGAAAACTTTTTTTATAGTATTACTGTTTATTATAATAACATTATAGTTATATTTGTAAGTTTGGATTTATTTTTCATGTTTGACAGGTAAGAAACTGTATATGCGTACAGCAAAAAATACATATTTGCGTAAAAGTTGATTTCTATTCTTTTAATACATTGCTTCAACAGTTTTTGGAGGTTTTTATGATTCTATACTTAGTAAGTAAATGTTTATGTTTTCTTGATTTCAACAGATATTATTGAGGAAATATTCTTGGAATTGTGATTGGAATCGAGATAGATTTTCTGCACAGGTATTGAGAATCGGAAACGAGAAAAATTGGCACCGTGGCATCCCCAGTTTTATGCCACCTAAATCCTAGCTTCTTCGAAGTCATTCTTAAAGTTGAATTACTTCCTTGGTAATTTATGACGTCCTTTAGCTTAAGTCTTAAATTTTCGATAGTCGGCACATGTTTATCATTTAGGTAGAAATTGTAAACAGTACATTGTACCACAGCTTCGTCGAAGGTATCAAGGTCGTATTTGGAGGTTTTCTTCAGTTTCTTATTGGGTGTTGAGAAAGACATTCCTTCGCCTGCTTCTTTCTGATTAGCTTCCCTCTTAATTTGTTTCACTGTGGTATGAGACACACCCGTCGTCTTAAATTTTCTCAGCTGTACTTTCTTAAGTGGAATGGACGGTTCCCTCAATCTTGCCTCGTTTTCCATAAATTGAAGAACATTGTGAGCCATTTCTTGCACCTGTGAGTGCAGTTTCTTACACTTCACTTTTGACAAAACTGGAGGCATTTAAATGTATAGTGTTGTACTATACATACTTCACTGTGTTGTCTCCTATGGATTACAGAACACTGTTTGCAAAAGTGACAAACTTCACACACATCAACCTCGGATACAAACTGTAAAGGAAAGCATGTCTAAGTAATGTGGACGTGCTAACAATACCTACGTCTGCTTCAGACTCGAAAATGAGACTACATTTTCACTCTGTATAACACTTGCAGCCATACTGGTATCAAGTACACGTTATTGCTCTGTGGCTTTGGTGCAGCAAGGATGCCTCCTCCTCCATGACTGATACTGTTACATCCCATTTGTAATGGTCAGCCAGGCTCGGAGTTATTGTGTGTCTAATGTATGCTGTTGTTTACTAAAGCATTTTAAGCAGCACAGCACAGCACAGCACAGCACATGCAATCCACTTTTTTTTATTACCGGTACGACAAATAAGTACTATGACTTGTACAGCAGTTCATAGCGAAATCACTGGAATTGTGATATTTTTTAATGCTTTGTTGTGTTTACATTTTGCAGATGCGCACAAATGGTATCGGGTACATTCTGGTCAGTTTGTACTAGCTATTAATTACTGAACGCGCCCTCTCTCTTTCTCTATTGAGTGGCAGACCAACAAGACGGTAATTGTAGTAGTGGCGCCCAGCAGCAGTGTGTCATGAATGATGTTATCAGATGTTATGTTTCTAGCAAGTCATGCCAATTATGAACCTGGTTTTACATACGAATGCCGGCAGTAGGGTTTGTAATATTCTGAACGATTCCAGAAATTATGCTGATTTAATTATCACAGATTTTAAAAGGTAGGTTGCGCAGTTGTATTACATTATTCTTTATGCCTAGCAGGAAAATAGGTCTGTGACCACGAGTAGATAGCGGTTTCCGCGAGTGCTGTGGGGATAGGGGCCCATCTAGTCTGCCACCACGTGTGTCCATGGTGTCTGTGGGTGTCATGGCTTGGCTGTCTTAGAGGGTGCAGGGTACGCTTACCCCTGCAGCATTTCTCGCAGCTTCCCACGTATTGTCTTATTTCTCTGCTCGTCCCGTCCCAAATGTATGGGCCGGCGATGTCTGCTAGGGTTTCCTTAGTTCCCGGGTAAGCTGCTTTGGGGTGATCGTGATTGTGCTTTCTCATCGAAGTCCAGGTCTGGCTGGCAGGACAGGGTGTCTGGTAGGGTTTTCCCGGCACAGTGCTGCACCTCGAAATAGAATTCAGTTAAAAACATGTCCCATCTTCCCAGTTTTGCCTTTGCTGCTTTTTATTCCCATAGCCACTGGTTGGTGCGCCTTGCTATCAGTTCAAAGGATGAAATGAGTACCTTCTAGGTAGTACCTGTATTTTTGCACCGCCCATATTACAGCCAAGCGTTCTTGCTCATTGATATGGTAGCATTGCTCGGTTGTGTTCAGGCAGGTGCTGGCATAAGCTATTACTCACGGGTGTCCTTTTTGATCCTGTTGGTAAAGGATGGCTACAATGCCGTTTTGGCACGTGTCGGTCTGCAGTATTAATGGCCCATCCGCTTGGGGCCAGTGGAATTGTTTAACATTTTAGAAGCTCTTTTTCAGGGTGTGAAATGCCATACGATGCTCTGGTCGCCATCGCCATTTCGCTTCCTTTTCTAGGAGGGGGTGTAGGGGCCCCATCAGACTGGCAATGTCCAGTATTAAGTCCCTCAGCCAGTTGCAAAGTCCCAAGAATCGCCAGTGTTCTTGCTTGGAAGTGGGCTCATCAGCCTCTTGGATGGCTTGTATAGTGTTTGCCTGGGGTAGGTTGCCACTCGGTGACACCACGTGTCCAAGGTAATTTATTGAGGTTTTCCCAAAGTGGCTCTCCATAGCTTGGCGGTCATGCCATGGATCTAGAGGCATTCGAGAACCTGTTGCAGGTGTATCAGGTGCTCCTTCCAGGTCTTGGAATATATGATGATGTCGTCGAGGTATTGCAGAACTGTCAAACATATCCAGTTAGTACCTCCGACAACACGAGCCTTTGTAAAGTGGCGGGTGCATTTATCAGCCCAAAGGGCATAACCCGGCACTGTAGAGTTTCGCCTTTGGGGCTGGTAAAGGCGGTGTAACGTTGGTTGTCCAGGTGTACTGCTATCTGCCAATATCCTGATTGTAGGTCGAGGGTACTGAAAATCTGTGCTTCTCCGATATCGCGTAGCGTATGGGCCAGATTGATGGCCGGTGAAGCAGTGGGATGAGTGACGTCATTTAAAGCCGTGTAATTCTTACAGAACAGCAGCTGTTCATCCTTCTTAGGTACCAATACAACGTGTAAATTGTAGAGTAAATCTGACGGCTTGATGACACCCTGTTGTTTCATTTCTCTTATCTGATCCATGATCAGTTGGCGGCGCCTGGCGGATACTCTAAATGGCAAATTGTATATGGACTTGCTTGTAGTTAGCCATATTTTGTGCTGTATTGTCTTGGTCTGGTGAAGCGTTCCTTTCGTTCCGAATGCCCCTGCGTGCTCATCCAGAACTTGTATTAGTTGTTGGAACCTGGTTGGGTTCAAATCGTTAATTTCAGAGGCCAATAATAATGGTGCGATTTCGGCCTGTGGGCCGTTTTCCCAGTTGACTGAGACTCGGTGCTTGTGGCCTAAGTGAACTTTGTTCTGTCCGTGGCCCATTACACATTGTTGTTGCTGGAGCCATAGGTAACCTTGTTGGGTTTGACCATTTAGACGGTTTTCAATTGGAGCCGTAATGATTTCCATTGTTCGGCCGACAGTAAGTCGCTGTGGATAAAATTTCCGGTTGCCACCGAGTCAAGTAGTGCTGACATACTTTGGCCATTTAACATGATCTCTACATGAGGAGTCTCAAGTGGTTCGGCCTTTTCGTCCATTAGTTGGATGACGGGCCTTTTGGTGCCAGCGGAGCCGGCCCATTTGATCTGCCGGTGACTGTGTTTCCCGCCTGAGAGGATCCCTTCCCCATGTTCGCATTGTGCCAGCCATGTTGTGCAGTCTTTATGAAAGTGATAGCTGGAACAAAACCAACACTTATGTAGATTACGCGCCGGCAGCGCAGGTGACGGTGCCTTGACCTTCTTCTCTGTCCTTTTCTCTGCTTCCATAGATTTGCTTGGTTTTGGGCATTCTAGATGGGCCTGTGCCTCCAAATTGTGCTCAGTTTCTTGTGTCCGTTCTACCAACTCTTCAATATATTACTGTTTTGGTAAAATTAAGATATTTCACATCTGTGGCAACAACATACGGGTAATGTGTCGTACACAATTTTCCTCATTTTCCTTTAGGAAAATGCGTTGGAACATTTACACCTTTTGGCAGATAAATATTTCAGTCTCGTCACTGAAGGTCTGGGTCTGGCTGTAGAATGCAATTGTCAAGTTGGCTAATACATCCTCGCCAGTGAATTCTGTAGCTAGCTGGTTTCGAAATTTGTATCCAGTCGGTTATAAACTCTCTATACTTACCCCATCAGTTGACTGCTTTTCCTTTAAGGTGGGCTTGCGTGAGTTTAACCCACTGTTTTTGTGGAGTTCCTTGTTCTTTAAATTCTTTTTTGCAGGCTGTTATAAAGGAAAGCAGGTCTTCATGCGGGGAGTTCCCCGGTTGAATTGCATGGTTCAATTTTACTCCCGGATCCGGGATTACATGGCCGGTATTCCGCAGCTCGTTGGCAGATGTCGCATCTGTAGACCATTCCTGGTCGAGTCACGTGTTCGTCTGGCCAACCTATGCAAACGTGGTGGAATGTTTCTGTTCAAATAATACATCTTATGGTGTATTGACCATGCCCCTGGTGGGTTATACAGCTGCAATACATTGTCTGGCATGTCTGGCAGTCCTCACACCGGTATCAAGGCTATCGGTGTGGCAGACAATATCATCCCAGCCTAAACAGGTGTAGTGAAACTGGCGTTGGCAGTGCCCACACTCGATTCAATAAATTCTTTCTCCAAGGCATTCTGCCTTGATGCATTGGTTGTTCGGGAGGGCATTTACAGTTTCTTCCAAGTTCTTGTGCACTACCTCGTTGGTGTCAGACATCTTTGGGGTTTTCTTGAGAGCCACGGGGTGTTTTTTGAATCCCGAAGTCTGGTCAGGGTTTTCTTTTACCTACGAGTAGTTTTCTTGCATCAGGGTCTTGCTGGCCTGGTCCAGCTGTAGTATTCATTATCATACATTTTTCTGTCACATAACTTCAACTGTATATTGATATTTTGCTCGCAGCATGACACAACTCATAAATCTATTATTAGCAAGGTTGAATGTTTATAGTTTCATGTACAAATCCGATTCAGTATATATTGAGCCTGCTATGGTGGTGGCGAGTTCAGAATAATAACTACATGTATTTGATTTATAAACAAACATCTGTAACCAAAAATGTTGGTGATACAGCGAAAGTAAATAGTGTGCATGTCTATATATATATATATATATATTATATATATATATATATATATATATATATATATATATATATATATATATATATAATATATATATATATATATATATGTGTGTGTGTGTGTGTGTGTGTGTGTGTATATATATATATGTATGTATATATATATATAGAGAGAGAGAGAGAGAGAGAGAGAGAGAGAGCAGATGAATGCAATTTACACGCTGAACATGTGCACAGTATGTATACTCACTGCCATATTTTCTCATATTCTGTTTTTTGTGGTTAGAACAGGGCTGCCACCAGCCCTGAAGCTGAGCTCCTGAGATTCCTGTATTTATAGATCCTGTAAAATCCTGGAATCATTGGGTCAAATCCTATAAAATCCTTGGAATTAAAAAAATTGCAAATTACAGAAAAAAATTACATATGAAAGACTTTTACACATTTAATGTAGTTGTTTTGGTTTGGAATGTACAAACCATGTTAGTTCTTTTCTCCACTCACACTTATACTTATTTTTATATAATGACTTTATCTGCGATAATTTTCGTTTTCTCACAATTGCAATATCGATGCCAAACGCGAAATGCAGTCACCAAATTCGGATTGCATGTGTAAAAACAGCGATTCGCGGCAAAGATTCTTTACAATAATATCCTTGGCCTTTGCATGTGATCATACAGCCAGGAACAAAAATATGTAGACAACTGTATACCGGCACCAGTGAATAATTTAGTAAAATATTTTGGAAATGCACTATTGAAGCAATGGCGTATGTCCAAAATATTTCCCTTAACTATCCACCTTCATTATAAGAATCTTTCAAACAAATGCATCAGTGAAACTGATACACATCGCTGTAGGCGCAAGTGTCGCCTTCGAGCAAAGTGCTATAACAAAAACCTAAAGTTTGGGTTTGGATTTTTATCGAGTGTAAAATAACAGTAAAAACGGATCAAATCCATTAAAACGGCAGGCCTGGGTTAGGATCTTGACAAATTCTGCTTTTGCAACTACTGGGCGAGGTTGGTGATTGTAGCCATCTGTTGACGTTGCAAAACCGATTAAGAATGCCAATAATAGTACTCATCTTCTGTGTTTTGTGGTTATGTTCTTGACAAATACAGCATTTATAAATACAGGGCGAGGTTGGTGATTGAAGGAAGCTGCCTATGTCGCAAAATCAGTTAAGAATACCAAAATAAGTTAAAGTTTTAAATTGTGTTCCAGAGTTTGGTAAAGTGAAGTTTTTTATAAACAGACCAAAGTGCTAAACTGCAATGTAAACACAAAAATTTAAGTGGGGGGGGGGGGGGTGGGGTTTAATGTTACTCAGACACAACATAACAAGTATAAATTAAATTATTTATTTCGACACTATCGGCAGGATCAGCCACAAAGTATCAGTATCGGTAATATCGGCAAAATGGGGTATGGACCCATCTCTAGGAAGAACTAGGTCAGCATGACCCCGAGACTACATGACCTAGCCAGGAGTTCATTGCCTACAAACCAGGTTTTGAGAAGTTGTAACACAGCTGGTAGCGCTTAATAAACTTAGCCATAACATTGGACATGGAAGTGAACAAACCCGAGAAAATGGACGTTGCTATGGCAGAGGCCATAGTCAAACACCCAGCCCGATAGAAGTACGAACTGTGACAAACCCCACCTTGGAGGAGGATCTTCTTCCTCTGATGATAAACCAGGTTCCGGTGTTGGAGGACACTGAGGCCGACACCTCGTCACAGCTTGCTGTACAGGAGGATGTGTCCATCTGCCCTGCCATCAAGACGGATGTAACACGGTGGCCTCTGACTCCGGCTTCATGGACTAGAATCTTGTACGAGAGGATATGCCCAGCAGCCCCATCATCGAGATGAAGGTCACCGATTGGCCGCTGACTCTGGCGCCACCAGCCGAGGGGATAGGCGAAGCTGTCGTACCACTGCACCTGACGGCTACCCATGTTACGGTTGTGGAGGACACCTAGACCGACATCTGAACATAGCTTCCGGTACGGGAGAATGTGCCCAGCTTCCCTGCCATAAGATCTTTGTTTGACTACCCTTCAAAACCTCAGAGCACACACACTCCATTATTAAAGCTGTTCAAAGGGGTACAACAGTCTCATTTGGTATGATGAACCCCTGGATCAGAGGCAATCAACCCAACAGCCCACCTATGGGCCACCAGCAGTGACAGCAGCAGCCAACTCATCAGCGCACCATGTCCCGGTGCCAGCTCCAACCAGCCACCACCAGTGCTGTAGCAGGGTCAGCAGCCTACGCATGCCACCAGTCGCCCAGGTATAGAGGTGAAAGTAAGTCCAATCAGACGAAAGGTCATACTTGCCATCCTTGATTTTGTTCCTTACAGGAAACCAATTAGGCCAGTTCTATATACCTACAAGGCAAAGTAACTCCAAATAAAAACAGCCCAACCGTGATGATCCACTATTAATCAAAGGACTTCACGCATCAACACAAATTTTAGGGTATCAAGGTAAGAGGAAACCAAGTGTGTTAACAACTAAATCTTACAAGCTGAAATGCCAAAACTCTCAAGTTCTCTGCACGTAAGACGTAATTTGGCACACATGCGTCTTTCTATGAGAGTGGCCGGGAGAATGTGCTACTTAACTGACAGTATTAGGTGCTAGGGATGTTCCAAATGTAGCTCTTGAGCAAATACCACTGCCAGCACTCAGGTACTCCAGTTAGGATACAAATCGAAAGTGCTCTCTCCCCCTGGTTGGATGAGTTGCTAGTGGTGGTGGCTCTACCGATCTATCCCCAGAGATCTAGAGCAGGTGGCCGTCAAATGATGTGTTTCGATGTGTAGATTCCTGGTGGGGATTCATAGTTTTACTCTATGTTGTACTGGTGTACTCAATCCCGGTCTCGGTTGACAGTGTATAGCAAGTATTATTCCTTATGGTCAACATAATATACCTTCAGAACAAAAACCTTTGGTGAAGGAACAAATCTGTATGTAATAAATACAGTGATTCGTGCTATCTCCTAATGAAGCGAATGTAGTAATCTACTCTTTGACAAGTGTAGGCGACCTGCTCCTAGGTACCTAAGATGACTAGTGGTGTTGACGGCTATGAAAATAACTCAGTCGCAGCTAAGTATATCAAGGGATGTCTAGAAGAGAGAAATAGATTAAAAGGGAACCATTACTCTTATAGCAGTGGGTGCAGTTGCCCCTACCAGCAGAGATGGCTGCTGGTCCAGTAGGATCAGCAGCGGAATGTGTGGAGTGAAGAAGTATCTTCTGGTAGACGTGGTAGTTGTCGACAATGAAGCCTCTGGTAACTGCTGGCTGCAGAAAAGCTTTTGGTGACATCAATGGTAGCAGCCTCTGGTGGCTGCTGAAGACTGTTGAGCAATGTCCAAAGTTGCAGACTCTGCAGGAGGTAGGCAGTTGACGTGTATGTGTTTACGTGTAGGTGCAAATTACTTCTGCCAACACCGCCTCACTCTCGACTCCTCTACCAAGTAGAGAACGTGTGAGCTGCGGGGTGATGGTTACGGGAACTGCGCAGTGTTGTCCCGCTGTGGTAGGTTTCCCTGCACCAGAATGCAACCCTCTCTGCACCACCAGTGAGCGGTGAGAGTTGAGCACCCTGGCTGGCAAGCCTATCCCACCGGGAGTGTATCTAGTGTCTTAGCTCTACCGTTCCTCCCATTTGGTTCAAGGAACGGTGGCCTTCCAATTCTGGTGAGGTTAGTGTCCAGTGGTCACTGGTCTCCCCTGGGCTCCAAGAAGATCCCCTCCTCTGCACCGCAAAATGAGCGGTGAGGTAGGGGGGTGACTTTGAGCCGGCAAGTCAACTTCCAGGGGACCATATCTTAGTGTCATGACTCTACCGTTCACTGCCGGGGCAGAGAATGGGTGGCCTTCCAAGGATGTGCTGGCGTGTTGTACATGTGAATTTGGAAAAGCAAAATCTGGTCTTCTGCTGAGTCCTCTAGCACTGATATAACAGAAGGAAGGAGGTAAGACTGAAAGTCAAGAGCTCTGGTAAGCTCTGTGTTTATTGAGCCAAAGGAAAAAAACACAGATGGCAGAGGTGCTATCCCCACGGGCTAGGCGGAAGGTAAAACACCCTGTCTTAATACAGGGGAAGGCGCCCTTTGCAACTCTATTACGAAAGGCAGTTGCTGGTTTGTGTAGTGGAATATTAAACCTCGTTTTTAGTTCTACTCTCAGATTGTCTGTAAGGGACCAAACGTGTCTAAGTGTGTAGCTGTCGATGCCGCTGGTTCTTCCTTCGGTTGCGCTAGGGAGGGTCTTCAGTCCCACGAGATGAGCTATGAAGTACAAGGAGAGGTTTGAGCCTATGCACCAAAAGCTGAAGTGATGAGGGCTCAGTATAGGCAATCGAGAACTGAAGTAGAATGGACGATCCGGAGGCCCGGATGCATCTCCTTATATACTCATAAGCCATCCCTTCCTTCATTAGCATAGGGTCTGGAGAGTGGGTAAGCAGGTGCAAGCCCAGTGCCTAATTCCTCTGTGCGTGCGGTGTAGTGGAGAGTAGTGGGATCTAGGCATCTTGCATGTGGCAATATCCTGCAGCACACTGCTGTACATGCCCTGGACCTCTTGCATGGTCTTGGTGGCTCATTGGGCAAAATAATAAATTATTATTGGGACGTCTGTCCCGGCCCGGTAGATAAAACAATTTTGTAGGTAGCGGCGTTGTGACTCTGTAGACAAACTGCCAGGGATGCAGTTTCACTGATGGTAAGCAGTCGTTAAGTATTGTTGAATAAGACGTCGTGCGTCAATTCGCCCCCTCCTTGCAACATAGACTCATCTGGGCAATGAGTTAATAAGAGAAAAAATTTCCTATGCGCGAATATAGAATTGTCCCCACATCAGCAATTTATTTCCCTCTGGCTGGGCTTCTGTATAGATGCCTACTCTGTGTCGGTTGCAGCTCGCTGTCTCTAATTGCAGATGTGTGGGTAGGCGGCCGGAAGCAGGTGCTGGCTGAAACATATTCTTGCAGTAGCAGAGTCAGCTAGACGATACCATCTCTTTTGGTGTCACACACAAGACTGTCTTCATCCTTTCTCCCTCGTCTCTTTCGTAGCTGGCAAGTTGAAGCGGCATGCAGCAATGTGGAGTGTAGTTTATATGTCACGAGGGGGATCTGGTTTTGGTGATACGTGGCCTTCTGATTACTGTGTGTTAGCCTACATCACAGCTGTAAGGCTTGGTTACTGACAGTATGATTTGTATGAATTGAAGGAAAGAGCAAACACATTGGCCGATCCACACGGAATAAGTTTCAATCCTTGGGAGCTAATTTTATAAAATATTATATTGATGTGCGCTCCCTCTTCAGGTTCGGGGAAAAGAGGTTTGGGCACTGACCACCCTCTCTGACATGGCGAAAAAGAAGGGAGTCAAACTCCAAAGTGAGGTGGAACGAGAGGGATTCCCGCCCAGGGAAATCTGTCCTCCCCACTACCAAGATTGCCAAGAAGTGGGACGCCAGTTGTCCCAGGATGAGTGCGGTGAACAATGACAAATCAGTGACATGGGTAGGTGGTGGGTGAACTTGCTAGCAGGGATGAATTGATATGAATTGGCCTGGTTGGAATGGCGTGTGGGGATGTGATTTGAGGATGACGCCACGATGCGTGGTTTCGTGGCTACGTTAGGCTGGAGTTCAACCCATACTGTCTTCACGGAAGCCAACTTGACAACACAAAAATTTGGAAGGGCTACCTCTGAAGGGTGTCAAATACAGATAAGCTTCCCGGACGTTAATTTAGTGAGTCTGGAGTGAGTAGGGACCTGATTGGGTACTACCTGGCTAGGGGTTACCTTGGTTACAGGGGTTAACATATTATTCCGGTGTGTCCGGTCTCTCTCGGGATCATACTCCAGCCAGCAGGTTCCCAACAAGTGATTGTACCATGATTCGTGTATAGGCGATAGCAGTGGCGGATCAGGCCATGGAGATGTGGTACTTTATATGGGCTGCGCTTCAACTGTAATAGGTGCAATATTTATGTTGTTGGTTTTAAGTGCGCTTTGGCTAGTGCCCAACGTTCCCTGCAGTGTCGATGACATTGTACACAACCTTTCTTATTACCCTACATAAATCTCCCTTATTAACGTACATAAATCTCGTCCCGCACTCCGTCCTGTGTACATGCAATCCTGGGGGCGTGGCTTCTGCAGGCACACCCAAGGCCCAGACATGCAGACAGCAGTTAGGAGTAGGGACTTAACTGAGTAAAGTTAGCCAGTGAAACAATTACTTGAAAGTGACTGGGGTATTATAGTTAAAATAATGGTAATAAGAGGAATTAGGTTTATGTATTATTTATTGCGTAAAAAAGGAAAGTTTGCGTAAAGTCCCGGCTAAATGAATTGCAAGAGAAATATTGAATTAGCTAGATAATAAGATAACAATAATTTCTTGATGCAGAGAAAATCAGGTGAAGGTGAGCCTGGAAATTTAAATATTAAGTACATAAGGTAAGGCAAATTTCTATGGTACACAATTTATAGCGTGATGGGGGTTTTCCAGAATCGTTATGACCTGTTACAGCGGGAGTCAAGGCAGTTGACTGGTGTAAGGGGTTGTGGATACAAGAAACGGATTACCTCTAGAGAAATGATACTGCCTTCACAGTCAGCTGGGGCTTTGGAGGATGAGCCTTTTCCAAGCTGTTGGAAATGCAATCTGCGGTTGTGGGCTGAAGACTTTGCAGACTTCTGAAAGGTGGAGCTATTCTTCCAAGCTCAGGGGTGAGCCGTGTTTCAGACTAGGAGAGGAGAGAGAGTTTTCTGCAGACCGGGGAGTGCTAGCGAACGTCTGCATCCAGCGAGCCTGGCATCTCTGTGCTGGACCATGCTGTTGAACCTCTATTTATACTTGAAAACCTCTTCATCAGCGATTCTCTGGGTTGCGGGTGGTAGTGTATGCTCCCAGCACAGGGGTAGGTTTATCGGGCTGCTGGAGTGCTACTCATTTCTTATCACATCGCTTGGAGGCGATGACAATTCTTAACGCCTGTCCCTGAGGCTGACGGGTTCTGACGTCACAAGGTCACAGGGGGCTGCTATCTCTGGGGTTGTTTGGAACTTCTTCCGCGGCTAGACTGAAGGGTAGTAGAATATCAAAATTATTTAATTTCTTCACTGGAGTGCCTCTTGCTTGCAGGTTTCCGGACAGGCAGTGCATATTGTAATTACGTGGTTAATTACAATTACGTAATCGGCTGTCCAGGATTGTGGAATCCTCTTGCTCGTTAAGTTTATTTTATTTTGCCGCTTTTATGACTTTCCTCTGAGTTCGGGTTGCTCGTAAATGGGGAGACGCCACCCGTAGTGTGCTCATCTGCACAGCGCAGCATGTTTGCATGTGTGTGTTTATATATATATAAAATTTAAAGAAAATATGTCCAAACCCTCATTTTTGCGTGTTTTCTATCTAACTGCTGTAGCCTCCTGAGGGGGGAGTGTGTAGGCCCTTCCTTTGGCCATCCTATCTAACACACAGCAGAATTATATTAAAAAAACTACTGGGTTTTGCACAGCTAAGACCTTCCGTCATCTCGTCTGTGCACTAAAGTGGGGAAGCGATTGTATGGGCAAATGTAACAGTCGTACTTTACCATCTTACATCAACATAGAGAAGAAAGACACAGAACCCTGGTTATGTAACAAAGAGAGTACTCAAGTTTGCAACAAATTGATATTTGTATTTTTATTCTCACTGCGTTCTTGCTATTATTAAATGTCTTTACGTAGTTCTGTTTTTACTGGTATTTTACTTGATTGAAATTTTATATGTAAACAAAATAATGCCCAAATATTTACAACATAATGGTAACATCCCCAGTATTCTTTAACAAATGACTTTACTAACACTTTTGACTGATATAGTTACTTCAACAAAGCTAATTATTGACAAAACGGCTAGTTTCAAACGTGGCTTGTCGTTGATTCTGACATCAACTGTATTTTATCTACAAACAGATTCACTGACATTTCATATTTACATTACGTGCACAAAGAACATTTATTTACAACATGGTTTCACGATCAAAACGTTACTGAGTTTGCCTCTTTTCTTACTATATACACCAGTTTTGACTTAGTGGTTGCATTAAAGCAACTTTCATAGTTGAGGCAACCATTAGTAAAACTTTCCTCAACAAAAGTTAATTATGTTGCTGTACTTTTATCACCTATTCATTCACAAGAGGTTAAAGCAAACAAAACAGGTGTTATACATGGCACTTTCGTATTGACAGAATATTTACTTTATAGTCCAGGCCTGCCATTTTAACAGATTTTATTCGGTTTTACGGATTTTTAACACATTAGAAAAATCCAAATCCTATTTTTTAACACTTTGGTCGAATTGGCGACACTTGTGCCCACAGCGATATGTTTCAGTTTCACTGATGCATTTGTTTGTTTGAAAGATTCTTATAGTGGATGTGGATGATTAAGCAAATTATTTAGGACATATGCCATTGCTTCAATAGTGTATGTCCAAAATATTTTGTTTAACTTTTCACTGGCACAGGTATATAGTTATCTAAATATTTCTGTTCGTGCCTGTATGATCACATGCAAAGGCCACGGCCATTATTGAAAAGAACATTTGCAGTGAATTGCCGTTTTTACGCATGCAATCTAAATTTGGTGACTGTGTTTTACGTTTGACATTGATATCACAATGGTGAGGAAATAAAAATTATCACAGAGACAGTCGTATAAACAAAAGTATAAGTGCAAGTGGAGAAAAGAATTAACATGGTTCTTACATTCCAAACCAAAACAATTACATTAAATATGTAATTTTCTGTAATTTGCAATTTATAATTCCAGAGATTTTACAGGATTTGACCTAATGATTCCAGGATTTTAAAGAATTTTTGTATACATGAACCAAGATTTCAGCATCAGGGCTGGTGGCAGCCCTGCATTATACCTGTCATACATTGTATGCCAGCAGCTAGCTTACTCACAGCTGTCCCTTTCAGCAGCACAGGTTTTTCCCTTTTACATGAACATATGCTAAAGGTCACCTCTCTTCTAAGCTAGGGGCTCTGGGTTTTGAAGCACTTCACTGCCCTGTCTGCGTACATTGATGGTACGCCTACACTGTCTAAGTGGGAGGTACTACTCTTCATGCACTAACTCACTGGCGTACGTTGTGGGATGGAGTGGGGCTTACCTCTCATCTTCTGTACAGGCCTGCCCCATTTTCTCACGGCAACGTGTGGTGAAGTAGGCCATGCAAAATTCATTGGCGGCCTCCATTGTGTACTGACCTGGCACTGCGGCGACCTGGCAGGAGTGTTGAGGCAACATGTGTGTGCATGGCAGGAACTGTGGTGTAGGCTCTCCCGTGCCTGCGGTCCAGGACTGACTGGCGGGCGATGTGGGCGTGCTGACAGGCTTCTGACCCGTCATGGATGCCAGCGAGGTGGCTGCCAAAGGCAGTGATTCTAGTGGTGCTACTACCTCTGTGGCGGACGGCATTGCATTTAGGGGATCTGCAGGCCCCCCCTCCCCCCGTGTTGGCTGGTGACGTGTCCTCTTCCCAGGTGGACAAAGTGCCCTCGGTGTCCGGCTCGGCATGAGGAAACACCAGGGTTGCTGGCGCCATAAGGGGCAGGTCTTCTATAGGGCGTTCTTCATCTGCCCCTCTGGCGGAAGCTGTGGCATGCCCACGGTTGCTGTCGTTCCTGACTCGAGGGTGGTACTTGGGGCGGACGGCAGTTTTCCCAAGTACTGCGCGGTTGTCAGCACATGCTTGACCGAGGGTCCTCATGATAGGCTCGTTGAGATACGGAGCTATGAAGGGACCCTCGCTATCGGCCGGAGCGGTATGGAACTGTCTACCGGCACCTCTATGGTTTGATTGATCTGCGGGGAAAACAATCTTTCCTTCTCAGATTGGGCCACAACACTGCATATCGCCCCTTTCACTGACCGGGTTCAGCATGCATTGCTTTGGTCGTTTCACCCTGTCAAGGGGACTGTGCCAGGAGTCCACTTTCCCCCTTGGGTCCCCTTTTTGGGTTGGAAGTCTGTGGGGGTTTGAGGGTATTATAAGGCTTGTTGGTCCCAGGGTTCTTGGCAGTCTCTTGGTCCCCTGTTGGTGTTGGCGGTCAGCTTGTTCCTTGAGAGATGGTGGCTATCTCTGGGGTTACCAGTTTCTTGGCCATTCTGGAGGGCATTAGGAACCTGGGGGTGGATTCATCTGGGTCTCCCGAGACCTCGGAGGTTATAGAGGCAGTTTTTCATACCTCGCTTTCTGGGTTTGTTCAGGTGTCGGCGTGGAGGATTTTAGGTACCCTTGTCTTTCATTTTGGCCTAAGTTGACAGTTGTGGGGGCCTGCAACTTCATCCAGTTGTAGCAGTCGGATCAATTCCTCCGGGCTGGTCCCCTGTGGTTGGGGTGGCGTAATGCGATCCCACTTGATCGAGAGTTGGTGTTGGTGAAGCCACGGGTGGCGGAGGATGACCATTTCCTGCAGTCCGGGTGCCACAGTGAATTTGGCATTGCTAGTGATATTCTAAATGGTGAAGTTGAGCATTTTTCGTCCATCCACGGCAAGGGTACCATCTAGTTTAGCCATGCAGATGGTTTTCAGCTGGGATTGTACAGATTTCCATTGTTCTGATGAAAGTAGGTTGCTGCATATGGGCATCTTTGGTGCGGATCATGACTGTTAACCCTCACTTCACAGTGATCGCCACCTGCTTTCACCTCATCCAACCAAAAGCAGTTCCCAATATCAAGGCAACAGGACGAACAGGGTGGGGGTACTCTAACCTCACACCCCTCTAGCCAATTTCCTCCTTGATTGGTCCAGACCAGGTCTGTCATCTACCTCTTCTGCCTTCCTTTGGCTACTTATAACCAATGGTCCTGAAACACCTCAAAACAAAACACATCTACCCTCTCAACTCTTACCAACTTAAAGTTACGACAACATATTAATCAACATAACCTCAAGAGCAATAACCAACTCATCACCTCTTCTCCTGGCTGGTATTCAACAACCCTGCTGTGTGGATCATACTGCTGCTTTGCCTTTTCCTGTTGCTGTCGTAGGTTCTCGGCTGCTTGCCTGAGTAGCTTCTTTCACTTCTGTCGCAGTTGCTTGCTTTCTGCTTCCGCAACTCTCTAATTTAAACACACCTCGGAAGGCAACACTGATTCCTGCCCATACACTAACGAAAAGGGCTGAACCCCTGTGTCCTCCTGACGACTAATATTGTATGCCAAAGTAACCAGACGCACACACAGATCCCAGTCCTTCTGGTTACTCGAGTGATACTGGGCTATCATGGTGGTCAGTGTATCATGCAGACGTTCTACAGCCCCGTTGCATTGTGGGCGGTATCCTGATGTCATGGTGCCCTGTATATCCATGAGCTTGAATAATTTCCGTACCATAGCTGAGCTAAATACTTGCCCTCTATCTGTCAAGATAGAACCAGGGGTAGAATGTCTATAAACTGCGCTACCTCCTGGGCGGTCCCTGCTGGTACTGCTCACGTTTCAGCCCACCTAGTACCATAGTCAATGCAGATAATTACATACTTATTACCGGTGGGTTGTAGGAAAAGGGCCCAATAAATCAATACAGACTCTGTCAAAAAAGGTTCCCCCACATGTATCTGCTGTAATAAAGCAATGGGTTTCTGTTGTGTCCCTTTCTTAGTCTGGCAGTCCATGCAGGTTCTAACATAGGTCTTTACATCTTTAAATAATCCATGCCAGTAATAACACGTCCAAATCCTTTCAATGGTCCTCGCAACTCCTAAATGTCCTCCTATTAGGGGGTGGTTGTGACATTCATTCAAAATCTCATCCTTTAGTTCGTCAGTTATGTTTCCGTACCCTCGGGCCTGAGGTTGAACTTATACAATAATCCGTCTCTTAAGCAGTAATTTTTGGCTATTTGGCTAATTTTTGTTTCAACAGGAGATGGTTTTTCTATTTCCTTTATAATTGGGATCAAGGTGGGATTGTTCCTCTTTGCTGTTGCCATGTCAAATCCGGGTAATGAAAATACCGGTAGATCCAAGGCTGTTTCCTTGTCTCTTACAGTACCTTGGTCTACAGGATTCCTGCTGAGACTGTCAACATGCGCATGTTTTTTGCCACTACTGTACTTTATCTCAAAAGAGTATTTCAGCATTTTTAGTGCCCAATGAGTGATCCTACCTGTGCTATGGGCATGGGCATTCAACTTTAACCTGTCTAGGTAGCACAAGCTATTGTGATCAGTCACCACCATAAAAGGTCTGAAATAAATATAAAGTCTAAACTGGTCCAAGGCATAGATTAGTGCTAAATACTCCAGGTGAGTAATAGGATACTTAGATTCGTCTGGTGTTAGGGTACGGCTTGCATATGCTACTGAGTGCAATTTCCCCTCTCTTTTCTGCATCAAGATACCGCTTATTCCCTGTGTACTAGCATCAATATGGATTTTGAGTGGATCTCCTTCCTGAAAATGGGCTAAAGTGAGGGATGAGGTTAATTGCTGCTTCAACTCTCTGAAAGCCTTCTCCTGGGCCTCACCCCAGCTAAACTTCTGATCATTTTGCAGTAAGCATGATAATGGTGTGGCAATCATTGAGAAATTTTGGACAAACTTCCGGTAGAAAGATACTAGACCAAGAAAGCTTTTAACTCCTCTATGGTCAGTGGGCCTCGGAAACTCTTTTACTGCCTTCACCTTATTGGGATGGGGTCTAATGCCCTCTCTATTCACTACATGTCCCAAGACAGTTTTCAGGCACCTGAATAAACATTTAGCAATTAAAACCTGGTTAGTCTCTTCAAACCTCTTTAGGACTTGCTCTAATATATACAGATGTTGCTGGAAATCACTACCTGCCACTAAAATTTCATCCAAATTCACTAAGTAGGTGCCCCATTTCAACCCTGCTAACAATTTGTCCATGTACCGCTGAAATATAGATGGGGCTGTTTTTAATCCAAAAGGTAAGGTCTGAAAACAAAAAGTACCTTCACGGGTAATGAATGAGGTTTTCTCTTGGTCTTTTACAGCTACCCTTAATGGATGATACCCAGCATTCATATCTAGATGACTAAAGAATTTTGCCCCTGTTAAGTAGCTCAAAATGTTGTCAAATCCTAGGTAAGTGGTATTTATCGTCCTTCAGTGTGACATAAACACGACTATAATCCGCACACATCCGGTAGTCACCATCTTTCTTTCTCACCAGGACAACAGGGGAACACCAAATAGTACTAACTGGTCTCACAATTCCATTTTTGATGTGCTCCTCAACAATGTCATGGATTACCTCCCTTTCTCTAGGAGACACTCTATAGGGAACTGAAGTGATTGGTGAGTTATCGCCTGTATCTAGCGTTACTTCCTCCTTCTTGGTCCTACCAATTTGACTTGGTTTCCAGCTGAAACAATTATGATATTTACACAAAAAATCTCTTAACTCACTTCTCTGTTCAGGCAACAAATCAGAATTTATATCAAATTTTTCTTCGTCAAAATCATCTACTTTCATTTCTTTAGAGGCCGAAACAGTATTCACCCTAGTGTCAGTTATCTCATCAAATTGCCACAAATTAACTAACTTCAAACCTTTGGGCAAAGTAACCTTGCTAATGTCTGTGTTGGAGACCCATAATTTACTTTGCTTTTCAGGGTTAAAAATACTGTGTGGTATCAACACCGAGTGCTTGTCGTACACACAAAAACGTGGCTCACACAAAATTTCTATTGGAAGGCTAAGGGTTGAGAAATCTATCTCAATTGACTGGTGCATACAAGGTTGTAGCCTAACCTGATCTTTAACTATGACACCCCCTATCCGCAAATTGGGGTCTGTATTTTTGTCAGTCTCAATATCTAAAGGAGAGTTTCCTCCATCTCTGACTCCTTGTGAGGTACTTTCCTAACCTCACCCTTATTCTTAACATATGTGATGGGCAATGAAGTCACAAAATCTCATTTGGTGGGGTAATTTAACCTCAAACTATGTCGATATTTCACATTACATGATATCTGGGCCTGATGTCTCTGTGAAAAGTCACATCCCAAGATAATCCCATTTATTGGAGCATTAACGATGCCTTCTGGGTGAACATACCACATAGTGTCAAGTTTAAATCTCAGATTTTTCATATGTGTTACATATGACAATTTATCCTGACACGCCTGAAAATACTCTTAATTCTGCCTCTTCGCCAAAACTTATTAGGAATGAGGTTTGCATCTGCCAGGGAAATAGCAGCTCTGCTATCTTCATAGATGACTGGGTTGCCCAAACAACTTAACCTGCAAACTCATCACTCCTGCCTCGAGACTTAGGGATAACTCCAAATGCTCGGGCGAACCAGTTCCCCCTAACCTGGTCCTTCCTCTTTAGTCTCCCACCTTCTTATTGCTTGTTGCATGAGGCCAGGTATTTTTTCTACAAAACTTGTGTCCCGCTTCCCCAGAGTTAAAACAAATATGTCGTCCATCTGGGGTTCTCTGAGGCCTATCACTATTTACTACTCATCCCTGACTAGGCATCCTGTAAGGGAGCACCGCGGTCGCCTGAAACACCTCTATCACCTCTGAAAGGTTTGCCCTTACTTTCCCCTTTTTGCAGGTGTTTAACTTCATTTGCCATTTCCTTCATGTCTCTGCTCAAAAGGTCAACTGCTTTTTGTAGTTGGGCCATTTATTTCCCTGTCACCTGCAGTTTCTCTAATGTCTATGAACTGTACTACCCTGCGATTCCTATCGGCCTTACTCTCAGACCAACGTGGAGCCATTTCTCGCATATTTTTCACATCAAAGCTTCCCGCTTCAATATTTCTTAAATTATTAATCAGCTGGGACACTGACTGATTTTCCAACATTAAAACCTTTTCCACAAGGGTCGGCTTCAAACCCCTCGAAATGTACCTAATCTTATTTTCCTCATACATCTAACTGTAAAATTTATTACACATGCTAATTATGATGTACACAAACTCTTCGATGGACTCGTCAACGCCCTGCACCCGAATCCTAAGGCGCATTTCCAGATCTTCTGCATCGCCCACTCGGGTGAATGTTTTCTTCAGTTCGTTCGTAAGGGCCGCAAATGTCATGAACTCATCGGCACTGTCACCTAGACTGTCGTACCAACGTACCGCTGTGCCTTTTAAAAAGCTAGGCAAGTAAGTGACGCACTTCTTGTCGTCCTAGTTGTTGACGACAGCCACTCTTTTAAAGTTCTTTAGATACTCCGACAAGTCCTCCGTTTTCTTACCAAAGAAATAACCAGGGTCAACGAAACACCTACTACTGCTTTGCATTTCTACTAAGTTATTAGAATGCTCAGAAATTAGAGTCCCTGAACTCTCAGCATAAATATCCCCTAACGATGCTGGTGTACTCTGCTCAGAATCAGAACTACTTTCTGGTGACTCGTCTTCCCTTTCAATCCTAATCGCAGGTGCCTTCAGTGTCCCTAACTGTTTACTGTTTGTAACTGCGCAATTTACGTTCTGGAAACATATCAAATACCAGTTGCCATTGTTCAATTCCAGGAACCCTTGCAATGCAAAATTAATAAAAAAAAATATTAAATAACCAGAGCTATTAAGAATAATAATAGCGTCCCAGATACACAACTAAATTAATTATCATCCATCAAATATTGTTCCAAACAGTGGAACCCACATGTACAACACACCACTAAAAAAAAAAAAAGAACACTCATTGCAAATCACTGTAATAATACGTGCACTTAAAATAATAACAATAAGAAACAAACACAAACTTAAATCAACTAATTAACTATCAGTGCCTATGTTAACGACTTAACCTAAACCTTAATAATAAAAACCAATAATCAAGCACACCTTCCCAGCAACATGCCCATGACCACATGACGAGAGAAAAAAAAAGAAAGCAAAACTAACTAACAACCTACAAAGCCACTTACCCAAAAAATGTAGTGTGGGGTGAGAAAAGTACTTCCCAACAAGTCCAACTCTCTCACAGCGCCAGACTACACGGTGCCAACCACCACATTATTTAAAGTAGGGAGGTGGGGGGAAAGAGTTGGAGTTCGTTACGAGAAAATACCCGGCGATCTACACAAGATGAAACGGAGTATGGAGAGGAAGGGAGAAAGAGGGTAAGGAAAAAGGGGAATGAAATAAGGGGAGGAGAGGAAGAGGAATATGATAAGATGGTAGAAGAAAGAAGAGCTCACTGAAATCTCAACTCAAATGACTGAAGCTCCACCTCAAAGTCTCAAATGGTAAATAATTCACCCAATATCACAACCCAAACTTAAGGTCGACGACTCGCCTTAATAAATAGGAGTCTTCAGGGTACCCTCAAATACCCTTAACATACATTGATAATCTGACCAACATCAGTCCACCAACCATTATTTAATCGTTCCCACTCTGGGGTAACATGGGGGTAAAACACTCGCACAGGCTGCAAAGAGGTATTAGATGGAATGAAAAAAAAAAAGGGGGGGGTTATAGTGATCAGGATCATGTAATGACTCTGTAGGGTAGTTCTATTTTTTAAAAGTCTTACCTATGAAAGCATCCACCTGTATTCAGAAAACTTTCTCTCATATTATAAATTATTTAATCTGTAGTCTTTCAGGTGTACAAAAAAAAAAAAACTACCACCACCACCACCTGGTAAAGGTACTGAAACAAATGACACTCACCAGTTTTCAAAACAACAGAATAAACAATTTTATTAACAACTATCAATCTGTTTAAGTTAACCATAATAATAAAAATTTAAATGGGTATATTTTATCGGCTGCCAATGAGTATTATGTTGCAATTTAATAACAAAAAGAATTTAAATAGGTTAAATCTCTCAAAAGTACGTATCAGGCCATAAAAATAAATCTTTCATATGCTCAAGACAACATGAGCCAAGAAAAATACAAATGATACTGCACACAAAGAGTAGCGGTTTTAATAGCTTGAGCAACTTTTATGATTATCTTTATAAAATAAATAAGGAATAAGAAAACTATTTTAGGCGTTGAAGGATTGTACATGGAACTTGTAAATAGTCAATAAAACAAACAAAAGTTTAACTGAAAATAGTCTCTCGCTTGACTAACTTTCCAAATGTAAACACTAGGCTCCACGATCAATAATTGTGTACTCAACAGACTCTCAAAATAGCTAATTACTTCAAAGGATTGGCAAGAGAAGCAAGAATTATACTTAAATAAAATTATCTTCTATTTAAATTAACCTAGATCTTAAAATTGATTTACAATTTCCTAGTACACTAATAATATCCACAACTTTACCTCATACCTAGAGAACAAATCAACCTTGCAACTGCCAGGAGTACCAACTGCTAACTTCAAATACACAATGGTCAAAAGACACGACCAACCAACAACAACTTGTTACACACCAGTAATCGACTACTTCCCTCTGAAAAAGAACATCTATTACACCTTGAGAAGACAAATTAACTCACCTTCAACAATACTTCTGAAACAACAACAATAACTGCACCCCTCATCCCGTAGCTGCATACACACCAACTGCCTCTTGCCAAACACTGGACTTACTCTCTCACACACACACTTCACCTCTCGCTAAACTCTTCTAAACTCTTCTAAACCTAACTTATGCTACGACTTAAAATTATAAGATTGATCGGGGACATACTTCCCGAACTTTCAGAAAGAAATGTCCCAACCAATCACTAATTGAAACAAAAAAAGATAAAATTGACAACTTAACTCATTATGGAAGTTTGCCGAGTGGCTCCCCGGCCGCGGCTGGGCACGAGCATGCACAACCTCTGCTCACTCCAACATCACTCACTCCTCTGTACTCTCTGCTCCCCTGGTCCTGACCTTCCTTTTGTATGCCTCGCCCCGCCTCGGCCTTCAGCCAATCAGCGGGCGGCATCCCCCCTCTGGCTGCAGCCAGCCCACAAAGGAGGCATGTAACTGCTTTCCCCTTTACCCGAAACCATCACGCTTTGCCAGGCTGGCATCAGCAGGAAATCTTCCCCCTCACCACTGGCACAGCTGGCTTCTGCTGAAGCCTCAATTCCTTGCATACCAAATTCCTACCGATTGTCAATATCGAAATGACCAAAAAAGAACAAAACTGCAACCTCACTGCACCTGAGAAATTTTGATACTGAGAACAGCCATATTTACAGCTAACATAATAACAAGCAGATTCCTAACCCGATCAAGAGGGAAAATTCCAGGCGTCCCAAATTGAGAATTGAAAAGCAAATTAAATCAAACCATACATTCCCTCTGAACCAAAAATATAATTTCATCTCTAAAACAATACCTATCCTGAAAACTAATAAAATGAACCTCCAAACCTAACATGTGTCTGAATATAAAATTATAAATTTAAAAGAAAAATTACTCATAAATTTTTAAGGGCATAACAATATTCTGAATGGTGAAGCTGAGCGTTATTCGTCCATCCACGGTAAGGGTACCATCTAGTTTAGCCATGCAGATGGTTTTCAGCTGTGATTGTACAGATTTCCATTGTCCTGATGAAAGTAGGTAGCTGCGTGTGAAATTTCCGGTGGCCGTGAAGTCCAGTAGTGCTATCACTCTGGTGGTTGTTCACGATTCCGACATGTGATGCTTCCGGATAGGTCATCTCCTCCTTCATTAATTGGATTCTGGGCCCTTCCGATCCTGCGGTTGGCCCTTTTGATCTTCTATTGTCAGTGTTTCCCACCGGTGAAAATCCCTTCTGCGGGTTGGGAGTGGGTCATGGACCACTAGTTGCGACACCATTCTCCGTGCATTCGCGTGGTCCCGGCCGCGCCATGCAATCTTTGTGAAAGTGATAGCCAGCGCAGAACCAACACTCTAGGAGATTATGGATTGGTTATCACTGCAATAGTTCCTTGACCTTTTCTAGGGGTTTCCCTGCTACCTTGGGCTGGCTCATACTGGTGCATTCTAGAAGGGCTTGCGCCTGCAGATTTTGTTCAACCTGCCGCGTCCAGTCTACTAATTCTTCCACGTCGTGTGGCTTGGGTGCGATCAGGAAGTTACATAACTGTGGTAGCAGCATGCGGGCTATATAGCATACATAGGTTACCTCGGATTCTTCCGGAAAAATTCGTTGAAATAGTTATACGTTCTGATGGACGAATATTTCAGTCTCTTCACTGTGGGTCTGAGTCTGGCTGTAGAATTCTGTGGTAAGCTTCACTAATACCTCCTCGCCAGTAAATTCCGTAGCTAGATGGTTTGGGAACTGAGTCCACTTGGTGATAAACTCCCCATACTTCCCGCACCAGTCGAGTATTTTACCTTTCAGGCGGGCTTACATGAGTTTAACCCACTGTTTTTGCGGAGTTCCTTGTTCTTTAAATTTCTTTTCACAGTCTGTCAAAAGGAAAGCGGGTCTTCATGGGGCCGGCCCGCGAAGTCTGGAATCTGGAGTTTCCCTGCTGAATGGTGCAGTTCAGTTTTCTGTCTGAGTCCGGGATTATGTGGCCGGTATTATGCGTCTCGCTGACACATGTGACATCTATATACCATTCGCAGTCGGGTCACCCGCAACCCATGCAGACGTGGTGGAATGTTTCGGTGCAGTTAATGCACTTCACGGTTTATTGCCCCTGTCCTGAGAAGGGCACCCAGCCGCAATACGCTGTCTGGCGTATCCGGCAGTCCTCGCACCGGTATTCAAGGCCGTTGGTGTGCCGGACGTTGTCATCCCAGCCTAAACAGGCATAGTGAAACTGACGCTGGCAAAGTGTGCACTCGGTTCGGTGGATCCTTTCTCCGGGGCATTCTGTCTTGACACATTTGTTGCTAGGGATGGTGTCCGTGGTTTCCTCCGATTGCTCACGCACCACGTCATTAGTGTCTTGACACCTTTGGGGTTTCTTGAGTGCCACGGGGTGTTTCTGGACTCCCCAAAGTCTGATCTTGGTTTTCTTTTAGCCCCGGGTAGTTTTCTCTCCTCAAGGTCATGCTGACCTGGTCCAACCTAATTTGTTTCTAAATTACGACAGGGCACCATGTTAAGCACCCAAAAGTACCCTCCTCCACGCGTGGCACTCCCGACTGACTGACTGACTGTCTCCCTGTCCTGGATGACTTACTCGACGCTAGGCGGTTCGCGTATCCAGGCGGTTTATTCTTGTCTGGGCACGGGAGCCCGCCCGGTGTACAACACGAGCCTGGTGGGTTGACGACTCGGTACTAAGTCGGGCACTCTACAATATTTATGCGGCGTGGTGCAGGTTTAGGTGGTAGTGCAATAGGGCAGCGGGTTGGTTCAGTACGTGCCGGTACTGATTCCTGTTCCCTTCCTCTTGGGGTAGCACTGGGCCTAAGGGGTGGTATGTGCTGGGTTGATGTTGGCGTGGTTCTGGTGTGCTTGGGGATTGTATGCCGAAACAGGTGCATCCTGCACTATAGGGTGTTTATCCTTCCGGACCATGGTGGTTGGTCTCAAACAAGTCCTCGGTGATGGACAGTGGTGCTGGTATGGTGAGGCATCTCAGTAACGAAGCTTGCTCATGTGTGACTAAGCAACCTGACCATGGAAGGATACGTAGCCCTTGGGGACTTGTTGATAGCTCTCGTCTTCTTGCCTTCACTCACTCCACGTCTCTGAGTGTAAACATTAGGCACAAAATTTGTAGCTGAGGAGGTGGCAGTTCACGTGTCATTGTCCACATTTAGGTGCAAATTACTCTCGCCACCTGTCTCGCTCTCGAGACTAAGGAAAAGAAGGTGCGAGCTGCGAGGTGATGGTTTCAGGAACTGCACAGTATTGTCCCGCAGGGGTAGGTTTTCCTGCACCAGAATGCAACCTCTGCACACCAGTGAGCGGTGAGAGTTGAGCTTTCCTGGCTGGCAAGCTATCCCACCGGAGTGTCCGTGTCGTAGCTCTACTGTTCCTTCCACTCGGTTCAGGAACGGTGTGGCTTCCAATTCTGGTGAGGTTAGTACGTGGTCACTGGTTCCAAGCTCCAAGAAGTCCTCCTCTGCAGCCCAAAGGGAATGGAGAGTGGGGACGACTTGAGCCGGAGCAACTTTCCAGGGAACGGTATCCAGTGTCGTGTCTCTAATATTCACTGCGGGCAGAGAATGGGTGGCCTTCCAAGGATGTGCTGGCATGTTGTGCGTATGAGTTCGGAAAAGAAAAACCCGGTCTCCTGCTCAGACCTCCAGCTCCGATATGACACAAGGAAGGAGATTGGATTGAAAGTAAAGATATCTGGTAAGATATGTGTTTATTGAGCCAAAGGTAATAAACACAGATGGCATAGGTGCTATCTCCTAATTCCCCACAGGCTAGGTGGAAGGTAAAACACCCTGTCTTATTAGAGGGAGGGGCAGTAGCTGGTGTGTGTAGTATAATGTTAAACCTCGGGGCGAGCTCTACTCTCAGATTGTCTGTAACGGACCGAACGTGTCTAAGTGCGTAGCTGTCGACGCCGCTGGTTTTTTCTTCGGTTGCACTGGAGAGGATCTTCAGCACCACAAGGTGAGCAATGAAGTACAAGGACAGGTTTGAACCTCTGCACCAAAAGCTGGAGCGGTAAGGGCTCAGGAGAGGCGATTGAGAACTGAAGAAGAACTGATGGCCGGGATGCATCTCCTTATATACTCCTCGGCCATCCCTTCCTTCACTGACAGGGCATCTCGAGAGTGGGTCAGCAGATGCAAGCCCAGTGCCTAGATGCTCTGTGCATGCGCATATTGGAGGGCGTTGGGATCTATGCATTTTGCATGTGGCAACATCCCGCGGCACACTGCTGTGCTCGCCTTGAACCTCTTGCATGGTCTCGGTGGCTCATCGGGTGAAATAATATATTATTATTGGGACGTCTGTCCCGGCCCAGTAGATAAAACAATCTTGTAGGTAGCGGCTATGTGACTCGGTAGACAAACTGCCAGGGATGCAGTTTCACTGATGGGTAGCATTCGTTTAGTATTATTGAATAAGACATCATGCATCTAGACTGATGAGTAGTCGAATGCCCCGGCACACAAAGTGAAGTAGCGAGTTGGTGATAAGGAAGTACTGGCGAGCCCAGTTGTTCACTTACTTGTATAGTCCGAAGGACAGGTGCAGCACCAGGCTGCGGTGGGAGGTGTAACGTCGCCACGTGATGTCTCTACTCTAGGAGCACCTGGGTCAACTGCTACTTACTGGTGGTGACTGACCTCTTCTTGCATTGGGTTGAGGCCCTTCACTCCCCAATCAAGAAGCTGCACACACTGTCCAAAAATGTGAGATGGAGGTTTTCCCCCGCTGGGATACCCGCAGTCAATTTTAACTGATAACGGGTCTCAGTTCACCAGTCAGTGCTGACAGAAGGCGTGCAACACATGGAGGGTTGAAACTTGGAGGACCCCCCAATACCACCCACAAGCTTACCCCACTGAGCAGAGGAACCAGAAACTCAAGAAAAGACTTTGACTCAGTGTGGGTAATGAGCATCGTCGGTGGAACCATCATATCTTGACGATCTTCTTTGCCCTCCGAACAAGGACTAATGAGGCTGTCAACACCAGCCATAGTCAAATTGTCCTGGGCCAAACTCTCCGCCACCCAGGAGACTGGCAGTGGGAACAACAGCCCAGCAAGATGCCCCAGCCAGAAGATATATGCTTGGCCGCACTGACCTGGACGAACCAAGCATAAGAAGCTTAGGTCCACTACATCGAGAGAAAGTACATACCCACAGCCACGCACTGGAGTATGAAGTTTAACATGGGCAAATCCATTTACCTCCAAAACCATCCCCTGAGTAAGAGCGGCCAGTTCAGTGCTGGACTGACTGTAAAATGGGTAGTACCCTACAAGATATTGGGCAAACAAGACATCTATTGGGCCTAAGCTGTGAGGGGCTGTATCCAAAAAGCTATAAGGGGACAGCTATGCCCTTTCCTCGGAGTGGCACCTGTACCAACACCCCGAACCCAGGAATCTAAGGTCGACACTGACAAGCAGAGAGAGGACGACCGAGACCCCACACCCAGAGCTACCGAGCCACTTCCACCCTAGAGACAGGAGGATGGGTATAAACCCCGCCCAGTGAGCCACCAAGCCACACCGGTGCAGATAAGAGTTCCCAGCTCAAGGAGCAGCATCTTTCAGAACTCTGCCCTTGATGCCAACCAGCTTCTTACGTTGCGCCACAGCCCAACATGCAGAGATGTCACCTGTGGCATTGGAAATCTCGTGGCGCAGACCCCTGGACAGAGAGCCCTACCATCGGCATCAGCCACCGAGCACAATTGAGGTACGAGAGGAAGCGTTCCATGCCAATGGGGTAGAGGAAAATCAAGAAACTCTTATCTTGATCTGCCTCTGTGCACAGGTCAGCTTTGGATGACCCAGCCTGCCAGCAGCCTGAAGCATCAGACGGCACTGCAGACCATGTAGAAACACAGTCTCTCAGCCAGGAGGAAACCAGCAGCGCCGAGGGGGCAGAGGAACCTGAAGAGCCTCTGCTTCTGACAGTCACCCTCGTCCCGTTGTTGGACCGATGCCGTGATTAAACCCAATATTGCTACTTCCGAGGGGAAGAAGTAACACAGAGGTGCCAATGAGGTTGGGGAAACCCTGGAGTTCCCACCTTAGCTTTCACCACCTGCTGTGCCCAGCCTGGAAGACGCAGCCACTCACCAGGTCTCGGCGCCCAGATGCACCGTGGCACGCCCAGCAGGCTGGCAGGAATGAGAGGGGAAGCCAAGCAGTGCCAAGGAGGCAGAGGAACCCGAAGAGCCTCTGCCTCCAACAGCCACTCCGGTCCCAATGTCTGACAATGCCAGATTCAAACCCAGCAGTGCTCCTTCTGAAAGGGAGGCACAGCCCAGAGTAGCCGATGAGATCGGGGGGACCCTGGAGTCCCCACCACAGCTTGCACCACCGGCCACGTTCAGCACGGACGCGGCCACTCACCAGGTCTCAGTGCCCAGACGCACCAGGGCACAACCAGCGGTTCAGCTGGAATGAGAGGATAAGCCCAGCAACCAAGCTGGAGAGGTGGTGTGGCACCTGAGCCTCAGCCTCTGCTTGCCCCACAGATGCTGCCCCTCCAGGAAGAGAGGACCAATAATCGTCCTTTGGCACCTGGTGGCCCCCAGCTGGCCACTGCCACGGGAGAAAACCCAGCATCTACCAGACAGGCGATAATAGAACAGCTTACATGTGCCTACCACGGCGCCAACCAGCCTGGCAGGTACCGTGATTTGCCAGGGAGGCCCACAGCCAGGTTCACATGGTTATACCCTGTCCACATGGCCCTAAGGAAGAGGGTCTGCCCACCGAAGAATCAAACCTCATACCCGTATCATTGCTACAACAGATTTTGTTTACCAGCCGTAAATTGCTGAGATAGGATGCGTGTGAAAGAAAAACTGTGGAAGCAGCCATAAATAGCTGCATTATTTTGAACAGTGAACCAGTTGTGTAAAATTAACAACTCATTAGCAACCGTAAATAGTTGCCTAAACTAGTGAAAGAAAATAGACAGTTATCAGTGCAGTCGTAAATAACTTCAATTTTAAGTGAGTAAACTAATGACCGAAACTTTGTCATGTAAAATAAATATGTTAAAACCACAGTGACATATTCAAAGTTTAAGGCACCCAAGGATGCTGTTAAGTGCCGTGTCAATATTGCAGATAAATGATGCAGACAGATCCAAGTTTCAATACTTCTTGTGTAAATAAGGTGAAATAGACTTCACATACTGAGAAGAAGATGGCAACTTGCGAGTGCCTCGAGTATAAATAAACTGATAAAAGGACTTTCACAACAAGCCAATTTTGAATTTTGTAAATAACTTCAAAGATTTGACGCGTGACGTCCTTGGATTAACGGTCGATCATCACGGTCTGACTGTTTTTATTTGGTGGGAGGCTAGGCACACCAGGTTACTTTGACTTGGCCTAAGTTAAGTACCTGGGCCTTGCCGATATAAAGAAAAGGCTGTGTAGCATTCGGAATATGGTTTTAAATTGGGGATGGTGAGTACTTCCTTATGTCTGATTGGATTTGGTTTTACCTGTATACCTAGATGACGGATAGCCTGTGGAAGCTGCTGACCCTGCTGCTGCACTGGTGGTGGCTGGCTGGAGCTAGCACCAGGACCTGGTGTGCTGACGGGTCGGCTACAGCTGTCACTACTTGTTTGAGCTGGGCTGACAGGCTGGTTGCCCCTGATCCAGGGGCTGGCTATACTAAATGGGACATTCTCACCCCTTAGAAAGTCTTTAGTAATGAGGGGAGTGTCCTCTGGGATTTTAAGAAATTAGAACTACACACTTGAAATAATACTCGGCAGTTTGGATAAAAACGTGTTTATTCCTGGAAGGAATAAACCCAATGGTATGAACTACCTTCTATCAAACAAGAGTTGAATGGAAGTTAAACTATGGTAGACAGGTGAAGGTGACCTGTTTCTGAACTACGTAAGGTAGGAACATTAAGAGGCTGTGAAAACAACTCAATTTAATTATCAAGTCTTGGTGTCCAGAAGGGACTTAAGGGATTTACCACTCACCAGAAGGGCAGTGGTAAGTGTTGGCATTCCTGAAGAGATGGTGGTATTTTCATGTGGTTGACAACTTCTTCGTGGGTTGGCTCCAGAGGATCTCTGGAGGGTGTAGTCGAGCTTCTGGTAGATCTGGATGGCAGTAGAGGTGGTAGAGCAAGCTGATGTTCATTGTTCTTTGGGCACCACGAGTGCGGTGAAGGAGCTGACTCTTGGATAGGTCGCGAGGACCTGTTGGCTTCCTCCGGCACCTTGCATTGCAGTGGAGGAGTATGAACTGGCGAATAAGGGTCATGTACCGGTATTTATACTGGTCAGCTTTCCCTTGGTTGTTGACAAAGAAGGAGGGGGTGTGTGACACTCCCAAGGCATGTGACATTGCTAGTCGGCTGGAATTTCACCTAAGGCAGCACAAGTCAATGTGTTTTCTTGTGTAGCAATCGTGGTGCAATCCCTTGGTATGCTATGGTATTATGTTACGTCTTCTCTGCTGCTAATGCCCGGTTGCACCAACATCTTTCCCGATTCGAGATAAAATGATCCTAGTTTCGAACCAAGATCAAGTTTGATCTGGGTTCCAATGTAAAAGTGTTGCACCAACAAAATTTCATGACTCTGGATCTCTGATTCGTCAATCTTTGTTTCAAAGTGAGAGATTGAGATTAAGTATGAGACAAATTTTGCTATTGGTTCATAATGTACGACGTCATGGAAGTAGGCATATTTTTCACTATAGATAGAACAAAATGTGTGAGGTTTTATCTGTTTTAAGTGAATTATTGTTGTACGAATTTTACTGAATAATATTCAAGTGCGTATAATGTTGTTTTAATTTTCTAAGAAAACAATCGAACTTAGCTCTATCTGATAGCGTATTTTCAAACTACATTTGTTGATGATGGCTGCTGATCTAGGATCGAGATTTCGAGCCGCCAATTTTGGCAGCTCGAAATGAACTCATCTCGATCTCCAATCCAGCTCTGAACTCGAATGGTGCAACAGTTTTCTGTTTCGATGTTAGATGCAATCTTGGATTGAGTTTCGAACCACGATGGTGCAATTGGGTATTAGTAGTCAGCGCATTTCAGATGGTAGAAATTAGCGTTTAATTTCACCGTAGGATGAACATTTAAATTTTTCGTCATCTGTAATAGTCCCCGCACAAGAGACGTATCCTGTTAGCACTTCAGGAAGACTTGTACTCTTTATAGGACCCTGTTAATAGCGATTTTTAGGTTTCCACTGATGAGGCAAAATAAAATTAGTAGTTGGAAATAATTTTGAGTGCTCTGGTTTGTGTTTTGAGGGTCATACTTGTGTTTCTTTTAAATATGTAGGTTGTCCTCTAGGACAATTGTAAGACACACATTTCTGTGGTGAAACATTTTTATTGATTTCATCTTTTTGACTGGTTTGATGAATTTTCTATCAATTTTTAACACATTTCGTCTAAAATTTTGTTTTTGTTTGTTGAGAAAAAAATGGTTTGGCAATAGCACAAAAAGAAAATTATATATAGTTGGTCAAAAATGCATGCACTCTTATATATTTCATATTGCAGCAAACTTTGGTGATGTTAGTGATGGCACAATAATAAACTTAATTGGAAAATGCAACAATGTTATTAATTACTACCATATTACTTGACTTAAGGTTTGTTCTTTTGGCAGTCTAAATATTTCCAAACAGTGAGAAACTCTTTTCAGTGTCTACATGACTGATTGGAATCCATACTGATTTCACTGACTTTAGTGTAGTTAATAACAAAATCCAATGTTTTTCATGTGTTTAACTTTACTTAAAATGTTTATTGTGTAATTCTCACATTGGAACGAATAGTGTCACATTTATTGCATTTTTTGTTTCGGTGAATGATTCTAGTAAGGTTAGGTATGTTAATGCTATAATTATAAAACCAACAATGTTTTTTATTGAAAAGTAGGGATGAAATGGAATTTCATGTATGTTTATTTTTAGACCTATAGGGTTATTTGATCATGTTTGATGTAAAAATAATAGATTAGGAGAAAGACACAATGATGGTTTCAGACAAATTCATGACATTAATGAATTTGAGCATCATCAGTGTTCAGGTAATTTACCATATTTCGGCATGTATAGGCCACACGTTTTTACAAAAAAAATGACTACAGAATTGGGATCTGGCTTATTTACGAGATATTGGCATTAAAAAAAATGTTTACCCCCAAACACGTTTAGAATTTTGTCAACATATAGTACATTTTAATATTTTAACTTAGTTTCGAAAGAAGTAAAAATATTAAATGAATATCTATTAAATCTGGCAGTAATTTGTTCACGAACATTCGTAAACAAAATAACCTTCATTCCGCATACGTAAAATGTAAACATGTTGGAACTCTACATTAGATACTATACATGAGAAAATTATTTTGCTGCTGTACAAAAGAAAGATATCTTATGTAGTTTGCATGCCCACTGCCATGCCACAAGTGCATATTGGTAGATGCCATTTTGTATAACATGTTTCAGTGTTTTTGCTTTCTCAAGTCACGTTACCATCTGTGGAATAGTAATTGCATAATGTATATTGCAAAATAATACAAACTTTCTGTCACAAATGTTAAGTCATGATTAATTATATTTGTACGGAATTATGACTTACCAATATTTACAAGAATACAATAGTTCAGTGGTGCCTATACTTCAAGCATAAATATCCCTAATTTTTCATCAAAAACTTATGGTGTGGCCTATATATGCATGTGGCCTCTACATGTCAAAATATGGTACACTGCAGAGGGTTCCTGGCAGCTGTGCCCTTCTTGTGCAAATTTATCCTGCTATTAGCCGGTACAGTAGAAACATTTGCTATAGGATGCACATTCTTTTCAAGGTAGTAAAGTTTGCAGCATTATCAAGAGAGTAAATAATTTCGTGATTTTTCCATAGCGGAAGATCAGAAGGATCGTGAGCGTGAACTTGTCAATGCAGAGATGATTCCATTGCGTGCTACCATGCTCAGCTTCTGGGAGAAGTTTGTTGAGCTTCAGTACAAGATGCTGTTTGCAAACCAGGAAAATGTTCAGAATCACATGTACAGCAGCGAACCACTGGACTGGCCATTCATGGTGCGTGGGATAGCCTACTGGGTCAGTCCACACAGCAATGTAAGTAGATGGCTCACAGACTTTTGCTACCACCACTATTAAGTAGCAGTTATTATTAGAGATGGTCAATACTACATTTTCTTGATACGCGATACAAGTTTCGATACCATACATTCTCTCACGATACTCGATACCAATACCTTTCTTGATACCAAGTTAAAATTGTCTTTAACGCAAAACAACTTGGCCAAGAAAATGGTTCATTTTGCTAGTGTCGTTGACACACTTAACCAATGATAAACCAACACAGTCTCCTTCAATTCTATAGAATCACATTTTCACAGCAAAAGCTGTAAATAAACTTTGAGGAAAATGATACGTCAGTACACACGTAGGAAAATGATAGATCAGTACAAACTTATTTTGCAATTTGGCATTTTTTAAAATTTATTTCACGACTTCAAAATAAGTATTGTAACATTAAAGAAATTTCATAATTATCTGATACACCTGTAGTGGTCTAGCCCGCGGAATACGTGGTCTAGGCCATGACAGGTGTATCAGATAATTATGTTATTTATGTTTGTGAATATTTAATAATGGAGTTGCATTAGATAATTATGGTATGTGTGGAATGTACAATAACTACTCAGTTTTCTCGCTCGTGCCTATCGGCGCTTACTCACAACTCTCTACCTGCTTTTATTGTACCTGAAATATATATCATTAAAATTATTAATAGAATAAAAAGTAATTAAATGAAACATTTCGGTGCAGCATTTAATTGTGGTATGTATTGCATGTACACTAATTACTCAAGTTGCTCACTCGCACTTAACAGCGCATACTTGTTATTTACAACCCATTTTTATTGTACCTCAATTAAAGAAATGTTGTCAAAAATTATAATTGTAGTATATATGGGTTGCCTAAAAACACCTCAAGGTGCTGGCAGTTCTGTGAATATTATGCTGTTAATAAAATATGGATGGTATACTGTGGTGCTCTTATACCAATTTAATGGTATCCTTTTCAAAATTACCATACACATTAAAAAATTAATGGTATACTTTTCAAAATTACCGTACATGTTACAAAAGTTGTGTGCTTTTTGAAATTATTTTCCACGTTCCAAAAGTTATTGTACACTCATACCGTAATTATGGCACGAGAAAATGGATGTTAAAATTTGATACGTTTGGATATTCTCATGCGATATTCAATACTATAAAGTATTGCTGTATCGAGGATCCCATCCCTAGTTATTATTTTGTTTGGAGTTCCTTTAAAAAACCATAAATGTCTGTCTATACAGAAGTATCATGAGACTTTACAATAATGTAATTAAACTCTAGTGTTGAACATTGTCAGCATTGAGGTCTGAAAATCAGTATTTTTTCAAATTGAATTGTTTTGATTTTTACCAGTAATTATTCAAAAATTTTTAATTTTTTTGTAATCAAGTTGTACTGTAATAAAGTCATTATGCACATGGTAGTGGTTTTCGGGCTATTAGTTTTGAAGTTTTTTGTAATCAAGTTGTACTTTAATAAAATCTTTAAGCACGTGGTAGTTGTTTTTGTGCAATTAGTTTTCTTTGTGTATGTATCACAAGTTTTCTATAGCAAAGAAAATATTTGTGAATAATTTTGCAAGTAAAGGAGAATAACTCACAAAACTGCTTTAATCATATCTTCAGTAATTCAAGTGAAGCACTGTTCCTGCGTTTGCTATATAAAATGGGTTTTCATTCCTACCACCTTTGCCATGAGACTGCTTCCCAACTGGGTAACACTTGATTAGAAAATATTTAGGACTTTTTTTTTTTTAATTTGTTTTGTAGTGTTTTTTACAACTACCATATAATATCTTCCTAAAGCTGATCTCAAGCTATAATTACCATACAGTGCCCTCCTCCTCCCTTGTTAGAGCTGAAGCTAGATTTCCTTCCACTGCAGGATGAAGATAGACTTTGCAGAAATTGGGGTCACAATCTCACTTTCCAACCCAGCTAATAGGGATGAAACCGGAGAAGACTCAGTAAAAACCAATGAGAGTGACTTAACCCATAGAGTTATAAATTTTCTGTAAGTTACGGTACCTAATATTTACCCATCTACTAACCATGCTGTACCAGAACATAAATATTACATTCTTTATTTAGCACACCAGAGATGCTCAAGAAAATATATTGGATGTAATTTTCTAAATTTGAAACACTAATTCATCACAGCATTTACTACATGTGTATATACAGTACAGCGTGTGTGTGTGTGTGCGCACGTGTGTGTGTGCGCTGTGCGTGTGCATGCGTGTGTGTGTGCACGCGCACAAGCAGAATTTACATAGAATGCAATGGGAGAAATCTTTTAATATGAAGCAGCTGGCCTGCAATGTGGCAACATAGCCAGATTGTTGTTTATAATGACACGTACCGTTTATTCCAACTATTTACAACGATTACGACTCATCTCATTGCAACCTAGTTTACTGCTTCTACACGTGGGATTCAAATCCCGCGAAAACCCGTACACAGAAGTTGTGGCCTGCTACATTCCTGGAGAGCAGCCGTACACGTGGGTACAAGAGGTTGTGCTAGACAGTGGCGCGTCACATCCCCTCCCCCGCGCTGAGAGCCAACAAGCCATCAGCCGCCTTGGGGCATGCCCGAGCGCCACCGAGAATATGCCGAAAAGGCTGAGAGATGACCAAAGGGTGCTACCCCTACTCCAGCCTCGCAACAGAGGGATGTCACACGCCCTCCTCTGTGGCTGCCGCGACACGTGCTACCCTGACTATATAAGTCTGTGTGCGGCGGACCTCACCAGTTGCTCTGCTTCAGTCTTCGAGCTTGTTCCACCACTTCTAGTGCTGGGGCCCTCCGACCACTGTTAGATCTTCAGCAGCCCTCCCAGAGGCTGCCACACGCCGATTAGAGTTAGATTTGTAGTAAGCAGTTTTCGACATTTCCCCATTAGCCTAGGTTTATTTCCAGCCACCGGTCTTCTTGGTAGGAGAGCACGCGTCACCATGTTTACTAAGCTCTTAATAAACATGGCTTAGTTTCTTTTAACTTCGTGTCTCATTCATAGAGTACTTTGTAACCAACTGCTGGGAGAACCTCGAGTCGAGTACCGCCAACCAGGAACGGAAAATTCTGGACTGGAGCCGCCCTCAGGCGGCTCCAGTTGCAATACACACATTTTAGATGGCCATCTATTCTATTTCTGCCAAGTATACAGGTACTGTAGGAGTACAATAGAGGAGCCCCAACCACTAGCAACACTTTCCACCCAGGGAGAGATAGTATGCCTGTGTTATATCACTACCGGAGCACCTGGGTGCTGGTGGGGGTATCTGCTTAGGTGCTATGTCCTGGCCTTGGTTGGGATTGGATACACCATTTCAACGCTTCTGGTTTGCCCATTAAGGTGGGGGGGCCTTCTGAAGCTCGTGCTACCAAACCACTACTGGGCAACACTATTCTAGGGCAACTCGTGTCTGTAGTACTCGATTCATAGTTGTCAGCAGCTAACTCGCTCTATGCCATTTAAGGTGAGATACGGTGCAAGGAGGGAGGAGCAAAGAGTTGTGTGCCTTGCTGCCAAGTAGCCGGCTGGTTCCGTCCCCCTTACAGCTAATCGATAGGGCCCCCTGAAAGTGGTAAATAAAATTTCTAAATTTCGTCATTAAAAACTGCTAAATGCGGTGCAAAAATTCACTTAAAAACATTATGGCAGTAAATGAAAACATAATGGCAGTAAATGAAAACATGATGGTGGTAAATAAAAACATGATGGCGGTGAATAAAAACTTTACCGTTCGTCATGAATATTTTAAAATCTGGTGCTAAAACTCTCCTAAAAACAATGAAATTGTGTCTTGAAAATAATTATTCTGGAAATAATTCAATAAACTGCAGAATTTCAAGTGTTCCAACCTGTTTTATTTTTGTCTAGTTTAGTTTTTTGGGGTTCTGTTTGCTTTATTTCGAGGGAAAAAAGCAAACAGGGAGAAGTAAATGGTGATGAGAAGGGTTGGCTATTAAGGATGGGGGGAGGGCTTTAGTTAAACTTCTTTCATGAGATTGCATTGTTTTGGTGTTCTTGCCAAATGTGTGGCATTCTGAGTTGCATATTGTTTTGATGCGAGCAGTGGAAAATTTTGCTTGGACGGAAATAACATTCAAATTATTGTATCTTCGAAAAATTTTTACTTCAATTTAAAAAAAAAAGCGATATATACACATTCATGCAGATGCTGCAATACACACACACACTTTGGTCGAAGTTAACCTTGCACTCGAATTCTCGATATGGCCAAAGAAACAAATATTATTTACACACTACAAAAATGTTGAAAGTGCGACTTTTTTAGGCCATGGGCATTTCAATAATTATAGTAACGGTTTGCAAATACATTATTTATAAAACACGCAAACTTACTGTTAGTTCAATTCGCAATCTCTTGAACACGTGTTTTCGTATGGAAATACTTAAAAGTTTACTTCACTAAAATCACGTTTATTCATCACTATTATTATATAATTTATTTGCAGAATCATTCAGTAAAATCGTCACTGTGCACATTTCCTAAAACCAACAAACTTAACAATATTAACAGGAATACAGACACTCAGTGCTAATGAGTGCGTGGTTGCTTTTTAATACTATAAACAAAGTTGTCCTAGAAAACATGTATTTTTAGCACATTAAAGTCCGATATACCGTATTTGGTGTAAAAAGCAAATTTTTTGACGATTTGGCATTTATAATCGTTTATTCGCGATCGCGAACTATCCATGCCCCTACTAATCAACGAGCCAAACAAAATTGTGCCGCCTAGCTCAGATCACTAGAACGACCTATGTCTATCACAGGGGAGCCAGCCACTTTCTCGTCATCACCTCTTCGCACCCATTTGTGTATGGGTTAATTAAATGGACTGTGGAACACCTTGGCTTTTCGAACGCCAACTTCTGGAGCTCAGCAGCTATAGGCCGTTCACGGTAAAGTGAGCACTTTTTGGAGCTGTTTCATCAGACATAATAACCAGTAAATAGATTTCATTGTGGCCTCTTACTTTTTTTTTGAGTATGGTGAATATATACATTGTGTTTATTACTCACGTGGCAGGGTTTACACTAACAAAGGTGGAAGGATATAAATAAGTTGAAAGAAAAAAAGTAACTAGGGCTTCAAAAGTGCTCACTTTACCGTGAACGGCCTATACCAAGTGGAATGGTAGTTTTTGCGTTGCGACACCTCAGGCCCTTGCTGCAGCCCGGGCCGAGAACAATCAGCTAAACCAACTATACCCAGCTAGTTCTCGCATTCATGACGTTAGAAAGTCTGATACCACTAGCACCTCCCATCAGTCGTCTACGGTAACTAGTCACACCACCAGCCATAGGGTAGATCAATCCAAGGGACTTGTGAATTGCAACGTCGAGAACTTTGTTCCTTCGCGTGTCAATTAATTTTCGGACACCCAACATGGGGTGTCAGCTAATTAACTGTTCGCGGTAAGAGACCAAACCAGGTTACCCAACCTCGAGACCTAGGAGTGAAACCAGGTTAACCCAGCAGACTTCGGGGAGTCAAGTAAAAACCCCGTGGCACCCAAGACACAATAGCCATGTCTACTTCCGAGATCAATGCCGCGCCAGGCATCAATCATGACTATGGAACTGGCATCCAAGACTCGAAATGCAGCCATACCAAATGTCCAGGTATCGGCTTGTTGAGAATCGAATGCACCTACTGATTAAAGATGTTTCATCACCTCTGTCTAGGCTAGGCCGATGAAGTACGAGATACAGTATGCCTCGAATACCATTGCGAAGTCTGTCCGCAACAGTCAGCGAGTTTTTGTTGTGACATTACTTTCCCAAGCCTAGGTAATAACCGTGTTGGATGTACTACATGCAGTGAGCCCTTCCATAACCCGTGCTTAGGATGGCTCGACGAGTGCATCACTATGCCAAGTATGGCATACCAATGCAAACCATGTAGGAGGAAACACGTCTCCCTCTCCCACCGATCGAGACTGTCAACGATCTACATACAGCCTGTGACAGCACCCGGCCACCCCGGGTGCTGTGACAGCATACAAATAAATTACTGACTTCGCCGGTCAACCGCATGAAGACCCAGTGGCATTCACCAACAAGTGTACAAAATAATTCTGGGATACCAACCTGCCACCAAAACAATGGGTAGACCGGGCCCAACTACACTAGAAAGGCGTAGTATTAACTTTGTGGGAGAGGAACGGAGAGTTTCTCACAGACTAGAAACAGTTCTGCAACCGTATCGCATCTGAGTTCACCGGCAAGGAGGTGTTAGCGCGGTTAACGACCCAGTTCTACAGTCAGAGACAGACTCCTGAAGATGAGGCTGAAATTTTCATACGTCGTAAAGAGCAAATGTTCCAGCACGTAAGTCCCAGAAGCAACGGCCATCCATTCCATATGCAGGATGCTTTTACCCAGCCTGAGGAACGTCCTCACGGCCAAACCAACAACTATTGATGAACTTGTTGAGAGGGCACGGGAAGCTGAACAGAATTTCGCAGCACAAGCTAGCTTAGAAAAACCGCTGCAGTAGAACCTCTCTATTACGACCTCTCATGGTTCCCAAGAATAGGGTCGAAATAGAGGGTGGGGGGGGGGGGGGTTGTAATAAATAATTTGGAATATTTTGGGCCAATTTTGACCCACCCCTAACCCCTATGCACCCAAACTTGCCATAAAAAACCACTTTTAAATTAAATATAAATATGTATGTATATTATAATAGCTGGATGTCTCCTAATTAATTTGATACCCAAGAAAGGCATATTAGACCACCCCTTGTCGTGAAAAGGCCGAAACACAGTATGACATTGCCATTGAAAGTGTGTGAAAAGATTAAACTATGTATTATTAAAATATAAAGTTATTATTAAATATCTATTACGCAGGTCTCGTGGGTCATACATTGCTATGAGGTATGTAGCAATCAAAAAGTTTAGGTAGCATTGCACAATATGTGTGTGCGTGCAGTGCTCTCGCTTTGGTCTTATCGTGTATGTAGCTGGGCGAGTGCCTAGATCCTGTGAAGCACGGCCGGGTGCGGACGTGGCAGTTTACTGCTTAAGCTCGACCCTAGATCCTCCAGCTGGGCAGCTGTCTGTCAGTCACTACAAGATGGCGGGCGACAGCTGCCCGCCCGCTGCCACTGCCGTTGTTACAGGGCTGGTTCACTTCGTAACAGCGGCCTGGCATTGGGTAAACATGCTGCTGATAGATGTGATTCATGTCAATGTGTTGAATTTATACTAAATGTAGGCGGCGTGTTGGCCTCTGCACTGGCATGATGAGGCCCGGCAATGTTTACGGGAATATAAATATTTAGTGCGGTTTACTTGAAATATTAATCATCCCGAATTTTTCATCAAATACTTTTGACGGTACCTATACACACACACTGCCTCACTCACCATAATATGGTACCAGTAACATAAGAACACATTTTATTTGCACATACTTATCTTTATTCACTTTACACGTAAAATTGACTTTGCAAGAAAAAAAACTATTGCCCACCATAAAAAAATCAGCATATTACATAGGTGTGGGCACACATTAACTTAAAAATAGTCATTAAAAAAAAAGGGCATTGAATAAAATTTGAAGTTATCATACATAAACTGATTAAGAAACTAGTCTGTAATATGCCGCTGTTTTTACAGCAAAAGAGGAGGGATAATGGAAGCCAAAAAAGACAGGGAGGGTAAGGCGGAGGCGGCTACATGTGACTAGTACAAAGAATCCTTACTGACCCAGCCTGCAACACCCCCCCCCCCCCCCCCCTCTTACACGCAACCTCGTGCTTTCTCTGACAATACACCAATGGTCCCCTTCTGGCATTAAGCAATTTATTGCTTCACGTGTCAGGAGACTGAAAAGCGTATATAATAGAAACTAGTACCGAGGTTTGAGAAAAGGTCTACAAAAACAAATCCGTCCATAACTGAAACCGCGGTTCAAGATACCGCCGTTGGCAAGAGACTACAGTATCTATTTTTAGACATGCCTCAAATTTTCAACTTTTTCGACCCAAACTTTTCATGGTTCCTCAGGATTGGATCGTAATAGAGAGATGGTCATACTACAGGGGTTTTACTGTATCGGTAAAAATCCCAGAACCACAAGCTCCACCCGATGAGTCACCCAAGAATGTTCCTGCACCCAAATCAGGTACACCCTTCGTGTCAAAGTGTTGGTTCTGCCCCGGTAGTCATTGGAACAAGAACTGCCCTTGCGAGCCTGATGGGCCAGTAGTTCCACCATTCAAATCTTAGCGAACTACAGCGCCACCAGCCACTAGAGCTACCGAAAGACCAACCCACACCATTAAGTCGGGAAACGCCGCCACCGGAGTGCGAAGCGAGCCGCCACCACCGGACCACAAGGGCCCAGGATCCAGTGGTTAAATAAGGATCTGACACTCCCCATAGCCCCTCATATCAAAGTGGAGATAAATGGAGACAGTGTATTGGCGTTACCTGATTCAGCGGCCACAGCGAACTTCATTAGGCGCAACGTACTTAATTCAGAGCAACTAGCCAACATGTGCCCACAAACCAAAACTATCAGAATGGCTCAGCCAGATGCAACCCTGATTGCCGTGCTACGATAAAGGTGAACATACATTGACTCTCAACTCCCTCCAAGTTTATAGTATCACCGATGCTATCAGAAGCAGTTATACTCGGCTGCCCGTGGCTTAGACAACATCAATGTATTATTGATCATGGACAACGCCGAGCTTACATGGGCGAGAATGAGAGAATAACAGTAAACTGGGATCATAAACCAGATGACATCATACCCGCCACCATAGATCCTTTGCGGATCAATTATGAACTCAACGAATCTGAGTTTAATCAATTGCAGCAGTTACTGGGCGAACATGCGAGTGCATTCGGACAAGGGGGGTTATTGCGCCAGACTCGATCCATCTGATATGAGATCTGGACAACCAACGTCCCTGTTTACAATCGGCCGTATTGGGTATCTATCCGCTGACATGACCTAATAATGGACCAGGTAAACGACATGAAGGATCAGGGGATTTTGGAGCTCTCTAACTCACCCTACAACTCCAATGTGGTCAAGCGAGATAATGCACCCTATCCCTCCCCCATTTATCTACTTCGCCCATGCCCTGAGGGACATTGACAAGGCTACAATATACAGTACCTTAGACATGGAATCCTGATACTGGCGAATTGTGGTACACCCCAATAGACACAAATATACTGCATTTACCACACCAAGCGGCGAAACCCTACAATTCAGGGTAATGCTATTTGGACTGAAGAATGCCCCCGCCTCATTCCAACGCGTAATGTCCGCAGAGGTATTAACCGGTTACATCAGAGAGTTTTGCTTTGCCTACCTCGATGACTTGATCATCTCTACTCGAATAGCTAGGAGGAACACCTCGAACATCTGCAGCGGGTCCTAGAACGCCTAGAACTCCATGGGATGACTTGCAAGCTTTCCAAGATCCACTTTGGCCAGTCATCCATCAATTATCTGGGATATATTGTATCACCTGAGGGAAACTTCCCGCAACAAAACTCTGTACGAGCCGTTGAAGACGCCGATGAACCGGCAAATAAACTACATCTACGCCGGTATCTGGGTCTGTGCAACTGGCTTCGCGACTTTGTGCTGAACATTGCACAACTCATGGCATCTTTACATCCGCTCCTGGAAAAAGACACGGGCTGGCGATGGAGACCGGAGCAACGGCAGGACTTCTACGACCTAAAGACAAGCTTTGGAAATATACAACAGTTACGTCGACCCCAAGGAGATCAACCACTGACCCTACAAACCGACATGTGCCATAAAGGACTGGAAGCAGACCTCTACCAGCTGGACAATAACAGCCAACTACGTGTCATAGCATATACCTCCACCTGCCTCAACAAAATGGAGCAACACCCTCACATCAACAAACAGGAATGCCTAGCAGTCATCTGGGCAGTGCGCAAGTACAGATATTATCTAGAAGGACAACACTTCATCTTGCGAATGGATTTGAAAGCCCTCCAATGGCTACACGAGTCCCAAAACAGCAAAGCCAAGCTCAGTCGGTGGGACATGTTCCTTACGGAATTCGACTTTTAGGTACAGCACTGTCCAGGGAAAATGAACGACCTGCCTGACGGTGGAGGAGAAAGCAGAGGAAGAAGAAGGGGAAAAGATGTCCCTTCCCCCTCAAGTAGAACGAAGCCTCGATGAACAGATCCGTCTCCTCCAGTTGCAGAATACCTTAAATCAAATCTCGACAAGCCAGCAGATGGACCCTGATGTGCACCGACTCCTGCGGGAGAAACCACAGCACTTCAAAGCTCGGGATGACGTGTGGACACAAAGTGGCCAACCCAACGCTCGTTGGAAAATCTGGGTTCCACAACTACTGCGAGCCGATATTTGTCGCTGCCACCACAACCACTCCCACGCCGGACACCCGGGTACCCGAGAAACCTTACAGGACATCCGGATCCACTATAGCTGGGATGAAATGAGCCGTGACGTCCGAAAGTACGCCAGCAACTGCATCACGTACTGCAGCTGCAAGGCCACCCGGTCCCCCCTCCTACTGCACGACCAAGGAGACCCAAGACGATGTGGACGCATACAGCCGCTGATCTAATGGGACTATACCCAAGGAGCACCAAGGGAAACCACTATCTCCTACTTGTGACCAATCAATTTTCCAGGTGGGTTGAGGCCTTCCCTTTACCCAGCCAGGAAACAGCCCCCATAGTGCAAAAGATGGAGGCAGAAATATTTGCACGTTGGGGATACTCGAAGGAGATACTGACTGACAGTGGCACTCAATTCACAAGTCGCCGATGGCAGTCAGTATGCCAGGGATGGGGAGTTGAGACGTGGACGACTCCACCATACCACCCCCAGACCAACTCCACTGAACAGAGAAATCAATAAATCAGGAAATACCTCCGTCTCAGTGTGGGGAATGGCCACCGACACAGGGATAAACATATCCCCATCATCTTGTTTGCCCTATGCCGTCACACGAACGAAGCAGTAGACACCAGCCCCAGTACACTTCTCTTTGGACAGACCCTACGCTGACCAGGTGACTAGCAGTGGGAGAGCGAACCCACCAACATGCCTCAGCCGCAGGACATCTGCCTAGTCACACTAGCACGCACTACCACTGCCCAGAAGGCCCAGGAGCATATCCATGACAAGTACCTACAACCCAAGACAGGGGTACACAAATTCAACCTTCAAGAAGCTGTGTTACTCCGAACACATCCACTCAGCAAGGCCAGCAATCAGTTCAGTGCTGACCTCGCTGACAAATGGGACGAGCCTTACCGAATAGTCGGCAAATGGGATAATGTTTATTGGGCCGAAGACATCAGAGGAAGGATACGTAAAGCCACCTGATGTCAAATACATCCCTATCCTCTGCCCAGGATTCATGAGACTGCCTGAAGTAAGACCCTTTGGCATCGAATGAGCACCCAGCTACGTGCCACCATGGAGGCTGGAAAGGGAACATGCCGAGGAGCAGTTAGCATAAGATCACTGCCCTCCACGCCATGTCACAGCAGGAAGTGACAGAACGATCTCGAGCTACTCCGAAATGTTGTGGTGGAGCCCACGAGACCACAAAGGCTGTCAGACACCCCTCTGACCCAGTTGCGTCAACGAAAGGTCAGAAACACCATCGATGAGGGGGGTAGAACCTACCCGGGTGCCTACCCCCTCACCTGGTACAACTCTCCAGCCCGAGATCAAGGTCATTCCACCTTCTACGAAGGCGATCTCGAGACCCAACGAGGAAGTACCTACCTATGCCCCTAGACCGCTGGACAACGAGCTTGCAACCTATCGGCGTCATTGAGGATGAGAGACCCAATCTGTCTTGCCCAATCGGCCACTAATATAGAAGGTACCGAGACCGTTGATGCCTCCAACTACCCGACTCCTGGTGTAACTCCCACAGTTGATGTCGAGAGCCCTCTCCCTCCTGCTGCCTCTTCGCGGGACCTGGACGTCGAGAACATTGATGCCTCCAACTACCCGGCCCCACGACTGGATGCTTAAGTCGGCAAGGGGGAGAGCGGTCGCCCACCGCAACTACCTTGTGCTACAACAGCAGAGAAACATCCTGCCCTACTAGTAGGAACCCATGCAGTCAGGGTGGAGGACCTGGGATCACTCCCCCATACTGCCACTACGTCCCTAGTAGCTGTGCCCTCACCTTCAGTTCCGGCAGAAGCAGACGCCGCGTTGCGTGCTAATCCTCGACGCCCGATGCCACCTTATGCCGCCAAGGCCGACTACACCTAGCCGATACTGAGAGTCACCGTAGAAACCCAAGTCGAGGTACATATGGCCGTACCCACGGCACACCGAGCTACGCCCAAGAGGAAGGCCAGCTAAACCAACACACACCGAACCAAGTAAGTATAAGTGTGATGAAGAAAGTGTACACATGTAGTTGTAGACTACTACATAAAAACAGAACAGGACTCGTTACAGACCTGCAATCGGTGTAATTTAAACTAGCCGCCAGTTAAAGACAGTGAAACTGAGGAACATTCACAATTTAAGCAAGGTTTAAGTAAAGTGTGTATCCAGTGTAAGTGTCTACCCAAGCTGTCATTAAGCAGGGAAAGCAAAGAAGCCGGTGAGGTATAAGTAAATAAACAGTTAGTAACCACTTGACTAGGTGTGAACAGAACTTGTGATAACAGCAGTCATTACGCTGTAAGTGATAGAACCAGTATAATTTAGACTTTTTCACCTCACCAGCTATAAGGTTCCTAATAATTAGTGGCCGACAGCTTACATAAGTATGTACAATTACTTAAAGAAGCTCACCAAAGTGTCCGTAATATCTACGAACGTATCACATAGACACTCACCACAGTGTGCGTGATAAGTGAAGACAGAGACGTCCATAGCATACATGTTAGATTAGCCTTCGATAACAGAATTTTAGATATTCTTATAATGATTTACTGTGTAGGTACACAACTAAATATGTTCATAGTTTTTTACAGTGTATATGTGAATATGCAACTGCAAGAAAGAATGCTGTTTTGCAGGGCAACTGCGAGAAACAATGCCATTTCGCAGGGTTATATGTTTTCCTAATATGTTTTCTTCTAACTTTTCTAGTGTACTTGCCTTAAACATTCTGTAAACTTACATCATGAACTTTTAAGATAGATGGACTGCCAACAGGTACAGGCAAAAGTTAGCTTTTTTTTATATTACGACTTGATGTGTAGGTAAGTGTGTGTATATATAACTCTGAGTTTTAACAGCATATGTGTGAAGAGGCACTTACAAGAAAGAATGCAGTTTTGCAGGACTGTGTCTTTTGCTAGTGTTTATGTATGTTTGCAATACCTGTGCACCACCAAAGAATCGAACCTGAACCCTGAGCCACAGAGCTCTCATGAACTCATTACGGTGAAACCCAGTGCTAAGTATTTTAAATTCAATTTTTTTAAGTGTTTTATGTGTGTATTTAAAGTGACCTCCATGCGCCAATTGCCTCGAATTTCATGCATGTTGTTGAAGTGGACTGGTATTGTGATGTCTAGCCCGCTAACCCAGGTGATGGAAGGCCTAGAGTTGGCGAACTCTCAACCTGTCACACGTAACTGTTCAGCTTGCTATAAGACCCACAGGTTACTCCCGAAAGTTTTACCTTTTCTTTCATAAACACTGCAGCAAGCTCCAAGATGGTTAGTGATGTTTCCCTGCGTTCCGCGAGTAAAGCTTGATCATACTTTGATATTATCCCTCATTTTAGCATGTCGTCATTAGTATTTTTATTCCAGGTTTTATGTATGTATTCTCTTGTTAATAACCGCAGCGATATGTTGATTTTTGTGGCGACATGCAGTAAATGAAGTAGGTCGGTGGTGACATCCGGTATACCGCGTCAGTCCTGACACTAATCCTCACCACAGGGGGAAAACCCATTAGCACCATGTAGCGCTCCGGTTCCCCCATGGCAAGGGGAAGAGAGAGGTAGCCTGCCCGAAGAGAGAGACAAAACTATGACCGGCGTGCCACGCACCCTGTGTTTCCCAGCTGCCCCAAAGTACACAGCGAGCGCAGATACAGTGGTCAAGCAGCCCGACACTAAAGGTCCCGCCTACCTTACTTACAAAGTTTTTTTTCTTCTTCTACACTGCTACTCCTGCCTAGAACTTCCTACACCTTTCTCCACCAAACCTTCTTGATGAGTCTTCATCATCAAAACGAAGGGGGGGGGGGGGTGAATGACGCATACCGCTTATTCCAACTATGTACAACGATTACGACTCATCTCACTGCAAACTAGTATACTACTTCTACACACGTGAAATTCAAATCCTGTGCCAACCCGTACAGGGAAGTCACGGCCTGCCACATTCCTGGAGGGCAGCTAGACGGGTTGTGCAAGACAATGGTGCATCACCCCCCCTCCCCCCCACGCTGAGAGCCAACAAGCCATCAGCCGCCTCGGGGCATGCCCGAACGCCACCGAGAAAATGCGAAACCCGAGAGGACCAGAGGGTGCTACCCCCACTCCAGCCTCACAGCAGAGGGACGTCACACGCCCTCCCCTGTGGCCGCCGCAACACGCGTTACCCTGACTATATAAGTCCGTGCATGGCGGACCTCACCAGTTGCTCTTCTTCAGTCTTTGAACTCGCTCTGCCACTTCTAATGCTGGGGCCCTCTAACCACTGTTAGATCTTCAGCAGCCCTCCCAGAGGCTGCCACCAACTGCTCAACGCTCTTCAGCAGCCACCAGAGGTTGCCCACATTGACGTCGCCGTCAGAGCTCTGCAGCACCTGCGACCAGACACTTACACCTGGGTGTTGGCGGAGTTATCTGCTTAGGTGCTACAATCTGGCCTTGGTTGGAATCGCGCACCCAGTAATAGTCTTGGTAGCCCACACTGTTTCAACGCTTTTGGTTCGCCCCCTTTGAAGCACCGGGCTCATGCTACCAAACCACTACTGAGTAACACTATTCTAGGGCTACTCGTGTCCGTAGTGCTCGATTCATAGTTCTCAGCAGCTACCCTCTCTATGCCATTTAAGGTGAAACACGGTGCAAGGAGGAAGGAGCAAAGAGTAGCATGCCTTACTGCCAAGAAGCCGGCTGGTTCTGTCCCCCTTACAGCTAATCGACGAGCCAAACAAGATTGTGCCGTCTTGCTCAGATCATTAGAATGACCTATGTCTACCGCAGGGGATCCAGCTACTTTTTCTTCATCACCTCTTTGCACGCATCCTGCCTATCACCCAGTTGTGTATGGGTTGATTAATTGGACTGAGGAACGCATTTGCATCTCAAATGCCAACTTCTGGAGCTCAGGAGCTACCAGGTGGAATGGTAGTTCTTGCATTGCGACACCTCGGGCCCTCGCTGCAGCCCGGGCAGAGAACAATTGGCTCAACCAACTATACCCAGCTAGTCCTCGCACTCACAACGTTAGTAAGCCTGCTACTGCTAGCACCTCCCATCAGTCGTCTACGGTAACTAGTCACGCCACCAGCCATAGGGCTGATCAATCCAAGGGACTTGTCAATCGCAACGTTGAGAACTTTGTTCATTCATGTAAGGCCACTTGCCTAGCTACCTTATCCAACGGTAAATGCCAGTTAGCACAACCGGCCAAAGTGCAACCAAAGCCACACGACCATGATTCAGCCTTAGCTAACCGGACACATGTCAATTATGTATCTTTCCTATCACCCTTGCAAGGTCAAGGTGTTAGAGTCAGTGTAAACACGTCATGTAGTGCTGCTTGCCAAGACAGTTGTTTGTTAGGGATATTCACAGTGGCACCTTAAAGAAAGTGTGGTGAATCTGTGCCTGAAACATGGAATCATGAAATAAACACTTCTAACAAAGCCAAATAAATACACGTTATTGCTTATGAGCAACTTAAACATCATTTTCCCTCATTTCGTTTGAGTTATAAAGAGATTACTCTGCCACTAAAAAGCAGCTGCTACAGTCACCAGCATCTTTACAACTACTGTATGGTGACAGTAACAAATGTATCTAGCCAAGATTGGCATAATCTGTTTATGAGCTACTACTCATGTTTTGTATTATCGAAGACACGTTTTTAGAAACATCGGTATTGAATTAAATACTACTGGGGTTTATTTACACAGGATAAAAAGTGACATAAGTTCAGCTTTTAAAACAGTATTGCTGGTCGTTATTTTCCATTACTTTAAAGATATTCAATATGACTAGCCACCATGGAGGTTCTCATGAGCTGGCATGACATAGTTTGTGATGAAATAAAGTAATCAGTGGATAAAAACAGGGCAGTTTCTGCTCAAACACAACTTTTTAATGATCACCAACCACCACAGAACAATGACTGCCCGCCATACTTGTTTGTACGGGATCAAAAAAAAACTTTCCATGATACAATACACACACAGCATTTACACACAAAATAAAAGTCAAACTATACAACATAGTTAAACCAATTAATAGAGAAAATATTTTTAAAAAATTATTGTCCTCAACAGTTTGGTATAGTGCTGACAATTCAGAGAAAATTACACTAGTATTATATTTCAAAAAATTATTTTGTTGCCGTTTGGTATCAATTAAAATCAATGGATTAAACTTTGCATCAGTTAGCATAAGGGCAGGGCAAATTATTTTCCAGTCCTCAGTTTTTTATTATAACTTCATCATGAGTAATGTAAGTAGAATCTACAACAAAGCCTTAAAGTTGATTGTTAAATCAAATTCAAGAGACACTAATGTTCATAGTGCTACATAATTTGCATTAGAACAAGCCACATGCTGTATATTATACTGATGCGTGACACTCTCAGGAACAGTCTGAAACTACATCACAGCAAGAACTAGCTTTTTTTAGTGTGCAGGCCCGTCACACACTGGGTTATTATTGGTTGGTTCAAGTTCGCTTGCTGGCAGGGGCCCAACCAGTGTACAAGGTGGGTCAAGTCGCCTGGCTGCTATGTACGAAATTGCGTCCTGGCTTGGCTACGTGTCTGGTGGAGTGACTAGCTGTCACCTGTTTACCTGTACTGGTACTCAAACAGCTCGGCTGTGAGGTTGGTCGAACAGGCAGGTAGCGGTTACTAGAAGTGCTGGCAGAGCTGGTAGATCCCCAGATGCTGCTGCAGCTGGAATCATTGAAGAACCAGACTGGAATGGTCCTGTGGTTTCTGCAGAACCAAGGGCATGCTATGCCCAGCGGAACGTCTTCCCCATGGTGAAATGCAGCAACCACAGGGTGTGGTGTTCCTGCATCCTCTTGGGGGATGAAAAGAGAGAAGGGTGTGACGCCCCACCTGCTGTCGAGCGGCTTGAGCTCTGTCCCGGGGGTTATCGTGGCAGAATGCCTTATTGGATGGGGTACAGCCCCAGGTAGCTTTGTAAGTGGCCGTGGCCTTTCTCTCCTATAGATCCTTAACACCCCTTTTGGTGAAAGGCATGGACGGTGTTATGACCTGCCGCATGAGAGGGTAGCAGGTGACTATTGATCCCTGACTAGCCGTGTTCTGCCGCAACGGCAGCAGGGCTGACGCAGAGATGTACCTTTACCCCAACCAGCAACACAAGCAGTGCGGTGGTTGGAGAGCAGGTTTTCTCCGAGTCATCCGACAACAGCTGTGGGTGTAGGTCCTAAGGCGGTCAGGCCCCCAGAACCAGCATCACTCCCTCCGGCAACTCAAATGGTGTGGTGGACAGAGTGCAAACTGGCCTATTTGTCTAGCCTCCTTAAGTGTTGTATGACTAGTGGTTGGTGGGGTTTCGCTGTTCGGTATACCGGGATGCACCAAATGGGTGGGCGTTGAGTGTGTGTGTGTGTTGTTCTGGCATACGAATCCCTGAGGGGGAGCCTGCAGTTCTACACTAATTGGTAAGATAAAGTGATTTAAAACCTGGTCCTTCTGCTCCACTCTGGTGGGTGTGGTGTTTACTTGGCATCTCACAGTCACCTAAGGAAATGTAAGTCAAAGTATGTGAGAACACTTGTTTTTTTTCTGGGTAGGAATAAACATGATGGGCCGTACTACCTCCTTACTACCTTGTGCGGACTGGAAGTATAAACTATACAGATTCCAGGTGAAGGGGAGCTGGTTCTAAACTAGGGGGAGGCAGTTTCAACTAGGTATTTAATACCTTTCCCTATCTATTCAATGCTGTGTCCTGAAGGGTCTTAGGGGCCCACTTCCTGAATGGTTGTGTGGTGGCCATTACCAGGGGTAATCGTCACGGGGGGGGGGGGGGTTAACGACGTCTCCAAGGTGTACTGGGGGAGAGTCGCGTGAAGGTTCGGTGGATTGTGGTGGTTATGCTGAAGAGCTTCTGGGTTTTCTAGACAACGAAGAGCAGTCAGATAGCACCAACAAATGAGGCGGTGGAGCGTGCTGCCGAGGCTGCTGTTGCTCTACGAAGAGCCAGCGAACAACTGGCAATCTTCGGCTGCATGCAGGTACATATACCAGATGGCTGGCTCTTGCTGGGGCAGTATGGAGGGGGTGGTCAGTCACTGGTTCATGGGCAGAGCTGAGGACTGTCTACTGGGCCTCCATTGCTGACTGGAGCCTGGGTGGCGCTATCCCTCGGTGCGCCCTTGAACTACTTGACCGCTCGGAGGTGGTAGTGGCAGCTCGGCCGCTTGCTCACTCGTTCTTCATATTTTCTGAAGGGGTGGCGTGGCATAGCTTACTGACTGCAGGTGATGAACAGTATAACACTGATGAGTGTGTAGTATTACGCCCTGCAATAAGGGAGTAACGTGTTGGCACTCTGATAGATATTACAATGTTTCGGACCCCGTCTAGTGTACCAGAGGAATTACACACAGATGGAATGAACTTGTAGTTGCTTGGATCAGTAAGTATCATGACGTATCAATTCACCCTCCCCCCTTCCCGACCTCTTATGCGGCTAAAGTTGATCTGGTAAACAAAAAAAAATTTATATCCTCTTGGAGATGATGTAGAACTGTCTTCCCCAGAAAATGGTGTGTTGCCTCAGTACAGTTCGCTCTTCTGTGTGCTGGCTCTGTCTGGTGCAGCGCACGCTGCGTGACTCGTCTCTGGCGATGAGTGGAGTAGCACTGTCTCTTTTTCTCTCTTTCTTGACAGCTGGGAGCGGACGGCAGGGCTGATGACTGGCTAATGGCTTTCTTCGTCCCCCACCTTCCTATAGGGTGAGGAGCGATGGTGAGGGAAAAGAGAAAAATGTGAGGCGCTGTCGTGTGTGAGTCTGATGTCGCACCCTTTGTTTGTTACGCATGCCGCTGTACAAGATTAGCTGAAGGTTTGGTTATTTAACACAGGTATCATTTATCAGATATCTCCTGTGGAAAAAATTGAAAACACAAGCAGCATACAAAAAGAATAAAGAATAAACACAAGAATGTAAACTTGGCCTCACTCATGAGAGGCGTGTTATCTAGCTGGGGTTTACCTGCTGTGGCTGCAGAAGGTGGAAAAACAACCAGCCCTGCCTGACCTTCCTAAACGTGTCGCACATCAGGTAACGAATACATGTGATACAATGCTACAGGGTTTCCCAGCTGGGTACCTTCCGTCACCTTGGCCGGCGGACTCTAGCTTATATTTACTAACACGAGTACACTAAGAATGAATTTAAGTAAACAAAATGTTTTATGGGGCCACCTCCATATTTAAAAAAAATGGAAACAAGCATGATACTCGAAACACAAACATGAGCACTAAAGAATTTTCAACCATAGACTTTGAAAAGTTGTATTTATTAACAGTTTTCAAAATTACCTCAATGTGAGAGTCGTTTTATTTGTTACTGAACACTGGCCTGTTGCCATCTTCTTCTCAGTTTGGGAAGTCTCTTTCAACAGGAACAACTGGAACTGGAAATCTCTACCTTGTTGGTTTATTTACACACACATCACTGTTTACCCGGATATTATCAGCATCCTTGGGTACCTTAAACTGAATACTCTATTGTGGATGGAGCATTTTTATTTTGCGTGATAAAAGTTTGTCTCTTTCAGATCACTGGTCTGATAATGGTGTGCCTCTTCCACTAGCAAAAGCAACAGTTTACGGTTGCTTTGGAGTTTTAATTCTCCATGCTGGTTCACTTGTTCAAAATTTAATACAGCAATTTACAACTGCTTACTGGTTTCATAGTTAACTGCAGCAATTTATGGCTGTTTTCTGTGGGGCGGAGGTGGCTCGGCAGCTGTGGACATGGGGCCTGGGTCATCTTATCATTCCTCCCAGTCGTCGACCTCAGATTCCGGGGTTTGTGCTTCGTGTTTGGGTGCTTCTCCCGGGAACGGGCGTATCTGCCCTCGTGTGGCTTTTCTGATATGACCCCTAATGTCTTTAGCCCAGTAGACATTTCCTTGCCTGCCTATTATTTTATATGGGCCTTCCCATTTCTCAGCCAGTCTGGCACTGAACTGGCCGCCTTTACTCGGGGGGTGATTTTGGAAGAAGACGGCCACGCCCATATTGAAATTCCATACCCCAGTGCATTGCTGTGGGTACTTCTTTTCTATGTAATGGGCCTGGTCTTCTCGAGCTTGGTCTGACTGGGCCAATGCTGCCAAGCGCACCTCTTCCGGCTGAGGTAGCTCACTGGGCTGTTGTTCCCATTGCCAGTCCCCTGGGCAGTGGAGGGTCTGGCCCAGGATGAGCTGGCTAGGGCTGGAATTGACGGCCTCATTATTCCTTCTGCGTAGGCTCTACTATTCCCTGTTTTGCTTGTGTTGCCGATTGGGGTAAAGGTACAGCTCTGCATAGGCCTGGCTGCCACTGTGGCAGAACATGCCCTAGATACTGCTGCAGCTGGCACCAATGAAGGATGCCCGGGCTGGGCTGGTGCTGCGGTTCCTGTGGAACCAGGAGCATGCTATGCCCAGTGAAACTTCTTCCCCATGGTGAAATGCAGTAACCACGGTGTGTGGTGCCCTTGGCATCTTCTTGGGGGCTAAAAAGAGAGAAGGTGAAAGAGCAGGAGGGTAAAGCCCCACCTGCTGTCGGGTGGCTTGAGTTCGGTCCTGGGTGTTATAATGGCAGATTGCCTTATTGGATGGGGTACAGCCCCAGATAGCTTTGTAAGTGGCCATGGACTTTCTCTCCTGCAGATCCTTACCACCCCTTTTTTGATGCATGGCATGGAGAGGTGATATGACTTGCCACAGTGGCAGACTGGCCTACGCAGAGCTGTAGCTTACCCCAACCGGCAACACAAGTGGTGCAGTGGTTGGAGAGCGAGTTTTCTCTGAGTCGTCCAACTACACCTCTGGGTGTAGGTCCTAAGGCAGTCAGACCCCCAGAGCTATTCAAATACTCCCTTTGCCAACTCAAATGGTGTTGTGGATGGACTGTAAACTGGCCTGGTTGTCTAGCCTCTTTAGGTTTTGTATGACAAAGTTTTGGGTCTTCGCCGTTCAATAAACCGGGATGCACTTAATGGGTGGCCGTCGAGTGTGTGTGTTGTTCTGGCATACGAGTCCCTGAGAGGAGCTCGCAGTCCTACACTAGATGTTAAAATCAGGTGGTTTAAAACCAGGTCTTCTTGCTCCACTGTGGCAAGGGTGGTGTTTATGTGGTATCTCACATTAATGTAAGGAAATGAAAGTCAATGTAGGTGAGAACACGTGTTTTATTCTGGGGATGATTTAACACGTTGGCCCGTACTACCTCTTAACTATCTTGAACTAACTGGAAGTATAAACTTCATAGATTCCAGGTGAAGGGGGCCTGGTTCTAAACTGGGGGTGGCAGATTCGACTAGGTAGTTATTAACTTTCCCTATCTACTCTGTACCATGTCCTGGGAGGGACTTAGGGGGCCCACTTCCTGAAGGGTTGTGGGGTAGTTGTTACTAGCGGTAATCAGCAGAAGTGGTTGATGACTTCTCCAAGGTCTACAGGGGTAGATCCTCTGGAAGGTCTGGTAAGTGCTGGTGGTGGTGCTGAAGAGCTTCTGGGCTATCTAGGTGATGAGCTGTCAGAGAGCTCCTGGGCTCAAGGCGGTGGAGCCAGCTGCCAGGACTGTTGTGGCTCTAACAAGAGCCAGCGAACAACTGGTCATCCTTGGCTGCGTGCAGGTACATATACCAGCTGGTTGGCCCTTGCTGGGGCAGCATGGGGGTGGTGGGGGGGGGGGGTCAGTCACTTGTTCGTGGGCGTAGCTAAGAACTGTCTGTTGGGCTTTTATTGCTGGCTACAGCCTGGGTGGCTGTTTCCCTCGGTGAGTTCTTGAACTACTTGACCACTACGTGAAGTTTAAATATTGCGACCATCCTAGCGGGAGCGGCTAATTTGAAATGGTTGCTTTTTCAGGGAGGTATGTTAATCATACAACTTCTTGAAGAAATGCGGTGAACAGTTTCTCTCTTTCAAAAGTATGAAAAATTACACTTCTGATCTAATTTTGGTTGTAAGTAAAGACACATGCAGACTCACTACAACTACGGTAATATTTTAGTTTTGTAAATTTGTTTTACTTTGCACTTGATTCATGTCACACTTGTCATACTCTACACAGATTTAAACATTAGATTGGTGTGCTTCTTAAATTGTGCAGCCGTAAACAATTTTGAGTTGTAATCTATTGTATACTCAATTATAGGTAAAATACTGAAATGTTCCCTTTACCATGTTTTGCAGAACCATTCCAACAATTTTTTTTTGTTTTCATAGGGTTCTGCCAATGTTAAAATAGTTACAGGATGGTGTACAAAATTATAAACACTGACAATTGCAGAATACAGAAAAAAACTTCTGTAAATAATTTTGATATGTTGCAGGCACAGGTACACCTTTTGGGTAATGTAGTTGTATGGTGGAGTGGCACAGTCAGCTTGGTGGTTTACACTTGTCTTCTGGTGTTCTACTTGCTGCGCCAGAGGCGACAGTGCTATGACATGCCTCCAGGTAAGATACAGAGCCGTATGGCACATTTTCATTTTATGCAAGCAACGCTCATTGTTTTCTAAGTTAGAAGTTTTGGATAACTATAGGCAGTTCACTGTAAAATAAGCATTTTTTTAAGTTGTTTTATCAGACATAATAACCTAAAATACACTTCATTGTGGCTTCGGACTTTTCGTTTTGGGTATGGTGAATGTGTTTAGTACTCACATGGTAGGGTTTACATTAACAAGTGGTGGAAGGATATAAATTGGTTGAAAGAAAAAAGTAACTAGGGCTTCAAAAGTGCTCACTTTACCGTGAATGGCCTATAACAGGAGATTTGGTGTTTGTAGGTGTGTACTTAAGCGTCAAATTTTAAAATTTGGCAAAAAAAATTATTTGTACTTAATTTGGTTGCAAAATTAAACCTTGAAGATACAACACACATGTAAGTAACAAAGACAGCGATCTTAAATAAAGGTTTTCAGGAATTGTTAAAAAAAATCACATCAATTTATGACAAGAATAATATATCCTTGCTAAAATATTATAAATTACAATGAAAACATATTAAAATACATTTACTTGGCCACTGCAATCATATGTAGGTATTTCTCAGTTTTTATCTCCTAATCATGCCATACACCTGTTGCTATGGCTTTATGCACGGAGGGCAGTGGTTAGCTTCAAGATACATTCTTCAATTGTGCTGTTATAACTTAATATCTTTACTTCTTGGATTTTGATTAGTGATTATGATTTTAAGTGACTGTATTTCCTGTTGATGATATGCTTATACTATTTTCATTGAAATTGTATTTTATGTGCAATTTTGTATTTTGGTTTTGTGCTTTATATTTAACATGTATGACTAAATGTACGCTGGTAAAAAAAATGTATCTATAGTAGCATGTGCCACGTTTTTGTTTTTGTAACACTAATTGGAGTTGCACAACCTTATGGGATGTATATTACTATCCGGATGACTTTTTTTTTTTAATAAATTTGTATTTCGTTAATAAATCTTACGATTTTTGCACATAATGTCATTGAAAATGTATTTTGTGCTTATTGACAGGTTAAGCAGCACTCGTTAAAATTGAACTGCTGCTAAATATTTGAAATTTTTTCTTGTCAAGGTGAGGTAATTCATGGTCTTTTTGTAATATATTTTTATCCAGAAAACTCCTTTCTTCTGAAATAAATTAAAATATTGTTTATAAATAAACCAATTTTTATACCAATAGCCTTTCTGAAATGGATTTCGCACTCACTAAAAGTTAAGAGACGGAAGATGTTTAAACTTTTTTCTTGTCAACTACAGGTTATTTATGATCTTGTGAGGTACCATTTAATTTGCAGAATATCTGCCTAGTGAAAAACTTTAATATTTAATTTAAACGAAAGTGTTATTTTGTGCTATAGATGAGGAACACTGTTTTAAAATATGGAGAGAAAAAAAAAACACATTTTAATAGCAACTTTTTTGTGTTGGGGTGTTAGGTAGATTTGAATTTTATGAATCCAGCGAAATACAGTAAATATTTTCAGGAACCATGACATTTTGTTAAAATAGGGTTCTACTGTACTTGAATGCACATTGTGTGAAATTATAAAAGTAAATATTTCAAAAATTTGTTTATGTTAGACTTTTATGTATCAAAAAATATAAAGTAGAAGAAATAATTTCAGTGTTAAAAATATCTACCTAACTTGTTTAATTCAACATTAAGACGTGGAACTATTTTCCCCTCCATCATTACCAACTTTAATATACGCAAGCCAGTCAGTGTGACATTTTTTCAGAGATTCATTTCAAATTTTCTCAATTAACAGTCAGGAGCCTATACTATTATAAAACCTGTTTTTCATAGTAGAAGTGTAGCCATTAGAGTGAGTGTTTTGGGAATACAAGTGTTTACAAACGATAGTAGTATGAACTAATGTTTTTCTACTTGCAAACAAGAAAAGGATTATTGAATTTCAGTTTTGGAGGTAGGTAGTTAAATCATTGTTTTGAGTGTGGTTAGTCATCTCTGCCTTTGGGAAGTTTTGAACGTTAATAGTCAAGTCAGTATTTTGAGGGTAAAATGAATTCACCCAAGAAAATAGTTTTGGCTCCTGGCTTTTAGTAATATATTCCTATGTGCTCTAACTCACTTAGTTTTTATTTTAACAAAATTTTAGAGTTAATGAAATCTAAATATTAACATAGTTCACACAGTCTGCTTTATTTTTGTTCCCAGGATGAATAAAGTATATTAACCAATTTTTTTGCACGAAACTATAGTCCATTCCCCATTGGAAGCAACTTTCTCGGAGCCCTGCTAAATATCTACTTGCAGACCTATTTTGTATCTTTCTGCCAAATGTAAACAAGCATTGCTATGTGACTGACATGTAGCATCTGTCAAAATCAATGTTTACATGCCATTGTATGTGTACTTGTGTTCGTGTACTTTCGCTACACCTAAACTTAATGTGACTTCTACTTTTATACCTGTCAAATATGTTGTTTTCTGTGTACACCTTTTCAAAGAATTCTGTCATATTCCAAAAACCATTCCATACAAATATTCACAGTTGAAGCCTCTCACATTATTTAGGTCAGCTCTATGACGTTTTAAAAATGCTGAATTGACGACAGTTCTTATGGTTATTTTACATTAACATATTTGTTTTCCATGACAAGCACAATACATATAATGCATGTTAGTATTTTGCTGCGACTGTGTTTAGCACTGTTAACTGTGAGGTAAAGAGCTGTACTAATTATCCTTTTGTTATTTATATGTGTTGGGTTATTTCTTTTAAAGGACGGCCTCAGTTGGAATAAATATTAAAACGAAGGAACAACCATTCAAACAAAAAAGGCACATTAAATTCAGCACGCAACTCATGTTGCTCATTTTTGTCATACAAACTTAATAGATAGCGGTGAACATGCACACAAATAAGCCTACTGTAACTTTTATTCCGCTCATATTTCTATGTATTGCTACTTACAGTCTATTAGGTTTATTGAAATTTATAGGGCTGGGCTTAGTATTTTTCTTCTGGAATTGTGGCAAATTACGTTACACGACAGTGTTTCAAACCCCTTAGGGCAAAGGTACAACGTTGTGATAAATAAATAGACGTGGATGTAAATAATTAACCTCGTCATAAAAACAGTTCACAATTAAAATGTATAAATAGTTCACATCAAATATTTGAAATCATGCACACACACAGGGCCAGCGTATCGACCACGATGCACAAAGGTATGCCATTTCTCAGATGCAATGATTAACGAAACACACATCACAGTATATTTATTACTGCAGTGGAAACTCAGATTTATCACAACATCGTAACTTGCTTAGGAAGGTTTAAAGAACACAACGTCAAGCATAATGTGATAATTTGAAGTATTTTTTGGAGTAAGAATAATTTACACCTGGTTTGGCAAAAAGCAACACGCTATGTCATGGCTCGCCACTTCTGCCAACTTCACTTGGTAATTGGCCCACTATCATATCGAAATATATTAAAATAGGTATTCAAACATTAAAATCTCTCTTCAGTTGTAAATTCTAAATTCAAAAATCATTATTTTGCGGTAATAAGTATGAAATATGTTACAATTGAAAACATGTAGAATGATACTGCTTACTAACGAAGTGAAACTTCCCGAGTGTGAAAGAGACAAAGAGAGAGAGATAGAGAGAGCGACAAGCCTCGTCCAGCAGACAGTTGTTTTATGTTGCTTTCTCGCTTGATAAAACAACACCGTACCATTGCGGCCTACTCACAATATTTTCTGCTGTTATTTTAAACTGTAAGGATATATGTTGCCATTGGGGCTATCTAAATATTTAAATATTTCAGTAGGCATAATTTTCAAATAGTATAATAAAAACTATGTTAAAATAATATTTTAATTGTGAACTATTTCTCACCAGTTGTTGCCAACACGTCGCTGCTCTCGCTGTTGTTAATTCATATTTAAACAGAAATATGTATTACAAGTTATAGAAGATATTAAGATATAGTTTCATTTATTCAATAATACAGTACTCTAAAGTTAACCACAGTGTTATATATTTGTGGAATACAGGTTATTGAAAAAACAGGTTGACATGTTATGCGTAGAGAGTTATTTCAAAGGTTGATATCATTGGCAGGAATATGGCACTAAGTAGACAGTTGCTCGTTGAGATTGAGGGCATGGAAATCAAGTTTAAATGTGATGCAAAGTGTACAAAATGTAAAAAAAATTGTCAGAAATGGTGTATTATGAGAATTGTGCAACCTCTGGTTTCATTATCGATGTAACTTTGACATAGAAGATGAAGAAATACTGAAAAGTGAGGATGTGGCATGGTGCTGTCTTTCATGTTTAGAAAATGGCGAAGTAATCGTGACTGAAGAAAGCCAGTCAAACTGTGAAGAATTAGTGTCAAAGTTACATGAAGAGGTGAGTTCACTGCGCATAATTATAAATATATTACAAGAAGTGTTGAGATTGATGCAAGCTAGGCAAAACTCTGCTGAAACAAATCAACCAAAACAAGTTTTATGGACTGAGGACTGAGGTAGTAAATAAACTTAAGGGTAATAAAGTTCAGAAAGATTTGCCAAATAGCTCTACAGTACCCATTAAAAATAGGTATGAAATTTTAACACCAAAGGAAGCCAAGTATTCTGAAAAAATTATTAAATGTGTCCAGAATGAGGTTAATGACACTTGGTTAAAAATAGGGAGTGTAGTTATTTACTCAGATAGCCATGGTAGAGACCTAGCATGTAAACTAACTGATAGGGTGCCAAAAAAATGTGTCATAGTGTTAGTAAAACCTGGTGCTAGAATGACCAGCATATTGTAGGGTAGTGAAAAAATGTGTAAAAATTTGGGGTATAAGGATGCGGTGGTAGTAATGATGTAGCTAAGAATGAAGGAAACAAAGCAGTAAGTTCCTTGATGCATAAACTTGATACATTTAGGGAAAGAAATGATGTTGTAGTAGTCGCAGTACCTCTCAGGTATGACCTACCTTCATGGTCTTGTGTAAATCTGGCTACAAAAGAGACTAACAGAAAAATTAAAAGAGTATGTAGCCTCTACAATAATGTAAAAGTAATTGCTGTGAGCACACTTGAAAGAACTATGTTTACAAAACATGGACAGCATCTAAATTCACAAGGAAAATATAGACTAGCTAATACTATTTGTAATAATATAAGTTTGGCTATACAGTCAAAGGAACATGATGAAACGGTGATTCCGCTTGGTATGGAACAGATAAACTAGGTATGAGAACCAAACTCTCCAAAATAAAGTGTAAAGTTCAGTTCTCAAACACACTGGGTAAAAAACACGCTAGGTAAAAACATATATTTATAAGCATATGATTCAACCAAAGTCCAACTCTTGTCATTCTGCAACAAATAATTTTTTACCTCCCAAGAGTAACATAAACATACTACAGTTCAATTTACAGTCATTGAGGAATAAAGCAACATTAATTGAAGTCTTTCTAAAAACAATAGTTCATAATACACAACCACAAATATTATGTTCTACAGAACACTGGTTAACCAATGCCGAAAATAAAATTGAATTGATTACTGAATATAAAATTGTTAGCTGTTTTTGCAGAAAGGGATTGGGCTTTGGTGGTAGCTGAATTATGGTTCATAATAATATAGCAAAGATAGTTGAAACTAAAGAAACATTAAATGCACTAAGTTTGCAGGGGTTTTTTGAGTGTGCTGCAGTTGAAGTTACTGTAAAAAATCTCAGTGTTATGATAATTTCTTTGTATAGGCCACCAAATGGTAATTAAAAAATATTTTAACAAAAACAAATTTAAACAAAAACAAATATATGTGTTGAAACTGTAAATATTGAACCAGGTCTGTCTGATTATTGTGCACAATTTATCACAGTTAACACTGAAAGTAACATACTGTCCAATGAACCCATAACAACACGTAAATGGTATATAACTGAAGAAAATATTAAAATGTTTAATTTAAGATTATCACATGAGAATTGGTCTGAACTTAATGAGACAAATGATGTGAATACAAATTTTAACTTATTTTTAAATATATTTTCGAGATACTTTGAGGAATCAATCCCAATAAAAACAAAATTGAATGAACTGTATAAACGAAATAAAAATACTAATAATAATGACTTAAGGGAATATATTAAACAGTATTAAAAAATATATCGTAACGTAGTTAAGCAAGCTAAAAAATTGTACATTTATAAGAAAATTAGAGAATGCAGAGATAGACCTAGAGAAGTGTGGAAAATAAACAAAAAAAATGGGCAAAGATAAGAATGAACAAAGTATTGATCTCAAACTGAAAATTAAAGATAAATTACTGAAAAATGATAGTGACATAGCAAATGCTTTTAATTCATATTTTTAAAATGTAAGTTCAACAATAGCCCCATCTAACTTTCAACCTGAAACCTGATGAAGCACTAAAGATACTACAGGTGAATTTCCCTAATACTGAAATATTGTTTAAACTTAATTTAACAAATGAAAACGATATAATTTATAACATAGAAAACAAATACTCAACAGATATATATGGATTATCTAACAATATCATTAAATCTTGTGGAATAAATATAATTCACCCTTTAACTTATTTAATTAATCAATCATTTATACAAGCTTCCCAGATAGGCTCAAATTAGGTAAATCATAAATTATTGTTAGGTAAAATGGCTTATTATGGTATTAAGGACACAGAACATAACTTACTTAAGTCATACCTCACATCTAGAAAACAAAGAGTTGAAATTAATGAGAATAATGGCACTGTAATATCTGATTGGGAAATTGTTATAGCTAGTGTCCCTGAAGGAAGTATCCTTGGTCCATTGTTGTTCTTTTATACATTAATGACCTACCTAAAGTAATTAAAAATGGAAAATTAAGCTTATTTGCTGATGATACAAGTATTATACTGCGAGCAAAAAATATAGAATCTTTACAAAATAAATGTGAACTTACTCTGCAGATGATAGAAAATTGGTTCCATAAAAATAGCCTAGTGCTAAATGCTTATAAAACATAATTTATTTTATTTAGCATAAATGAAATTGTAAATTTGAGCATATTAAAGAATTATAATCATAATATTATAAATGAATCTAAGATTGTTAAATTTCTAGTGCTCCATATTGATAAAAACTTAAATTGGGAAGCACATATATAATTACTTGAAACAAAATTATCATTGATTTGCTTTATGTTAAAAACCTTGCAAGAAATACTAGATTATAAAACATTAAGAATTATATATTATGCTTTTTTCCATTCAGTCATGAGGTATGGTATTGAATTTTGGGGCAATAAGAAAGGTAATAGAAAGATTTTTATATTGCAAAAAAAAAAAGCATTGCGAATTTTAGTTAAGTACTCAACTTCCTGCAGGAACCTTTTCAATAAATATAAAATTGTTCCACTTTATAATGAATACATATTAAATTTAATGAAACATGTAAAATTGAATATTGGATAATACCAAACTAATGATAGGATTCATAGTCATCATACTAGAAATGCTCACAAACTCACAGTTATCCCACATATAAACAATATATTTCATAATAGTACATACTACACTGGACTACGATATTACAATTAACTACCTAAAAATATCAAAGATGAAAAAAATATTAAAAAATTTGCTAATATTGTAAGAAAACTTATTGAATCCCAATGCTTTTATAATACCCAAGAAATTGATGAATTTCTACTAAACTTCAGCTAGTATGCATCTTAAGAAATGTCTATTTTTTGTGTATGTGTGTGTGTAATTGTATGTTTACTCACAGTTGTTATGTTATTTAAAAAATATTTTATTAATTTGTGATTAATATAATGAATTAATATTGTGTTTCCATTTTTATATTATGTAACAGCACAAAATACTGTATGCAAATGTTATGTAATTTTATTGTATGTATTGGTTATCTTGACTTGTTCCATATTCCTGTAGCTTGGCTACAAAGTGGGCTCCACGGAATGAAATAAAGTAAATAAATAAGTCACTTGCAGTCGGTAATGGACTATAGTTACATACAGTTAAAAAATTTGCTTGATGTAAAGGTATAGTAAAAAATTATTCAATTCTTGAACTTATGCACAAACAACACCGCAAAAAATAGCTGCAACACAAACAAGTGGTACAACTAAATTAGCTAATTATTTAAAGCCAAAATTCCCTGGCAAACAATCAACAAATAGGAAGTAGTATTCATCAAATTTATTATGTTGGGTGGTCATGCATGTGCACAAAAGAAAAAACAAAACTTTCTTGTATTATCAATAAAATATAGACCCACAGGAAAAATATTGTAAGGTTGTAAAGGGGAGAAAAATGAGGCAACAAAGAAGAAAAAAAGTAAAGCGAAAGAGAGAGGGAGAGGAAGAAAGAGAACGAGAAAAAGAGAGGTGCAGGTACTCAGCACAGACATGATCGGAGAAGAGGGGAGTGGAGGAAGCAAGGAAGGTTGAGAGGAGGCCAGGGTAATAGACAGAGGTAGGGAGAAGGGGAAGCAAGATGGATAAATGGGGCAAAAATAGAAAAAGGACAGGGGATTGGGAATGGGAAATAAGGGGTAGGACAAAATGGGATTTAAAGGGAAAGGGGATAATGGAGAAAAGAGGAAGTATAAAGGATAAGTTGGATAAATGGTGCCTTTATCAACTACATACTATCAGTAGACTTTAAATTTTGTTAACATCAGAAAGATACAACTCCAAAGTACTAGCTCTTCGACTTAGAAACAAATCTATTAAGGATGTCTACCATCCAACTTTTAATAGAGCATCCTGAAGATCTTCATGTTATCAGACTCGGTAGGGCAACAAATCTTATCTGAAATAGTAACTTCTCTTTGAACTCAGAAATGGCACTCACTTGACCTATAGGCCAGGACTGCCACCAGTCCTGAAGCTGAAATCTGGTTTCCTGTATATAACAATCCTGTAAAATCATGGAATCATTGGGTCAAATCCTGTAAAATCCTTGGAATAAAAAATAATTGCAAATTACAGAAAAAAGTGGATGTGAAAGACGTTTACATATTTAATGTAGTTGTTTTGGTTTGGAATGTACAAACCATGTTAATTCTTTTCTCCACTCACACTAATACTTTCGTTTATACAACGACCGTATCTGCGATAACTTTTGTTTCCTTACCATTGTAATATCAATGCCAAACGCAAAACATATTCACCAAATTCGGATAGGATGTATAAAAACTGCAATTCACTGCAAAGGTTCTTTTCAATAATGGCCTTGGTCTTTGCATGTTATCATACAGCCAGGAACAGAAATACCTATGCAGATAACTGTATACCCACGCCAGTGAATAATTAAGCAAAATATTTTGGACATACACTATTGAATCAATGGCATATGTCCAAAATATTTCGCTTAATTATCTACCTCCATTACAAGAATCTCTCAAACAAATGCATCAGTGAAACTGACACACATCGCTGTGGGCGCTAGTGTCGCCACTTTGAGCAAAGTGCTATAAACAAAAAAAAAATGTTTTTTTTTTTGCTTGGATTTGAATTTTTCTAGTGTTAAAAATCCGTAAAAACATATAAAGTCCATTAAAACGGCAGGCCTGCTATAGGCTATGAGAGGTACTCAACCTATAGATCTATGGGACAAAAGACTGGCACCTTACTCAGACAAGTTTCCAAATTACTAAATAATTACTGTACTTAAATTAATCACCATTAATTAAGAAGAGGATTACTAACCCTATTAAATTAAAGTTCATTCAATGACAATTTACTCAGTTACTTCTTTCTCTAAGCACAAATAACAGGCATTATGTTCCACACCTTAACATTTCAAACAAAGGACTCTGTTTTAAAACTACCCATCAACTTAAATGAATACAATGTTTTCAGAGCTTAGAACGGAACATTCTGCTGTGACCTCGCAAATAAAACAAAGACTTGGGTCATTATAAATTGCTACTACATATTGCTTTATACTGGCCTTTAACACTTAAGTGTCTGTACAAATTAACCGCTAGGGGATAAATGTCTTGGACTTCCATACAACTGCTTAAGTGCTTGTCTTCGACTTCGACAATAAATTCACAACTTACTGGTCTCGACAACTTACAAAATCCTCTACAACAAAACTTAGCCCTTCTGATACCAAGTACGTTACTTGACTCTGCCATTTACTACTTTACTTAGCCGCACTGTTAAACTGTACTAAACTAACCATGTTGAGTCCACGCGAACCTTAAACGCTTAACTCCAACAGCTGAGCCATATTTAACACAAGTTGAACTACATGGCATGATAGTCTCGGGCTCCTCTGGCTTCTCCCAGTTACTTAACTACAAATACTTCTAGCAGATCAGCACTCATAGACACTTCTTCGCTGACTGTTCACCGCAGCCTGACCATGCATCCTCTCTGTCCCCACACTCTGCGCTATGCTATTCCAAGGCTAGCATCAGCATTCTCATGCTGCCTTCACGTCACCTCACAGCACTCCAGCATTACTCCTCTACACCCCTCAAGGTGCCCTAGTCCCACGCTTTACAGCCGCACTTGCCAACTGGCATCAGCAATTCGCCCATCATACTATTGCAGTGTGCTGTGCCAGCCTATGCATCCAGTCAGCCAATACACATCTGCATATCCCTGCCGCCCCAATACCTCGGACGGAAGTTTTGGGTCACCACAACTCACTGCCATGCTGGTGTGCCAAAGAGAGCTCAAACAACCAAATCCTAACTTCAGCCATGGTGCTATAACTGGGTGAGCCATTACAAATTTGGAAAAACTAAATAATAAAGTTTGATGCGTGCCCAAGGGAGGAGAAATTTAAATAACAATTGTTTATTGGGGCTAGTCACGTCTCCTTAGACGTTTAGGGTTAAAATTTATGTTGACTCTGGTCATGTAACATTTAAGATAGGAAGACGTCTTGGTCATTTTAACAGTTTTAACTCGAGATGCCAGAATCACAATTTTCATAGGGTGCCTTTGTGTTTTACTGGCACGCTGCCAGTGTAAAGGACAGGTCTGAGGGGCACAAAGTCTAGAACCTCTGTTACGGCCCTACGAGCTGGCCTAGCTGACCCTTGATCACACTTTTACCTGGTTGTGGCGGACGCTAGGGGGCTGCACACAACTGGTTAAGGTATTATGGACTATACGTTTTGTGCGAGCCTCCTGTTGCCAAAACACGCGTCAATTGACCCACTGCCGGCAGACTATAAAGGATGAGCGTGATGCGCCATCCACCCCCCACCCCCACCCCCCTGGCCCCTCCTCCTCGTGAGACTGATGTGAGAGACCAAAGAAGAACGGCGTGAAGTTGTCGACAGCGAAGACGAGGGCATCTCAAATTCTAGGCTTGGAGGAGCTCGGGCCGTACAACAGTGTTCTGTATATGGTGAGCATAAGTTCAGCTTGGCAGTTAGGCATCATCCTAGCTCTCAAGGTCCTGTTAACCATTCCAGTGAATGATCATTAATTTCTAGTAAGGCTAAGGCTTAACTTCTACTCATTGCTAGACATTTGTACTCGCTAATATTACCACTTCGGTAAGTCATTGAACCTTATTGTTCTTTACATTGTTGATTGTATTGTTCTATATCAAATATTAGTTAACGAGTTAATAAACATGTTTTGTATAAAGAATTCTCAACTTATTAGAGTAACCACTGACAATTATGCACCCCTAAGTGTCTCCCATTCCTACAGTGTTCAGAGGTATTGACCTTACTTGTTAGCAGCCACCAGACAGGAGCAACAGTTAAACAGTATAGGAAAGGGAGGTGCTACACTGGTGGAGCCGCCTCTCGACCCCACCTCGTACTTATGTGAGTAGGCTCAGGTTCTATAGAATTTTAAGTAGCGCTTTGCGTTAAGTCATTGTATGCAGCTAGAAAGAACAGTGGCTGTACATCATGCAAACCACAGCATTCTTATGTGTAATATTTCAGCATATTTTATGGTATACGTTCATTGCCTTTGTACCCCAATATGTTCAAATGAAATACATTTTAGTATAGGATTCAATTATAGTGCAATATCTTGCCCTCCAATAATTAAATTTCTTGTCATAGTATTACTGTACTTAGGCCAGTGTGTTAAACAATGATCAGTCCCACGCAGTCAGGGAACGTGCAGTACACGATAGTGTGGCAAGACAGTACACCATGAGCGCAAGTCAGCATTACGCATAGGAGACCTGCCAGCCCAGCAGCTTGATGTCACTCTGCCCACCACATTAGCTTTAGAGCCACTTTGCTGCTTCCTAATTCTTAATGCATGTACACTGCTTGTTTTTGCATGTGGGACAACCTGCTCTCTTGTAAGCAAATTCTTTTGTCTAGTTATAAGTAATTTTCTGCCACACAGAATGCGTTGTTTCACACCTACAATTACACTTCACACCATACGTAGTACATGGAAACACGGAGCAAAAGCAAACCGTATTCAGTCACCAAACTAATTGAACGTGTGCTTCTTGATACTACTGAAGTAGAGAATGTGTTAGACGAACGTGACAAACAGCGGACTCCATTACACAATACAGAATGTACCACTAACAGTAACATACAGAATCAAAACTTATATATTTCATTTCACACCAGTTCAGAGCTGTTCCCAAACGACACACCACCCTCTACACAGAGCACAGAACTATCAAACTCACAATCAGTCACACCACCTACAGACTTTCTCAGTTTTCCTTATTACGACGACGTTGCATTAGAATCTCTAATAACACACTTGTTTCCACTCCCACCCACCACAACATCAACGTAGACAGTTCTATACCCATGTCACCCGACATTTCAAATCTACAGCCCCAACAACCACTCCAAATTGTGCTCTCACAACCGGATAAACCTCTATCCTTTTCAGGTACGCAGAGTGAAAATATCACAGACTTTGTTGAGGCCTTTAAAGGAGTCTCAGAGATAAATTAATGGAATGAGGCAGAGAAATGTAGAAGGGTGAAACTTTATCTTCTTGGTTCCACGAAACTTATGTTCGACAACCTAACACAAAACCGCTAACAGCCAATCACGTGGCAGGAACTGCAGCACACTCTCAAAGAAACATTCATGACCATCGCTGACACGGAGCATTTTAAACATTTACTGTATAACAAAAGGCAAAAAGTAGGTGAGGAGACACTCCGACACACAAAAATGATTAAGTATTACCTAAATAAATACAACACCCACATGTCTGATCAGGAATTCCTAAACGTGCTCTTGAAGTGACTCTTGCTCTCTATAGCAGATAAACTTATAGTGTTTCCGAACGACACATTGCAGGACATGATCACCAACCTCAAAAGAATTGACATCAGGATGTACAGGTATAGCCAAACACTACCACAGCTCCGTGCTAACCCCGAATCAGAGAGATTAGAATCAGAGATTACAAAATTTAAACAAGAAATTGCACAACTCTCATTACAACAACAAACAACAAAACTACATAACCAACCAGGGAGCGAACGCTATGCAACCACCAAATAATAACACCTTTTATCACCAATCAAGACGTGGACCACCTCCACCACACCGTGGACATTACAATGCTTACACTTCACGACAGGGATAGCCACGTAATAGGTAGCCTGTAATAATTATCAAGGAAAGTCCTACCCATGCACACCAATACCAGGGTTACCATCAAAGTCGAAGGGGTCGCTCCAATTTTTTGTGGCCGTGCTTACAACGGGAACACCTCTCAACAACATACCTACTACTGCCCACAGTACAACAACAACACCTTCTTCAACGCACACGAGCGTGGTTACAGAGGTGTACAGTCAGGATCCAACAACACGACAAAAAACTTCAGTACGAGGGGGTAAAGCACTCAACTCCCACTGACAACAATGTCCGAGTTCAAGACGTGTGCAGGGCCTTCTTCAATAAGGTCATACTACTAGGTCTTATGCAAAAATTACCAAATTCAATTCTCATAGTAACCTGCAGAAGTCACACAAACCACCCCCAGTTCAGATCAATGTGTGCGCGCCTAAACAAAATATGGTACTACACTCAATATCGAGAATACATTTCATGTCACTGGCAAAACAGATTACAGTAACAAGGACAGGTAAAGTTCCGTATCAGCGGATTGTACGTATGCTGCCGGCAAAGCCTGTTGCCGCAGCTACGTTATGTGAAGTTTCGACACAGCAAATAGCAGGTGCACAGTTGGCCCACAGCGAGCACCGTGAGCACGTTATCCCCCCCCCCCCCAAGCAAACCAGGCTAACGTTGCCACACTGCCGCCGCAGCATGACCCACATTGCGACGTTGCCACATCTAAACAAATTGTCGCCGACAAGCAAAAAGTCGCCGGACCATGCACTCTCGCACATAACACGTGTGCCCTGTGTTTTTACGCCGGACATTAAAACTATAACTGCAGCTTATTTCCCCAACAACAATTTGAGTTTTCAACAGACATCTGTGACCGATTTAGGCACTTTAAAAACAAATTTGGAATGTCACCACATACTGTTTACATAGAACACGTGCAGGGAAAAAATACTGTACCCACTAAGGACTGTTTAGATAATACACCGAGCTAGGCCCGCGATGATGAGTCAGTGTGAAAAAACATACTGAGCGGGTCTGCGCCTAGATCTAGTCCAAGTAAACAAATACACCCTTCAGTAAAAATGGACTGTCAGCATGTAGGGTTATGCACAGCGACACCCTGCATCCTCATTACCATTAAGGAGAAAATGTATTATGCATTACTTGACACTTATTGTTCGTGCAGCAGCATAGCTAGTACGTTGATTTCTAATCCGCATGTTTACCCATTAATGGAGCAAATAACTCTAGTAGGGGCCACATCTGTTTTAACATCGCCTAAATTTCAAACATCTATTAATTTAAGTATATCAGGGCACACCTACCCTCTGACATTTTTAGTTGTTAACAACTTACAGCAGGATTTAATTCTAGGCGTCTATTTCATCAAACGATATGTCAATATTCCTATATTGAAATACGTCATTATGCTTATTCATGGTCATGATTCCAACAAATTGGTGCAGATACCACTATACTCAGGAACTTCTGCTCACGAGACAAGTACATCCATTGAGCATTTCTTTAGTGCCTTAGATGCTTTTGAATCGGACCAGACAAACTCACCCCATATCAACAAGGAATTAACAGATAAGCAGACCGCCACTATCGTCTGTATTATTGATTCTTACTAAGACTGATTTGCCAATTCTATTTTAGAGTTAAGAGGCAAAAAACTTTGAAATATGCCTATTGCGACAAGGCCTTATGAATTAGTCACAAAATCAGAGATTAACTTTTATTTCAAATTAATGAGATGATAGAGGCTGGTATTATCGAACACGCTGACTCCCCATATTCTGCACTAAGTCTCGTAGTTTCCGAAAAAAGGGGGGGGTTACGGTTTTTAACTGATTTTTGCAAATTAAACCAGCATCTTACTAGGGTACAGTACCCATTACCAAGGACAAAAGACATTTTGAACGCCTTGCAGAACTCACTTTACATAACCAGCTTGGATTGATTTTCAGGTTTTTATAGCATCGCCGTCAGAAAGCCAGACCGTTCTAAATTAGAATTTATAGTTTACGGAGTTGGTTTATTTCAGTATAATAAAATACCAATGGATTTAAGTACCTCCCCTCAATACTTTCAGATGTTCATCAAGAAATTAAAAGACCCCCTACGGTGGACAACTGCCATAGCTTACATTGATGACATATTCATTTTAGAAAACTCATTCGAGGAACACTTGTCTAATATCGTAAAGGTTTTTGAGTGATTACATATGTTTAATGTCAAGGTCAACACAACAAAATGTACGTTCGTTGAACAAACAGTCAGGGTTCTTGGACACATAATTACACCACAGGGCATAATGACTGATCCTAACAAAGTTAGTGCTATTGGTTGCATGGTACCCCCTACAAATATCAAACAACTATGATCGTTTTGTAGGAATTACATCTTATTTGCGCAGCTATATAAAAAATTACACAAGTATCACACAACCTCTCATAGACTTAACAAAGTACAATGCACATTACAAATGGGAAGAAGTCCATCAGACAGCATTTACTAATCTTAAGAAAGCTGTATTAGAAGCTCCAGTGTTACAACAAACCGATGAAGGGAAGAACATTATATTAGCAACAACAGCGCAGTAGGCAGAGCGCTTCTGCAAGAGGACCCGACCACGAAACAGCACAGTATAATTGCATTTGCGTCTCTAAAAAGTTATTACTAAATGAAAAAAGTTGGAATGCTACAGAGAGAGAGCTTTGTGCGATATATTACCTTTGTAACCACTTTCGACAGTATTTATATGGCAGGCATTTCATCGAGATGGACCACACTAGTCTTAGGTACCTGCGCTCTAGGGCTGAGCATAACATCCAAATTCAAAAGATGGCAATAGCGTTGAGCGAATACGACTTCGAGCTACATATAATTAAAGGGAAGATAAACACACTCCCTGGCACCTTAAGCCGTATTCAAACAAACAAGATTGGTCCACCTAAATATGACACAGTGTGTACTCGCCACACAAAGTCCACATTTGTACACTAATTTAATGTCTTATGATGAAATTTTATAAATTGTACATAATCAGTGTTTAACATGTTCTTTTAAACTGTGTTACAGTTTATATAATTGTCTTACTAAGGGGGACAAATGACATGAGCCATTGGGTGAGCCGATTGAAACGCCACCAATGCAGCCTGTCACGCTGCAACTAGAACGAGCTGACTACACCCTGAACTCAGCACGTGTGTGACGCAGCAGGACCAGGCATCACGAGGCGCCTGCCCAGCCTTCCTGACTGTCGCCATGCTGAGCGACCACTTCAGCACAGCCGGGGCCATGGAGAGGGATTCAACGGCCGCCAACCACAGAGACGCGCCGCACCTACAGACAGTACTATTGTGCTGTCTCCACCGCACGGCGCAGTTAACAGCAGTGCACGGACGCGAGTCACGCCCGGCCCATGCGCACTACCGTCGACATGGCAACTCCAATCGCCAGTGCAGCTCAAGCCAAGGAGTGGGGAGCTCGCCTTGCTCACCGGGCAGTTAAGGCCATGGTGGCACTATGTTTTGTCCTGCCAGCTGCTCTGATGGTGCCAGCTACATACAGGGCTCATGCCGGGGTCTACTGGGCCCCTGCCGACATCAACTTTGCTTACGAGGAGAGCATACCCATAATTTGTACAATCCCATTACATTTTCCACAAACCCCTCAATCCCTGGACCAATATTTGCATATACTTTGCTTTGATCGCTTGTCCAACTCTTGTAAAAACAGAAAGATTATGTATGACTTTTTACAGGCAGTGGAGCGTGGAGTCCTACGAGAATTCCTTGATATTGTAAGTACCCACTTCTGCTGGAAAAAGGTATACAGTTCCTCGGCGATGTGGGAACATGGTGCTGTAATTTGTTAACAAATAAGCACTTGTGTGCATTGATAAATAATGTTATTATTGAAGAGTTGGTACAAACTTACATACACACTTGCCAATTCAACAGGCTACCACTGAGTGCAGTAAACGAAACACAGTTATCTAGTGACCTAATGAAATTTGATTTGGAACTGCACAAACTGAATCTTACACTAACAATTGGTATTAATAACATAATTAAGTATTACACTCACGACTTGGCTGAGTGTGCCTTTTCCGACACACAAATGGTTATAAAATTGCAGATCCCAGTTAGTTGTGTTCACTGTAGATGGTAAGTGTATAAAGTAATCCAGTTCCATACCGTTTTGAAAATCAGACAAGCACAATTCAGATTCCATTTGCCATCGTTGCAATTGATCCAACCACAGACGTAGTCAAAGCCATATCGCATTCACCCAACATGCCCCGTATGTTATAGCCATCCCTAAGGAATCACTAATGTGTGAAAACTAAATTTATAAAAGCAGCCATTTTGCTTTCAGATGCCAATGCATTATTCTCTAAGTGTAAATTTCAGTGCTCACATGACATTTAATTTTCCATTCACCCCATCCTTCCACATCAGTATACTCTCCCCAATTTCCCCCCCCCCCCCCCCCTTGCCCTCCCTGTCCGAGGGTACAGTTTTGCAGGGTTTAAATACATCCCTAAATGGTGAGATACTTAATTTTAATTTGGGTACTGTTTAATTACATGTACCGTGTGCCTGTCACATTGCCACGCCTGACCAGATTATTGTAGAGGCCACACATCTCTGTGATGTACATGCACCCACAGTCCCACTACAGCAAACTGTGATACCTGTACACTGGATCAACCAACAATCCTTTCACTTAAAACAATTAGCTCTAATGGCTGGGATCCAATTTTATAATGTTAGTCCTGCTCTCGACACAAACTGGCAAATCAATCACACCCAGTTGCCAGTCCTGCCAGCACTTCATCCAGTTTACTCATATGGTAAGTTCAGAGAAAACAAATTGTTTTCTGTGCCAGATCCAGTTCATTACGACTACATAACCATGGGTATAATCAGTCTCCTTTTATTCACTGTAGTCACTATGTATATCAAGCTTCTCAAGTTCTGTGTTATATTGTCATGCCTAGAAATAACAACTTAAGTAAGAACATTGCATCCAATATGATCTACAGTTATCTCTGTGTATATGCACAGCTTACTAAGTTTACCTTACTGTTATAGTAATGATACATAATGCATTCCGCATTTCAATAAAGTTGATTCATTAACAAATGAGCTCAGTTTCATGCCCTTAAGGGAGAACTGCTAGTTGGTTCCTATCAGGAACAACGTTTGTTATATAATATGGATAAATGTAACTCAACCAATGGGTCTTCATCATTGAATTAATTTTCATAACTCAAATACAGTATGTGCTTCTTGGCACCTACAAGTTAACTAATTGCATTCAATGTGGGTAATTACAAAAATAATTTCAAGGCATTGTTGATTACGACTTAAGGGCAAAACAGTATTGCTCTCATGAAACCCACTTTTTATTCCACATATGTGTACATATCTGAAAAGTGTATATTTTTCTTTATTAATTGAGGTACTCAGTTTTGGTAGCTCACAATTTCCCTATATGTAGCAGTGTTTCTATATGAAATTTATGTTTTAAGTTTTTGGTAATTGGTCACCCAGTACCACATATAATTTCTTTATTCATACTAAGAGGCACATATGACCTCCATTTTATTTTCTCAAAGTGTATGTACAATTATGTAACCAATAAAGATCTTTACAAACCGTAGAATTAGAAAAAACTATAGAAATATGATTGTGTTATTAGCTATAAGAGGTGTATTTGTCTTGTAACTGTTTATTATAGCAATATTCAAATTGCTTAAATTCCATTGTTTATAAAGAATTTTCTGTGTCTATTTGTTTAACAATTTCATTGCTTCCAAGCATATTTATATAATATTATTGTTACTATGTTCTTATATCAATCTTGTATAAATTGTATGAAGTGTGCGAATTTCAATGCAAAGACATTATCTATATACAAATTCCATACTATATACAAATTCCACACATCTACAAACAGTGTATTGGTGTTCACTGCAAAAACTCTCCCTACAAACATAAAACTGTTCCTCACTAAAGTGCGACAACATTTTCCAACACACTACTCTGATAGATGGTTTGCAAAATATTAACAACAACGAACGTGACACCACAGATGCATATATCAATGTTTTGTACAACGATAGGATAGTGTATATTACAATCATCACTATTCACAATCTATAATATTGTAAATAACTTTTCATTTGCTTGTCATGCTATAGGTTAAGTTCTTTATTTATAATTCTCAATTGTGCTTAAGATAGTAGATCTTGGCAAACAGTACACGCTGACACTGGCATGACTGTGATTGTCCCCAACTTTGCACCAGTGTACCTTGTAGGCATGTTGCCAGCCTCTACAATACTGCTTGGAGTAACTTGCCCAAAGGCTTGAACATCACATACAAGATGGAGATGTTTCGACATAGAACCATTTTGAAGCAAGAAAAAAAAATTTTCTTGGGTGCTCTGGGACAAGTCACCTGGTGTATAGCAGAGGTTGTCTTCTAGCGCGTCACCTTCTTGGTGTGCGCTAGGGCTCTGGAGGAATCCGGGTTTCTTTTATCTGTCAGGCGGGTGACATCTTGTTGTAGTTAGTGGTGCATTGGGTTTCTCTGTGTTTGTCTTTCTCGTGTGCACCTGGGTTCCCCTCTCGACTGACTTGTGAGGCAAGCAGGTAGCGGCAACAGCTGGTTTCTCTTGTAGAGTTCTTTGCTCCTATTCATTGGAAGGGGAAAAGGTAAGGCAAGGAATTAGGTCACGAACGTGAAACTAAATTTTGTGTTACAGCTGTCGGAATGCGGCGTATGCCTTCTTTTTAAAGTGCCTGCTTTATGAAAGATAGCTGACGGATTGGTTATGTCAAGTGCAATATATTTAAAAGGTGTTTCCTGTAAAAAGCAAATTACAGGCTGGCATAAAAAGATTTTGACACTGGTGTGTAAGCAAGAGTCCCACTCGTAAAGGACGTGTGGTTCTAGCTAACTATTAATTTGCCGTGGTTCTGAGGGAGAATTAAATGGTTGGCTTCGCCTAAAGCTTCTCTATTTGTCTCACAGCAAATATAATTTACGTGTGATATTGTTTAAGAGATGGTGGCCAACCTTAAGCCGTCCTAACAATTATGCAATACGAGTTCATTTAAAAAGGAAAAGAAAACATTTAGCTAATCTAAATAATTATCTACAGGAGCCACCTACATAAAATAAAAGCACACGAAAAGCCCTTCACACCTTAATTCAAACATAATTACCCTTGATGATATTAACATATTGAATAAATTAAAATATTTAAAAAATACTTAATATTAAAGTAATTTTAATTATATATTGTGAAAAAGTTATTCATAACTAGCTTTTAACATTTCAAAACTTTACATGGCTTTCACAGAACTTTTAAAATTATGTTTGACAATAATTCCAACAATAAAATAAATGTTGAAATAATTAATTCTGGCATTGATCCTTAACAAAACCATATGTGACCCTTAATGGACATGTCAACATTTACATTTAGAAACTATTATTTACAACATTGGCTAACAAGAAAATAAGCAACATGAATTCAACAAGATTAAAGAGAACATTTACAATTTCAACATATTTCTTTCTTGCTGAAATTTCTTTTTTGGCACAGGCCTATGTTTGGTTTGTTTCTTGTGAAAGTTCATGGTTACATGTTGATGATTTTACATATTCTTATACGTGATGCTGGTCTGCTTTACATTTCGAGCGTCCGAAACACACAATTTGTTTCACTTGTTTGCGCAATATTTATGTGAATAAGTCTTTAGTTAATGACTGATTAAACACAGTTCACTTTATAACTACTCATTACTAGTAGGGCAGCATAGGCTTGCTGCAAAAGTTAGTTTGTTTCAACTGGTACTTAATTACACTCACAGCAATTAACAGCATGGAATGTTTTTAAGTGAACTTACATAGACTTAGTTCACTGGTTCCTGGGTCTACTCCTCTTCCTGAGGGCCATGTGTGTAGGGTCCAACCACATAAACCTCAAGGCTAGCCACCATGGAGTTTCTCAGTAGTGGCTGAGATGAGAGGCGACAGGCACGCGCCAACATCTCTCTCCTTAGACCACTAGGCTCTGCGTTCAATTCTCTGGTGGGGGACTGCTCGGGGCGGCCGGGCACCAAGGAACGTGGGATGCCCCTTCCTCCAGGAAGGGCATTCTTGGAGAGGTCACCTGGGGTTGGGGTTCTTAGGGCTCCCCTACCCTAGTGACCGGATGATGATCATTCTCCCATCCAGGAGGGGCTGCATCACTGACCCAGGCACCATCCAGCATCTGGATCGGGGTGTTGCCCGGTTCCTCCTGGACCTGCAGGACTGACGTGGTGTTGACCGGAGGTAGAGCATCTTGGGAAACCTCTACCTTGACGGCTAGCTGGAGGGGCTCAGCCTTCTTGGTCGGAGGCCGAGTCCGGTGCTTTTTCCTAACACCTTCAGGTGTCAGAACTGGAGTGGCCATCATGGGGAGTAGACTGGTAGTCTCTTCTCATCCCCCTCCACCATGATGCTATTACACCTCGCAAAGGCATGACAACCTAAGGTAGAGGTACAGATTGCACCTCTGCATTCGCGATCGTGGGTCCGGGCGTCTGCTCCCAGGGTGATTGGAGAGTCCGTTGACCAGAAACAGAGGGGTTTACAGTGCATGTAGAAATGGCTTCTGCCAGGGTAGAGATTCTGATGTCATCTCGCAGCAGACTCTCTGGAGCTGGGGGAGGGAGTTGCACACTGAGTGCTCCTCCACAATGCTGATTTCCACATCCTTTGGAGGAGGCGTAGATAAAACAGAGCCTGGTGGTAGAGGTATCTGCAATACATCTAGCTCTGGTTCCGGTGAGTTCTCCTCCTCCTGGACTGGAGCGGAAGCTGCGACGGCTGCGGCGCCATCCACCATTGCAGACCGGACATCGGCCAGGTCCTCATGGACCAGGGCAGCCAACGTCATGTGGGCCGGAAGCAGAGGTTTTTGGGGTCCCTCTACCTTGATGGCTTGCTGACGCTCGTCGACCACTTGGATGGTGCTGGGTTGGGGAGGCCTGTGATGGGGAGCTCTGTCTAGTGGGCTTTGCCAGGAGACCTCCGATCCCAGGGTTGGCTTCCTACTTCATCGGGCTGACGAAAGCGGAAAGTAGGAACTCTGTGTAGAGGGAAGGGTCCTTGCAGACATTCTACCTCTGTATGTTGTAGGGCCATGGTTTTGGTGAATGTTGGTCTTGGAGACTCCTTTCCGGTGGTTGTTTGAGTTGCGAGTTTCTTGGGTGTCAGAGGTTCGACCTCTTGAACAGGCTGCAGATGTGTGCCATCCTCTCCTTCAGATTCCACGGTCTGGGTTAGATGATTTGCTTTGTCTTGGACCCCGTAGCGACAAGGCCTCATTTGCCCCGGGTCAATTTTCGAGTACGTCTGTGGTTATCCACAGTCCAGTACACATATCCGTGATTCCCCATCATGGAGAATGGCCCCACCCATTTCTTGATTAGGCTAACTGCAAACTTGCCTGCCACCTTACTGAGAGGAGATCTTTTTCGAGGACTCTCTCTCCCAAGGAGAATGTGCGCTCTCCAGTGAGAGGTGGTGGGTATTTGTGAGAAATGTATTTCTCTTGAGCTTTTCTTGCCTTTTTCTCCCTGACTGAGGCGGCCAGACAGATATCTTCGGGTGTGGGCATGGTTGTGGGAGTGTCTTCCACTTCCAGACTCCTGGATGTCGGAATGTGTGTCCAAGGAGGAGCTGACTTGGACTTGCGTTTACTGCCTCATTCTCTCTTCTGCAGAGGGCGAAAAGTATTGAGAGGATGTTCTTATCCATTGCCGATGGTTTTCACCCACATTGAGGCGGAAGTTATTCTTTATCGCCTGGTTTGGTCTCTCAGTAGAATTCACTTGGGGATGGTAGGGGGGTCGTCGTCCAGGTCACCACACCCCAACTATTACAAGCAGTCCTCCACTACTTACTTGTAAATAGGGTGCCATTGTCCGTCAGGATGACCTGCAGGTACCCTCAGCATGGAAATATCTCCGCATCTAATTTTCGGAGTATATTTCGTGTTTCCTGGCTGGGGAGCGAGGACTTCGACCCAGCGAGAAATCATAATTTACCACCAGAAGATAAAGGTTCCCTCGGGTGCTGTGTGGGTAAGGGCCCATTATGTTTGCGGCCAGGTGGATTCATGCCATGGTCGGCCGTCTGAGAGTTGATGTGGGAGGGGAATGGGGTAAGCCTTGCCACAGCAGCATGTTTTGCATCCCGCAACATACTGCTCGATTTCGCAACTTATACCATCCCAGATTTAGCATTTTTGCAATGCTCGCAGCATTTCCCGAGTACCTGGGTGTCCGGCACATGGGTGGTTGTGGTGGTTCTGGCAGATGTCTGCTCTGAGGGATTCAGGTACCCAGATTTTTCAGGGCGCCCGTGGGTGACTGGTACGAGACCACACAAGGTTGTCTCGTAAGCTGTATCTAAGGGAAATGTTCTTTAATAAGGTGTTGGATATCTGGATTGTGCTGTTGATACAAAAAACTTGCTCTCTTGTGATATGCAACTGTTGGAGTCTCAGAACCTCTTCAGGGCTTCAGACTGGATTTGGGGGAGGCATCAGTTTCTCCCACTCTTCCTCCTCTTTTGGGTCCCCTTTAAGGTCTGGTAGATGCAATAATGCATCTGGGAGGTCATTCAGCTTGCTCGGACAGTGCTGTACTTTGAAGTCAAACTCTGTAAGAAACATTTCCCACCGTCCGAGTTTCGCTTTGTAGTTACATAACTCGTGGTGCCATTAGAATGCTTTACTTTCTGTTTGCAACATTAAATGTTTACCGTCAAGGTGGTACCTGTACTTGCGTACGACCCAGATGACAGCAAGACATTCTTGTTCATTATGTGATAATGCCTGTCAGTGCTATTGAGCCGGGTGCTGGCATAGGTGATGACCTGTGGCAGCCTCGAGGAATCCTCCTGGTACAGCACTGCGCTTAACCCATCTTGGCAGGCATCCATCTGTAAAATAAGAGGTTTTCCCTCTTGTGGGTGGTGTAGATGAGTTATGTTGGCAAAACTTACCTTAAGGGTTAGGAAGGTGTCTTGGGGGTCCTTGGTCCACTTCCAATGGGCTTCCTTTTCTACTAGGCAATGAAGGGGAGCCATTTGATTGCTTTGTTGATCACGAAGTTTCGTAGTCAATTACACACTCCTAAGAAGTGGCAAAGGTGCTTGTTAGTTGGTCGTTCTGCCTCCTGTATGATGTGAATCAACCTGGATTGGAAAAATTACCTTCCGGGGTCACTATGTGGCCAAGATAATTAATGGAAGTTTTTCCAAAATTGCTCTTGGTGAGTTTACATGTGAGATCGTGCATCTAGAGTCGTTCAAGGTCTCGCTGGAGGTGAGAACAGTGTTCCTCCCATGTCTTGGGGTACACAATAATGCCATCCAAGTATGCAAAGCAAAATTTTCCTGTATAGTCTATCAGAACTTCTGCCGATGTAAGTCGTTGGAAGGTGGCAGACACATTCTTCTATCCAAAGGGCATAACCTTGAATTGAAGCATCACCCTTCGGGAGTGGTAAAAATAGTATACTTTCGGCTATTAGGGTGGACTGCAATCTGCCAGTATCCGGACAGTAAATCCAGGGTACTGAAGAGGGAGGCCTTCCCGATGTCTCCGAGAGTATTGTTGAGGTTGATTGAAGGAGGGGCAATGGGATGAGTAACTTGATTTAGATCTTTATAGTTGGTTACACAGAAGCGTAAACCACCTTCTTTCCTAGGGACTAGTACAACACAAGAGTTGTGTAGGGAATTTGACGGTTCAACAATTCCCTGTTCCTTCATCTCCTCCACCACCTGCCAGAGTATCTCGTGTTGCCTTCCGTCAGACACTTAAAATGGGTGGTTATAGATTGACACATCTGTCATGGGCCAAGTCTCATGTATACTACACGTCTGGCATAGTGTATCTGAATGGGTAAAGACACTGTTGTGTTCATCTAGAATTTCCTGGAGCTCGGAAAATCTAGCGGGGTCTAATTCGTGTTCTATATCTGCAGGGTTGATAGCTATGATAGCTTATGGGCTGTTTTCCCAATGTATAGTAATTATATTTTTTTCCCCAAGATATACACGTTTCTCATGGTCCATCACACACTGCTGGCTGTTTAGCCAAGGTTGGCTCAGGATAATGTCCTCCACATTATCAGGAGATACTACGAAGTTGGCATTGTGTGAGAGGTGATGGATTCCCATGGAGAGAGTTGTCTTCTCGTCAATTTTCAGGGTCTGACTGGGCTGAGCCATCCGTACGAGGTGAATTTGAGGGAGTAAGTTAGCCTTCTTCTCCTCTGGTAATATGTTACTTTGAATGAGTTCCCTGTAGTAGCGGAGTTGAGTAAAGCTAGGATGGTTTAACTATTTATCTCCACTTGGATGTGTGGAGCTTCAGGTGTTATATTTTCCTCGTAGGAATGGTTCAGTTTCTTGATTTGGACGGATCCTTGTTTGCCTGGGGTGGTTGCCCTGCGTGTATCCTGGCTGTGACATTTCCCACCTGGGCAGGTCCCTTAAAGTTTGTCTGGTACAGTGGCATGTCTGATGATCATGTTGTTTCTCCCTTCCCCTCCTCGCTCTTGCTTGCGCAGGCAGTCTCTGATGAAGTGCCAGCCTGGGCAGAATCAGTACTGTGGTGGCGCGGTGGCAAGGGGAAGAGGTGGGCTGTGAATGACTTTCCACTCTGGAGGAGGGGCTGGTTTTGCGACCTTGGCGGTTCGTGGGTTGTCTAACAATGCGTGTGCTTTGTTATTCCTCTCTATCTCTTTCGCTTGCTCCACAAATTCATCCACAGTCATAGGGTTAGGAATCAGGAGTAGATTCCTTAGCGTGGGAAGGAACATTCGCATAATGTTTCTTACACAGTTTTCTTCTGTTTCTCTGGGGTAAATACGCTTGTACATTTGTACTGTCTTGCATATGAATAACTCAGTTTCTTCGTCTCAAGCTTGGGTTCGATGATGGAACTCTGAGGTGAGGTGACAGCAGCCAGAACTTCCTTGCCTGGTAATTGGGAGGCGAGTCTGGATCAAAGTTGCCCCCACTTGGTCACGAACTCACTGTCTCTCGCTCACCACTCGGAAGTCTTTTCCTTGGGTTGCTTCTGGGTTCTTGCAACCCATTGTTTTGGATGGATACTGTGATCCTTAAATTCCCATTCACACTCTTCTAGGAAGAAAATTGGGTCTTTGTGTGGTCAACCTCCGAATTCAGGTAACTAAAATTCTGAAAGGACTAGGGCCGTGACAGGGATCTGGCGAGGACCAGGGTTTGCTGTGTGAACATCTTGGTTATGCCTACATACCTGACAGTAGTACACGCCCGGGCCGGGCGTGTGACGTGATCGTCAGGCCAGCCGATGCACACATGGTGAAAATCTTGCACACAGATAATGCACCTCACCATGTAGGTGTCCTGTCTGGTGCATTCTATCCAGCTGCAGCATGCTGCTTGATGTTGGTGGTATTCTACACTGTGGCACTCCAGACCATCTGTGAACCTGGGTTCATATACCCACCCAAAACATTGGTAGTGGTAGCAAAGGGATAAGTGTGCACAATAGCTCACTGGACCTCCATGCCAGGACATGATTATATGGCACTTCTTGAGTGCATTGCAAAAGTTGTGTTTGACTGTTGCGGCCACAGGGACATCAGGTAGACTCCATCCAGAGTCTGATGTGACGTGGGGTAGTGTTGAACACCACAGGGTGTTTACTCTGACTCCCTGAAGTCCTTGGATGGATTGACTTCCGGCTAGTGTGTACTAGTCGACGAAGTCTACTAGGGTAGAAAGGTTATGTAGGCTGCATCTAGCTAGGAATATCATGAGCTAAGCATGATATGAAAAGTTTAATGGGCTTAGCCATCTGGCTAAAGCACTAACAGGAGGCAAGGCTGGCTTAGTTTAACTGATTAGTCTAAACTACCGCAGTTAGGCCGTACATTGGGCACCAAGAAAACCACACTTTTGACGCATGCCCTAGGGAGGAGAAATTTTAACAATTATTTATTGGTGCTATTCACGTCAAAGATTGATTTTAGACGTTTGGGGTTAAAAGTTATGTTGACTCTGGTCATGTAACGTTTAAGATAAAAAGACGACGTCTTGGTCACTTTAACAGTTTTAACTCCAGATGCCGGAATCACGCTATTTATAGGGTGCCTTAGTGTTTTACTGGCACAGGGCCAGTGTAAAGTACAGGTCTGGAGGCCTGTCTAAGGGACACAATCTAGAACCACTGTCATGGCCCTACGAGCTGGCTGATCCTTGATCACACTTTTACCGGGTGGTTTGCTGGACTGCAGCTGGTGTGGCTCTAGCGTGGTGAGGGCTGATGGTCACCTTGAGTGCCCATAGGTGATGAAACGTTGTGGCTTTGTTGATGGCTGCTGACTGCTAGAGGTTGATGTAGGTTACCACAAAGCCAAGGGTTTGTGATCCCTAGTGGAGGTTCTTCGCCCTATAGAAACACCTGGACCATGGGGTGAGGTGTGCCAGGGAATTTGTTTAAGAGCAGAAATAAAAATGTGGGAATCTCTGAGGGGTGAGGTCTCTCAGTAGAGCAGGTGGTATGAACTCTGCCCCGCTCGGTGGAAGTGCAAAGTGCAACTTGGAACTTAGATTTGCAAGGTAAGCTTGTTTCGGGGGCATAGGCTGCCCTTCTTAACTTTCTCTGTCTACCTCCTTTTTGTGTGTATGGCATAGAAAATTAAAGGTTTCACCTAGTCCTCGCGAAAGTAAAGCCGGCGCCACAGTTCCCTAATATGTACTTTGGGATATTTGCTTCCTCACAGGCAGGAGATATACCTCCTGCTCCTTTCACCCAGCCCTATAGAGAGCAGTTGATAGAGCATAAGTTGGTTCAAGCTCTTGACAGGAATACCCAGGTGTGGTATTCACAGGGATTTATCAGTCCAGGCTAATTCCAGTTCCCTTCCGGTCCCATAAAGAGCGGTGATGGAGTATAGAACAGCTTAGTTTGTTAGATTCACCTAGTGGAGGAGGCAGCAGAGCTCGGTTGGTAGCTTACTAGGTGTTTATTTTAGAGTTGTTCCGATACCGATACCCACATGTCTATACCATTGCAGATACCCCAATACCAATGCCCTTCGCACTGAATTTTAGAAAAAGTGTTACTCTAAATAGTACATTTCAAAACATTTATCATAAACTCATTTAAATAAAGAAAATATCTCAAAATACTGTAAACAATATATTGTAATCTGACACTAAATGCAAGCTGACCTAAAACTTTCAAACCCTCTGAAAATGAAAATAATATAACACTGAATGCAAGTTAAATTTTGAATGCCCCGTACAGACACTATCAGCTGAGAGAGCGTGGTGAAGTTATCTATTGAGCAGCATGTTGATAGTGGATGGAGGAGAAGAGATGCCGGTGGGAGGATTTCTCCTCCACACCACTACATGTTGCAGATGCAGACACCTTGCGCCCGTAGCAAATGCCTGTCATTTAAAGTAGTTCATTATATTTTACTGCAATGGAAGTTTGTAATTTTGGGACAGAAATGAATAAATAAGGCTCTTATAATTGATTTCTTTACTGTCTGAAATATTTAGACATTCAAAACCATGTTCTCTGATTTTCCGTGTCTTGAGTTACACTGCACTTGGCTCTGTGCTTAAGATGGCAAAAAGTGTCAAATAGGCCCTTACATTTTATCAGTTCATTCAACTGCGTGTGACCATTGAAAGAAGTTAATTTAAATCTTCCAATTTCTCCACAAGAAGTTACTGAAAATGAACTTTACACTTATAATACAAATCCCTTGATATTCAAACAATTTTTGGTGCCAAGAGGAAGTTGAATATATGCTTTTGGGCATATAATTTCACTCACAAAGATGCTGCCCTTTGAGTTAAATAAATATTACCTTTTAAAATCATGATAAGTTTACTCCAGATACAATGAAACCCCAAACTTACGGAAAAAACTACCTTTAATGACAAAAGAAAACATCTTTACAAATAATAATTCCTCGTTAAAATGTTTTGCGTAACATTTTCAGGCGAAACCATTTGCTTTGAAATACAAGCAATAAAAGGCGCAACTATTTTGATCAATGCATAATCTTGATAAAATTTCTACTTTTGGCAGACACACATTTGCTCTGTGGCAGCGTGCTAGACACCAGCACAGATTCCCCTCGTGGCAGCGTGAATGGCATGGAAGAGGAGAAAGGAAGGTTTGCAGCTGAGAGAGACAGAAAGAAGCTGAGCGAGAAGATGCTAGGTCACCACGCTGGTTGCTGTGGGTAACTACTTCCCCTCTCAGAGGTGTGAAGGGCAAGTAGCAAGCCAGTCTCATACGTCGCACCACACAGCAGTGTCACGCAGACGTGTTGGGAAGGCAGACAGTTGGTTGCAGAGCAGTTATAAATGGCGGCGCGCACGACGTGAATTATTTCACATCCAGTTACTAGATGTGTGCATAAACAACCAGCTTAAAAACTATATTTGTGGGAAATATTAGGTGAATGACCCAAAATATACTTTGATGGATGCACCATGTGATTAACGATACAAGCGGTGTATGTTAACATTATTTACATAAGTATTTTGCAGCGACTACAAAAATTGTTGGTAGATGAGATTTATTTGTTCTTTTTTTGTGTGTGGCATATACACGCCGAAATACAGTAATTTTTGTGCCTAAATAAAATAATAACCTGATTTCATTGTGTACAGCAATACTAATGTATTGGCCCGATATAGATACATTAAAACAGGGGAAGTATCAGCCGATACCAATACTTTTTATTGGTATCGTAAAAACTCTTTATTTGGCTTATTGCCTTAGTGGTTTGCCAGCTTCACTTTAGGCGTAATTGCAGGCGAAGGCGGCCTGGTTCTAATCTTATTAGGAATTAGGTGAGAAAGACTGCTAGAATAAGTACTTTACAACTTGATTCCAACTAATCTAACTGCTGTACTAAGGTAATCAATAAGGGGGACATCTACCAGAGGGGTAGTGTCGACAAGGCCAGCCCCATCTGTTGGGCAAGGGTGATCTTGAAGAGACTGTTGTGACCATTACCAGTTTTGGGGTTGATACCAGGGAGTAATAAGAAAAGAGCAGACATATTCAGGAGCTGCTGGAGGCCCAGTCTCCCAGAAGCTGTTGGAGTCCACAATGCGTACAGAAGGCTTTTGGTCTGAATGTTGTCTTCATCAGTAGGCAATTCTGGCCCTGAAGAGAGCAGGGCAATCTGCTAGGCGTACCAGCAAGCGTGAACCGTCGATGGCATCCTCCGGCCCTGTACGAGAGTGGTGGAGGGGAAGAGACTGTCTTTTGCTGGTCATGCCAGCCCTTTTATTCTAATCTCGTACAGGGTTTTCAGCAGCCAGGAGTGTGGGGAGTAATAGCCTTGTTTGCAGGAGCCCAAAATTTAAAGGTGCTGATGCGGCGCTATCTTCCCTTATTTTGGCTGCAGGACTGAAGTAAAATGGGTGCTACCCTCACTCGACTCGCCGTGGAACTTTGTGGCCTTGGTTTAAAGGAGCGGTGACTCAAGTCAGGCAATACAAGTGTGCATTGAAGGGTGTTAACGTGACATTTCTTGGAGAATATTGGCGAACTGTACAAGCTGGCGCTGGCGTGTTTGTGATCACACCCAACATTGTGCCAATGTACCCTGTAGGCATGTTACCAGCCTCTTCAGTACTGTTTGGAGTAACTTGCCTAAAGGGTTGAACATTGCGTCCAAAATGGAGCAAATTCAAAAGTAGAGTGCGCATCAAAGATGCAGACGTACGTCATGCGTCATGTTTCTAACTCCAAAACCACTACTAAAATTTGATAGCCAAACAGTTGGAACTAACGAAGACTAATGATGACCCAACGACTCAAAACTAAAATAAAATTTTTAACTGGCCTATCAATTGCCTGCATCTTAACCAAAAAAATGATCAAACTCGATAAAAAGACAAAAAATATATATATATTTCTTGTAAAACACCAATAACAACAAAAATATTCACTCTTCCAATCAAACTTCAAACATTTTCACTGTTCTAATCAGACTTCAAAAATCTATTTTGTAACAATATTTAACAATTAATAATAAGAACCAAACTTGTGATTGTGCATTGCTAAATATTTTTAAAAATGTATTGCTCTGTCAGCAATTGAACAGACTGAGCAACAATTCATAAACAATAGCTCTTGTAAATAATTGGCACACAATTAGTGCAACATTGAAGTTCTTAACATTAGTTACTTAAAAAAGTTCTTTAGAACTCTTAAATCTAAACAGTTCTAAGTAAAACCTTTCACAAATATACAAAATCAATACTGACGTGTGACAGTCCTGCCTATCTGTCCCGGCCCTGGGTTACTTGCTCGACGCTAGGCAAGCCGTGTCTCAAGGTGGCTTAGTCTGATCTGGGCACTGGGGCCTGTCCAGTGTACAATATGGGCCTAGTGGGTCGGCAACTCTGTACAGAGTCTGGCTCTACAACCTTCATGCGGCGAGGTGCAGGTTTAGGTGGTGGTGCAATAGGGTGGCCAGGTGGTTGGGTGCGTGACTGCACACTTTCAGTTTCCTCTACCGTAGTTGCACTCACCTGGGGGGTGATAGGCTCTGGTACGGCAGCCGGTTGCAGTTCTGGCGTGCTGGTAGGTTGTATGCCAAATAGTGCCTCCTGCACTATAGGGTGGTATCCTTCCGCGACCTTGGTGGTTGGCTCGAACAAGTCCACAAGCATAATGGTGGGTACTGGTATGGTGAGGCATCTCAGTAGCGCAGCTTGCTCACGTGGACTAAGCAACCTGAACCCGCTGAGAAGGAAATGTAGCCCCTGGGGATTTGAAGCAATAGCTCTCGCCTTCTTGGTCCGTCTCTCCACTCCACCCCTACGGGTGTAAGTCATTAGGCACAAAAGTCGGAGCTGCAGGAGGTTTGCAGTAAACATGTCAGTGTTCACGTGTAGGTGAAATTACTGCCGCCAACACCGCCTCACTCTCAATGACAGCGAGAGCTGTGGGGTGATGGTTGCAGGAACCGCATGGTGTTGTTCTGTGGGGGTAGATTTCCCTGCACCAGCATGCAGCCCTCTGCACCACCAGGGAGTGGTGAGAGTGGAGCACTCTGACTGGCGAGTCTATCCCACCGGGAGCGTACCTAGTGTTGTGGCTCTACCATTTCTCCTATATGGTGCAAGGAATGGGTGGTCTTCCAATGGTGGTGAGATGAGGGTCCAGTGGTGACTGGTCTCCCTGGACTCCAAGAAGATCCCCTCTTCTGCACCACAAAGTGAGCGATGAGGTTGGGGGTGACTTCGAGCCGACAAGCCAACTTCCAGGGGACGGTATCCTAGTGCTGTGGCTCTACCGTTCACTGCCGGGCCAGAGAAAGGGTGGCCTTCCAAAGATGTGCTGGTGTGTTGTTTGTGTGCATTCGGAAAATCAAAACCCGGTCTCGTGGTGAGTCCTCCAGCTTTGGTATGACACAAGGAAGGAGCTCAGAGTGAAAGTCAAGAGAACTGGTAAGATCAGTGTTTATCTATCCAAAGGAAATAAACACAGATAGCAGAGATGTTATTCCCTAATTCCCCACGGGCCATGTGGAAGGTAAACACCCTATTGTACTACAGGGGAAGGTGCCCTGTGCAAAGCTAGCGAGATAGGCAGTTAGCTGGTGCGTGTATAATCTCGGGGCGAGCTCTACTCTCAGGTTTGTCCTTAAGGGACCGAGCATGTCTAAGTATTGTAACTGTTGGTACAGCTAGTTCTTCCTTTGGTTAGGCGCTAGAGAGGATCTTCGGCCCTACAAGGTGAGAGTTGAAGTAAGGATAGGTTTGAGCCTCTGCACTAAGAACTGGAGCGATGAGTGCTCAGGAGAGGCGATCAAGAACTGTAGCAGAACTAACTATCAGAAGGCTGGGATGCATCTCCTTATATACTCCTTGGCCATCCCTTCTTCCACTGGCGTAGGGAGTCTGGAGAGGGGAAACAGTATGTGCAAACCCTGTGCCTAGATCTCCTGTGCGTGCGGCGTAGTGGAGAGTGGAGGGAGCTAGGCATCTTGCATGTCGCGGCTGTATCTCGCATCACACTGCTGTACATGCCCCGGACCTCTTGCATGGTCTCAGCAGCTTATTGGGCGAAATAATAAATGATTATTAGCATGTCTGTCCTTGCCTGGTAGGTAAAACAATCTTGTAGGTGGCGGCAGCATGACTCGTAGACAAACTGCTAGGAATGCAGTTGCGCTGATGTGTAGCAGTCGTTTAGTATTAATGAACAAGACATCAGCGTCAATACATAGTATTAAAGTAAGTCCTTTGCGCACGTCCGTCTGTATGACTGCGCTAATCTCGAGAACCACTGAACGGATTTGGATGTGGATTTTACTGTTATGATCTGCATTTATCAAGGAATGTTTGTGTGTATTAAAAATTTGCCCTGTGCCTTACGGGAGCTTAGCATTAATGGTATTAGTGAGTCAAGTTGGGGAAAAAAATTTGCAGCCAGCACACTCTCATGGAATACGCTTTCTAATCCTTTAGAGGTATAACAAATTATGTAAAAAAGAGTTGTATAAAATTAAATGATCAACAAAAAAGTCAGTAGTAGCATATATTGATCTTTAATAGATAACTATTAACAAGCGTATTTATAATTTAAATTATGCAATAAAACAAACATAAATTCTCTTGTCTTTTCTAACTATAAAGAACTTAATTAATTTATTCATAATTAAAACTTTTATGTGTGTACGAGGCGAGTGCATGGACCCGCGTGCCGCAGCAGGCAGAATAAACTAATTTATACCTGGGCAAAGCTGGGCCAAATCGCTAGTTTTTAGTAAAACTTGAAGCTCAAAATAATAATCAAATATTATCGAATGTTCACAGCTTATAATTAGGCCTTCCAAAATGGAGTACGGGGTACATCATCACGTTAATTATTTGAGTAATTAAAACTTAATACAATCAATTAATTTATATACAAATAACTTTAAATTATGTTTCTTCTGTGTGTGACATTTGCGATAGCTGGAAAATAAATACATTTCGCTTGCAAAGCTGGATGCTTTAAATATCACACTTATATTTGTATTTTGAAAGTAAATAAAAAAACCACTAATTCATATAATCAACTTAGTTGTACAAAGAAATAACAGAAACAGGCAAATGTAGGTAGCAGGAAAGAAGATATTTCATTCATTGCCAAACTACAGCATGAAGGACTTGCAAAATTTGCTCTGTGATGCTGTCACTAGCAATAAAAGGCAGGCACCATATGCTGAAGAAATTTAGGCTGGGATATGCATCCTCGCTAAAAATAAATAAATAACCGGTGCCTAAGGAAAAACAAAATACGAAACTAAAGAAATGCTTACCAGAAAGATGAATATAATATTGAAACCAAAAACTTCATGTTGGTGAAACTGCTGAAAACAGCAACCAAAGCACACACTACAGAAAATAAATAAAGAAAAATACTACTGAACACTACATTGCTTCAAAAGCAAAGAAACCATATACAGTAGCCTTAATTACTGTTTTTCAGGGACTGTCAAAAAATTTCTTCACGTCCATAATTTCATTAGATAGGGATCTGATATGTACATCAATAAAATATAACTTCTAACCTTATTGAACTTTATATTGAGTATAATGAAAATTGTACATTATCTCTGAATTAAGTGTAACTAGTAAACACATTACAAATAGGAATTTTTAAAAAAGTATTACTGTAAATAATACATTAAAAACATTTCACCTCAACGTCACAAAGTAATGTGTGTGCGCGTGTGCATGTGCATCTGTGTGTGTGTGTGTGGGGCTGTCTCTCTCTGTGTGTGTGTATATATATATATATATATATATATATATATATATATATATATAATAGAGAGAGAGAGAGAGAGAGAGAGATATGCCGGCTAGCAGCCAGCGGCGCTAGAGCCCATGACAGTGCTGACGTGTCACGTGTTCCGCACGTGTGCAAAGAGGCCGATAATTTTGAACTTTCCTATAATTGTTAATTTCAGTGTATAATGTGTTATATTGTCTTTACAGTGTTTAATATGTTTTAAAGTGTTTGTATTAATTTTAATTGTTTGGTTATGAATACTCAAAGAGCCTGCGATACCGAGATTAAGAACACTTAATACTCCGGCATGAATGCCATCACAAATAGACACTAAAATAATATTGACATTCATAAGAAAGTTATAGATATGTAAAACAATATCTAATTAAATTTGTGCCATTTTATTTTCAATATAAAATACTTCACTTGGCGTGTATAGCACTTCCGCTTATGTGAACCCCGTAGGTGGCTGTGGTAGGTCCGTGCAATGCTTGTATCTGGACAGTCTGTCGAGGAGAACTGACAAGGTAAGACACTGTCACGTGCGCACTACAACTTTTGCTCACTGATTTAGGTTTCCATAGTCCATGTAGTTTACCAGTTAATCTTTGCATGCGTACCTTTTTGCCAGACATTTTCCCCAGCATTATGCTTCCGCTTTCCTAATTTATTTCACCCTTGTGGCATTTTTAACTTAATCGAGGAGCAGGAGGCGTGAGATGTCGGAGAGGTCACGTGACCCGCGCATTTTGAATCAGATGCCATCTGCCTATGTTTATGGCGTTTCAGTATAACTTCTGCATAATTGCTATACACAATTTAAGAGCTTTATTTTTATGTATGTATTTGAGGGGAATTTTCATGTTAGAATATTTTACGGTAACATCATGTATAACCACGTGGTCGACTGAAGCCAAGTCTTTGTATACGCCATCATTGCGTTTTAAGAGCTTATTTATATAACATTGTATGTGCAATCATTTATTTCAGGGTTCTATGTATTTTTCATTCACAGTTTAATGTATTTTTCGCGTAAATTGATGTTTTTTATACTTGACCACGCGGTCACAGTAATTTTTGATTTTACCGCCATCAGGCATGTTACAAGCCTTGAAACAACACTAATCGTAAAGAGAGCCACTTACTCAACATGAATAATACTGTATCTGAATTTAGTTTGCCATTTCCATGCAGAAATATTGAAATTTCACCTGCACCACATGGTCCGCTACGAACTTCATCCTGGGGCATCCGCGCCACCTAAACTTGTTTTCACACATGAGTGTGTTTATTGTGAATATTCATCTCATGTCCCATCTTATTTCATGTATCATTCAAGGGTCTGTGTAATTTTGTAATTAGTGTACGGTGCAATCATTCCCATCCTAGTGGCTCTGTGTATAGGCCATCACCACACTAACCATGTGCTAGAGGACGAGCCCCGACGAGTTTGCATTAGTGATGCTGAGTAATCACGCGTGTTAATGTGTAGTAAGGGTTTTCATTTGTAATTCACTGTGTTCTGTCTTCAGGGAAAAACCGTCAGTCCACCCTAGCAGCTGTCAGCCCTCCTCCCTTTGTGAAGGCTGTGCTTTCACGCATCTCGGTGAAATCATCCATTTAGGCGTAAATCAATTACGGGCTGGAAAGGACCCAAGTGGAATTGGCTAGTCCTGAGTGAGATAATCATTTCATTGGCATGTTCATGTGTATGAACAATATCAATAAAAACAAGTCTACAGTGAACTCTATTTTTTTATTCAGTAGTGACAGTGTCCTAGCCACATATGTTTATCAATTGTTTATTTCAGTTATTTTTATTAAAAGTTTAGTATTGCCAACATGTTTGTAAGTACGCACGGATGAGATGGACACACAGAACCCACAACATCCCTGAGAACTCAATTAATAGTCAAATAAATTTTAGATTTCTTAAATGATGAATTAAGACATTATTTTTCACATTAATTAAAATAAAATGTAACAATACCTTTAAATAATACTCCTAACCATCTTGACTTTATTACAGGAAATTGGGTTTCAAAAGATATTTAAAAACAGTGCCACATTTTGATACAGCACACACCATCCAAATTTGAGTGAGTTCTGTTTATTACTGAACCAGCAGTGGTAATCCCCTTCGGCAACTACGTGTTCATGCTAGTCCTACCCTGCACTACCTTCTCTATGGTACTTTCCACGGAGCTGTACAAAATTTTCTTTCCACATAAATTAAGTTTACAAAAATTAGGTTTTTGTTGTATTATGTTAATAACAGGGGATTTTGTTCCAGAACTATGGCAAAACTTTGTGCTGATTGGAGAAGTCCTCTTTGGTGGATACTTGTTCCACTATTTGCCGTACTTCTTTGTAGACCGAACTCTGTTCCTGCATCATTACCTCCTAGCATTCACTTTTAAAGTGCTCCTTACTGCAGCTTTAATTGAGCACTTGCATCACATCATAAGGTATGTGGGTTTGTGGCTTTAATACTGTGCTGTGTTGACTGCGAATGTTTAAATCTAAAACAAGAATTTTTCACCTGTACTTGTACATTTTAATATGAGGGGTTTGCTTTTAATTTGCCTATACATACTTTCAACTGTAAACTTCCAAGCTAAGTGTTTTTTTGATTCCATAGCAAGTTATTTAGCACAAAAAATTACAGTGAAAAAAAAAATGTGTATGCTGGAACACAGCGAGTTCAAGACACAGTAACAGTAGTAGATTCTAAATGGGTTTTGTACTGTGGTCATGAAGTTTACTCCAGGCATATTTGATAGTGCATTCATTAAAATAAAAGGTAGTACTGTAATTTTGTAAAAATTTAAAAGTAGCATTACAAAAATTCTTCGGAGATAATGAATGATACAGTAGAACCTTACTAAAACAACACCTCATGGTTTCCAAAAATAACATTGTTATGACAGGTCGGTCGCTATAGATATGTTGGGGAATTTTGGGCCAATTTTAACCCACCTCCAACCCCTATACATCAAAATTTGCAGTTTTTTTGGCATGTTTAATTGTCTTTAGCGCAAAAATAGATGTGAGGCATTTACATGCAATGTTGGTCCTGCTGTACAAAAATACACTTAAGGAATGTCTGGAGAGTCGGAACATGACTCAAGCAAGAAGCAGATCAGGGTTATGGGAATCATGGAGAAAAAGGAGAGGAGGAACTTCTCGACAACAGCGTACAGTGAAACCCCTATCATACACTTTTGAAGTGAATGAGGAAAAATATTGCAAAATTTAGGAAAGGTTAAAAAGAGAGAAACTTATACTTTATAAACAGACATTGGAACCAAAAAAAGTACCGGTGCAGTAAAACCCTCTTACAAAGTTTTCTGTTAAGAAGTTTTCCTGCTTACTAAGCTTTAGAAAGTTTGCACTTGGTCTATTACAAATACATAATATTACCCTTTTGTTTAAAAGGCACACATTTTTCAGTATTTTTCTGAAACATCGTTAAATTTAAAAGGTAGCTGCATTTTTTCCATCCATTACTTTGGCTTGTGTTTCACTTTATCATGCTCACTTATGAGAGAAAACTTCAATGTATAATACAGTAGCAATCTGGCAACGCTGTAGAGGTCAATGAAGTAGTTCTTTTTTTGTTTTGTGGGTCTGATACACAAGCCACACAGGCAGCCACAGCCAAACAATGTGCTTATTAGATAGTCACACCCACTTCTCTTACTCTAGCTCACATCCGTCACACTCCTCATGTCAGTCTTAATCGCCACACCACCTCCTCCCCACGTGACAAATATATTGATTGATACCATGCATACAGCAGTGGCACGCACATATTTTTTTCCCAGCCAACCAGACTCATGCTAACTCGGCAAACTTAATATTGTATTGTGTGCGTTGCACACAAGATAACCATTACTGATAACTTCTTACCTTCTTCCATCCAGAAGATTTTAAAAATAGGGTGGGGCATTTACATGGGCTGGGTGCTTACACAAGTAAATACGGTACTTAGCCGCCACTCGCTCTAAATGTTTTTAAAAAAATTGAGCAGCAGGAAGATTTGCCAATCATCATAAGTCCATGTTCAATCATCTCTGGCTTAAAATCAACATGATTTTTGCATGCAGTATTAATTTAAATCAATAGTTAAAAGTCTTCCAAATAAAATGGTACCACAGGAGGGTGTCTGTTACCTCATTTGTTACCAATGTAGTACCAAAACAATAACAATTAATATGGCCTAATTTTTTGTACGAAAATTAAATGTTTTGTGGGCTCCTGCAAAACAAATTTAAGGATATTTCAACAAAATATTTATTATTATTATTATTATTATTATTATTATTAATAAATAGAAGTCTGTAAATAAAATTATACAACTGAAGGGTGTCTGTTACCTCCTTTGCCACAAATCATTTACAAAAACTTTACTGCCTTTGTTTTTCTAAGTGAAAATTTAATGTTTGGTGGCCTCTTGCAGAAAAATCTGACAGTATTTCATCTAAATATTGATTAATATACAGACATCTTCTGAACAAAGTGATAGCCCAGAAAGGTGTGTGCAACCTCCCTTGTCGCCAATTGGTTACAAAAACGTTAACATTGTTCACAGCCTACTTTTCTCTGACTGAAAAAATTTCAATGTTCTATGGCATCTGTCTGAAAAATGTAAGGATATTTTAACAAAATGTTAGTTTATATTCCAAATAAAATGATGCAATATAATTATTTTTGTGACCTCCCTTGTCACCATACAATTACAAAAACTATAACATTGGACACTATGTACTTTTATGCCTTTTATACAATCGAAACTGAAAATTCATTGTTTATACCACACACAAACACTTCTTTCCGAAACCCAGGTTACTGAATATCTGGTTTCAGCTGACTGTATAAACACACTGTAGGTCACATCTGTGTTATGTCTGATTTATGTCGGATCCCAGTAAAAGAGTAGGTTGGGTTGAATGAAAGAGGGGGGGGGGGGCAGAAGGCTGTAATTGCGGAAGGGAGAATATCTCTGGCCTCTCGTCAAGGTTGACGAACTGGTGGAAAGGTGGAGGTCACAATGAGAGGAAGAGACTTGCAATGGTTCCACAGTCCATGGTTGTATTTGTTAGTCGATTGTAGGCTGATGAAATGTCCAAAAAAAACAACAAAGTGTCGACGCATGACACATTTTGTGCTTAGAGAAAGCGCGACATAAAAGAAGTATTTCGCACCATCCAAAAGTTGTAACTATCATCGGGCAAGTTACCTCCAATAAAAACAGTGTAATGGAGGCAGAACACGTGGCACTTCAAAGTTGACAGAGCCTCAACACAACCTTCAACCTCGTGCTCTCTGCTTTTACCATTGCCTCAACTCTACTAGAAACCATCACATCATCGCCCCTCTCCGTTGAAGCTGCCCGTTTCACTTAGTCGCTCCTGCTAGAAGAACAACGCATGATTCAAATCTCGCGCCACTGTGGAGAAGTGAGCCTCCCGACAGAAAGTCACGGCCTCCACAAGTGCATAAGGGAAGGATGTGTCAACGCATTGCACCGAGCACCGCTCCAAATAAGTATCTAGAGGCCTAAGTGTGATGACATAAGCTTCACCTCCTGAGAGGCGGGCTTATTCCCTTGCAACCCTCTGAGCACCTAAAAGTGGGAAAAATTAGTATAAAAGACACCCAGCGTAGGCCTCAGGAGTGACTTCTGCTGCACCTTCCTGGCTGTGAAAGCCATCTGTGTACGCTCTGGACGAAGTCCCTCACCCACGCCAGTGACTTCAGCAGTATGAGTGGTCGACGACGGTGCCATCCCGCTCTGGAGGACCAGCATTTACCCAAAGGACTTCAACCTCTTTGGACCTCTCCAGCATTCTTGGAGAGCCACCGCAGTCTAGAAGCTCTCAACTTCTTTGGCTTCCACTGACATTCGCCAGCGTTGCCAACGACTTCCAGAGGGCCCAGCAATACGTCACCCTTACCTATTCCTCCACGTACTCCATCCTCTCTACCACCGGGTATTAAAAGCCACTGCGACAACGTCCCCTCTGGAGAACCCTTAAGGCTGTAGCCCAGCCATGTCTTCGCCACTTGGGTGAAGCACCCATATTGACTTACCAAATCTTAGGTCACTTCGGAGTAAACCCGCTTAATTAATTTAGGAATTAATTATTAGGGTTATTTTGTTCTCGTAATATTCTCTCAAGTCAATCACCATACGTCACACTAGTTTATTATATCCAGATTGCCTCCTGGTCATTAACGTATTTGACTTCCGAAATAATAATTTTCAAATAATTGTTTTATTTCTTTTATTGAGGAAAGTTTGACTCGCATGTATGTATAAATTACTTTCTTTTCAATATGTTCAATTAAAACGTATTCTCAAATGCATATTAATCTTCTCATGTGTTAACTTTGGAACACTCTTTTATGCCTGTCAATAAATTGAATATTAAGTTGGTTGCTTTTACTTCATTGCTCATTAAATTCAAGTTCATTCTTTTGTTGCATGTAAGGTAAAGCCGGCTCTCGCGCATTAACCAAACTGCAAATATGCCAAAAAAACTTAGCGGTAGCCCGAGTTATGCCAAGGTAATGCAAACTGTATTGCAGTGGCCAGTCTTCGGGGGCACCCTTCACTAGGAACACTGAACATCTGGGAATCACGACTGTTTACATGGGACTCCTATCCCTATAGTTCCGTCTTGGCTGTTGAACAGCTGGACAGGAGCTATACAGTGGATCACACTGGACAAGCAGTGTTCCTAGAATTACACTGTAGGGCCGCTACGATACCCAACTTCATCTTAAATAGTGCTATTTTGCTGTTTTCTTTTACCAGCTTTATAATTAGTAGGCAAAAATATAAGTTAAAAGAAGCCCTTAAGGAATTAGAGGTACAGATTCAGCAACATCAGAATACTAAAGAGTATGAAGAGAATTCTTTATTCACACCTCCTATTAGATTGCCAGACCGAGTGCCTTTAGAACACTTGCTATTAATCTTACTTTTCAAACAAGATATTGGGACTTAATCCCAAGTTACTATCCAAATCCTACACAGCCATTCGTCCATTCCTGTCTCAGATACCTTCCAGCAGCAACAGCACCGCTGCACCGCAGCCAGCGAAGAGGAGGGTGCCTGTACCGAACGGACAACAGGTAAAAAGTTGGTGGATCGTTGTGCCTGATACTTTGATTTCGTCCCTACTCGCAAACCAACATGGCCCACGTTGTACGCTGGAATTTTGCCCAAGCGAGAGTAGATCCTCCTTATAGCATGCCCTCTGCGATACTGTAATCGCAGATGTATTTGAAGTCCACTGCCACCACGAAAGCACAGACTGTATACTGCAGATCTCTGGAAGTGAAGTTCACCCTTGGGGTTTTAATCCCTAAGCTTCTGACAAGCCCGAGTGCTCGCAAGGTTCCAAATAAGTCAATTACACCAGCGTGGGAATACTCACCTTGCCGATGAGCTAACCCAGGACTTGCGTGGAAAACCGTCGAAGTATAATGGTAATGGTCTTGTTTCCACTTCCTCTTTATTTTTGTACCGCCTGGTTAGAATGGGTACCAATGTTTTACTCCTCACTAGCCACCTATTCAGGGATGGACCGGCTTCAAACCCTTTCTAGGTACATCTGACTTTGCGTCAGTGTATCAGATAGCTTAAAATTTAGTGTAATAAGTCCTCAACAAACATTTACCAAATTCCAATATAAATCCAAGTCATAACAACACAAGCAAAGAGTGAAAGCAAGGGAGCACAATGGCAGGACAAACACTGAGGGTAGTCTCATCACGGGTGGAAACAGTCGCCTAAGGGATGGAGGGTGGGTGGAGTTATAGGTATTAGCTAGTACTGGCAGCCTAGGAGAGTGGTATCTATTTTTAGATGAGTTGGCTGGGCCGGTACAGTGCTCACCAAGAGAACTGCAATGTGCATAAGCCAAAAAAATTAGTGAAACCAATTTTTTTTAGCATTATCCCTCAAATTTTTTATTCTTTCACCCAGATTTCTTACAGTTCCTAAAAAACGAGTCATTATAAATCACTCTAAATTGGGGGGGGGGGGGGGGGGTTTGAGTGTGTCTGTATATATAAGGTTCTATTGTATTTATTCAGTTAAACAAGCATTGAGCAATATGGAACCAATGTTCTTGTAGATTAAGGGTCACCTTTAATTTGCTCACATTAGCTGACTTTTCAGTTTTGTACATAACAAAATGTAACACATGGTTATTTTTATATAATTAATTATTGTTCTTTTTCCAGCTTACGACTGAAATGGAGAGCATTTAGTATTCTGTACAAAGCAGCTGTTGCTGCATGGATGGTACTAGTGCTGTGGGTGTTCCGACGTTTCACAGCACTGAGTTACGGCACAACTCATTTAACAGCTGCTGATGTCCTGCGCTTACGCTGGATGGAATCTTGGGATTTCATCATACATCGCCAATAGAGAATTCAGATCTGTTTCAGAAATGTGTATCCTTATCATGAGAGATTATTTATTGATATAGGTATTGTTATTATTTTTATAAGACTTTTAATTGTGATGTATGGTAATTTTTTGTTTAGTGTTAGAAATTCATTTTTGTACCGTTTGAGATTTTGTTTGTGTGGGTGAAACAGATCTGAATTATTAATGCCTTATAAAGTAAGGTTTTGGCATCTTAATGACACCATCAATATCTTTCACGTTTATAACATAGAGAATGGAAAATTACCTATTTATCCACTTTTACTGATGGCTGTTAAACATTGTACAAAAAAATTAACAACAGTATTACTCATTTAAATAAAGTAAACTACAGTATATGGAAAAGAAAATAGTATGGTAAACCATGTTGCTGCAGTGGAATTCAACTAATATTGTATCCTGGAACCGATTATCCTTTACCTTTCTGGGTTTCGCAAAATTGTAAAACATTGTTGACCTCAAAAATATACTACCTATGGTGTTCTAAATAATAAAAATTTCAACAACTTTATCAAGTGGTGATGGCTATAAAATTGTTTTCACTCAAATTAATTGTTGATATATAATTATAAAGTTGTACTGTATTTCGTAGTGAAACTAAATAATTCATTAACTTGCCCTAGCACTGCCTAAACTGCTGTCACGCAGAGAGCTACTGAAGTTCCAAACTGAAAATACTTTGCGCAAAAAAATTTTGTGGAGGTGCTAAGTTTTGCCTTGTGATTGAGGCACATATTAGTCTTAAGTAGGTGGTTGTCACACTCAATCCTCTGAAAATTAAAGCCAAATGTAGAATGGTGAAGAATCATGAACCTTTATTTATGGTCAACATTGGAACCAATATGGTAGCATGTTAACTGTATTCAGACTGGTATTACACTTCAGACTTGTTGATGTGTGTCAATTCATACTTGTATAAACCTAGTAAGTTTCAAATTTAAAAACAAGAGCACAATACATGTTTGTGCACGCATGTACATGCACACACACACACAGATGTGATATTTCCATACACAGATGTCCTATCACTATATTTTGGTGGTTGGATTGGCTTCTTCAAGCAGTAGGTGCTGATGGAACACTGCAGCTCAGCAATTAGTATGTTCATTATAAGTAAACAAAACCTAGGAACCTGAAGGTGTACTAGGATGCAGTGAGAAATTTAAACATTGACTGTTTAAAAGTACAATATGTGTACCATACTCCACAAGATGTAAGAGATTATTTGTTTTATTACATAATTGTCACCATCACGCAGTAGTTTCACCATAAATTGTTTGCATGCAGAAAGAGTGAAAAAATTCTATCCCCTGAAAGTGGTGGTGTTTAAGACACACCCAGCCAAGCCAGAACATGTATGAATGTGCCGTGTGCCAGACCCCTTCCACAAGAAATCCAGTGGGAAAGGGATTGTCAACCACCACTTCCACTGTCACCTCTTTCACAAAGTGGACTGGGACATATCAAAGCAATTTGTGTCAATAACAAGTTGCAGCAGAAGATACTCTAAGAACAAAGTGTTTCACCCCCCTTCACATGAATCACGTCTCATTTTAGTTTAGAAGTCTGGCACTATTTGGGTGCAAATGGGACCTATCTGCCTCACACAGACCCTGACAGGGAGAAAGTGGTGCTGTTAGGCAACCACGTTTCCTCTTGCCAGACATTTAACAGGATGTCCAGCAAGAGTGTAAATCAAATTTTCCATACATTTCCTGTATTTGTCGCAAAATTTCCGTATACCACCAAATATACAAGAAACTATCAAGCAAAATTAAAGTTGTGTGGCTTACCTGT